>CM035429.1:17627294-17959794 GCA_020310875.1 Ceratopteris richardii
GTCTCTATCCAGAGATATATTTAGGCTTTCACAATTTTGTTTGTATTTAATTGCAAAACATTGTTTCTCTCTCAATGTGCTCATTTTTTTGGGATTCAAGCCTTCTTTGTTCTGGCATATACTTCCAAAATATGTGGCAAAGTCTCAAGTTTTTTTAGTCAGTGAATTGTGAGAAATTCCCAAGTTTGTGTACCTATATCTCTACACATAGACAAAGAGTGTTGTAGACAAATAGCATGCCTTGAAGTGAATGGTTCCAACAGTTAGAACATCTAGTTTCTTCAATTCAAAGCTTGTTCGGAAGGCATCAAGGTTTACCAAAATTTAATTAAATTTTGTTCTAATTCTTTATATAATTGTAGAGAGAAATCTAGAATAGTGATAATATATCACTTTCTGTGGGACTGGTGGAGCGAAGCCATCTTCCATAGCTGCATTTCGATGTTAGAAAATTCCCCCATCAATGGTGCTCAATAACTTTAGAGGCTTGGACACATAAATGAACATCATATTGAAAAATTGGAAGGATCAAGGTAGCTCATGGAAGCACAAGGACTAATCAAGTTAAGAAGACATCAAAAGGGGACTACATCAATCAATACCTCAACTAGTCAAAGATTAGCAAGGGAGAAGTTATCAAAAGAAACATCTACACTTTTAAAGCATACACCCACTTGATAAGAATCTAGATAAGTACCTTAGAGCTCAGCATGGCTGATTATAATGCACAAATAGAGAATTTAGAGAAAGGCAACTATCAGCCATGGAAATTAGAGTTAGCAGCCATATGGGCAAGGGAATGTGGGGATTAGTGAGTGGCATAAAGCACAAGACTCATATGCGCTATCCACGACTTCAAGGACATGTCAAGTCACTTAATAAATAGATAGAAAGTGATAGGAGAGTCATAGTCATTCTATCCCAACACATTAGCAATAGCATGATAGGACATATACAAGACAGATAGATCTAAGAAGGTTTGATAAAACTTTGAGAGATTGTATTCTTCCTCCACCAAAGCAAGGAAATTTGAGCTCAAGAATACACAATAATTTTAGCAAATCACCAAGCACTAACATTAATGAGAAATTTTGAAGGCGCAATCAAAGATGATGACCTTGTTGCTCACACTTTCAATGGCTTGAAAGAGGATGAAAGGTGGAAAGCATTCACCATATCAATGTATATGAGGGATCCCCAACAAAAATTTGAGCAATTCATCACATTGATGGTGATAGAGGAGATGAACCGAGGTTGAAAATCAAAGGGCAACCAAGCCCAAGTTTTCTATGCACGTAGAGGCAAAGGCAAAAGAGGTAGACAAAAATCCCAAGGCAGAAGGATATAAAGGTTAAACTCTATGTCAAACATCCAAGAAGGATTCAACCAAAGTTGTGGATCAAGAGGAAGAGGAAGTTGTAGAGGAAGAAGAGGAAGTAGCAGAGGAAGAGGAAGAAGATCACAAGGAAGAGAAGCATCCAAGGGAGAATGCTACAATTGTGGAGAACTGGACTATTGTGCAAGAGAATCTTGGTCAAAAGGAGGAAGCAATAAAGGAAACAAAAGAATCCAAGGTAATAATTCTAGTACTTAAACAAATTCAAAAAATGAGAAATTTCTTATGATGTATGGTTCAAGTGAAAGAGTCACTTTAGATTTTACATGGTACAAAGACAATGGTTGTAGCAACCATATGAGTTGCATTAAAGATGTTTTCTTTAATTTACACCCACACATCACTCAAGGACATGTAGACACAGGGGGTGGCACCAAGACCAAGATAAGTTAAGTGGGAAATGTTCTAGTCAATGGATCTCCAAACTCCAAGGTGTTTAAAAATGCATTACATGTGCCAACCAACACCAAACACTTGGTTTTGATAGGCCAAATGGTTGAAAGCAGTTATGAAGTGAGGTTAAATGATCAAGGATATTGTGGTGAAGACCCTAAGCAAGATTAAAAGATCATAGCAAAAGGAAAGAAGCAAGGGAGACTATTTACCATGGATGTAAAGCCATCAACCCCTCACACTATCTACTTGTCAATTGGAAATAAAGAGATTACAGAGATTGACTTGGCATAGAATAATTGGCCACAAAAAATGACAAATGATGAAGAACATGCAAAGGAAGTTCTTTGTGAGTTGTATAATTGATTGTACATCTCGTAATATGCAACATTTGTGCCATGCATGTCAATTAGGAGAAAAAAGTAGATTGCCATTCAATAAGGGAGCACATGTGAGCAATGGAGTGTTGAATCTTATACACACAGACGAATGGGAACCTACAAGGGAGCCGTCCATTGGAGGTAATGTATAATTTATCACATTTATAGATGGTGATTCAAGTTTTCTTCAGATATATTGCATGAAGACAAAGTCAAAGGTGTTTTACCACTTCAAGAGGTGCAAAAACCTAGTGAAGGAGGAGACATGAAAGTATCACTATAAGAAGTGACCCTCTATAGCAATGGTTCACACAACACAATTTCGTTGCTTTGCAATTGCGCGTTTCATTGCATAGAGCATCGAGCACACACTCTCGATTAAAGGATGCTTATATTGACCTCTTTTTCAAGGCTATAAATGATGGTTACTGGAGTGTCACACAAGCAATGCTCCTTTACCATTGCATATGTGATGGTAAAGGAGTGTTGCATGTGCAACACTACTAAACATTGCATATGGAATGCTCCTTAATGTCACATATGTGATTTTTATGGGAAGTTACATATGCGACACTTATGAAGAGTCACATATGACATGTTCATAAGAGTCGTATATATGATGCATGTGGAAAGCTGCATACTCAATCTCTCTCTCTTTCTCTCTGTTTCTCTCTATCTCTCTCTCTTTCTCTCTCTCTCTCAGTCTCTCTCTCTCTCTCTCTCTCTCTTTCTCTCTTTTGGTCTCTCTCTCTCTCCCCCTCTCTCTTTCTTGATTGTAGATTATTGAAGAAGTTCACGAAGCATTACATATGGCTAACTATTGTAAGTAAAGTCTTCATTGCCTGTATATTATTTAAATTGTTTTGTTATCATATATTAACATACTCGCACATACACATATACATATAGAGTCACATGCACATACCCACATATACATCCACATGCACATGCTCACACATGCACATGCTCACACATGCACATACACATACACATGCACATGCTCACAAATGCACATACACATACACATGCACATGCACATACACACATATACACACACATACTTATACACATACACACACATACAAATGAACATACACTTACTCATACACATGCACATACACATAGACACACATGCACATACACATAGACAACACATGCACATGCACAAACATATCTACATGCACATGCATGCACATATACATACCCACATACTTATACACATACACATACATATGCACATACACACATATAGACATATATATATATACACATGCACATGCACATGCACATGCACATGCACATGCACATGCATGCTCATACATACACACATGCCTATACACACATACACATACACATGCATATACAAACCTACACCTACACATACACATACACATACACACACACATACACACACACATACACATATACATACACATGCACATACACATACACACACATACATATACACATGTACACATACACATACACACACATACACAAATATACATATATAGCTATATGTGCATACATACATATACACACACTACACGTACAAACACACAAACACATATAATACGAATGAATGATACAATTAAAATAATAAATAACTTATTAAATATAAACTATAAAAAAAATCATCAGTACATTTCAATCATATAATTCACTTCAATAAAATAAATTAACTTAATAAACACTCTAAAATTATTACAATTATGAACTCACACCATAGACATAATTAAAAACATAACTTATATATATATATATATATATATATATATATATATATATATATATATATATATATATATATATATATATATATATATATGTATATATATATATATATATATATATATATGTGTGTGTGTGTGTGTGTGTGTGTGTGTGTGTGTGTGTATATGTATGTATGTGTGTGTGTATGCACACACACACACATACATATATATATTGATCATCACAAGGTACTAACCCCTCTACCCAAAATGCCTCTTCAGATACATCATATCATGCGGATGATCATGATGATGTGGATGATGATAATTAGGGGGGTGATTCAGATGATTAACACTATTTACATTCGATGTATTATATACATTGACACACACACACACACACATATATATATATATATATATATATGTGTGTGTGTGTGTGTATGTATGTATGTATGTATGTTTGTATGTATATATATATATATATATATATATATATATATATATATATATATATATATATATATATATATATATATATATATATATATATATATATATATGTGTGTGTGTGTGTGTGTGTATGTATGTATATATATGTGTGTGTGTGTCAATGTATATAATACATTGAATGTAAATAGTGTCAATCATCTGAATCACCCCCATAATTATCATCATCCACATCATCATGATCATCCACATGATATGATGTATCTGAACAGGCATTATGGGTAGAGGGGTTAGTACCTTGTGATGATCGATATCATCCCTCATGTGTTTGTATGTCCATCTCATCCATATCTGCCTCTCCATAATACTCCTATATTACATATAACAAAGATAAATAAATAAAAAATATAAAACATCAATAAGAATAAAATAAATTATTTCAAATTTTATAATACTTACAAAATCATCTAGATGCTCTCTTAGCTACTCAATCAATGTCAATATCCAAAATATGTAGCATATTAAATTTCCTTTTCTTTGTAGGATAATGATCATAATCCTTACACTACATTGAAACAAATAAAAAAGATTAATGATTAGAATTTTAAATAAAATAAAAAATATAATTTCTATAAAACATATACTTAGAAATGTAGCAACAAAACTATGATGCCCCATTCTGCCTAAGCATGATGTATGGCTTGATTCAAATCTCTTTTTTGCAACTGCATGTGTTTATTTAATGAAACAAAAGCACAATATTAAATGTAAAATATTTATAAAACATATGAGAATTATAAATCATAGTAATATAAACTATTTTATATACCTTCTACTAAGGAAATGTTTCCTATAGAATCAACTCTTTGAAAAAATATTGCCTCATCTTAGGTCGTATGTCAAATCTTCTCTCATTTCTTTCTGAAATACAATACCTCCACCTATTATTTTAATCTCAAACAAAAAAAGGATCAATATACAAAAAGAATTCTAAACTTATTAACATGCATACACACACATACATACATACACTTACACATACATACATACACATACATGTACACATACATACACATATGCACACATACACATGTGCACACATATACATGAACACACATACACATGCACACACATACACATAGATGCAAACACATACACATACATATACATGCACATAACTACACACACATATTTACACATATACACATAGTAGAAACACACATATAAATACACAAAAATACACACACATATACATACGCACATACATGTGTACACATATACACACATACACCCATACATACACACACATGTACATACACACATTCACACACAGACACTTAAACATAAAAACATGCACATACACGTATACATACATACACATACACACTCATACACATACAAACACATATACATACACATAGATACACACAAATGCACACACATACATATACATATTCACACACGTACATACACACACATACGTACAATACATATACACATAGTAGACCACACACATATACATACACACGCATACACATACCCCACACACATACACAATGCATACACACATACATACACACATACATACACACATACATACACATATACATACACACATATACATACACACAAACACACACATATACATACACACATACATATATACACATACATGTACACATACATACACTCGCACACATACACATACACACACATATACGTTTATACACACATATATAAATACATACACAAACACATATCAAAACACACACATACTCATTCACATATATACACACAAATGCATAGACATACACACACATGCATACACATGCATGCACACACATACACATATATATACACACATACACATATGCACACACATACATAGACACACATGCACACAATTACATATACATATACAAGCATACACATACACACACATATACACACACATACACACACATACACACATACACACACATACACACATACACACACATACATACACATGCATACATACACATACGCATGCACACACATACACACATATACACACACATACACACACAAATACACACACAAATACACACACAAATACACACACATACACACACATACACATACATATATGCATATTCACATGCATGCACACATACAGACATACATACACATACATACACATACATATACACATATTCACATGCATGCACACACACACACACATACATACATGCATACATACATTCACACATACATTTACAGATACACACATACATACATGCATACACACATACACACACACATACACATACACATGCATGCACACATCCACACACATACATACACACACATACATACAAAGAAAAAAACAATTGGATCAGAATACAATGAAAAATTTATTTTATAGACATGCATATGGATGTGCATGTGTGCATGCACTATGCATGTGTGCATGCACTATGCATGTGTGCATGCACTATGCATGTGTAAATGTATGTATGTGTATGTGTGAATGTGTATTTATGTGATTGTCTATGTGTATTTATATGTTAGAACATGTATCTCTTATATGTGAATATGTATACGTGTGTAAATGTGTACATGTGAATGTGTATGTATATAACCAGATTATTAATATCTAATACCTCTTTTTTGCTTCACAATTAGATCAATAAGAGGGAACTCCATCTCCGTCTCCTAACTCTGCAAGTACTAATTACTATAAGTATATCAAAAGTTTAGTTATTATATTTGATAGATACATACATGAATGATATATATTTTTTCATTGTTATATTATAATCAGATTCTGATCAATTAGAGGGTACTCCACCACCTCCTACCCATGCAACGATTTCATGTGTGATGTCTGATAGAAATTATGATGATTTTTACTATCAAGTGCATATTATATCATTAGGGCAAAAAATGGCCGAAAAGGGGCTGTTTGCTAATTACGGATTAAGGAAACCAACAAATAGGGGCTTTCCACATGTACAAGAATATAACATTCTTGTCTCCTTTAATCCTACAGAAAAAGGCTTTTTTTTATAGATATTCTCTAAAAGCGCCGCTAAGGCGATGGAATTTCTTGTAATCCATGTAGAACTATTTGTTTTCATACAAAAATGGATATTTTTGCACACCGTACAGTGCAAATCTTTACATTGCCCAAGAGAGAAAAGATTTTTGAAGATATGAAATATTTTTTGGTTCACAAAATTCAATTATTTTTCGAACACACTTGATACATCAAATCAATAGTTTGTGAGTCTTGGTTTTCCGCGTGTACATCAAGTTTTTCTATCTATAAATACTCGTGAAGTTTGTGAGTCTCGGTTTCCTGCTTTGAGCTTTCTCTATTATTTCTTTGAGTGTTTGAATGGCTTCTACGTGTCGTCATCCTTCTAATCCTCTAGCCTCATGTCAGGTTTACAACAAAAAATAGGATTCCATATGGAAATCTCTTTCTGTGAAGATAAATGATTGCATGACTATGCTTTCTAGTTGTAGAGGTGCCCATAAAGTGAAGCAAGCTGAAAGAGATGATACAAAAGACCATTCAAAAGATCATATTCTCATATTCAAACTAAGAAGACATGGCTGGTTTGCAAGAGTTTAGAGTCTATACAATGCTAAGGATCTGGTGCTAAACAATCATCTGCATTTCCCATCATACTGTAAGTGAAGTTTAACAATGCTCTTTAATCATTTTTGGTTGTTTTTGTTTTACAAGATATCTGTTTTTGTACTGCATATATTTTTCATTCCAATGTTCAAGAGTGGCAACATATCAAATGTTTAACACGAACATTTAAAGTTCTTCATGAGGACTATGCAGACAAATGTGTTATTATTTTCAATAACATTCAATTATTTCTCTGTTTTGTAGAATATCAGGTTCCCTGAGGAAGGAATGCATATGGAAATCTTGTACACCTGCTTGCTACTTGCATCTCTTCATTAGATTGGGAATCTCTTGATCAATCAACAGGTACAAGTTTTCTGTGCAAGATGAAAGATGACATTCATTTTATTTCTATTTCATATCAAATATCTTGACAATCTCTAGTGTTATCATATGACTAAAGAAGGTGGAAGAAAACCTTGGAAACTAAACTCTCCACAATTTGAGTTAGGATTACTGATGCATCCAGATTTTCAACCTAGGGAAATAATTGTCACTGCGAATTGGAAACTTAAAAATGTTAGAGAGCTTCTAGAGTACCTTGATGAGGTTTCACCATAGTTCACATTCTCAATTGATGGTGCAATGGCAGACATTAGTCAAAGAAAACACTATCTTGCATTACTTGATTGCCACCCAAAGTGATCAAGTTCCAACCTTTAAGAATGTAACCACTCTTGCTTCTTTTTTTTCCAGCAACAATGATAATATTTTCTCTTGATTGAAAACCAAGTCATTTTCTACTAAATATTTTTTTCACTTTTTGTTTTATGTATGCACTCTTCATATTCATATTGGCTTTGTTATGCTTTATATCATTGGCCTTGGAAAGTTTCTATTGTTCAAAGACTTCCTCCTAGATAGAACCAGTAAAAACTAATGTACAAAGATGGATAATGAAGGATAAATGTAAAGATGTGGAAATTGTTCATTTCAGTGATTAACAAGCTATACATAGAATTTAAGGGAAGGAATATTACAAAATGTAAAAAGTTGGAGAAGATACAAGACTTACATTCAAATAATCAAATATACTTAAAATGAAAATTATGAATGGAGACGATCGATTCAAGCGATTAGGGTCATCCGAAGTACTCAGATTACCCTTATCAGTTTAATTGGTCGTGTCAAAGTGCTTTCATGCGCATTCCATAATGTAAACCAATGGTAAGAAATTTATAATACTCAAGAAAAACAAATATACATAAAAAATATGGTTTCAATGTAGACGACCAATTCAAGCAATTAGGAGCATCTCTTGTTCTCCAATGGCTCTAATAACTTGAATGTCTTGTTTCTCCATTAACAACTTGTGAAATGTGAAATTCATTACATAAGCAAATGAAGAGAAACTCTTTATAATGAGGAAAATCAAATAGGCATCATATACTTGTTCTCTTTGGACGCGATCAATTCAAGCGATTAGGGCCATCCAAGTTTCTTTGATGGACCTAATCACTTGAATCGTTTGTGTCCAAACAAGTGTGATATTTCTAGGTATATTAATGAATGCTCCATATAGAACAACTTAAAAAACACTTCAAAAAGCAAAGAAATGCAAATAGGCCTCATATACTTGTTCTCTTTGGACACGACCAATTCAAGCGATTAGGGCCATCTAAACTTCTTTGATGGGCCTAATTGCTTGAATTGGTCGTTTCCAAAGAAGTGTCATATTTCTAGCTATATGAATGAATGCTCCATATAGAACAACTTAACAAACACTTCAAAAAGCAAAGAAATGCATATCTCATATTGCACACTAAGAGACTTCAACAAGCAATGAGCTGAGATTGTTTCTTGCAAAAGAGAGTAAAAAACAAATGCGATGAAGAATATGGGGAGTTGAGTGAAACTAGAGAGAGAAGAAAAATGCCAAAAATGAGCTCAAGAGCTTATATAGAGACTTTAGGATCTATTGACTATTGATGCCACATGGTACCTTCTAATTGGTCCATGTCATTTGACCTTATGTGTGTGTATGTTTATGAGTGTATGTGGTTGTCTATGTGTGTATATGTGTATGTGTGTGTATGCATGTGTGTGTATGTGTATGTGAATGTATGTGTGTGTATTTGAATGTGTGCATATGTATGTGTGTGTATGCATATATGTGTATGTATATGTGTGTGTATGCATGTGTGTAAGTATATATGCATATGTATGTGTGTGTATGTATGCATGTGTCTATATGTATGCATGTGAGTGTATGTGTATGTGTGTGTATGTGTATGTGTGTGTGTTTGTCTATGTGTTTGTATGTATATATGCATGTGTGTGCATGTATATGTGTTTATGTGTATGTGTGTGTATGCATGTGTATGTATATGTTTGCATTTGAGTGTATGTGTGTATGTATATATGTTTGTATGTGTATGCAGGTGTATGTTTATGTGTGTATGGGAGTGCGTGTATGCATGTGTGTATGTATGCATGTGTGTATGTATGCATGTGAGTGCATGTATGTACCTTTGTGTTTATGTTAGTGTGCCTCCACCCTCTTTGTGTCATCCTCTCTCTCTGTCTCTCTTCTCTCTCTCTCTCATGGAATCCCAGCACAAATGTGCTAAGATAATTCCTTTTTTTGTATATTCGAGAGTGTTAGTTATGCAATGCCCTTATGTGGTATGTGAAGCTCTAGCATCAGATATGTAATGCTGTAGCATCACAGACAGTTTGCCAACATTTCTAGAAGCATCGCTACAATGCGACACTTATATCGACACTTTTTTAGTACCGTTGCATAAGTGATGGGAAGCATACTTTTGCAATGATAGCTTTTTTTTTCTCAAATGTTGCTTATGCAATGCTCTTCAGGGCATCATATAATCAATTAAAGTCCATTTTTTTTTATTGGGGGTGTCAGTACACCTCCTTTTTCCTTGTAGTGTATATAGAGTCGCTCATATGAGATGGAGGAAGAGAGTATCTTTCAAAAAAAATTTCATATTTTCTACATGATCATGGCATCAAAAGGCAATTTACTTGCATCTATACACCTCAACAAAGGGATAGAAGAGAGGAAGAATATATATATATATATATATATATATATATATATATATATATATATATATATATATATATATATATATATATAGATAGAAAAAGTGGCTACAACTATGTTAAATGAAATGAATGTTCCCTACTTTTATTGGGATGATGTAGAAAGTAGAACCATATATGTTAAAATAGGTTTCCAACCTCAAGAGTGCATGGAGTGACACCTTATGAAGCTTGATGTGGTAAGAAACCCAATCTTTCACATCTCAAAGTGTTTGGTTGTGTAGTGTTATGTTCACTTATCTCAAGAGTTGAGATATATCCTAGAACCTAAGGTAGATAGGTGTATATTTCTTTGATATTCTTTAGAGGAAAAGTGTTTTAGATGTCGTAAACCTAAAGTCAAAGAGCTTAAGCTATCTAGGACATATTTTTTGATGAATTTCTTCCTTCATGTGGTTGCAAACATGTGTTAGAGAGAGATGCTTCTGTCTACATGTCTCTTTACCTTGCCTACCCATTTGGTGCCAATGACTTTCATGTCCTTTGTTCTTGGAACTAATAACTAAGTATCATCTTCTTCAAGTGACTTCCTCTTCCATGGATTCATTCCATTCCCTGGGCTTATTTTCTTCTTCAAAAGGGTAAGGTCCTTCACAAGCTATATTTCGACTTATGTAGGCATAATGTCTTGCAATGAATGAATCATAAGTTAACCTTTGAACAGGGTATTTGAAAACACCCTATGGGATAACCTTATGCCACCATTAGGTGGTAGGGCTCTCCTCCTCATAAGTTTGGGTTCTGCAAATCCTAGAGTTTGTAATTCTTCCACATGAAGCATGTCTACCCATCAGTGGTTTTCCTTATTTTTCTTTTCCTTTCATTTTCTCTTTCCTTCACTTGGATGAACTTCATTCCTTGTCATACCTTGTCAATTTTATGTATTAATCTCCTTTGATGGCGTGCTTGAAGTGTTTGGCACTTATCTGCATGTTTTGTTGTTGATCTCTAATCTTCTTCTTGGCTTCATATGCATCTTCAAAGCGAGATTGGTTGCCAAAGCATTTGTTTGAACCTATGACATTGACTTTGAGGAGACTTTCAATCGAGTAGATAAGATGGCTACCATAAAGAGTTCAATTGAAATTTAGCCTTAGAATGTTGGAAGATGTACTAGTTGGATGTGAAGAATGATTTCTTGAATGGAGAGCTTGAAGAGATATTATTCATGCAGTAGCCCCAATCCTCTGAAGATGAGAGGTTTAAACATCAAATATTGAGGGTTAAGAAGGCCCTTTATGGACTCAAGCAAGCCCCAAGGTCTTGGAACCAATTAAATGTGGAATACTTGTTAATATGTGGATACAAAAAAGTCATGCAAACCGATCATTCCTTGTGAAGAAGGAAGGTAGCAAAAGTGTTTTGATTTGTATATATGTTGATGATTTGATCCTTATGGAGGGTGATGGACCTAACATCAAGGAAATTATAAAGAGGTAGCTTGGATGTGAGTTTAAAATCTCTCATTTAGGGATTTTAAGGTTCTTCCTTGGGATTGAAGTATTATACAAAGAAGAAGGTATATACTTGATGCAAAGAAAATACATTCTAGATCTTTTGAAGAAGTTTGGCTTCTGTGATTGCAAGCCCATTTCAAGTCCATTGGAAGTCAATGTCAAACAAAGTGCTCATGAGGGTGAATAAGTGCAGGATGTGACCATGTATAGGCCAATTATTGATTCCCTCTTGTATGCTACCATGAGAAAACTAGATATTGCACATGTAGTCAGAGTGCTATCTCAATTTTTGCAGTGACCAAGAGTGGCTCATTTTGTTGTAGCCTAAAGGGTATTATGGTACCTCATAAAAGTTTTAGCGGATGAAGGGCTCTATTATCCATTGGATGATCAATTATATGTGCAAGCTTATTGTGATGTTGATTGGGTAGGTTCTAAAGATGTTAGAAGGAGCACTAGTGGATATGTCATCATGCTAGGGAAGAAGACCTTCTCGTGGATGTTAAGAAAACAACCCATAGTGGCTCTCTCCTCAAATGAAGCTAATTGTAGAGGCTTAGCACAAGTCATATGTGAGCTCATGTGGCTCAAAAAATTATTTCTCAATCTTGATGTGCAGGTTAAGTAAGTACCTATTTTTTGTGATAATGTAAGTCGCATATGCTTTGTTCACAACCTTGTGTTCCATGCAAGGTCCAAACATGAAGAAATTCATTACCACTTTATTAGAGAGATGATCATGTCAAAGGATGTAAAGGTGGAACATGTCAATACGATTTAGGACCAATATCTAGATATACTTACCAACGCATTGGATGGAGTTAAGCTATAACACTTCAAGGCATGCATTGGAATGAAAAACCTAGGCATTGAGACTTGAGGAGGAGTATTAAAAATCAAGTCTCAATCATAGAAAAAGACTCATCCACAAGTTTTTCAAGCAAAAAAAAAAAAAAAAAAGGACCCAAAGTTGTTGATAAAGCTAAAAGCTCCACCAAAATCAATAAATTTCAAATCTTTCCAATTACCCACCAAAATCACCTATATTGATCAACGGGTAGTTATCTATATCATAAGAAAAAACTTCTTTTTAAGCATCCTTTTTTTTTGAGTTCTAGTTCCATCTTAGTTTGGTGAAGTACACAATTCCAACAAGAAAATCGATTCCTCGCTTATCTCATTTTACTCATCTCTATCTAGAGGTGTAGTTAGGCTTTCACAATTATGTTTGTACCAAATTGCAAAGCATTGTTTGCTCTCTCAAGTTACTCATTTTTCTTGAATTCAAGAATCATTTTGTCTTTCATATAGTTCCAACAAAGTGTGCCAAAGTATCTAGGTTTTCTATTGAGTGAATTATGAGAAATTGCAAAGTCTATTTACCTATATCTCTACACATAGGCAGAGAGAGTTTCAAATAAATAGCCTATCTAGAAGTGGATGCAGCCGGAACATCCATTTGGTTTGATTCAAAGCTCATTGGATATGGTTGAGGGTTAAAATTTAATTTTAAAAAATTTCATTCTGATTCTCTATATATCTGTAGAGAAAAATATAGAACAATGAGCATTTATCACCATTTGTGGGCCTAGTGGAGGGCATCCATCTTCCATAGAGGCATTTGGATGTTAGAAACTTCCCCCATCATCTTGTAGCATTTATTATTATTATTATTAATTTAAATGCATGGACATGTCTAGTGACGGATCCATGATGTGGATACTACTATGCTTTCAACATGTCTACCCACTGTGCTATCAACGCACCACCAATTGTGCCACCAATGGGACTATTGATGGATCCAATGATGAACGTCCACCAATGGGTCTTCTAATGCTTACACCAATGATGTGTCTCAAAAGACTAGCCGAGAAACCACCCATCTATTGAAGTGACTTTTAGAAAATATTGAGTTATCTCTCTTGAAGCACTTATTTGCTACAATTACCCAAACCTTTTGTCGATTGATTGGTCATCAAATCTATTTAATCTTTGCCACATGTGTAAAGGCTTCGACCTAAACTCTACATAGATTTCCACAAAACCTAGAAAACAAAGAGATTCTATTTGTTAAAGGGTAGATCCTAGAAAGGTACGGATCCACTCATAGATTCATGGAGACAAAGAAGAGTAGAGACAGAAGGGAGACTTCCTTCCTTGTGTGGAATCATCGCTTTGAATTTCTGTTAAGCCATATGAATGCAAAAAGTTTCATGATATGCCACTCAAGAACATAGACACCATTAATTTCCCATAGGAAAAGATAGATAAGGAGTTAAAGAATGGAAGAGAGGAGTATGGAGCTCGAGGGAGACGAATAATATTGCGATTCCTTAAGTTTGTAAAGATAGTTGAACTTAACGTGTTGACTGAAGGAGACGTACCATTGTCCATGGACAAAAGCATTGTAGATTCTGCTATTATAAAAGCAATTCTGTATTACATGCAGTCGTTTTCAATAATAGTTTTTCATTTGTGTGATTTCTGATAGAACTTGCTTACAAGAAGACTTCATTATGCGCTGATCTGGCTAGCAACCTCAAGTGTCTATATATGCACATCTTGCTCCTTCAATTACCTACCTCTTTGGTTCTTTTCGTTTCCGTGATCGGCTTTTGAAAACAAACATGTTTGACGAATTTCCCAGAAAAGCGTTCAAATGCCTTAGATCCTCTATTGCGTTGCCTTACTCTGAGAAATTAGCTTTGCTCTACGAATTCTTGGGGATTTTTTCACGTCTCGGTGATGTTGAGGTACTGCACTGTCTGTTTTATGATTTCTTTATAGAGAGAGAGAGAGAGAGAGAGAGAGAGAGAGAGAGAGAGAGAGAGAGAGAGAGAGAGAGAGAGAGAGAGAGACTTTAGAGACGTTTTGCAGAGCCAACTGGTGGTGAGGTACGAAATTCTGTCTATCCATCATGACAAACATAATAGGATGACGGAGGCGCATGGGGGATTGAGCTTAAGAAATGAATGGATACGTTTCGCTGAAGATTGCTTAACAGCAGGATTTCCCGGCAATGCATGCAAGGTGTAGTCGAATGCGCAGGAATGACGGTCGAGTTCTTTTGCTAATTATTTTAAGACTAGGTTTTCACTAAATATAGCATCTGATGATATTAAGATCTCCGTACATGTATCCTTACCTGCTAATTCCAATTTATTATAAGTTGGGTTAATTATACACCTCTATGAAACATATATGGTAGGTGACAACCAAAAAAAAATCTAGGTACATTTACTCGTAATTTCAACATAGACGTAGCTCAAAAGCAGAAACGTATTGAAGTTCGCTGTATTGTTATCTCAATTGACGATTCAACGTGCTTTGTGCAATTTGAGATCAAATAGAGAGCCTGTGTTTGTAAGTGATGAGATAGATGAGGCGTAGAGTTTGATGTTTGATGCTATAGATGATTTGGATTGATCAGGCGTCAGGCTTAAGTAAATTCGCAACCTTTATGCAATAGCTTAAATGAAAGGCATAATACGTAAATTATGGCGCATGTGAAACATATGAGCTGAAGCATGATGCTAGAGATGATCGCTCAGTCGTTAAGTGCTTCGGTTTATTTGTACAAATGCCATTAGGACGCGATAAAGTTTTAGTCGTTTTTGAAAAGGTTTTGTGCTCATATTGAAAAAAAGATTAGGCTATACTAGTTATAACTGTGATAACTATTCTGCAATGAGCTGTCCAAGCTTTTGTCTCTTTCGAATGTCTGATTCACAACAGGAACTTCCAAAATAGATTAAAAAAGATTTTGAGCAACGTTTAAAATTGGAGTAGACGCTCTGTCCAGTCGAAATTTCTGGAAAGATAACACGTGTTTTATAGTTTGACAATCACGGATAAAAACATCAGTTTCTATACGCTAATGTGGCCATTTTGTTCGTCTGAAATTATCACAGTTTGTACATAATATGGCAAGTTTCTTCATGCCTGCGTGCGTGTTCAGTTATATTAATTTGCGACAGTAGAGATGATTATGCCGCTGTTGGATCCTTCAGTTTGATTCTTACAAGCAGGTAATTGACAAAGATACACTAAGATTTCAGATTGGATCGCAGGCTCTTGGAAAGGCGAATTCCCAAATACTTTGTTCCCGATATAGTGCGGGATTCAGCAATATGAGCAGCATTAACGATTTCGTGAATGTCTCGGAGTCGTTTCGTCGATCTTGCAAGGCCGAAAATGGTAATCTAATTAGACCTGTCTTTCTCTTGTTTGTTTCCTTTTCAATGTAACCAACTGTTCTTCTGAACAAAGATATGGATAAAGATGAGCGTGCAGATGATAAGAAGTCAACAGTACTAGCCAGATTCAATCAGGGATTAAAGCGAAAGGAGAAAAGGAAGTTCGAGATGCTGTGTGCCGAGAATGCCAAGCGTCTGAGCTTTTCTTTATAGAGAGCTTGAAACTGCAGAAACATTTATGATATCAGTTCTTTCTGTCGAGACTCTCCTCTTAACGCCTCAGGATTCGCAGATTCAAGTAATGTTTGTTGTCTATAAGTATAATCCATAATATTCAGGTTTACCTTTTAGAATGAATCAAGACTCCGGTATGGAGTATGAGGTTGGAGTAAAATCTTAAATACGTTATTACATGTCCAAAGGAAATGAAAAAGTAGAAACAATCCTTTGTCGTAGATTCCTACATTACGCACGGACAACGTGTGCGCGCTGCTCGCCGCACTGTGCTCTTTCCGACATTTTCCTTCTTTTCTTGCTGTAAAAAAGAACATCTATAACTTACGATACAAGAATCAGGCGATTGCGCAGAAACAAGGTGGGAAAACCTATACTAACTTCTGGATGGAGACAGACTCTTCAGAGAGTCTAAATACTATGATATTGTTACAGTACTTAGTCCCTTTCTTATTTATTGGCGTCGTCGTTGTCAGCATGCTAAAATTGCTCCATTGCTCACCTCTACACTCATAAAAAGCGAAAGAGCATTTCCGTGTTTCTTTTCTTCTAAGAATTTATAATCGGCATCGTTGTCCTCGTCGTCATCATGATCATCATATTCTTCGTGTTGTTGTTCTTTCTGTCTTTCTATCTCCCCCCGAATGATGGACTAGGAACTTCCTGCTTCGTGTTTGCAAGGAAAAATATTTCATATCTCGATTTAATCGAAGCATGAAGGATCGTAGGAGCCTATACTAAATGGAAGAACACTGGCGCTATATAGAAGAAAGAACTTCTAATATTTCATTAAAGTGTCAATGTGTTAAGTACATGAGTTAAGGGAGAATGCTACGACACCTTCAACTCCTATGCGGAAGAAAACACTAGCACATATTTAAGTGTAGAAGGAAGTTCATCATAAAAGTATCATAAGTGTTTGATAAAATGACGCAGATCTAATATGCGATTGAGCAATTCCCGCCCTCAGAAAATTAGAAGCAATTATCCACGCAATTAAAAGGAATAACGCTCAGAAAATTTCGCCTTATCATAATCTCCATGGCAGGAATATACGTGCGCTCAAAAGCCCCACAAGAAGAAGATAACTCTCAGGATGTTCGGGGTTAATTTAACTGTTAATCTTGAAAATTTGAGGGAAAGAAATTGCCCCTACGGAAGCACAGAAACGCTTGCAACTTTCGGATTCAGGAAAATAGGATCAACTCCATATTATTTTGGATTTAAAAACTAAAAGCCTTATGCTTACATGTTGTGGGAGAAAAGGAGGGATCCCCTAACCACTCTAAACTCCATGGTCAAGAACGAGAATTGTTCCCTCATAGAGGTAAGTCATATATAAACATTCAGCATTACATACCTAGGTCACCAAATAGACAAAGGAAAAGGCTTTGTGCGCACAACAATTTCATATTTAGACATTAACAACAACTGTAATTTTGACTACAACTATAATCAGTGCACTTTTCACACTTTGCAAGCTCTTTATACTGATTGACGATAGAAATTTTCACACAAATAATGGCGCATTATCATTGAACACCAATCACTCAACATGCAAAGATAGAAAAATAAGAACTTTTGCATTGAAAATGAGGAAAGTATGTAGAATATTTGATTTTCAATTACATTGCAATAGGACATGAATTTTCTGCACATTCTATGATAATAAGATTCTCTACGATGCAACAATATTCTCTACATTGCATATCTCTTTGTGTATCCACATAATAGATCTCTATAGACATGGCCATCTAATCTCTCCCAAACTTCCTTTCACACACATGAAAACTTCATCCTTTTTTCACATGAATATATATATATATATATATATATATATATATATATATATATATATATATATATATATATATATATATATATATATATTGAGTTCATGTACATACATGATTTCCTAGGAATATTCACTAGCCCATATAAATCTGAAAACCATCCATTGATACAAATATATATAGATATGAAGGCAATACAAGTAGTTGATGCAGATATATATTTTAGACCCTAATATTTTTAGATCCTAATCCACCTCCAAATCTCCCACCTTTAATACGAAGTTAATACCTAGCATAACTCGATGGAGATATATACATTCATTTGCAAAATGGTGATGGGATCATGGACCATCAAGACCTTCAAGCTTATTGTTATAAAGTAGTTTGGATAAGGTTCTAATTTAATGATAATAATAGGTTCTTCTGGAGTATTAGAAAACTCAAAAGCTTAGCATGCTGACTAAGTCTTAGGGGTGGAAAAAAGGAGGTCTTGGGCTCAACCCACATGTGAAACATGGGGAGAGAGTTTTGCCCAAAGAGCTCTAGAGCCTTCTAAAAGCAGCCAATCAAGTAAACATAATTTCACTTGACTTCAACAAGACTTAACTCAAATAGTGAGTACATGTAACACTAGTAGACTCTAGTGAAAGTTGTAAAAGTACTGATGGAGATCGCATGTGCATATCTGGATTCCACTCCAAAGGCCATGGTTAGTCCCCATATCTATATAATGGCATGTGGGGTAGAGAGTCACATGTCATTCTCTTTAGCATGAAGACTAGGTTCTCAACATTGCTATAAAAGCCTATGGAGAGCTTCCATGGAGATGTTGGATATCCATCATCTTGTTCAAGATGAAATTGTTATTATTTTATAATATCATATTCCATGGGTGAACAAATATTTTCTTCTCGAGTCGATTCTCAATAGCATTTCTATTTGTGTTGCATTGATGTTCTCTTTCCAAAATCAAATCTCTAGGCATGTCCATTTTCTCGAGGATTTCATTGAAGCAAAAGGATATAGAGTTGTTTCAAGGTGGATTTGATTCTGCACCCTCACATGCAAAGGCAAGTGTGGTGTGGAAGAGAGAACATCATTTCCATGATGTTAGAGCTTTTAGAAAGCTCTAGAGTTTTGCCCAAAGAGCTCTAGAGCTTTCTAAAAGTAGTCATGTAGTTGCATGCGATTGAACTCCCATAGTTGTAGAATAAGCGTGGATGCTATCCAAGACAACCATATTGTTAATTGCTTTTGTTATAGGGCCATTTACCATCGTGGATGACATCGTTCCATACATCACCTAGAAACGTGTTGGCCTCATGTTTGAGAAGGACCATGGCAATAAATGGGATCGATGTCTTGCATTAATGCATCACATCTTAGAAGATATCAACATGTAAGCTATTCCATTATTATTCCCATGACTATATTTGATTTCAAAACGACCAATTTTGACACCTCTCACTAAGCGTTCAATCAAATCTTAAACTCACAACTCATCCCACACGTGATTCCATTCCATTCTACCTTTTCACTTCCACTCATGCATCCAAGGTTAAGCTCTTTAAATGTCCTCTAGAACCCTTTAAGCACCCAAACATGGACCCTATTTCTCTCTATAAAAGTTCAATGATGAGAATTCCATACCCATTCCATAAGATATTCTATAGTTTTCTTTCTCACTCACAAGGAATGTAAGGAGAAAAAAATAATTCTCTTTCCATTCATGATGGAGCATTATATATAGAGAGAGATCTCTTGGAGCATAGAAAACAAAGAACCCTCCTAGAGGATTGCACGTATGCTCATCTTCAAACTCTCCTGTATTGAAGAATCTCAAATGAACCCAAGAAGTTACATATCCACGAATAATTCTTATGAGAAAGGTTTGAAGATACCTACAAGAAGTAAGTTGAATGAAAGAGAAGAGCTTAAGCTATGTTCAAGGGGCTACAAGCTAACTCATTAAGCATGGAAATGAGCATAGAGGATGTGACTAGTTCATCTCCAAATTAATGAGGGAATTACCATCTCTCTTTTCTTTGTTTGATTTATAGTAGGGAAAATATGATCATCAAAGAATGCATATTGATTTGGCACATACGAACCTCATGCTTATGGAAAATCTAATTTCATATGTATATGATCAATTGCATGCATTAAAAGAAGCATAGCAAGAGTGCATTATGAGAAAAGTGAAATCATGCAAGATGGCATTTTTGCTAAACTATTTTAAGTATCACACATTATTCGAATTCTTTGGTTCTTTAATGTTCTTTAGATTTTATGGCTTCAAAGTTGAAAAACTATCTCCCAAAGTCCTTTGGGAGACTTGAGAAGTAGCTTCTGCAAACATAGTTCCCAATAAATGACAATGTAGCAATCAATCCTATTTGAATCCATTTTGTTCTCTCATCCCAAGTCAGATTTTAGATATTTTTCGAATGACATAAGGATCACTAGAACCAGAGGAACTTTGACTATTTTTTATCAAGAAACATTTCTCAATAGCCTCTTTCTTATAGCTTTTGCAATGGAGTTCATAGCATTTCCTACAATCCTTTTTAACACTTTTAAATGAGGAATGGAGGTGAATGTCCACATTTTAGCTTGTATAACATGTCAAAATTTACTGACAAGGCTTAAAGAGTGCCTTGAATTGTATTTTGGATTAGTTTTATTACCCAAAATCATTGTAAAAGTGTGAAATATGTTGCATGTAGATTTGTATATTGGTTCACCCATAGGGGACTACATGAATTTGTTTGCATATGAGGGTGGAAGAAACACCTAAATTACACATATTATTGTATTTTTACATGACGAGGTGCACATTTCCTACCTCATGCATGGTTCTTGGGAGAGGGGATGGACATGGGTGGATACATCAAAGGAGATGGACATGGGTGGGTGCACCTGTGCATGCACATGCACAATTCACTAGTGATTGCTTTGCCATCCATAAAGGTACCATGAAAGTGTAGGATGCATGTGTTAAAAGTATGCTACATGCATCAAGAAGAATAATTCCACTATAACTAAGAGGATTAGGAAAAGAGAATAAAAGTACATATAACCATGAAGATAAGCATCTCCATCATGTAGCCATAAAGAAACATATCTTTAAACTCTTGGACTTAATGCAAGAAGGTTTAGACTTAACTTTAAAGTAAATTTCCAAGAATATTTAGTGCATTTATAAAGACAAGTATACTTAAAGTCTTGTAGTTATTCCAAGAAGACTTAGAGTTAACCATAATGTGAATTTCCAAGGGTTTTGCGAAAACCATAAGTAAAACTCTTTAGTGATAAGCAATCATTAAAGATAGTCAGACCTTGCCTAAGGGGTAAAATAATTTCACGGCTAAGAATAAGACTCCAAGATAGATAGGGGTATGAAAGATAATTTCATATAGTTTGTAAGTAATTCATGGACCACACTTAGTGGTACTTAAGTCTTATGATTGTTATAATCCAAATATGTATTGAACTTGCATATATTTCTCAAGTTTGAAATATGAAAACCCATTATCATATTTAGAATTGAGTTAATGGGGAGAAAAAAAATTCAAAAATATTACAACCTTAATTTTTTTTTGCCAAAATTGGTTGTCTATCATGATAGACAATGTCTATCGTGATAGACCTGTCTGTCGTGATAGATAGCTGTGTGTTGTAATACACAATCTCTATGGTGCATGGCTACCAAACACGATAGATAGTGTCTATCATCCGTCGTGGGGCTGTCTCTCGCAATAGATGGTGTCTATCATCTGTTGTGGGATCCTATCTATTGTGATAGGCACGTGTCTATCATGACAGATGGTGTCTATCATCTGTTGTGGGGTTGTGTCTATCGCAATAGATGGTGTCTATCATCTTTCGTGGGGTCCTATCTATTGTGATAAACGATTATTTGTCATGATAGAGGATGTCTATTATCTACCGTGGTTTTGGACTGTCATGATAGATGGTGTCTATTGTCTGACGTGGTCTCTATCTATCGTGATAGAAGGGTGTCTATCGTGATAGAGAGTGTTTGTTGTGATAGATGAAGTCTATCGTCCATTGTGGAGCTATCTAGCATGATTGATACTCTTTGTCATAGTAGATGGTGTCTATCATCCGTCGTGGGGCTATCTATCATGATAGACACTGTCTGTCCTGATAGACAGTGTCTATCAGGATAGACGGTGTCTATCATCCATCATGGAGCTGTCTGTCAAAATAGATGGTGTCTGTCACAATAGAAAATGTCTATCATCTATCGTGGGGCTATCTGTCATGATAGAGGATGTCTTTCATGATAGATGAGGTCTATCATCCATTGTGGGGATTTTTATCACGATAGATAGTGTCTATCGTCCCTGGTGGGGCTCTCTATTGCGATAGACAATGTTTTTCATGATAGATGATGTCTATTGTGGATTTGATCTATCATGATAGACAAAAAAAAAACAATTTTTTTGGATCTTTCTAGTGATTTGCAGTGCTCTAATGGTGGAGTTTATCGTGCCAGGCATAAAAACAAGAAATACCAACTTCTCTGTCTGGTACAAAAGATAGAGGTCATCATCTTGAGACTTGTGCAGAGGTCTATCGTACCTGTGCAAGCTGCTGGAGATGATGATACAACCAAAACCTGCAAGAAATGCTCAAACACACACAATACAAAATGCACACAAGCTCTCTCTCACTCTCTCTCACAAGTGAAATGAGGGGAATGAATTAGGGAAGGGAATATGACCAAAAAACTAAAAATTTAGTGAAGATGGAGATGGAGGTGGGAGATGGTGAGGATGATGCTGGTGATGATGGTGATAAAGAAACTAAGAAAAACTAATGAAAAGTAAGGAATTTACCTACAAATCCAATGTCACAACTCTATGTCTTACCATCACACACTCATCGTTGAAGCTCTCCCTCTGGCAACGTCGCCAAATTTAGTGTCACTCTAGCACAATGGTAAGTAGCAACGTGAGGAAATCCACCTTATAAATGTCAATCCGTGGAGATGTGAGAACTAGTATGAAGACCATGAGAAAATGAAGGCATAAGTGTGTGAGTGAGAAGCACACTAGCATGCACGCACATGTACACACACACACAAGGAAAGAACAAAGAGAGGAACAATGGAGTGCTTTTAGTTATCCAATATCCGTTTTACAAAAGCTCTATTCTCTAACAAGATAACCCCAAAAATGAGCTCACTAGCTCTTTTTATAGTTTTTTACTAGCTTTTGGCCCTATCGAGACGTAGTGTCTGGCCTAGTTAAAAATTAGGGTCTAGGGCTTATTTGAGGGGTCAAACGGAGTCTAAACATTATGAAAATTAATATCTAAATGCTTCTAATACTCCTCAAGCTCGAGGACTCATTGGCTTGAACAAAATGGAGTCCAATCTACCAAAAATGATATCTACAAAATTTGTGTAGTGATGAAAATCACTTTTGGTTGGAAATAAGTTATGGAAAAAATGATTAGGCCTTATTGCTAGATTGTGTTTGATTGCTCTATCTCCTCATTGCTTGTAGGCAAACATATCCTAGAAATCTTTGTTGTCTTACAAGAGTGAATATGAGGGATAATGGCATGTTGGATAGACAAAGCTATCAATGCATGTGCATGTGCATCTCTATTGTCCCATCAAAGTCACTCTGCAATAAATGCAACAAGAGCCAAAACACGAATAGTAAATTCAATATCATCATTTTCAATGCCATTTGCATCAACTTCAATAACTATATTTGCAGATGTAGTAGGATGTTTTTCAACACAACTCCACAATATTCCACAACCCTTTTCCTATAAATATGTGACACATCATATATGCCCACAATCGATAATTAGTACCCTCCAACTTATCCGCACCAATCAAGATACGGAATAGATAACTGTTTTCAACCATAGCTAGTGACTAAATACCCTAATGCAAACAAAATTAATCTTTCTCAAAAATTGGAATAGAATTCCGTGTTAAGCTCTAATAAACTTGTAGCTTTCAAGGTGTTTGTATTGGAGAACCAAAACCTATATATATATATATATATATATATATATATATATATATATATATATATATATATATATATATATATATATATATATAATACATACATACATACATACATACATACATACATACATACATACATACATACATACATACATACATACATACATACATACATACATACATACATACATACATACATACATACATACATACATACATACATACATACATACATACATACATACATACATACATACATACATACATACATACATGCATGCATGCATGCATGCATGCATGCATACATACATACATACATACATACACACACACACACATACACATATATATATATATATATATATATATATATATATATATATATATATATATATATATATATATATATATATATATATATATATATATATATATATATATATATGTGTGTGTGTGTGTGTGTGTGTGTGTATGTATGTATGTATGTATGTATGTGTGTGTGTATGTATGCATGTATGTATGTATGTACGTATGTATGTATGTATGTATGTATGTATGTATGTATGTATGTATGTATGTATGTATGTATGTATGTATGTATGTATGTATGTATGTGTGTGTGTGTGTTTGGCACAAAAGGAAAAAAATTCCTACACAATCAGTATGATAGTGCATCATGTATTGGTAGGAAAAGGCCATTGGAATGTTTTTTAGGATGTTGAAAAATGTCCTACAACATGTGCAAATACAATCATTGAAGGTGATGTATTGAAGATGATAATCTTGCATTTCTTGACTGTGTTGCAGTTCCTATTACATCTACTATAGAGCACCTTCCCTGGAATGGAAGATCATATGATGTTGTTCTTTATTATTAGGTTTTTGGATGTTTGATTTACTTATGCATAACACAATCTAATATCGAGATTTGTATCTCTTAGATGATCCGTTTTATGCATCACCTAGGTGTCAATCATTGGTAGGCGGTTAAGCACACCTTTCACTACTTGATTCGTACCCAACTACATAGATAGTTTTATCCCAAGGGGGGATCTTTATCACCATATTTATGTGCTTTTTGTGACTCAGATTATGTTGATTGTGCTGGAAATTTAGTAGGCCCATAACTAATCTCACAAGTCCAAGGTTCCATAGGTCCAACATTTACAACATAAATTCCAGCAATCTTCCAATATTGACAAAACATGAACATACCACACTTAATCATACAAATGATGAGACAAAGATAGAGAAGGATTAGACAACATGTGTAAAGTGTTACGTAAGCCATGACTTACACTATCATATATAAAAATGTCAATTTACAATGTACAATGTGGGAGCAAAACTCTGAACCACTCTATTTGAACAAAAATAGATGGATGAGTGAATGTACAAATGTAACAAACATATTCAGATGTATGGACAGAAATCCGAATATATATGAGAAATGTGACCTAATAGGTTGTAGAAGAGTGAATATGAGTGATAGAAAGAGGAAGGATCAGTCTAAAACTGATAATTAGCAACCCTCATCTGAACTTAGGCTATGGAAGACCCTTAATCAGATATGTGTGTGAAAAGATCACATAATTACAAAAGTAGCAAAGAATGCTAACAAGTTTGCTACCAGAAATCCTCAAACGCATATGAACATACCTTCTCGAACACCTCATCCAAATATGCATAAAGCATACATGTGATGATTCTCTTGTACCTACACCGAATAGGACTACTCCTGATATGGATGCCACTGCCTCCATAAACTCCAAGTAGTACTTGTGCGCATAAAGAGAACATGTACCTGAATTCTTAACATAAGATGTAAATCCTATGTTAACCACCATCCAATGTCTTTGAAGTACACCGAAATCTTCATGTAGAAGACAATCTTCAAATACATCATGTGAATGGCCGATCCACACCACCAAGTTGCTTATAGGTAAGTTCTCTTCATAAGCAAGAGTGTGAGCACACTCTTCTCCAAGAAGAACTCCATAGCCGCTCCTCAACATGCTCCAAGTTAGCACCATGGCTGCCCCATGTGCTAAAAGCACCACCTCTATTGAGGGACCAAGCTTCGAAAGCTTGTGTTGAAATAGGTGAAGGATTCATAACAATGAGACAAGCACTTGCTTTATAGTAGTTGGCCTCACCTCAAAAGCACTCCAAAAAGCTCTCCATCATAGCGATCTATGAATAAAATAAAAACATCATCCACCGCTTAATCACGATCCGTCCGTCGGTGTGCTTTTCAAAAACAATTTTGCTTTTTTAAAAATGTCTACACGATCTGCGTGCTGCCACTGGGTTTTGAAATTGGGTGGGTTCTTTGCAAGGTTTGTATTATAGCCAAGATGCCCAGGTGCTATTGTTGTAAAAAGAGTAATACACAAGTATACACATGCTGTAATCTAATCAAAATTTGACCATGGGATAATGTACTATATGACATTGTATTCCAACAATCCCCCCTCCAATGTCATATTGGTACAATCTGGACTGGATTTGCAAACTTCATAATCTTCAAACTTGTACTCCCAAAATTGACCTTCAAATCTTTTCTTCAAAAGTCTTCTTCAAAACTGAATTTGACTTTCCTTCAAATTTCAAAACCTGAACTTGCTGAATTGTAATATTCTCCAAGTTTCTTCTCCCTTGTGCAATTTGTGTGTTTTCATAGACCTCAAACTCCAACATCATTAACCCTATAATCCTAAATTTTAATTTTTTCAATTATATATACTATTATTATTTCTAAAAAAACTAATTTTTTAATAAAGAAAAGTAAATATACTAGTATTAGCCCTAAAACCCTTTTTTTATTGAATTATAAATCGAATTTTTTATCTTAAAACCCTTATCTTTTATATATTTAAGTGTATATACTAGTAGTTATCCTAAAACCCTAGCTTTCTATATATTTAAGTATATATACTAGTATTGAGCTTAAAACTCTAGTTTTTCAAGGTTTAAGTATATTTAGAATTATAAATCATAAACCCTAACTCTTTATATATTTAAGTAAACATACTATTATTTATCCTAAAACATTGATTTTTTATATATTTAATTAGATATACTAGCATTAATCTTTAAACCCTAGTTTTTAATAGATATAAGCATATATACTATTATTAACCCTATGACCCTTTTTTTAGGTTTTTAACTATATATAGTAGTATTAATCCTCAAATCATAATATTTATTCATTTATGTGTGTGTATGTATGTGTGTGTGTATGTATGTGTGTGTGTTAAGAGCGATTCGAATGTAATTCATCACGTACCTCAAATCCGCATGTCCCTACTCAATTCTCAACATTGAGCTCCAAAGTCATGCTCAATATTGACAACGAGCTCCAACTTTCAAGGTGTTCAAGGTTTGGCAAAGGTCTTCAATAATGAACAACATAGGCTCCCCTCGAGGGGAACGGTTCACACTCATCTTAACAATAGAAGCCCGAATCCATGGTGAGTTCAAGCTCAACACTCAAGCACTCAAATGAGAGAAATCAAAAAGATGAGCAAAACGCATGAGTAATGTTTTTTTTTTTTGAAATCAATATGGTGAACTTAATATAGAACAAGTAAATTAAAATGTGTTTATATTCACCTTTGGGATATTTCTCACCCATAAATTTTTCCTTGGTTGAGGTGCACTATATCATTATTTAAATAATCTATTCGAGGACTTTTTCAGTGGAAGTAAATGATGTTTCCGTTGTTTTTTGACAATATTTCAGGCATCTACATAATGAAAAATCCAATGTTTGATGCTAGAGGGAAGAAGGTATAGAAGTGCACCATCACTTTATTAGAGGGTAATTCATGTTAAAGAAGGTGGACATAAGGTGCGCGGAGCTGCAATCGGCATGTTAGCGATAGCGATAGTGAGGCATGTTAGCTATGATGGAGCTGTAGGGGTAGTGATTCTCCTCTCTCACTCATGCAAATCTCGAGTTTATCGCGACAAGGTGGTCCTCTTATCTCGACAAGGCAAATCTTCTTTATAGTGTTTTATTTTGAAGTGTTTTGAAGGTCTTCTACCTCCCATGTTGTTGACGCGTTTCTTCTTTTGTTTTGTTTTTATTGTTTTTTAATATAAAGGAAGTTCGGCAATCGCCTACTCTCCCGGACTTGAATTAAATTAAGAAACAAAGGTACAAAAGAAGGGGACTAGTGCCCACGGGACCCCCCAAATCCCACAAAGCAGGGGAAGCTTGGTTGATTCCTAGGTTGCATTACAAAGAAGGTTGATCACCCTCTCGTCGCCCTCATGCGGGACCCACTTGGATTTGAGCTTGTTGTTGATCAACAGGAGGACTTGATGGTGCCTGAAGGGGGGGGATTTCTTACTGTTGACAATCCTTTTGCCAAGGAGGAATAGAGATTTTTCAATCGACCACTCCCTGGGGGGGTCGCCGAAGTTGAGAGCACACCGCTCCCGCCAAATTTTCCACAGGACTTCCCCTCTGATTGCGTTCCAGAGAGCCGCAGAGCATCCAATCGCTTCTCCTAACAGGATTTGTTTCCAACTAAGCTGTTTCTGAGCTCTGATTTTCACTCCAACCATCTGCCAGGTTCTGTAGGAGTTGGGGCAAGTAAGGAAGATGTGTGGGACATCTTCGATTGCACGGTGGCAGCGTTTGCACCACGGAGGGATTCCGCAAATTTTGCTTGCCTTATGGTTAGTCCAAATTCCTCGATGAAGAATTTGCCATAAGAGGACCGACTTCTTAATCTCTATAAGTGGGTGCCAGATACCCATGAATTTCATGTCCCACCGAAGCCGCGTCCAAGACAGGCACCACTTCTTGTTGAGGCTGATCTGGAGGTCATTCGTTTCTTTGATGTTTGGGATTTTGAGTAGACTATTTCCATTGTGCCATTTGAGGCCACGCGCGTTTGGAGCATCATGTCCCATGAGAAGGCGCGTTTTGTGACGATCCCAAGCGAGACATCTGCTTTGCAAGGTGTTCCATTCTTCGTAGGAGATGTTTATGCGAGGGTCGATATCCTCGTAGTTGATCCAACTATTGGTGTCCTGTTTCCAGAGGTGTTTCCATTTTTTGAATCCTTTGTTCCATAACTTCTTGGCATTTTGAATGTTCCACGACTCCACACTCCGGATGCCATGTATCGGAAACCAGATAGAGTCGTTTTGTCTGATTCCGGCCGCCCACTTCCAGTCCTCACTAATTCTTGTGAAGCTTTTGACTTTATTCCAGCCCTTCCAAAGAGAGCATACGAGATTGGAGCCTTTCGGGAAGACAGGTATCGGGGAGAATAGCAGGGTCATGATGTCAAGGTTCTTCCAGTTCGGGGACCCCTTGAGGGCCAACTCATTTTTGTTCCTGAAGATCAGCTTGGCCCACGAGGCCTCCCTATTGCACCAAGCTTTAATCATCCATTTGGCCGCCAGTTTGTTAGCCATACACCCAATGTCCAGGATGCCAAGTCCCCCGCTATCTCTAGGGCTGGTGCAGATGGCCCATTTGATTTTAGGCACCCCCCTTCTGTTATGATCACCCGTCCAAAGAAAGTTTCTGCAGATGCTATTCAATTTGGACAGGCCTTGCTCATTCGGTCTCTAGCAAGAAAGGAAATAGATGGTAGACGAGAGGAGGAACGTGTTGATAACCATCGCCCGTCCAGCGAGATTGATTTGCATGCCTCTCCAGTAATTGAGCTTGTTTTCAAGTTTGGCCAGCACCCAGTTCCATCGCTGCTCCATAGAGACGCCAAACCCCAGGGGGATTCCTAGCAGCCGAAAGATGGTTAGGTGGTGTCTTTTATTGTTAGGTGGTGTCTTTTTGGTTTGGTTTTAACTTGCTAAAGATCGTAGGGAAGAACATAGAAGATTAAGGAGAAAGTAAAATATAAATGGAAATCTAGATTGAATGGGAGATTAGTTGAAAGTGATGTTGATATTTGAAGATTTGAGTATCTGAGGGTCGTTTCGGCGGATGTGTGTTTCCCTTTGGTCTCTCTCTTAGGGCATTGGTCTCTATGGAGATAAAGAGATCTTCACTTGAGCAATGAGACCGATGTTGAGAGGACTTAGTTTTGTTCTTGGAGATAGAGGCTTTAGAGTTGTTCTTCTTTTTACAGCAAAACTTCTAGATATTTTGTGATTTATCAAAATAGTTGTAGGTAAGCTTCTTGGATGAGTTGTTCAAGCCTTGTTTAGGCGCATTTCTAGAGTGATTAGAGTTCTTGGCCTTGTTGAAGGGACCCTTGGTTTTCAGTGAAGCTTTTGGTGATGTTGAAGATTTTGCTCAAGAGTCATGGAGGAGCAAAAGTCTCTACACTTCCACCTCATATCCTTGCTTGACACCTGTCTATCACAGAATGCGAGCTTGCATTGGTAATCTTTGAAAGTGGTGATGACCTTGGTGATGGGATCTTGGGGTCTAATAGTGAGATTATGGAACTCTACTTCTAAGGTGTAAGCTCTAGAGGGAGTGTTATAACTTATGGAATATGTTGAATAACACATTGTTGGAGTGTTAATTTATTAATGTATTAATGTGTTTTTGGTGTTTTTGATATAGCAGCTGAAGGTTCATGAGGGCATGAAAATGTGAAAGGGCGGACATCAATAATCTGACTTTAGGGCGGACATCAATAAATCCAATTTATAATTTAGTTTGTAAATAAATTCGTGTAGAAGGTTCTATTGTTAGAAATAGTTAAAAAAATAGTGGTTAGAATAAGGGTCATTATAGACCGCAATTTCTGATATTAAGAAAAGGCTTTCTATGAAAGTCACCAACTTTTAGTTTCATGCATGCTTTTGGAAGCCACTCTCATGTAACCACTCTTTTCGGTGTAATCAAGAATTGCTATAAATACATGCACTCTGTGGACTGTCGAAACAGAGTGCAAGGGGGGAGATTGCACCCAATACTGCGTTTGGTCTCGTCTCTTGGCGTCTCTATTTTTTCTGTGTGTTTTTTGCATTTGCAACCTCTGTGTGCCTGTGAGCAAGATTCTGATAACAGGGAATCTTGCCTTAAAAAGATCTTGAAGTATTTTCCAAGCCTCATGGGAAGTCTTGAAAGAGATAATGTGTACTTTAGTTAACTCATCACATGCTAGTGATAATTATCCTAGCGCTTGTCTTTTACATTCCAAATTTTCTAGGCCACTAAGTCACTATTCTTATCGGGATTAAATTCCATAGCATCTACTACTTCATATAGCAAGTTTTTATATAGATAAGCCCTGATGCTTTCCTTCCACAAATTATTGTTCATGTTGTTTAACCTCTCATTCTTATGCTTTCCTTCCACAAATTATTGTTCATGTTGTTTAACCTCTCATTCTTGGGCATGAACATAGGCATAAATGAATGCAAGTACAATTGACTCAAGGATGTCGCGTTCAAAATAGTAGACATAATTGTTGTTGAAACAAATTGAACTTCAAAAATGAATCACCACACTAAAGTTTGAGATGGGTGGGGGAGGGGTAGGTTAGAGTAGCCCGTTGCACTTGTTGACATCTTGGAGGGGCTTAGAGTAGCCCAAAAATGTAGACGGCACTAAAGTTTGAGATGGGTGGGGGAGGGGTAGCTTAGAGTAGCCCGTTGCACTTGTTGACATCTTGAAGGGGCTTAGAGTAGCCCAAAATGCACTTTTAGAGAAACCCTCGAGGTTTTAGAGTAGCCTTCCTAATCACACACACACACATAATAGATTTGTCTTATATTCTTGGAGTTTAAAAGAGAGGATGGAACTTAGTGCCAAATGGTACCCTGAGGAAGAGGGTTGAAACCCTTTGAGTCTGCTTCTTTGTCGCTTGCTTTGTTCTCCATATTTGCTTAAATTTGACATGTTGATAAGTTGACTCAAAAAATTTGGTCTTACTTTAGGCCTCCATATTTGTTTTTTTTTTTTTGATGTTACTAGGTTTCTATTTTATTTGATTATGCTCTCCATTTGCTTTGTATTCCCAAGTTTGGATGATATTGTATTTTTTCCTCCTTTATAGAGTCTCCTAAATATTTTGAACTCTCTTTTGTTGAGAATGCATCTGTTTCCATATCCAGCTTGTATGTGTCTTTGTCTTGGTCATGCACATCATCGTTAAACAACATTCTCATATTTTTCTCTCTCACATTTATTTTCATCAATTGTTCATCAAAATCAATATAAACTTTGTGTTGTTTCATCCATTCTTGACCTAAAATTGAACTTTAAGGCATAAATTTCTCAATCCATTCCTCACACTCAACAACGGTAGATGATTCCTAAGTCCTTTCTGTTCATTTTCATGAATCATCATATCTCTTATCTCTTTGTTTCTCCTTATTCTTTCTTTAGCTTCTTCCCCAGCTTTCTATCTTATTTTTCTCTCCTCTTCTTTTCTTCTTTGGCATTTTTGCAATCTTCTCCAAACTTCTATTGCTAATGGTTCCATGTATCTTTTTATTCTGCATCCACTCACATAATTTGACATTACTTCTCCATCTATATCTTCCAATTAAATAGCTCCATTGGGGTTGATCTTATGAAGAATATAAGGACCATGTCCCCTCTTCTCTAATTTTCTATGAAGTTCCTTTAGTGTGTATGATAATACTACATGTTCTTCTTGTAGATCCTTCTCTTTTATGTGTAAATCATGATAAGCCTTCTATCTTTTCTTATCTACATAGATACTCATGATAGTGTGTAATCTAGAAGCCCCTAATTGTTCTAACTGCATAACTATACGAGATAGTTCATGTCTTGACCATTGCAATTGATTCCTGTGTACTTAAGTCAAGAAGACTCAAGGACTTATGCCAAAGAGACTAAACCTCGTTTGCAACACAAGTGCATATAGTGGGAAATTGACACACGCTTATATGTCAATCCGATCAAACGACCTAACCAAGTGTATGAAGACATGTGCATCCATGATGGATAATGAAATGGTTCAGCTGATATGCATGAGAAAAGACTGATCCACCTCTCAAACTCACTAAAGGACTGAAAGTGTCTGCCGCGATACCTCTTACAACAGTTTTCAGTAAATCAAGGATTTCTCTCAGCTCCAACCTCCGAATATAGTTGATAGGGTACTCCTTTCGAAGCTCTCGACGAGGCGCATCTATTGGAGGTGGTTTCACTCAATTCTGACAATCGTGCTTCAAATTATGACCAAAATAGTGAATGTAGGAAGCACCCACACTCATGCCACAACTCCTACAAGCTCACACACACAGTACAGTAGCTCAAAAACAGTGGGGAGGGGTAGACAACAGTCCTACACACACATTCCAAGCATTACTCACACATACAAGATCAAAGAGAAGATGGAAATCTGTAGGAAAGAGGCAAATTCGAGATTTAAGAGCTCTCCTTGTTCACGATAGCAAAAAGTACTTACAAAGAGTCATAAAGTGACTTATATACATGTGCCCTAAATTTGGTCCTTTCACACAAAAGACCGGCACTTTATTACTAAAAAAGTGAATTTCCTACTAATTTACAAGGGATATTTTACAACAAGATGGGATTATGCCACTAGAGGACTCCTCTAGTGCATTTACATGGCTTGAGGGAATTCTCTGAATGCTTTGAAGAAGAAAATTTATGCCCATTAATTTGAAAATTTTGGGGCTCTTCTCTTGTGCTTCTTTGCTCTGCAACACTCTCCCCCTCTTTGTCTCTATCATCCCTTGACAAGCTTTACTTCTTGTCCTCAGCTTGTTTAAGAGTTCTGAATACACGCACCCAGCGGTCGAAGCGGCAACAAGGACTGTCAGAGAATTTTTTATTTTATTCGATGTAAGTCCTTTGCTTCTGTTTTCCCCTTGATATCCCGTACATCACAAATCTGGGTTGCTGCATTCAGTCGGGCTGCCACACACGCCACTAGTGACTAGGAATGTGCTGTTCTTAGTCACTCTCTTCAGCTTTTCAGCCTCTACCTCTTTCTAACTTTTGGTCTTCTGATTTGTCTTTGTCTTCACACATCTGACCTGTTGTATTGCTTTGACCTGTTTACTTGTTGACAACGCACGCTACCAGCGAAAGGATTACTACCTGCCAAATATTGTCTTGCACTTCTTCATGTATAGTTCCAGGCCCTCGTCCGTCCTTCCCATGAAATGTCCTGGTTCTGATTGATCTTTAATTCCAATCCTCAGGACCAGGATGATTCGCGTTGTTGCCTGATGCGTGCCCCTGCGGGGCTTTGGGCAGAGGGTGGTTCTTTCATTTTATGATCTTCATTCTTTATTGCGCAGTTTTTGACTTTGATCTTCTTCTTCTTTTCTTCTTGCTCGATTCCCCTTCCACACGTCCCTCCTCCTGAACTCTGTCCTCCCCGACGGGCTTTTTGTGGCGACGTGAATAGGTTTGTATGGCTGCTTGCTCTCTTTGATTCAGCAAATTGGCATGACATATCATAAATTCTTTCCACTGGCTTGACTTCACTCTATCCTCTGGTGCTTGTCGGTGATCTGCAAAAAAGCTGGTTTCATAAGCCACCAGGCGTGCATTAAGATTTGAAGTCATTTTGACAAAAATTTCCAAATCTATTTCGAAGAAGCCAGTGAAAAATGCTTCTTCGAAAGTCTGCATATATGTTGACGACAAAAACATAAGTCGAGAATAATACGCCATAAGTGCTAAGTGACTCGGAATGGTAGAAAGATAAAAAATGAGTGCTTGGTTGGTGTCCGGATCTTTATGTGTAGTATTCTTTATATATTGTCGTGTTTGTTCTTTAAGGAGACCATATGGTACATTGAAGGGCTTTAAAATTTGATCCAAATTTTTGCTTTTAATTTGGGCCTCCTTCATCACCTAGATTATTTGATCTTCGAATTCAGCAGTAAGTTGGGACACTAGTAGTGCCCTTTCCGGTCGGCTCAGTTCCACAATGTCCGAAGTATTATGTTCAATTTTGACCTCTTGTTCCTCCCTTATCAGTGAATGATGTGAGGGGGGAGAGAGAGGACGTACCTCAGTCTCTTCAGTAGCCGCGGCGGATTGTGGAACTACTGGTGTCCCCTCAGTTGACTTCTGCTTGAGCTGTTCTCTCAGCTGTGTTATTATCTCCTCTTGTTGCTTAATTTCTGCTTCAGCTTTAGCAGTAGTTTCCTTGTTTTTGAGTATCTCTTTAGCTACCACGTCAAGGTGATCAGTGTCCTCTTTACATTGCATAAGGTATCGATTCTCAACTTTTTTCCATTTAGTTCTTAGAGCCACAGTGTCATCCATGTACCTCTTTTCCCATTTGGCAATGGTGGTTTGCTCTTGCTTGAGCTGATCTTCATACTTAGCTATCTTTTTTTCCAATTCTGTGATATCCTTTTCTGGTCTTTCTTGCACTTCGATTGGCTGATCACTTAGAAGAGCTGTCATGAGCTCTTTGTTTTGGTTCCTTAGGTTTTCTGCCTCCTCCATGTATACCTTTATTTGTGATTCGAGTATTTTACTTCTGGTGTTCATTCGTGCCTTCTTTGCCTCGCTCACTTCATATTTCTTTTGTACCTCTTGCAGTTGTTCTTTTAATTTGGCGTTTTTTGCCATCAAATCGTTGCACTGCTTTTTGGCTTCTTGGACTTCCTTTTCTTTATTTTTTATGTGCTCTCTTTCTAATTTCAATTCTGCCAAAAGATTCTTCCTTCTTTCTTGAAGCTCATGCTTATCCTGCATAGCTTGATTGTAGTCTTCATCAGCCTCAAGCATTAATTGTTGTGTGTCCATTGTGGTTCGGATCATGTCCTGCACCACTGGCTTGAGCTGAGCAATGTCGACATTCAACCATGTCCTCGGTATGCTCGGAGCTTCTCCGGTTTGTACATCTTTTCCTTGCTCGACATGAACATTTTCATTGTGTGGTTGTCTAATTTGTTATTGTATGTTTTGTACTTTTTCTTCTTCCTCCGAATCAATAGCTTTTGTGGCACTCCCTTGAAAGGTGACGTCCATGGGGGGAGGTTCTGCCACGACCCTTATGGGGGTGAAGGGTTCTTCTTCTTCTACTGTCGCTTCGTGAGCCTCTTTCTTTGGTATTTTGATTGATTCTTCCCTTGAAAGTGTTGCCTCCTGGATATGAATAGTGGACCTTTCATTAAGTTTAATCACATGCGCTCCTTCTTTGTTGGCTTCTATGCCTTCGGTGTTCAGCTCTCGGCGGGTAGAGTTGTTATCCACTTTTATGCCCTCTTCTTCGTTGTAATTTACTGCATTCAATTCCTCCCATTGTCCATCATCCTTGGATTCACTTTGAATGTCTACATTCAATAATGAGGTGTCGGGTTCTTCTTGTGCATCCGAAGATGAACTTGAATTTTCCAACCCTAATTCCCTGTAGTGGTGTACTTTTGTGAGCTTCTTTTTGGCTTTTATCTCCTGTTGGGCCTGCTGATAATGATGCCCTTGTATTGGCAAATTGACTTGCCCTTCTATATATTGATGTGTATCCTCGAGGGCTTGAGTTAAATCTTCCTCTGTAAGCGGCCTGTGCTCTTCAATTCTTGTTTTTGGAAGCATGTGCATTCTTTTCGTGGCTGGAACTTCCTCTTCTGCTTTCTTTACTTCCCTTACCCTCTTTGTGCCTCTCATTCTAGGTTGAGGGCTAGGTTCTGCCTCTTCCACAATCTTGACTCCTTTTTTCTTTTTAGGAACTGTGGCGACTTTGGCATACTTTGCCATAGCAGTTGATGATGGCATTTCGTGCAGGTGCTCTCTAATGCCTAAAGCATGGTAAATCAATATTGTCAGAGCGACACTGCCATTGAGGAACTTCTTATTATTCCACTGATTCTTTGCTTCAAATAGTCTTTCCTGTATGTAAGGAGCCAGATTAATTTGATTTCTAATCTATTTGATTGCATGTGAGAGCAATTGAACAATAATCTTTTGAGGAGCCATATAGCGATGCATATTTGGGAAGCAGAAGTGCTGGTGGATGAGCCTGACTTCCTCTTCTATGTCAACTCTGTTAATGTCTGTGAATGTTCTGGTCTTGGCCCCACGACGCTCTTCCTTTACGATAGTGATGTCGTCTTTCTCCCATCCGAACGCTTCCTTAATCAAATCATGTGTGAATTGGATAACTACCCATTCACCTACGCCATCCATTACTCTAGCCTCAAGCACCAAAGGATCATGTAGTGCAGGTTGTAGTGTATTCATAACTTGAGTGCATCTGTGGAAATCGGGCTTATAGATCGGCAGTTCAAAATATTTGTGTATGCCCGTTTTTTTCATGATATCTATTGTAGACGGGAGTCCATGTAGTACTCTGGAATCCTGGAACATGATTGGAAATTGGTGATCTGTATCCATGATTTTGATAGTCACCAAGAAGAGATATTCCCCAGCCGGTTGATCTTCCCTGAACGAATGTCCCTTTGCTTTGGTGATAGTTTGTAGGGGAAACTCCAATACTTCCTCCTGAATTGTTGCTTCTGAATCTTCAGAAGCCATCTGCACTTGTAAGGAAAAGTGCATTAGCTTCAATAGAAAATGTAGCAACTGTGTAGTGCATTGCAGTGATTTGTTGTCGTTTCATCACTCCGTTCCCCATGGTTCTATAGGTGAGATCTCTTACCACATCTCTTTATTTCTTTTCCTGAAAGAAAACAATCATTAGTGTAGCCAAAGCATTTATTTAAGTACATAGTATATACATTCCTAAGAGAGTTGAAGCTATGATCTATTCTCAATTGGAGAATGTGCACCACTAATTTTATCATGTACATCATGTGCTGAATGCATGGCCTTGTAATGTGGCCCTACTATGCATACTTTAGGTGCATGTGACACTCCATGAGTGCAATTGGAATCTCCGTTGTTTCGATGGTTCACTCTTTGCGGTTGCTTTGGTTGCCAAATCCATTTCGTGGGTGCTTTGAAAGGTCGTTTGCTTTCTTTGTCTCGGGCTTCATGTGGTTTCTTTGTTTTCGCAAGTGTCCTCGTATGAGAGGCTCTGCTCTTCATGTGTCTAGGACGAGTTTGTTTTTGCTTTGTCATTCGAATGTTTTGCTGTAGTGTATCCTCCTGATTGCGTAATTCTTGCTTGGCTGCTTGTTTAACCTTCTTGGGAATCCATATCTGCTGTCGTGCTTTCTGAGCTTCAATCAAAGGCTTAGGGAGCCATACTTGCAAGGGTATTGTTGTTTCAGATTTTTGTAATGCTGACTTGTCATTCTTCTTATTCTCCTTACGATTTGGTGATGACGTTTCCGGTTTCTGCACTTGATCTTTGCGTACCCATTTGAATTTGTTCTTCCCTTGATGTGAATGTCTGAATGTTCTCCTCCACATTGGTGATCCTACTGTCATATGAGGGACTTCATGAGAGTTGGGTTCCTGATTGTTTGGTTGTTCATCAACTGAGTAAGGTGGTATCACCTTTTCCTTGGATATATTAGGGTTTGAGCTTCCTGCTTCTTTTAGACTGGTTTCTGAGGTATTGGGGCTGGAATCGTGTTCGACTAGCTCTTTTTTGCATCTTTCCGCACTCTCCATGGTGGTGGGTTGAAGTAAAGGCTTATCTCCTAATAGACTAAAAATTTCCTTGTGCCCTATCTTGGCTGAAATATATCCTTGAGCTAGGTTGACACTGACTTCATTCTCAATGATTCAATCCTATCCTAGGATCAATTCTTCTATTAAATCCTCGTCTTTGCACACTAAGACTCGTTGTTCCATGGAAGAATTTCCTAGGTGGAGGGATACTTACTTGCTCCCATGCATTCTATGATTTGACCTCCAATTCCTACCATCCGAGCTTTTGTGGGCATCGTAATCAGTTCAAGATCTTTTATGACATTATTACGTATGCAACTAAGTCTTGCTTCTGAGTCTATCAATGCATCTATCAATTTTTACTCTGTCTTGCCGATTCCTAGGTTTAAACAAGGCTGTGATGTATAGGAATTTGCCGTGTCAGATTTATGGACTTGGTAATTAGTCATAGGTACCGGCTCTTCTCCTTGGAGATACCGTTCATCTCTTTGCCTAATCCATTCTTTTCTTTTCTTGATGCGTTCTAGGGCTTCTTGTCGAGCCTCCTCTCTAATCCGTTCTTCCTCCTTCTTCCTATTTTGAGCACCTACTAGACGTGCTAGCATTTGATCCGTCAATGGCTCCATGAACCGTTTAACTTTGCATCCACTTATGTAGTTAGGAAGAATGTCTCCATCTAAGGTGGCTAAATTAACTGCTCCACTAGTAGAGATTGATGATCAGAGGTCCATATCCGCGTTTTTGTAACTTCTTGGCATGTTGCTTTAAGGTGTACACCAAGACTAAGTCTCCTTCTTGAAGTCCCTTGTCTTTTATATGTGCATCATAATATGCCTTTTGTCTTCTCTTGCCTGCATAGATTCCTGCCACCGCTTGTAACCTAGTTTCATGTAACTTCTCAATTTGGTCTAGTTGTTGGGATAACTCATGTCCGTTCCATTCATACTATTGGGCTACTCTCACTGTTGGGATTAAAAAATCAATTGGCAAAATTGCATTCTACCCGTACACTAAATTGAATGGGGTAGTTCCAATAGCCGTCTTGTATGCTACTCGGAAGGCCCAAATTGCATGGTGCAATTGTTTGTCCCAGTCAGACCTTCCATTATTGACAATCTTTGTCAGTACTGTGCATAATACCTTATTGGAACTTTCAGCTTGACCATTGGCTTGGGGATGGTATGGGGCTGATTTTTTGTGGATCACTAAAAATTCATTCATTAGAGATTCGATTACTTCGTTAATGAAGTGTGTTCCTTGATCACTTACAATCTCAATTGGTAATCCGAAACGAGTGAATATATGTTCAAAGAGGAACTTAGCAGTGGTTTGAGCATCGTTCTTTCTTGTGGCCTTTGCTTCTACCCATTTTGTCAAGTAATCAGTGGCTACTATGATGTACTCAGCATGTGATCCTTTGGCCGGTGGATTAATGGGTCCTATGAAGTCAATACCCCATTTAGAGAATGCTCTCGCACAAACCATAGGTCGCAATGGCATGTCATCTCTCTGAATTGGGTATTTAGCTCTCTAGCATGTCTCATAACTTCATACATATGTTTGAGCATCCATATGTAAAGTTGGCCACCACAAGCCTGTGAAAAGGATCATTTTTACAGTTCTTTCAGCGGAAAAAATGACCTCCTGCTGCACCTGCGTGCGCCATCTCTAATATGGGTAAATACTCTCCTTCATGAATACATAATCGTAATTGTTTGTCTTTTCCTCTTCTAAACAAGTTTCTTCCTATGAGAACATAATCCTTGCTCATCTCCTCTAGGGATCGTTTTCTAGCCAGGCTAACTCCTTCCTCATGTTCTCTTGTCTTTAGGAATTTCACTAATGTTTTGCTCCAATTGGGTGCTATCGTTGAGAAGGGTATGGACGTATGATCCTCTGGGATTGTCTCTTGGCATTCTGCACAATTACTTACATAGTCATTGACATTCTTAAGCATCTCAGGCCAGTATACTCCTAATCTTTTTAATTCCCTAATGGTGCCATGAGTTCCTTGGTGTGTTCTCCATTTGTTCACATGTGCTTGTTCAATTAGCTTTGTTTGTTCGTCTTCCTCAACACATCTTAGCAATACCCCGTTGGGTTCCTTGTAATACATGCTTCCTGTAATGATATGCAAGTTCCTTGATTGTACAATTTCCTTTTTACTTTCCTTATTAATAGAGTGTTGTGGACAATGAGTAAGTATAGGAATTAATTTCTTTGCCCACTTTGGACAAACTTCCAGATTGAACAAATAAGTGTCTGGCAGATCATCGGGTATTCCATTAGGTGGTTCTCCATGTGTTAACCTTGAAAGATGATCAACTCTCACATGGGTGTTTCCCTTCTTTACTATCACCTCAAAGTCAAACTCCATTAATAGTAGGAACCATCTTACCAATCTTCCCAGGCTTATTGACTAGGTACAGTAAAGCCTGATGGTCTATGAAAAACTTGAACTTGTTGGCTAAGAGATAGTGTCTAAATTTCTTCACCGCATAGACCATTCCTAATCCTTCTCGCTCGGTAGTGGTATAATTCGTTTCAGCTTGATTTAGTTGTCTACTTGCATAGGCAATTGGATGATCTAATTTTCCTTCATCGGATGGCTAGGTTAATATACATCCTATTGCATAATTAGACGCATCAACATGAATATGAAAAGGCTTGTTCCAATTTGGCGTTTTTAGAATTGGGGCCGTGCTAAGCCTCTTTTTCAACTCATTGAATGCCTTTTCGCACTCTTCCGTCCAAGTGAATTGAGTTAGGAGACCATACAGAGGTTTGGCGATTATGGCATACATGTGGATAAAGTGACGATAGTATCCACATGCTTGCACCTCCTTAGCATTCTTAGGTCTAGGGAGCTCTAAGATGACCTTAATATTATCATCATCCATGGATATTCCATTCCTAGAGACTATGTGTCCAAGGATTTTCCCTTGTCTCACCATGAAGCCACACTTCTCTGGGTTTAAACAGACTCTATACTGTCTACATTTATCAACTATCTTCCTCAATTCAGGAATATGTTCATGTCTTTGATTGGAGTATGTACACAGGTCATCTACATATACTTCCATGCTTTTTTTCAGAAATTCCTTGAAAACATGACACATCAATCGTTGGAAAGTAGCTGGCGCATTGGTGAGTCCAAACAGCATCACTCTGAAAGCATAGACTCCCCATTCGGTCGCGAATGCGGTCTTATGTTGATCCTCAGTAGCAATAGCTACTTGATTGTATCTTGAGAATCCGTCTAAGAAGCTATATACTTCTTTCCCGCTACTCTTTCCAATAGATAATCCGTAATGGGTAATGGGTAGCTATCACGTATGGTGGCTGCATTGACCTTTTTCAAATTAATGCACACTCTCAATTTTCAGTTCTTCTTGGGCACAACTACTAGTGGTGATACCCACTCGGTGTGTTCTATCTCGTATATGAAGCCTGCCGCTAGTAGTTTGTCTATTTCTTCCTTAATTTTAGCAGCATATATCTCATTGTATTTATATGGCCGTTGTTTTGGTGGTTTTGCATCTACCGTCATTGGTATCCTATGAGAACAAATCTAGGGTTCCACGCCTTTGAGATCCTTATACATCCATGCAAACACGTCTCGATATTCTCGGATCAGTTGTATTAACTCTTCCTCCTCTTCCACCGACACATCTTTGCCTATGTAGGTACTTCTTTCTTCTCCCTCTTCCACTGTTACTATGATCTTTTTTGTTTGTTCTTTGTTGTCGTATGCTTCTCCATCCCGAGCCTCTCGTTTAGGCATTTGAATAGCTATATTTCTCTCCTCTACTTTGTATCTTTTAAAATGTTCAGGAACTTCAAACGGATCTAGGTCTGGCTCGGTTTTACTCATTTCTACTTCTTGTTCTAGTACTTTGGAAGCGGCTTCTATTGCCAAGATCTTTGTCGGTTCCTGTTTCTCTCTAGTTCGAATGGTGTCCAGGTAGCTTTCTTTAGAATCGAATTCTGGTTCCATTTCTATACTCTCATACTCTTCTTTCCATTCTTTTTCCAAGACTTCCCCTTCTTCTACTTCTTGAAGGACGACCATGTAAAGATTTACATCATAGCCTTCCTCATCTACGCACTCATTCATTGTCAAGACTTCCTCATTCACACACACATCTAAGGTTGCTAGGATTTGCATCCACCCATGCGCTTCAAAGGTCTCATCAGGAAAGATTTGAGGCATGTACCTTGGGTCCTCTACAGGTCTGTAGTTAGGATGTCCTATTGGACATATCTGTCTGTTGTCTTCTTCTTTCTTGGCTTCCTTGCACATCCATAACTGAGCGTCCTCATGTATCCATGATTGATCACTTGTTCCAACACTATGAATAGATAGGTCGTCTTCCTCCTTGTATATGGGATTCCATTGTAGTGGAGGAACATCTCGATATGCAAACATATGCAAGTTTATCTTGGTTGTATTTCCTTGATGTTGTAGGTACAATGAATCTCTTCCGCAGTCTTGTACTACTCGCATTTGTCTCATGAAGGGTCATCCTAATATCATTTCGTAGTTGTTAGCTTTTTGGAACTTACAAATGGCTAATGTGTGTTCAAATTCTACTCCACAGGTGGTTAATTTGATTCTTTCCAATATTCCTAAGGGTTTCTTCACATGACCATCTGCTAATTGGAGCTTCATGCATGTGGGTCGTAAGGCAGGTGTTCCCCATTTCTCCCAAATCTCCTTGGTGGAGATTCCTACCCCGACTCCCGTGTCTAGTATAGCCTTGGTCATGTACCCATTGTATGTGACAGGTAGACATGTATTGCCTTCGTCTCCTTCACTAAACTCTCCCACTTTATCAATTGGGATTTGTATTTTAGATGTGTTCTCTTTTCCCTTTCCTTCCTTTTCTTTCTTCTCTCACCCTAATTCTAATTGGCTCGCTAATTGCCTCCATAATTGTGGTTTTACCTGAAGTAATTCTTCCACAGTTAATTTGCATTATACTTTTGTCTTCTTAAGTTCTGTTAAATTGTGTGAACTCTTCTCTGACTTCCCTTTTCCATTTCCATGTACTATGGGTGCTCATATTATTATAGACTCCTTTTCGTATTCTCCCATGTAATTAGGCAATGTTGATGCTCTGGGCTTCTTCTCTATTTCTATCGAGCCTTGATGCTTCCTCATATACTTCTTCCAGGTTGGAGTTTGGTTGATAAACTTCCACGTCTATTTCCTCAAAAGGAGGCTTCAATACTCCATTTTTCTTCCATTGTTCTTCTCGGATTCTATTCCATAACTCCTTTGGCCATTCTGCCTCTAGGTCAGGTATGGTTGAAAGTGGTTCATCATGTGTTCTAGTTCGCTCGTGCTTGTCATCCTTCCCTCTAAGGTCTTTATCCAAGGCCCCGACGTGTTCTTTATATTGATTATCTGGTATTCTCGTCTCTGGTAGGGCTGGAATAGTCTTTTCTAGGGTAGCTTGTGCAACCTCTATAAGCTTTCGACATATTGCAAGCCTTTCGTTTTCTAATTCTCCTTGTGGGTAAAGTTTTTCATGCTGTTCTACTTTCGGTCCAGTCTTAATTCTAGCTTGGTAGGCCTTCAACCACATGTCGAGGTTGTCGGATTTGAAAGAACTTGGAGAAGCTTGTCGAAGGTAGAAAAGTGCGTTTCGAAGCGATGAAGTTTGGCCAAGCCAACCGGCACAAGACCAGCCCTTGAGCTTTTGGAGACTCAAATAGACCTTATAGGCATGCTATAAGTGCAAAGAAACACACTATGTACCTTGGAGCATCAAGGAGAATGAGACGATACAAAACAGATAGGTTCGCGGGTCGACTAGCTCAAAAAACTTACTATCTATGGAAGAGACAATGAACTTCAAATGCCCATAGCGACCAGCGTGATTGCAATTAGAAAAAATCCTTTTATGGGAGTGATACACATAGGGTTGAGTGTATGGAATGCACAAAAGTATAAGGAATAAGCAAAATATGCTATAGGAATGAATGTGACATTCACCGGTGGTACTTCCTATTTTTCAGGAATACGCAGAGATTGACCCCGAGGCAGAAAAACTGAGATTTCTCCAAATCTGCTGAAGCAAATGCTTTGAAAATTTACATGCATAAACTAGACACTGATACCTTTTCAATGAGTCCTCTTGCACTCAATTTGGAGCTCTGAGGAGAGAGCATCAGCCTCTACAAGATTACTGTTGGCGAAGAAGATGATGCAGAAATTGAAGGAGCAAGACAATGATGGTCACAAGTGTATGTATATTGCTTCCATGTAATGTACAAGTGATTTGAACTCCTTATATAGCCTCTAGGAGTGTTCCACGACTTTTACAACTTGAATTTGAATTCAAATGAAGGTGGGAATGGTTGTTGGAGGGAATCAATTCACTTTCCTACAATCTAGGAAAAGTGAAGATTTTGATTGATCTACTTTTAGGTGATTGATTGCTTGATTGAATGCAACTTCAACCACCAAAATTTCGTGGGATTTTGGCCCTATATTTGTACCTTTATATGTGTACAACTCAAGGCTTTTACAACGGTAAATGAGCCATCAAAATATTCTCAAAAAATACAATAAATGAGCATATGAAAAAGAACTCTCCAACGGATATTCTTTCGACGCGATAGCCTTCGATGTAGATCAAATCCACCTCAAGCATAGTGTAAGCTTGATGTTCCAACAGCTCCCCCTCAAGCTAAAGTATGCTTGAGTCTTCATTCTCTGATAGGTTGAATACCCGCCATAGCTTTGAATCTACAAAGCTTTATTCCATCAAGTGCCTTCGTCATCATATCTGCTACTTGCTTTTCAGTCGGAACAAAAGAAATGTCGATCTCCTTTGCCATGAGCTTCTCCCTGATGAAGTGATAATGGACTTCTATATGCTTGGTTCTCGCATGAAAAATAGGATTTGCCGCTAGATGCATGGAACTTACATTATCTCCAAATATGTGAGGTTTGGAACTCACAAGTCCCAAATCTGTATACAATGCTTTTAACCATATTGCCTCTTGAGTTGCTATGGTCAAGCCTCTGTACTCTGCTTCAGTTGAAGATAAAGCAACTGTTGGTTGCTTCTTGGAACTCCATGACACTAGCTTCGAACCTGCAAATGCTAAGTAACCAGATGTACTTTTTCTATCATCCTTAGCTCCTGCCCAATCTGCATCTGAGTAGATTTTGATATCCAAATCAGAAGAGTAAGGATAGAATATACCTTCGTTGATTGTACCTTTGAGATACTTAAGTACTCTCTTAGCCGCATCCATGTGTGGTCTTCTCGGTGAGTGCATGAACTGACTAAGCACTCCCACACTATATGAGATGTCTACCCTTGTATGAGTAGCATATATCAAGCTACCTACCAAGCTTTGATACTCTTTTATGTCTTCAATTTTCTCACCTTCATAAACACTAAGTTTATGATTCATCTCCAAAGGTGTACCTACAGGCTTAGTGTTCTCCATTTTGAACTTGAGAAGAAGATCCTGAATGTATCTTCTTTGAGTCAAATACATTCCTTCATCTGTGTATATCACCTGCATACCTAGGAAATATGTGAGCTCACCTAGGTCACTGATTTTGAACTCCTCTTGCATGTGTCTCTTGATCCTTTGAATGCCATTTAGATCATCACCTGTCACAATAATATCATCTACATATACACATAGATAGATAACCTCATTGTGATCCCTTTTGATGAATAGAGAAGGATCTGAGCTGCTAGCTTTGAATCCTTGGTCTTGAAGATATGTAACCAACCTGTAATTCCAAGCTCTTGGAGCTTGTTTCAATCCATACAATGCTTTCTTAAGTCTGCAAACATAAGATGGATGATTAGGGTTTTCAAAACCTGGTGGTTGTGACATGTATACCTCTTCACTTATCCAACCATTTAAGAATGCATTTTTCACATCAAGTTGGAGGAGTCTCCAATTCCTTGCAGCAGCTACACTTATCAATGTCCTGATTGTAGTCATCTTTGCAACCGGTGAGAATGTTTCCTCATAGTCTATACCATGAGTTTGTGAGCATCCTTTGGCAACTAATCTTGCCTTGTACCTGCAAACTGATCCATCTGAATTTCTTTTAACTTTATATACCCATCGGCAACCAATTACCTTTTGATTCGGTGACATTGGAACCAAATCCCAAGTGTCCATTTCCTTCAATGCATCTATCTCTTCGTTCATGGCCTTTTCCCAATTAGGGTTTCCCTTTGCCTCTTCATAGGTTGAGGGTTCCTCTGAAATAGAGTCTTTTGCCAAGTAGATTGAATGCTTTGTAACAAATGTGGAATCATATCCATACCTTTCTGGTTGTTTCTTCTCTCTTGCTGATCTTCTAGGTGCTTGTTTGGAGCATTCTCCAACCTCTTGCATCTTTGCTTTGCCTCTTGACTTCCATAGCTTGTAATCCCTTTCTCTTTCATCTTGGTCATCGTCTGTATCACTTCTTGGATCCTGGACCTGTGTATCATGCTTCCTTCCTAATTGATGAGAGTCAGAATCAAGATCATATGGTAGTGTTACCTTTTGTTTGTCTTCATCATACCAAGACCTGTGTTCTTCAAACACAACATCTCTACTTGTAGTGAATTGCTTGGTTGAAGGATTGAAGAACCTGTAACCCATCTGAGTTGAATCATATCCAATAAACACTGCCTTTGTTGCCCTTTCATCTAGCTTACCTCTTATTTGTGATGGTACATGAACATAAGCTAAACAACCAAAAACCTTGCAATGTCCAAGACTAGGTTTTCTTCCATGCCATGCTTCATAAGGAGTCATACCTTGAAGTGATTTGGATGGTAGTCGATTGACAAGGTACACTGCAGTTGAAATAGCTTCTGCCCATAGATAATGTGGCAACTTCTTCTCTTCAAGCATTGTTCGGGCTGATCCAACTAATGTCTTGTTTCTCCTCTCTGCAATTCCATTTAGTTGAGGAGAGTACCTGGTAGTCACTTCCCTTTTGATACCTTTATCCTGCAAGAACTCATCAAAATCTTTGGAGAAGTATTCTCCCCCTCCATCAGATCTGAGCTTCTTTAGTGATCTACCTGTATGATTCTCCACATGTGCAAGATACTTCTTGAAGCAATCAAATACTTCATTCTTACTCTTGATAAAGTATAGAACAGTCCATCTACTATGGTCGTCAATAAATGAGACATAATACCTTGATCCTGCCAATGAAGGTTCTTGACTTGGTCCCCATACATCTATATGTACTAAGTCCAATAAGTTGTTGTGGATGTAGCCTTTGTGGTTGAATGGTTGTCTTTGTGCCTTCCCAATCTGACATGCATCACACCTGTTGATCATGTGTTGCTTTGATATGTTCGGCAGTCCTAGAACACTTTGATCCCTGCATATATCCTTCAGGGTTCTTTCATTCACATGAGCAAGTCTCTTATGCCACACTTCAAGCTCACTTAGGGTTTGAGACCCAAAGTTGAATAGAGCTATGTTCCTGGTATCTCCTACTTCAAAAGTAAAGAGCCTTCCATGCTTCTCACCTCGGGCTATCTTCTTGAAGCCTTGACATGGATCTTCCACAAAAGCTCCATGTTGGGTGAACCTAACTTGCAAGCCTTTTTCAACTATTTGGCCTACACTAATTAGGTTTTTAGTGATAGTGGGTACATAGAGAACCTTACTCAGAATGTTTGTCTTGCCATTGGAAGCTTTGACATTACCAATCTTCTCCACATTGTGCTTCGTGTCATCCCCTGTTTGCACTTCATGTCTATGCTTTTGACTTTCCAAGTCAGATAGAAGAGCAATGTTGCCTGCAACATGATTCGAACATCCTGAATCTATGTAGAACAAATGATCATCTTCTTTACCTTCTTTGTGGCTTAGGTTCATAAGAAGTAATGAGTCTTCATGTGGTTGATCTTCTGAATAATTGTTGTAGTCCCTTCTATTATAGCTTCTATTGTTGTTGTTGAAGTTGTGTCCACCTCTGCCTCTATTGCCGCCATATCCACCTCTTCCACTTCCTTTCTGGGTCTTCCCATTGAACCAGCAATTCTGAGTGGTGTGGTTGGTGTTATCGCATATGGCACAAGGTTGAACATTCTGACCTTTGGCTTTGTCTTGCTTTGGTCCTTTCTTCTTCCCTTTCCACTTGCTCTTGCTTGCGAAGTTGGCTTGGGAAGTCTCTTCTTCATCTTCTTCCTTCTTCTTGCCTTTCTGCTTCTTATCCTTCTTATCTGCATATAGAGCACTCGTTGAATTACCATGATAAGAGTTACCTTCCTTTATGCTATTGTTGGCTTCTTGATTGAAGAGTTGTCCAAGAAAGATGTTGAAGTCTGGAGTTTGCACATCCATGATGAGATCGTAAGCCGTCGTGAAGGATTGCCATTGCTTATCACTTCGAATGCCGTTGAGAATTTGCCTCATGATGACCTCTTCTTCAATCAGCTCTCCAATGGATGCTAACTGATCCGCAACCTCTTTGACCTTGGTAACAAACTCTGTGATGGTTTGTTTAGGTGTCTTCTTCATTTGGTTGAACTCGTTCCAAAGATGATTCTTTCTTGCTTTGGTACTAGCAGAAAAGAAAGTCTCCAGGGCATCCCAAGTCTCTTGAGATGTCTTGCATCCTCTAATATGTGGTAATAGAAAGTCAGAGATAGAGTTTAGTATGTACGACCTTGCTTCAGCATCCCTTGCGCACCAAAGTGTGAGCTTATCTGTCTCCTCTTGTGTAGGTCCTCCTTTGGATCTTGGAATAGGCATAGCTTCATCACCTGCTACAATTCCATAAAGATTTCTACCTTGCAAGTAGGCCTCCATTCTGATTTGCCAAGCCGCATAGTTGTGTCGATCAAGCTTCTCGATCATTGAGGGAAAGCCGTCACCCATCTTGAACTAGCTCTGATACCACTGAAAGAACTTGGAGAAGCTTGTCGAAGGTAGAAAAGTGCGTTTCGAAGCGATGAAGTTTGGTCAAGCCAACCGGCACAAGACCAGCCCTTGAGCTTTTGGAGACTCAAATAGACCTTATAGGCATGCTATAAGTGCAAAGAAACACACTATGTACCTTGGAGCATCAAGGAGAATGAGACGATACAAAACAGATAGGTTCGCGGGTCGACTAGCTCAAAAAACTTACTATCTATGGAAGAGACAATGAACTTCAAATGCCCATAGCGACCAGCGTGATTACAATTAGAAAAAATCCTTTTATGGGAGTGATACACATAGGGTTGAGTGTATGGAATGCACAAAAGTATAAGGAATAAGCAAAATATGCTATAGGAATGAATGCGACATTCACCGGTGGTACTTCCTATTTTTCAGGAATATGCAGAGATTGACCCCGAGGCAGAAAAACTAAGATTTCTCCAAATCTGCTGAACCAAATGCTTTGAAAATTTACAGGCATAAACTAGACACTGATATCTTTCCAATGAGTCCCCTTGCGCTCAATTTGGAGCTCTGAGGAGAGAGCAGCAGCCTCTGCAAGATTACTGTTGGCGAAGAAGATGATGCAGAAATTGAAGGAGCAAGACAATGATGGTCACAAGTGTATGTATATTGCTTCCATGTAATGTACAAGTGATTTCAACTCCTTATATAGCCTCTAGGAGTGTTCCACGACTTTTACAACTTGAATTTGAATTCAAATGAAGGTGGGAATGGTTGTTGGAGGGAATCAATTCACTTTCCTACAATCTAGGAAAAGTGAAGATTTTGATTGATCTACTTTTAAGTGATTGATTGCTTGATTGAATGCAACTTCAACCACCAAAATTTCGTGGGATTTTGGCCCTATATTTGTACCTTTACATGCGTACAACTCAAGGCTTTTACAACGGTAAATGAGCCATCAAAATATTCTCAAAAAATACAATAAATGAGCATATGAAAAAGAACTCTCCAACGGATATTCTTTCGACGCGATAGCCTTCGATGTAGATCAAATCCACCTCAAGCATAGTGTAAGCTTGATGTTCCAACAGGATTTGGGGTCAGCTAAAATGGATTCCGGTTTCTCTACTTCTTGAATAGGTGGTGGAATGGGCACTTCTTTCTGAATTTCTTGTTCTTTTTGTTCTTTCATGCTTCTAGTTTGTTTCTTATTATCTTGACTTTTGTTTTTCATCCATTTATTTTTGAGTTTTTCTCTTCTTTCCTTCCATTTCCGTGCTTTAATGGTTTGGGTACTCTCACGTGGATCCTTAAAATCTTCAACTATTTGAATCTTGGGACTTACCGTTCTTTTGCTCTCTTGTTCCTGTTCTGGTTGTTTTCCTTTTTGTTCTTTCATTTGAGCTCTAGTAATGGTGTTTAAAGGTACAGTATATTCCTTATCACTTCTAGATGCTTCTATCACTTCAATTACATTACTTGCCGCAGTGTCTTGGACTTTGGTTGGATTCTTAGGGCAGTCCCTGAAAAGTTGTTCCTTTTCGCAATCATTGCAATATCCTTCCCAAGTCCTAGGGGGTGGTGGGTTGTAAGGCCGAGGACATTTTCTAATAAAATGGTCTCCCCCACATCTATAACAAGGTCCTCTCGGCACATGTGGTCTAATGGGTGGTCTCATGGGTGGTTGTGCTTTAGGTGCAGTATACATCAAAGTTGCTACCTCCGTTCCATAAGCTTGATCATATCCTTCATATCCATAATAAGTCGAATTATAGGCTGATTCATACTCTATCATGTAAGCTTCATATGGATAATAATCTCCTAGGGCCAACTCATATCCAGGGTTTGTTGATTCCACATTGATCGTCATCGATGCTGGCACTATGGCTCTTTCAAAATTTTCTTCCGGCTCAGCATACTTCACCGGGACCACTTGTTGAGGTTGGGACAATTGTGGCCCTAACACTGGTTGGGGTGGTGGATATGGTGCTTGTTCATAAGGTCTCGGTGCTCCTGCTGGTGTTGGATAGGGATTGTATCTAGGCATCTCTCTGCCTGGCTCTCTAGGTGGATATCCGTATGGTCGATACTGCGGTGGTTGTAAGGGGCGTGACTGCCTATTGAATGGACACATCTCCGTGGTGTGATTAGTGTATTTTTGTTCTAGGTGGCAATACAAAGCGGTTCCTTGTTGGTGCTGTCTGTTGTATGGATATGTCTGGTGTGCACCAGTCCCTCCTCGCACACACGTGTGCAGGGTGATCTCCTCCACATAGGCTACACCTTCGTAACATTGGTACTCTTAGGGCTCGGTGTTGGTAAGTTCTTTGCCCCTGGACTCCTAGTTTCTTTGCTAGTAGCTCTGCTAATTCTTCCATATTACTAGAGTTGGAAGTAATGGTACTTCGAGAGTCTTCTGATTTAGTAGGGTTGGGTGTGCTCTTGAGGTCCTCAGCTAGATTGTCTTCTAGATCAATGCACTCTTGAAGACACTCACTGAGGGTTTGTAACCTCTTCACATAAACTAAAGTTCTTAGGGTTCCATTCGTGAGTCCATCCAAAAATAATGAAATCATTTTTTGCTGAGTGGGCCTCTCGGCCGCTGGGCATCTATCAACATACTGATTGAATCTCTGGGCAGCTGTTTTCACTGTTTCATTAGGGTTCTGTTTAAAGCTATGGATTAAAGACGCAGAATTGTGTTTAATCCCTCTCTTAGTGAATTCCCCAATGAATTGTTGAAAAAATTGCTCCATGTTTCCAAACTGATTAGGGTCTAACGTCTGGAACCAAGTTAGAACTGTTCCTGTGAGAGTGAGTCCAAAAGACTCATACTGCACAAAGAAGTCTTCTACTTGTTTTGCTCTTAGAACTTGTTTAAATTCAGCGATGTGATCGTAAGGTTCTCCCATTCCGTCATAATGATTTCTTACGCATTTGGCCACTTGGATAGGTCTCAGTCTTCTCATTGGTTCTGGCGGTCTAGGCATTACAAGAAAGGTTGGAACTGCTGGTCTAACTAGAGGTATTCCAGGTTGTCCTCCTATTGGTGGTCGTGGTCTTACTGGTGGTCCGTACTGATTGCCTACTCTAAGGTGGCTCTGATTGTTTGTTTGCACTCCTAGAGTCACAAATTGTACATGAGTACGGTTTGGACCACTCCTTTGGCTAGTTTGTCTTGACATGGTGTGTTCTGTCTCTTGTTGATTTCCAAAAGGGTTCTGCGAAGTAGTTGCCTGATCTCTTTGAGGGAATACCGGAAACCCCATGTATTTCAATCGAGCTCTATCTAAGGCACCAACCGGCCAATATCTCCTCTGATTTTTGTCCAGGTATGTGATTCTAGTTTCATCTTCTGGATCCTTCAACTCATAAAACATCATCGGGTTTTCTTCTCTTCCTGGTCCAGGTAAGTCTGTTTGAAGTAATACATCTGATCCATGGATCATATATACTTCCAACAGGTAGTCATCTTGAGGTATCAAGTCTCCTCTCAAGACTCGTGTTACTTGGGATCTACCTCTAGGGGTCGTCACTAGCTCCTCAGGGTTTGGTCTTCCTGGGTTTTCTTGTTCCACTAACTCTCCCCTTTCATTGATCATCTCGGGAAATTCAGTCACTATGTATATGTGACCTACCTTGTCCATGTATGCTCCTCCTTCGTCCTTAACAGCAGGTCTAGGCACGATCGTGGCATCCATAGAGGTTAGTATCCTAGCCACTGATCTGTTTAAGCCATCCAGGTAGATGGGAATCTCCTGGGCATTAGTAGAAACATACTGTAAGGAGGTACGGTACTCTCCCTCTACCGCAGTCATGAAGTTTCTATTTGGAGCTGGACCATGCATGTCTTCTAAGGCCATTGGTATCTCCTCCTCAGAGTCACTAGAGGTATCTGAATAGACAGAGTGGTGACTGACCTGAGCGGCACTCCCTACAGAGGATACGACACTTCTTCTGCTACTTAGCACTCTCCCTGACCTCAAGTTCATTCACCCTCCTGAGGCTCTCTAGGTCTCTAAGACTCTCCTTGAGTGGCTCTTCAAATGCCTCAAGTTTGCCCTGCAAAATGCTACAAAAGCTCTAGATGATACCACTTCTAGGCAATACTGCACTAGGTGATACTAAGCTGGTCACGATACGATACCGGAAACCTAGGAGATACGATACTTGTAGTAGCAGACGATACGATACTGCGCTTGGCCACAATACGATACCAACTTTCGTGACGATACGATACCTTAGGGGTCCACACGATACGATACTGAATCAGTCAGGTGATACGATACTGAATCAGTCAGGCGATACGATACTGAAAACCCAGACGATACGATACTACTTTTTGGACGATACGATACCAAATAGGGCACGATACGATACTGGAGTTTGCCCCCGATACGATACCTGAATATAAGCCGATACGATACCAACCTTCTCACACGATACGATACCACTTGCAAGGGGCCGATAAGATACCAACTTGGTATCACGATATGACTCCTGAAAATGAGACGATACGATAGTAGGGTGGGGCACGATACGATACCAATGCAAGTGGCAATACGATACCAGCGAAACGGGCGATACGATACTAGTATGGTATCGCGATACTAGGTGGGACTTGAGACGATATGATACCACTAATGGATCGCGATACGATATCGGCAGTTAGGCGATATGATACCACCGAACAGCACGATACGATACTGGAACGGTATCGCGATACCACACAGAGAAGAGGACAATATGATACCAAAAGTGGACCGCGATACAATACCACTTTGGCAAAGTGAGATCGCGATACCAACCCGGCGATAAGATACCACAAGTGGTATCGCGATACCAGGGCTGGTAACCGACGATACGATACTTCGGCGAGTATCGCGATACAAGGGAATTTTTGGTATCGCGATACCAAAAACTCAACCGATCGCGATACTCAAGCCAAAATACCTCAAAAGTCAAAAATTTTTGTCACCCCCTACTCTTCTCTCACCCCTCTTCACTCCTAGCTTATTGTCTCTTGCACAGAAACTCAGAAAAATACTCTGCCCCTCCCCGCGATACCAGATGCACATATATTCACATATTTGTGCTGTTTAATTTGTTTTGGTCAGTGAACACTTATGGAACCTTACCTCAATGATGTCTTGGCTGCACTTTGAGCTCAACAACTAGTGTTAAATGTCTGCAATGAGCGATACTGCACCCACGATACCGATCGCTACTCTCCGACGATACCAGAATGCAGGAAAGTGTCAAATGAAGTCAAATTTTTTGGTTTTTATACTTTTTGGTGGCAAAAACTAAACTACACTAATTTTGGCAAATTTTTTGGGCTTTTTTGGTGAACTTGGCCTACTCCTACCTCACTCCTATTCTCCTCTCCTCTCCTCCTGACCTAACCCTAACTCCTCCTTCTCTTCCTTCCTACTAACTCTAAACCTAAAAACTCATTACACACACCTCCAGGATGTGAAGTAACAAGTGCTGAAGTGCTTGACTACTTGCCACGGAAATAATTCACTTCTACAAGTACGATTTCATCACACTCGATCTAAAACCATCAGGAAGGCACCTTGGCTGAGTGTTCCCCGGCAACGGTGCCAAAAACGTGTGTACTTAAGTCAAGAAGACTCAAGAACTTGTGCCAAAGAGACGAAACCTCGTTTGCAACACAAGTACATATAGTGGGAAATTGACACACGCTTATATGTAAATCCGATCAAACGACCTAACCAAGTGTATGAAGACATGTGCATGCATGATGGATAATGAAATGGTTCAGCTGATATGCATGAGAAAAGACTGATCCACCTCTGAAACTCACTGAAGGACTGAAAGTGTATGCAGCGATACCTCTTAGAGTAGTTTTCAGTAAATCAAGGATTTCTCCCAGCTCCAAGATCCAAATATAGTCAATAGGGTACTCCTTTCGAAGCTCTCGACGAGATGCATCTATTGAAACCACTCGATTCTGACATTCTTGCTTCAAGTTATGACCAGAATTGTGAATGGCGGGAAGCACCTATACTCACACCACAACTCCTACAAGCTCACACACACACTACAGTAGCTAAAAAACAGTGGGGAGGGGTAGACAATAGTCCTACACACACATTCCAAGCATTACACACACATACAAGATCAAAGAGAAGATGGAAATCTGCAGGAAAGAGGCAAGTTCGAGATTCAAGAGCTCTCCTTGTTCACCATAGCAAAAAGTACTTACAAAGAGTCACAAAGTGACTTATACACATGTGCCCTAAATTTGGTCCTTTCACACAAGAGACCGGCACTTTATTACTAAAAAAGTGAATTTCCTACTAATTTACAAGGGATATTTTACAACAAGATGGGATTATGCCACTAGAGGACTCCTCTAGTGCATTTACATGGCTTGAGGGAATTCTCTGAATGCTTTGAAGAAGAAAAATTATGCCCATTAATTTGAAAATTTTGGGGCTCTTCTCTTGTGCTTCTTTGCTCTGTAACAATTCCCTATTCTCATAGTTGGTATAAGGAACTTTATGGGTAGAACTACATTTAGTCCATAAACTAAATTGAACAGAGTAGTTCTAATTGAAGTTCTTTATGCTCAAAGGACACGATATAGTTTCACAACTCAATCTATTCTTTTAGTATTCACTATTTTGGAAAGTATAGTGTGTAACACTTTATTGGTACTTTCTACAAGACCATTGGCTTGTGCAGATGTCATGTGTATTAACATGTATTGATGTGTCAATGGTTTAATTACTTCATTCAGGAAATGATTTCCTCTATCACTTATGAAATCATTTGGTAGTCCATATCTAGTGATAACATGTTCATATAAGAACTTGGATGTTGTTTGAGCATAATGTTTCACACTGGCTTTCGCTTGAGCCATTTTGTTAAATAGTTTATTTCCACTATTATACATTCTACATGAGAACTTTTAGTTGGTGGGTGTATAGTTTCATTCAAATCTAATCCCCATTTACTAAATACTCTAGCAAATATCAAGGGTTTAAGATGAATTTCATCTTTCCTTAAAGGTAATTTAGTTTTTTAGAAAATATCACATTTTTGTGCATACAATTTAGCATCTTGAAATAAATTAGGCCACCAAAATCCTAAATATAGGAATAATTTAGTAGTTATCTCATGTGAGAAGTGACCTCTTGCCACACATGAATGAGCCAACTCCAACGTTTCTAAGTACCTTTCCTCACGAACACAAATTATTAGATGTCCATCCATTCCTCTCTTATGTAATTGATCATTTATGAGTAAAATTTCATTACTCATCTCTTGCATGTTTCTTTTGTTTGAATTTACCTTCATTGTTTCTTTGTGAGGATCTTGTTTCAATTGTTCCACTATATGAGTACCGCACTTAGGATTTTCGTGAAACCAGAACAGAGTTATTAAGTCCTTTCCTTGTTCAACCTTGCATTTTCCACATTGAGATACATATGACTCCAAATCTTCCTCTTTTGTTGGTCAATGCACTCCCATTCTTGCCAAATTATTTAGAGTAAAAATCTTTGAAGCATCAAAACATGGATTTGAAAGATGTGTGTTCTCTAAATAATTGTTTTGTTCTTCTTCAAGTACATAATATTCCAAAGATCTTATGTTATTTAAATGATACAAGTTTCCTAATAGTAGAATGAAGTTTCTACTTTGCAAAATCAAATGAGTAATAGTCTATAGTGCTTTTTATAGTTCCCAAATAGGCATGCTTTCTATAGTGCCTATATAGGCATCAATTCGTAGATGATGAGATGTGAATTTTCCCTAGCCAAGATTTTGTATAAATGATAAGCTCTCAAATGTGTTTTCCCTTGTCTCATTAGAACTTCAAAATCAAAATCCATAAGTAGTAAGAACTAACTCACTATTCTTCTAGTCTGATAAGGTTTATTTACTAGATATAATAAAGCTTGATGATCTACAAAAAAAATAAACTTATAAGCCAACAAATAGTGCCTGTATTTTTTTTGTACAAACACCATTCCCAATCCTTATCTTTCAATTATGGTGTAGTTTTCCTTAGCCCGATTTAATTGTCTACTTGCATAGCTATGGGAAAATCGACTTTGCTTCCTTTCATAGGTTGTGCCAAAAGACATTGTAATGCAAAATTCAAAGCATCCACATGTATATGGAATATTACATCCCATTTAGGTGTTTTCAATATTGGTGGTGTGACTAGACCAGTTTTTATGGTTTCAAAAGCTTTATCACATTCATTGGTCCACTCAAATTTAGTGATCAAAGCATACAAAGGTTTTGTTGGGAGGTTCTTTTCCCCCCAGCTTGTATATACGCCTATAACCCTAATGGGTCACTTGTCATTGTACATTCACATGGTAGATCAGGTCTCTGCTTCATCTAGGGCATCCTTGACGCCCCTCTATTCATAGAGTTAGAATCACACAAAAATTGGTGAGCATACACTATCATAGTGCCTACACAAAAAATTTCATCCTTTTTTGCCAAACATATAGACAAGTTTTGGTTTGCCAGTATAAGCTCCTTGAAGTCTACTATAGATCTAGCAGACATTGATAGGGTAGTTGCATTCAAATTTTTGAGATACAATCATTTTTCTGCATTAAGATATTTTAGTGAGTGTTGATGGCTGAAAGCAATGATGTATTTTGTATGTTGGTTATTGAGGATAGATTGGATGGTACTAATTAATCATTATGGGCATATATGATGCATCATGTATTGGTTGCAAAAGGATTGTGGATTATTGTGCAAAGTGTGGAAAAACATCCTATGACACTTGCAAATATAGTTATCGAAGGTGATATAGATAGCGTTGAAGATGAAGATCTTCAAATCCAAGTTCATGTTGCAATTCCTACTGCACCTACTATAGAGCAACTTTGTTGGGATGGTAGAGATTATGAGGCACATGCATTGACATCTTTGTCTACCAAATGTGTCATTATTCCTCACATATGCTCTTGCAAAATAGCATAGGATTCTTGGGATACACTTACCACTTTTTACCAGGCAAGAAATAAGGCTCATGTTGCTTACCTCTAAAAATAGTTGGAGACTGAGCACATGAATGTCACAAGGAAGGAGAAAAGTAAAGCTCACATGCACACTCTCACAATCAAAGAGGAGAACACACAGAGATTGAGACAAGGAAGAATGATCTTCTTCTTCTTCTTCTTCTTCTTCTTCTTCTTCTTCTTCTTCTTCTTCTTCTATTACATAAAAGGAATATACAAGAATGACCTAAAACAACAATAGAACTAGTGCACCATATAAAGAATAGTACATAAGGAAAATCCTAATGTTCGTCAATGAGTGTGCTGGCAAGATTCAAATGTGCCATCACTCTTAGTAGATAAATCTAGTAAAGCTCAATGAAGTATCCCTGACATGTATCGATGTGACCCATATATATGTAAGATAAATGAAAAGGTGATACGTGTCATCCTGGATTATCACATGTTGAGCTTGATATCTTAACACTCCCCCTCAAGATCAACGTCATGTCCTCTAATACAAGCATCTTCCAAAACTTCTTTAGCTTCTTTGCTCCAAGTGCTTTAGTAAAAATATCAGCAACCTACGCATCTATCCTCACATAAACAATATCAATATCACCTACTAATACCTTCTCTATGATGCAGTGATGATGCACCTTGATATGCTTTTTTTAGCATGAAAAATAGGATTTTATGCTAACTAAATGATGTTAAGATTATCACAAATAATGATGATTGACTTTTGCACTTCCACACCTTAATTGGAAAGTCACATCTCTAACCATGAAGCTTCCCATGATTCCATTGTAGCACCTCTATACTCAGCCTCTATACTCAACAAAGCAACAGTGGGTTGCTTCTTGTTGCTCCATGTAATAGCTACATTCCCAATTGAGAACATATGTCCACTAGTAGATATTCTACCTAGAATACTACTAGCCCAATCTACATCAATGTATCCATGAACCTTCAAATCTACACTAACTTCATAAAACAATGCATAATCCAAAGTAGCACTCACATGACGTAGAGTGCACCTCAAAGCATCTAAATATGGCTTCCTAGGAACTTGCATAAACTGACTTTCAAGTCCAATAGTGTAGCTTAGATCAAGCCATGTAATTGTGAAATATATCAAACTTCCCACAATTTTCCTGTACATAGTAGCATTTTCCAATGCTTCACCTGGTGTAGTATCCAAATTCAAATTATGATGTAATGCATAGAAATTGTCTTACAATCAGCCATATCATACTTTTGAAACATACTCAAGGCATATTGCCTTTGGGACATCCATATAATTTTTTTTGTAGGTATAAACTCAATGCTCAAGAAATAGCACAGCACACCAAGATTTTTCATGTCGAATTCCTGCATAAGGAGTTGTGTTACCTCTTTAATGCTTGATTCATTATCACCTCCTACAATCAAGCCATCAACGTAAATAGCCACAATCGTGATGCCATGATCATCCTTCCTTGGATACAATGAACAATCCACATCACACATAGAAAATCTAATGGTGGTTAAGTAGTCAAAAATCCTTTCATGCCAAGCACGAGGGGCTTGCTTAAGTCCATAAAAAGCCTTTTGCAACATGCAAACATATTCTAGGTGCTTTGAATCTTCATATCCTTGTGGTTGATCCATGTATACTTCTTTCTATAACTCATCATGTAGGAAAGCGTTCTTCACATCCATCTAATGGAAAGTCCATCCTTTTGTTGTAGCTCATACAATAAGTGTTCTAGTAGTAGACATTTTACCTACAGGTCTGAAGGTTTCCTCATAATCAATGCCATATGTCTGTGCATATCCTTTTGCTAGCAATCATGCTTTGTACTTGCCTATGCTACCATCAGCATTGTGCTTTACCTTGTAAACCCACTTGTAGCCTATGGGTTTCCTTCCTTGCAAAAATGGAACCTGCTTCCATGTATCGTTTCCATAAAGGGAAATCATCTCCTCATCCATAGCTTCATTAGGGCAAAAAACGGCCAAAAAGGGGTTGTTTGCTAATGAGAGATTAAGGAAATTGACAAATAGAGTCTTTCCACGTGTCCAAGAGTATAACATTGCTGTCTCTTTTAACCATAGGAAGAATTTCTTTTTTTTATACAATTTTGTCTAAAAGCGCCACTAAAGGGATGAAGAGTCTCGTATTCAGTGTACAATTTTTCGGTTTGATGCAAAAAAAGATACTTTGGCACACTACACAAAGCATATTCTCGAATTTCCAAGAAGGACTTGATTTTTGAAGATATGAAATATTTTTGGATTCACAAAATTTCATGATCATTCAGCAAGAGGGTTTACATCAAATCAAAAGTTTCCACGTGTACAAAGCCTTTTTCTCTATAAATACTACCAAAAATTGTGAACGTCGGTTTCTCGCTTTGAACATTCTTCTTCTTCTAAGTTCAAATGGCTTCTTCTTCTTGTCGTCCTTCCAATCGTGTAACCTCATGTGAGGTTTACAACAGAAGAGAGGATTCTTTGTGGAAATCTCTTTCTATGAAAGTAAATGAGTGGGTAACTATGCTTCCTAGCTACAGAGGTGCCCATAAAGTCAAGCGTGCCAAAAGAGAAAACACAAGAAACCACTTGAAGGGACGTATTCTCAGTTTCAAATTGAAGAGATGCAGTTGGTTTTCACGAGTACAACATGTGTACACTGCTAAGGATCTTGTTCTAGAAAATCATCTGCAATTCCCTTCGTACTGTAAGTGAAGTTTGACAATGCTCTTCTATCATTCCATTTGTTTTTGTATAATAAAACATATGTTTTTGTACTACAGATATCTTTCCTTCCAATATTGTGGAATGGCAACCTGTTGAATGTTTAACAGGAACATTCAGAGTTCTTCATAAGGAATATGCAGAACTCATGTATGCAGACAAATCTGTTCAATTTTTCAATGGCATAGAGTTATTTGTCCATTATGCAGATTATCAAGTGCCATCAGGGAGGAGTTCTTACGGAAATCTTGTACATGTACCTGGTCCTTGCATCTCTTCATTAGATTGGGATGCTCGTGATCATTCAACAGTTTCAAGTTTTCGATGCAAAATTAAATTTGACATTGAAAAGGCAATGTCAGCAGGCCGAATTTTGAGAAGGATAAAGATTCAATGGTTTTTGCCTATTCATGTCTTTATAGCATGCTTTAAAAACATGTTATTACAGAAAACAAAAACAATGTGGTTGAATAGGAGAGTCTCTATTTCAGAGATTGTTGATGTTTTAGGTAGGGAATGGGATAGCAAAGAAGTTCAAAAGCTAGGTGACATTATTTTATGTAAAGTTAGTCCCAATTCTCTTTCAATCTCATATCAAATATGTCGACAATCTCTAGTTCTAGGATATGACTATAGAAGGTGGAAAAAAAAGCTTGGACTTTGGATAGCTTTGGACTCAGAGGAGAGTTGTCCAGAATTTGAGTTAAAAGTATTGATTCATCCAGATTTTCAATCAAGGAAAATAATTGTCACTGCAAATTGGAATCTCAGAAATGTAAGGGAGCTCCTAGAATACCTTGATGAGGTATCATCACAGTGTAGATTCTCAGTTGATGATGCAATAGTTAACATTAGATCAGAGAAATCATTATCTTGCATGAGTTGCCTGCCACCAAGGGTGATTAAATTCCAACCCTTAAGATTGTAACAAGTTAGCCTTGACATTCTTACATAATGTATCTTCCTCTAATAGAAGCTTCTATTGATACTTCCATTGAATTTTCTTTGCAGGATGGTGAATTATGAATTTTAAATGTCTAAATTCATATTTGCATTTTGTAATTTACTTTCAAGATTTTGATGAGGATATTGGGAATTGATGACTTCAATTATTCCCCTTCATCTAAACTCATCTTGGCATTTTTTTGTTTAATCATAACATTCTGATGAGGTTCCAACTAAGAAATAATTATACAGGAACTTGCATAAGTTGATTCTAGATGAACAAGAGATCTATTTTAGTCTATCAAAGGTGCACATTAGTCTCAATAAAATAATTTGACTCTATCCATCTTTTCTGTCCTCAAGAAATGCAAGAGAAAATATCATTGTACACATAAAAAGTAATATAAGAGAGGGTGGAGAACCTGGTGCAAATTCTTATCCAAGGTTTGATATTTCAAAATATGAAGAGCATGACTTAAGGCATAAAACAGAGGAGACGAGATTAGAGAAGACGACTGATGCAAGCGAATAGTGCAATCTGAACTTGTCGGATGGCCCGTATCGCTTACATCGGTCGTGTTAGCAAACTACCGCGAGAGACTTCAATTGTGTAAAGATTTCACTCATGAGTATAAAAACAACTAGCAATAACTCATCTCATGCAAGGTTGCTAAAAGAGGATCCTATGTTGAAATGGATAATACGACCGATGCAAGCGATAGGGGCAATCCAAAATTCTCCGATTCCCCGTATCGCTTGCATCGGTCGTGTCAATCTTTATTCTTTATATTCTTCTGTATCCTCTCCAATTTAAACTTTCCAACAGTAATGAAGTAAGAAACCCACAATGCAGTCATATTGTGACAGGAACAAATTGAATTGGACCATGCAATGAACTTTTATTTAACTATCAAGAGGTTCAATACAACTGTATATTTCTCAAGGCATATAAATATTGCAAAGGCAAATAAATATGGTTACAATGACCATCTTCCAGATGAAGATTGGCATAAGTACATACAATTTGTACATCAATAAATCTTCCAACCTATGTTGGTTTTACATTAGACTTCAATCTAAGACTAAAAAATGATTCAACCCTTTCTATCATTTTTGGAGCCCTGTTTTCTCTGTTGCTGTTGTCCCTTTTTGGAGCTTTCAGTTTTACTCTTTTTCTTGGTCCCATGCTTTAATGGTGAGTGAATAGGAAAGCCTTTCTTTTTATCTTCAGACTTTTTTTTATCAGGTGGAGGGGGTGGAGGTGAGTCTGGATCATAGGGGTAGATTGCATGTTTCATGATGCCATTTATTGCTCTCTCTCTGATCAAGATGATCCATGCATCTAGATAGTCTGATAAATTCAATTGAGGACTGTAAAACCTTCTTTCCAAGAATCTTACAACATTTGCAACCACTCTCCAACCACATGATGGTGAGTCTCTCTGCAGTGGCACATGAATTTGTATGTATCCAAATTGCTCATGAATTTGTATGTATCCAAATTGCTTTTGTTCATTCAGTTTAGCAATTCCAAGGAAATTATGATCAATATGCATCTTGAGAAGCTTTGCAGCACTGCATTGTAAACTAAAAAACAGAATGGATGGCATGGCTCTAAAATAGAGAACAACAAAATGTATAGCAACTTACACTTTGCAATTCCCATGTTGCGATTGAAGAGAATTGAGGAAAAGAGTTTGATATGCATTGAAGTCAACAATAATCAAAATCCAATGGCCCCTGTCAATGAGTTGCATGTAATTATACTTTCTTAAATGAAACAAATATCTTTCCAAAATGAAGATGAATACTTACTTTTCAATATATGGGTAGATAACACATTCTACCTCTTCTGTAAAATCCTCTAGAAAGGGCTTGGCATCTCCATGTTTATGCAAAAAACACTGTGTCACTAGAGGATCTAAAATAAATACTTTTCTTTGAACCGCTTCCTCACATTGTTGAAGAAGAACCCTACAAATCAAGAAAAAAAATTCAGTTAAGGAACTAGAAAATTAAGCAAAAAAAGAGCATTTTAAGGCCTCTAGATATACCTGAGTGAAATGTTGACCACACTAGCTGATATTTCAACATGAAGCTCCCTCAACATCTTGTTGTCTTCAGGTCTAATGTCAAGAAACCAATCTTTTTGCCATGGCATTGCAACATTAACTATTACCTGTCCATCTCCTTTCTTAAGGAGCTCTTTATTTGCTTTCTGTAACTTTTGAATCTGGGTTAAGATGACATTTTCCTCTGTAAATAATCCCTGCTTTTTCCTCTCTTCCTCACTATTCGCTGCAGTTCTAGTTTCATGATCATGAGTGACCTTAGGGTTGATCTCTTCAATGACAACTGTTGATTTGGGTGCTCGAGCTAGAGGTATATTTAAAATATCGAAGAATTTTATCATGGTGATCAATAGGAACCAGAGATTTATCAAATTTATATCTTATTCTTGAAACAATAACATAATCCTTTGCCATTAGTGTTACCCTATGTGCATGAGCAGCACATAAATAGGCATCATTAATAAAATCAATTGCAAAGTCCTCTGTAGCTTCTTGAAGCCATATTAGTGCTTGAGTTTGCCACCTCACATTGACAAAGGATGAGGTCTTCATCAAAGAACAGAGGTTGGCTGAGATCTACTTGACAACTCTCATAAATGGAAGTCTAGGGATCAACAATCCCACAGACTTTTGAGCTCTTCTAATTTCCCTTAAAGACTTTACATGGTATTTGACCCTTTTTTTTGAAGGCTTGTCTGATACATTGCCTTCAACCTTCTAGGGATTTTGCTCCTGGACATTTTGCTCCTGGGCATTTTGTTCCTGGGCATTCTGGTCCTGACCCTCAGGGTACAACTTCCTTGCTGTCTTTTTGGTCCTAGCCATACTCTGCACAAAGTGAGAGTCTTAAGGCAAGAAATAGGAAAGAAAGGAAACCTACTTTCAAAAATTTTGATCAAGCACTCTTACGAATGTCAGAGACACGACCGACCCAAGCGATAGTAGTCATCCGGAAATGCCCGGATGTCCCTGATCGCTTGCATCGGTCGTCCTTGAATTCATCATCAAATATCAATCAATACTAGTTCAAATATATCTTACAATGCAAAATACTCAAGTATCATTAAGAAAAAACATAATTTGCAAGCTATGATCAATGACTCTACACTTGCAGAGACACGACCAATGCAAGCTATAAGAGTCATCCGTAGGTGCACGGATGTCCCTTATCGCTTGCATTGGTCGTCCCTGATCAAGTATCATTAAGAAGAAACATAATTTGCAAGCTATGATCAATGACTCTGCAATTGTAGAGACACGACCAATGCAAGCGATAAGAGTTGTCCATAGGTGCCCGGATGTCCCTTATCGCTTGCATCAGTCGTCCCTCAATTCAGGCATACTACTCGAATTGCTTTCAAATATAGGTTACAATGCATAATACTCAAGCATACAAGGACTCGATGACATTTTAGAAACACGACCGATCCAAGCGATTAGGGTTATCCAAAAATCTCAGATGTACCCAGATCGCTTCGATCGGTCGTGTCCAAATTACCTATTGCAGAGAGCGCTCTCTATAGAAATTGTGAAGAAGCGGCTTGAAAACTTGGTGGCGATGGAACCTCGACGCTTGGAAAGTGTTGACAAAAAAAAATAAAAGAAATGAATAGGGAAGCTTAAATAGGTCCCAAAACTGAGTTGACCGTTGGTGCCATGTGGCGTTCGTCGTTTGGTCCACATCATATAGCCGTTGCAAATTCCAACGTCTTTTGCCACGTGGCATAATTTGATTGGGCCACATCATCCAACCGTTGAATCAAGCACCGTATGCTCTACCACGTGGCACTCGGTGATTGGTCCACATCATTCGACCGTTACTTCCTTCCTCCTCGCCTATAAATAGCAACTTCCTTCAGATATTCAAATTTTGAACCTTCCGAGAATTCCTCTCAGTTACACGCTTTTTTTGTTTTCATCCCCGACACGACCGATACAAGCGATCTTCCCCGTTTGACCAACGTTGACTCGTTGTAGTCGCTTGCATCGGTTGTGTTCTCCTCATAAACATACAAGTGAAGCTGCAACTTAGATGGAGGGAATGAATGAGATCCTTACTGTCTCTCCATCAGAGAAACTTCTTGATTGCATGGTTCAAGAGGGTTTAACTGTAGATTATTTTCCTGATGCAATGACGGTATTCAACCCCAAAATTGATTTTGAAAAACTCCTAGAGAAATCAAAAATTTTTCTTAAGGATGAGTGGGAGATTTTCTTGGGGTTGATCAATGGAAACATCCTTTCTATTTCTCAGAAAACCTTTGTCCATCCTCACATCTTTGGGAAGGATCCAACAGATAGGGCAAAGATCACAAGAAAATGCAAAAGGATTTCCCCTTTGCCAAGGAAGCTTGATTTATGCCCATAGCATGAAAAGGATTGCTGCTTGCTCCCTTTAAACATTGCCTTCTTGATATGGCTCGATCACATCTCAGTTGAAAAGGAGGAAAGTGTTCATGTTGAAGTCGAGCCTTCGTTAGAGCGGACGCTTGAGGGAAGCTCAAAAACTATGAAAGGTGTGATGGAGATTGTTGAGGAGATCAATCTCCAAGCAGAAGAAGAGCAGGTCAAAGGTTTTGATGTGGCCACTTTTAAAGCAGAGACTGCAATAAGGGAGCCAACTAAACAAGTTCAAGTGTCTGAGAAGTCCCTACTTCTCCCAAATCTACCTTTTTACTTTATCTCCGAAAAAGAGTTTATACCTCTTTTTTACATTCAAGAACTTTTCAATCTAAGGGAGGACTACTGCCTTGCAGCTATAGCTGAGTCAGAAGAAGTTGCAAGGAGATTCATCAATGAAAAAGGAGAAAGAAAAGAAGAATTTCTGCGTCTTGATTTGGATTTGTCTAAGGAAGAATTCAAAGATTCATCAGAAGCCCTTTCAAGATGCTTTGAGAAATCTATCTCAGAGAAGCCAAGACTTGCTGATGAAGATTTTGATGAGCATCAGAAGCAACTTGGAATATACTTGTTTGGGCGCGGCTATTCATTCTTGGATGTTGCTGAGGACAAAGGAACAATTTGTATTGACTCAAAAGAGCTCATCGAGAAGGAAGATGAGGTCAAGGTATGTTGTTTAATATATTCTTAATAATTTTAGTTTTTGTCCAAGATCCCCATTTTTATTGAGAAATCGATGACGATTGATGCAAGCGATAAGGACTATCGAATATTTTGTGTTGGACCTCATCACTTGCATCGGTCGTGTTAAGGAAAGGATATGAGATGGCACTTATTTGCTTGCTTTCTCAAGAATCTTAGGCTAAGGATATGAGATGGGACCGATTCAAAATCTCTAGTGTCAAGGTATAGAGTAAAGTATATTCTCATGACAGGTTTTCTCCAAGGTCTCCCTTAAGACAAAGAAATCGACCACGACCGATGCAAGCGATAAGGCCCATCGAATATTTTCCGTTGGGCCTCATCGCTTGCATCGGTCGTGTTTAGGAAAGGATATGAGATGGGCTAAGGAGATATATTCTCATGATTCTTAGGCTAAGGAGATGAGTTGTGGGCAATGGGTTTTCTCCAAGGTCTCCATTTAGACTGGGAGAAGTCGATCACGACCGATGCAAGCGATGAGGCCCATCGGATATTTTTCATTGGGCCTTATCGCTTGCATCCATCGTGTTTGGACTTGATTCAGATGATGTCAAGATATACAGTTGAAAATATTCTTAAGAATTTTAGGTTAAGGAAATGAGATGGGACCGATGCAAAACCTCTACCTTCTATTGGATTTGTCCAAGATCTCCATTAGAAGTGTCAGAAATCGATCACCACCGATGCAAGCGATAAGGCCCATCGGATATTTTCCGTTGGCCCTTATCGCTTGCATCGGTCGTCTCTAGGAAATGCATGCAACAGTGACTATAGATATCTGGCTTGTAAGAATTCAACTCATTTAACCGTGTTTCTTGCTTTATGTCTAATTGTTTCAAGTTACTTTTCATGACTCCAAAAGATTTCTTGCACTTCATCTGACCTTGTTTTTCATTTTTACCACAGTTAACTTTATTGGATGAAGACAATTACCTTGGCAGGGGCAAGGGAACAAGAAAAGCCATAGAAGAGAAAGGAAAAGCAAAGGTGGATATTCATTCTATTATCCATTATCTTCCAAAGTTGAACCCAGACACTTTTTGTGTTATTCACAAGCACTATAGTGAGGAGCCAGACTTTGCATTGTTCTGCTTGAGGACTCTATCAAAATACATGGGTTTTACTCCCATACCCTTTAATGCTTTCAGAGTTTTGCTGCTTGAAAGAGCAGCTGCATTTAGAATTTTTGGATATGCCCCAGGACTCAATGCTTCAAGGGCAGGATACTTTCTTTGTTATTCAAGTTATGCAATGGCTGCAAGGGTGTCAGATTTAAAAAGCATTGCTGGATACAGGAGAAAAGAGTTCCTCAGATATAGAGGTGATTTGCCAGAGCCAAGCTCTGTAAAGAGGCTCAAGGAATGACCTCATTTTTCAAATTCTATATCTCAACAAATGTACATATACGGAAATTGCCCAATGTGATATAAGACATTGCAAACTTTTTTGGTGTAAGTGATCCATGGCCTAATATTAATTGTTATTGATCCATGAAGAGTTCTCTAGTCAAAGTCATCTGATGGTAATAGACATATTTCTTTTCAAAGCTTAATACATCATGAAATGTACATACATGAAATGAAAGAAATAAAAAAACATTGCAAATATTAAAGCTCTGTTTGAAATGTAGTCTTTTTCATTTTGTGATGTTGATACATGATGATTTTGGCTGGTGATAGTCACATCCTTCTGATTATATTTGGCATGAGGTCCTTTGTACTTGTCTTCTAAAGAACCAATCAAAAAGCTCTCTAAAGGCATTGCTCTTTGTTACTCCTCCTCCTTTCCTTGTACACCTAAAGAAGCTTGTCCTTGCTTGATAATGAGATTTTTCCATGCCTTGGGTGTTCCACATGGCAAGTGGTTCTTTTTCTGCAAAGAATGCACCATGCACAAGAAGAATATGCTAGAAGAGCAGAAGAATCTCATTAGATCTTTATTTCAATTAAAAATAAATAAATTGAACAAAATATATTTGGAACTCACCAAGTAGTATGTTATGTCTTTGGCACCCCATGCCTCTATGATGGTTTCTATAAGCTGTGTGGTCGCCTTTTTGAAATCTGTCACATAACTTTTTGATGTTACCTGCTGCCTCATGACCTTAAAAAGATTATCTAGTTTGACCCACACCTCCATTCTCTTTTTTGCTATTTCTGGTTTGCTTTTTACATTAGTCGTGACCTCACAAAATCTTTTCCAACAATTCCACATGGCATTTAGTTGTTTGTCATCATGGTTGCTGAAGAATCAGCTTGCTTTTGCACCTCCCATTGAGACATCCTGTAGTACATCACCTGTATTTTGTGAAAGCTTTGGATCTTTTCTTAGATGAACATCACCACCATGAAATCCCATTTCTGAAAGAAGACATTCACATTTTTTATGCACTCATCTGCAAGAGTTGTAGGCTTGATAGAATATGCATAATCCAAGTGAAGACGGACCAACTTGTCAATGATTCTTAACTCTGCATGTAGTGTACATATGTGTACATTTGTCAATGCTATTGGAAGTATGGGATCCCAAATCATTGAAGAAGATGAGTAGTTATGAAGAATAACATTTTGTCTGGAAGGAGCCTCTTCAGCCTCAGCTCTAGAAATCCATCCATTTGTGCCTGGCATTGCATGCAGTACAAGCAAGGGTACTTAGAATTTGCTCCCCCACTTATACCAAACATGCATTTGAGCATCTTTAGGTCTCCACTCAAATGCCACTCAACTTGAAAGTTCCCGTAGTCTTTCACATTCAACAATTCTCCTGCATGATGCCTTTGGATAACATTTGGAATGTCTGTCTGTGAGAATAACCATTTAAGTGTTTTATGGCTCTCAGATGGAACTTGAGCACAGCCAACCCACCATAACTCCATTTCTGATTGTACTTTGAGAGACAGAGTATCCAATTTCCCAAGGCTATAGTCCAAAGCTTTATTCATCAGTGCAATACTTATTCTCTCCATCTTTTGATGTTTTTTAAGCTCAGCTTCATCAAGTTTGATTACGAATTTCAATAGAACAGAACATTCATGTTCTTTTATATTATAGAACTAAACCATGTATGTTTGAAGTTTAATAATATATATCCATATGTTGTTAAATGCATTGTAAGTGAAATGTATTTTTTGTTTTCCTACTTCGTAAGGCATGTTATCTTGAATATGTTTATATTCACCAAATACTGATGTGATCTTCTTATTCAAGCAGAGCCGAAACTTCCCTACATGATGGGGTCTAGGCAATCCAAAACTTCTAACTTTGTTAAATTTTAAAAATTCACACCAAACTTTTGAAATTGCTCTATAACCTTTCCTACTCACTCTGACACTATCACAAATCTTCTGAATTTGAGATGGTTCTAGTAACAGATTCATTTTTGTCATGAGTTTTTGAAAAACAAAGCCTTTCAAGCATGTATTTTCATTCAGTCTCAATAGTCTTAAAACATCATTCTGACTCAACATTTCATTACAGAAATGTATGCGCTCAAAACTCCTCGACATATTGAAACCTAGAACATTTGTCACATGATCTCTAACAATTTTCATTCTTTTCTTTTTCTGGCCAGATTTTTCAGTTAAATTTAAAAAAGTTTTTATTCGTTTTGACCGCATTCTCAAACCTATAGGAGTTTCTTTCATTTTATTAAAAGACTCTAACAGAGAAGATAAAGTGGATAATTTGTTTTCTAGCTCCCTCATATGTAAATCCTTCTGATGTAGTGTGTTTTGTAGATAGTGTATGTATGGTACATAATTCCTTGAAATATCCCAGAGCCTTGAACAATAGCCTCGTAAACCATCCTCACCATCTCCTACAAATCTAATCAGATCATGAAGGTTATGAAAAGGGGGATACCTTCCAGTTTGTGGATCAATTGGATAAACAGATCCATCTGCCCATATGTCGATATGTTTCTTGCCTTCCTTTCGCAATCCATCCACTTCAGGAGGATGAAGAGCCCTTCGGAATACTTTTCTTGTCGTCGCATACTCCTGACTAACTGCAATGTTGAACTTTTCACAATGATTTTGATTGTTTGAAGCTCAACGAGAGTATTTGGGTTAAGGTTTTCCATGGTCTGCTATAAAATGACGTGAAAGAGAGAAACATGCCTGCTTTGAAAAGTAGAGTAAAAAAGCGCAAAACGTCATCAACACACATTATATAGGTCCATGAACAAGAGGAAAATTCGAATTTTGATCAGCGCCCGATGAGCACAAACTTTGAGGCGTAAGATATCACACAAACTTTTCATGATTATCATACGAGTTTTTGACCATTGGATCGACAAGCTATTGAACGATGGAGATTAAAATCCGCACGCCTTTCTTTTTTTCAATCTTGACCATTGGATCTTCTTCATATCCAATGGCCTATATATATTCGGATGGTAGAATTTGAATTTCGTGGTTTTTTCAAACCACTAAGTAAGGTCTACCATCACATTTTGGTTGTTTTGACTAGTCCAAAACCAAGGAAACCTAGGCCTATCCTACTTGATTGAGGCTCTAGACTGTGGCCACCACCCTCCTCTCATTGGTCCATCACTAATCACCCCTTAATCTAAAAGGCCCATGCAAGGTTCATTTTTTTCACTAATGCCTTGATTGCATCAATTTCAACCTCTACAAGTTTGCATGTCTAATTTGTTTATGCCAGATCTCTATATCAGCAATAACTCTTGCACCCTTTGCAAACATGGCTGCATTCATTTCAAGAATTTTCACATTTAAGGTGAATATCCTACCCACTTTGTTTCCTTTGGCAATCAATATTTCGTCTTGTTTGTACTCTTCTATATACAATCCATCAGCATTGAACATGACTTGTAATCCTTGGTTGAACATTTGTCCAGCATAAATGAGTTTCTTTGTTATATTTGGAACATGCCGCATATCAACAAGATGTTTTACTTTCCCATCCTCCATAGATAGTGGTATGTTTCCTATATGCTTGATAGGATGTGATGTGTCATGACCTATTTCAACATATCCAAGAACTCAATTTTTTTGCAAACTACTAAACCATTCCACATGATTGGTCATGTGATTTGAAACACCTGAATCAACATACCAGACATTACCATTTGATTTTGAAACATCAATAGACATCGTATTCTTCATGTGACATTGGACCATGAATTGCTTCTCAAAATCATCTACACTTGTGGGCATAGTTGTTTTGCTGCCTTCTGTTATTTTGATTCTTCAACCTACAATCACGTTCAAAGTCTCTAGGTTTACCACAATTCAAACATCCTTTACTATCATTACCTGAATCATTTCTTTGGAAATTTATGCAGCCTCTTTGGCTCCCCCTGCCTCAAAATTGTCCTCCACCTCCTACATGATTCTATTGTTGACCTTGGTCTTGGTTATTGTGTGCTCTTCCACATCCCAAACCTCTACCTCTACCTCTTCCTCTATTAGAGTAGAATACATGCTCAGAACTAGGTCTTCCTTGGGAGTTCAAGTCCTTACCAAGATTCTTTTCCTCAATAATCTACATGGACACCATATTAGAAAAGTCGGAATTTTTTTATCCCTAGTCTGTATAGAAGTTCTTAACTGTTTATATGCAACTCCTAAACCACAAAGGCACACTTCCAACTTATCATCATCATCTACATTCATGCCAATAGATGCAAGTGACTCACATATACTTTTGATTTTTAGGGTGTAGTCACTTATCAACATGCCCTTTTTCTCCACTGCATGTAGCTCGTTCTTGAGTTGCAATTTTCGTGCCTTTGTATTGGTCTCATACAATGTGATCAAAATAGTCCAAGCCTTTTTTGGATTCTTGGCATCTTGTATGTGCCCAATCATCAAATCATGTATGCTAACAGATAGCCAATACATTACCTTTCATGCTCCTTGATTCCATTCCTCATATGCTCTTAACTGATCTGCAATGCGATTCCTCTCTAATAATTGTGGAGCATTTTCATTCTCTCCTACAGGCTAGAATGGTGGTTGTAGAGGCCTCTACACCTAAAATAGATTCTGCTAATCTTGTGCGAAATGAAGAATGTGTATTTACTATTGTTTGCAATTTTGAATCATCTTCTCAAGAGCAGTTTATGTTTGCAATAGACTTAGGTTTTTGGTAATTTGATAATGGTGCAACCAAACATATTACCTCACAATGCAATTTCTTCGATTCACTTGAGCTTCCCTTATAGGGAATACTATCATATACACCAACAACTCATCTTATCTTGTAATGGGAATTGGTAAGCTCATTTTGACTAATATTGATGGTAGTTCTTTTACAATGTCAAATGCCTTTTTTGTGTCACATATCATGAAAAATATATTATCCATTTCAGCGTGAGCCAAGATCGGCTTGTTTATGAAACTTGTTGATGTCAAATTTACAATTCATGATTTGTCAAATGATGGTCATTAGTATAAGGTCATAGAATATGAAGAATCTATGAATCATTGAGCATGTGCAATTCAAGATTCTCAGGCAGACCAAAACCCTGATTGTGGAGTTTGAGAGCTGAGTTTTTGGACTAGGGTTCTTTTGCGCGTCAGGTTCTTTCCTTCATGCATGCTAACTTGTCTGGCCAAGTTAAGTCTTCCTCCACTACTGTTCCGGCTTTGTACGATTTCCGTTGAGGCCGCAAGGGTTCATTCGTGCTCTCCCCCTTTGGGGGGAGGGTCTATGACAACTATGGCAAACCATCTAGAAGCAAACGGTACTGTTCTTGAGCTAATGGTGTCACAGGTCCCCAATAGTCCTACTCAAAGTGTCTACGCTCTGCCCATTCCTCCTTCAACAGAGGAAAACATGTTCGACTATCTAGCTATGGAGGTAAGCCATCGTGTTTCTCAGTTTTTCCTGGAATCGGAACCTAATGATGGGTCTCCCAAAAGGACCTTTGTTGAGGTAGTCTATAATGACTCTAATCCCAGCATATCGCTAGGTTTGATTATAGAATGGCGACATCATTAGTAAATAAGGATAAGGAAACCTTAACCTTTACTCCGGACTATTTTGTGCACGGTGATAAACCGTAGGTAGTTTCGACTGATGAATCCACCTTGGTCATAGATAAAAAAATGCTTTTGATAGTTGGCAACAACAACTCATTGAGCGTGTGGTGGTAGGTCTGTGCCACGTCCCCCGTCCCCCACAGGATGTCTTGAAGGGGTGGATTTGCAATAATTGGGAGGTTAGGGGACTAGTTGTTAGGCTAATCCAATACTTGCCAAACGGTTTCTTTTTGTTCTTCTTTGAGGACGCCTGTAGTGCTTTAAGAGTGATAAATGAGGGATAGTGGCTAATTAAATCCACACCTATCTCCATTTTTTGTTGGTATGCAGGCTTTAATCCGAGGGGGCCCAAGCCAACAAGGATCCCCGTGTGGGTAGAATTCCCGGACTTACCGGAAAAGCTAGGGGAAATGTGGATCCCAAATGGGACCCTCAGGTCTTAATTGAACTAGACATTAGCAAACCTATCAAAACATCATTGAAAATCCATGATTCCTCAGGGATCTGCTTATATGAACAGAAAGTGCAGTACATAAATTTGCCTAATGCTTGTTTCAAGTGTTTTAGACAGGCCCACTAGATTAGGGATTGTCCTCTGCTAAAAAATGAAGAGGCTACTCTAGACGTGAAAAAGGGTGAAGTTTTACAGTCCCACAAGAACTCTCTTGCTGGTCATCAAGGTAAAAAATAGCAGGTAAAACACTATAAAGGAAAAAGTAATCCATGGCAAAATTCTTTTGATGCCTTGCTTGAAGATGTGTTTACCCCTCTTATGTCTAATAGGACTTGAGATCATGGTAGCACTATGGTTGAGGAAGGAACTTCTAATTCAACACCCGTGCACACTGATATTCTTGCTAATAAAAAAAATTTACTCCCTCTCCACCAGAGCCTGAGGGGTGGACTACTATCACACACAAGAAAAAACATGCCTTCACTGAGTTCTCAAAGAATACTAATGATCTACTTAATCATAACCTAGCGACTGCTGATGTCAATAGATTTTCTCTTGAGCTCACCTCAAAAGATGAAGCTGACATTAGGGATCTGCAAAGCAAAGGTATTGAAACTGAAGAGTTTAATATGTCCCAGAAGGAAAATGAAGCCCCTCTAGGGCATCAAACTTCCAAGTCCAAAACAAGGGAAGCTTCTTCTAAAACTAGAAGAAAAGATATCCTCAAGAACTCGGTGCCTATGGACAAGTTAACTAGGAACATTAAAAAATGATTAATGTTCACATGTTGTTTTTTCCCTTTCAATGGTTTTTTGATGAACAACACTAATATTATCTCCTTCAATGTTAAAGTCATATCGGATCTGGTTTGTGCTAAGTGTATTAACAAGTGGATGCATGATAATTCTTATTGTCTTGATTTTATATGCTTGCAAGAACTTAAACCGAGAGATTCTAGGCTTAAATTGCATTTGAATATCATCTCTCATAATCATCGGTGGTATCACACTAATCATCCTCAAGGGAGGGGAGGAGCCTCTATTGGTGTTGCCCACCCCTTGGATACTCTTGTGCTGAGATGTTTGACTAGTCCAACCCACCAGTGGGTTGGTCTTCAGTTCCTGAAGCCTTTTGAGTGCACCATAATTAGCCTTTATGCGGCCAATCACCCCTCTCTTAGATCTAACTGTTGGGATGAGATCAACAAAATCAATGGACATATCCTCTTGGCAAGATACTTTAACATGTTCACCTGCATTAAGAATAAATTAAACAAAAAAGGTAGTCCTATTCTTGGTCAAGAATGGCAGTCTTGGCTGAGACTTGTTTTTTATCACGACCTTAGTGACATCTCCACCTTACCCGCTTCACCTGGTCGAACAAGCAGTCAGGAGAGAGCCATCTTGCTGCTAGGTTAGATAGGTGCCATATGTCCATTCTAGTTTTCCAACAGTTATGGGATGTTAAAGTCATCAGGGATAGGTCCACTTGCATCTCTAATCACATACCATTGATCATCGCTCTGAAGCAAAACTGTCCCTCTGTTAAAGCTGGATGGCCTCATCTTGATGCTTCCCTTCCCCAAATGCCTAGTGTAGTTGAGAACACTAAAGCCATTTTTCTCACCATTTTAAGTGTCAAAATAGGCTCGCTATTGCCTGATCCAAGGCCATTAAGGATGTCCAACATCTCTTCACTTATTTCAAAACCCTTAAGAAGAACATTAGGGCTAAGAGAAGACGAGCCATCATGGAAGAGATTGAGTTCACTCAAGCCTCCCGAGGACCTCTCAAAGTGGATAGGATTTTGTCTCTCTAGGAGAGGTTGAGATATGAAGAGTATCTTGAGGCTAGCAGCATTCTGTCCTCATCAAGGGAATTTTGGGCTAGGAATATGGATAGACCAACTCCTGGTATGTTCTCTCTGCTCAAAAAGAAAAAGTGTAAGGATTTCATTCCGTTGCTATTGAAAAAGTCTGGTGGGTATGCTATCAATGTTGAGGAAAATTTGCAGGAGGCTACACACTTCTTTATGGATGTTTTCTCTATGTCTCCCAAGTGGGGGGAGGATATCCACAGTGCTAGAGCCACCATTGCTCTTAAAAGGAAGAAATCTGTTCCTACTAGCCTAGCCACACTACTGGACCTATCCCTTACTTTCGGTGAGACTAGAGAAACCATCGATAAACTAAAACCCTATAAATCTCTTGGTCTTGATGGTCTTCCTAATGAGTTTTTCATTGCTTTTGTTGATTTCCTGACTCCTTTTTTTCTCTTGATTTGGAAAGAATCTGTTACTAAAGGCACTCTTCCTATTGAGATCGACACTAGAGTTATAAAATTGATCCACAAAAGAGGACCAAAAGAGGATCTGAACAATTGGAGACCCATTACCTATCTTAACATGGTGTACAAGATTTTGGCTTCCACCTTAGCCAGAAGACTTAGCCCCTTAATGAATGACATTATATTACCTAAACAGAAAAGGCTTCATTAAAGGGAGATACATCTTGGATGCTATCATCTCCTTGTGGGAAGGTGTTGAATATGCTCAAGACACAAACCAACCCTTCTACTTCTTTAAAATTGACTTTGACAAAGCCTCTGACAGAATTGAATTGGATTTCATTCTTCAGTCGCTTCATGACATGGGATCAGGCAAGAAATTCATTAGAGCGGTCAACACTCTCTTTGGGAATGCCCACTCTAGAGTCTCCATCAATAACTCCCTGTCTCCTCCTTTCAAACTTAGGAGATCTATTAGGCAAGGATGCCCCTTGGCTCCCCTCCTATTTGTTATTGCCAATGATGCCCTTGGCTGGGTTATTAAGGATGCTTTGGACAACAAGGCCTTAGAAGGAATCAATGTGCCTGGTGCTCAAAACCAACTCTGTCTACAAACTTTTTCAAATGACACTAACATTCTTGTTAAAGGTGACCCCAATTTTGCTAAGGAGGTCATAGATTGTCTCCAAATCTTCTGTCTTGCTAGTGGCTCTCACGTGAACCATAAGAAAATGGCTTACTTGGTCCCTGACTGCATTACTACTCTTGGTTATGACATGATCAAAGAGGGAGAAGTGTTCAAGCTATTGGGAATCCCTATGAGATTTCAAGTCACTCTCCAACAAAGATCGAATTGGGCCATGGACCAATTTAGGAAAAAAATCTTTACGTGGTTTGATTGTCAGTCTTCTTTGTCCCACAAGGTCTTTATGCTTAACCACTACCTCTTGCCTTCCTTAACTTACTTTCTTTCCTATTGGATGCCTAACAAATGTCATTTTCAGCAGGCTCTTGCTCTGGCTAGAAGCTTTCTCTAGGGAGGAAACACTAATCACAACAAGATACCCAAAGTCTCTTGGAAAATCTGTTGTCTTCCCAAGGAGCAAGGAGGTCTTGGGATCCATTGTCCCATAAAAATGGCCACTAACCTTGCAGCCAAGTGGATAGTGAGGTCTATTGATTCCAATGATGTTTGGACTTTTCTTGTGAAAAGAAATGTTGATGAATTCTCTCTTAAGGACTATAAATCCTGGAAGCACCATGACCTTTGGGATGTTCTAGTTTCTCCCCAGATTTTTTGTCCCACTGGTAGCACTCTGTCCTGTAGACTCTAGCATGCTTGGATTATGGTTAAACAACATTGCTCTTCCAGTACTAAATTTTTCAACTCACTGACTTCTTTATGCAGGAGAGTATGTGGACACGTTGGATCTCCCTTTGGAATGATGGGTTTTTAGGCATTAAAGAGCATAAATGTTTTAAACAGGGTTACAAAAAATGGAAGGACCTTATTGCTGGTACTCAGATGATCTCTCCTACTCAACTTGTTGACAGTACTGATGTTTCTTATGGCTGCTTGCAGGTCATGCTAAGGCATAGGGAGATGCTAGAAAGACACCTTTCTGGTTGCTCTATGAGGAAAACTTTCAAGCTTATTGAAGTTACTAAGGATATGCTAAAGACTTGAAACAAAGAGGATCAATCAACATGATTGTGCAAAAGTTGAACTCCAAATGGTCTATCAATTAGAATGGGCACCACTGGAGGCACAGATCCTTAAGTCTTTGGAACCTCCCAATCAATATCAAGCACTCATATCTCATGTGGATGATCCTTCACAAAGGGATCTAGAGTGGTTCCAAAGCCAAGAAAATTGGGATTCATGATGGTTTATGTCTGTACTGTGGCATTGAGGAGGATATCCCCCATCTCTTCTTTAGCTGCATTCAGGCTCAGAGATACTGGAAATGTTTTCAACCCCATCTGTAGCAAACTTTAGGTTTCTCTGAGTTATAAAGAAACTCTTCTGGGTATTTGTGGCAACCTTGATTTTGCCTTATGGAATATATGGAGAGCTATCACTCTCTGGCTCATATGGAGGTCGAGAAACCATACCATCTTCAATGGAAGTAATCAGGCTAGCTTGTAGGGTTTTCTCACTTCCATAAAAGTTACAGGCCTTCAGTGTATGGAGTCCATGGTCTCTGTTGGTCCTAAAAACTTCAAATTGTCTGAGCATCTGAAGTCCACTATACCTGGCAAGTGGAGAACATCCTTAATGAAGTTGTATTCTAGACCAAGACTTGAAATGATCATGGGATTCTTGTAATGTTCCTGGCCATGTTTGTAACTCCCCTATATACCTAGTACCGCAGTGTCCCCAATATTCTCTATTACTCACATCTATGATCTAGTGATTCTGAGGTTAGCCTTCTTTTTTTTTGGCCACTCGCAGTGATGGGGATCCTGCCCCTTTTACTTCCTGTCATTTCCTCATGAATTCTAAATTTCCTGTTTGCTCAAAAAAAAAAGATTCTCATGCTGTCTCATATGCAAAGCTTTGACATGTAGGCTTTGGTCATATGAATTTTGCTAGTTTGCTATGCCTATAGATTTCTGAAACAGTGTCCTCTCTACCCATACTTGAGGCACCTAGTAAACATTTCTATGAATGCTATATTTTGGGAAAAATGAAGCATTCCTCCTTCCCAAAAGATGGTTTGGCTCAAACTATTCAAAAATTGCAGCTTGTTCGCAGTGATGTCTGTGATCCTATGCAGACACCTTCTTTTGGAAACTACCTTTATGTCTTGACTTTAATTCATGATTTTTCCAAGCATGCATGGGTGCATCTATTGAAAGAAAACTCCCAAGTGTTTATGTGCTTCAAACATCTTCTAGTTATGGCTGAAAATCTATTAGCATATAAAATGGGCACCCTCTATCATGATCGAGGGAGGAAATACATGTCTTCTAATTTTAATGCATTTCTAGCTGAACATGGGATAAGAAATCAATGTATAGTGCCATATACACCTCAATAGAATGGAGTTGTTGAAAGAAAGAATATCTCTAATGGAGATAGTACAATGTATGGTCAAAAGTTAGACTTTACCACATAGCTTCTCGCTTGAGGCTCTTATGCTCGAAGCATATGTACTTAACACGTGTCCCACCAAAGCACTGTAGTCTATCACTCCATATGAGGCTTGGCATGTTTGCAAGCCATCTGTTGCTCATCTATGTGTTTTTGGTTGTTTGGCATATGCATTTGTGTCTAAACAACAACATAGGAAATTGGATGATAAAGCAATGAAATGTATTTTTGTTGAGTATAGTTCTGAAAGCAAAGGGTATCATCTGTATCATCCACATACTAAGTACATTTTGGTTAGTTGGTTTTTTTTGGAAGATGCTATTCAGCCATTAGTTTCATGTACCAAGGAGACTTTTGTTAGATCTAGAGATGTGTATGACACTTTGCTACCTCTTTTTACAAGTGGATAGTCAAGTTCTATGCTAAATGATGCAACTTCTCAACCTTTACAGATTTCACATGATGATGTAGATCATTCCATTTCTAATGCAGATTTACATGATGCACTTGTTGATGAGAGGGCTGATATAGAGGAGTCAAAGACTAAGCCTAAATGGCTGGTGCAAATTTTGCGAGATAGCAAATTAGATACACCTCTATCATATCATACTCATTCAAACTCTCATAGTGCTTCTTTTGCATCTGTTTTCTATGTTATGGTTGTGTCTCATCTTTGTGATGAGAATGAGCCTATTTAGTTTGAAGAAGCACAAAATTTAAAAGTTTAGATGGCTACTATGCAATCAAAATATGATACTATTATGAAGAATGGTACTTGGTCTTTATGTGATTTGCCTCTTGGTAGGGTAGGCCATTGGCATTAAGTGAGTATACAAGCAGAAGTGTAAGTATGATGAAACAGTTGATAATTATAAGGCTAGGCTTGTTATAAAAGTTTATGAGCAAGAAAGAGGCACTTATTTTAATGAGACCTTTGCTCCCACATGCCAAATGACTACTGTTTGTAGCATATGTGCACTTGCAGCTCATCATGGTTGAAATTTACATCAGTTAGACATTAAAATTGCATTTCTGAATGGTGACTTACATGAAAAAGTGTATTTTTTTCAACCTCCTGGTTTTGTGCAAAAAGGACATGAAAACATAGTGTATAGGTTGAAAAAGGCATTATATGGTTTGAAGCAAGCACCACGTGCTTGGTATGAAAAGATACATGCCTACTTGATTGCACATGGTTTTGCGAACAGTCCAACTAAGAGCACCAAATGATGTTCTTCTAATCATTGTTGTCTATGTTGATGACATGTTGCTCACTATTCCTAATGAGAAGCATATTGCTGATTTTAAGGTTGATATGCATGGTCATTTGATATGTTAGATTTGGGGCATTTGCATCATTATTTGGGCATTCAGTTTATGCAAGTTGACGGTGGAATAGCTTTGTGTCAAACAAAATATATTGACACATTATTGCAATATTTTGGTCTTCAAGATTGCAAAACAATTGCCACTCCTATGGAAAAAGGTTTAAGGTTGAGTCTTTATGATGTTGAAGATGCATTTGATATTATTATCGATCATCAGTCCGTTGGATGCTTGATTTACTTATGCATAATGCGGCTTGATATTCAGTTTACTATCTCTCAGATGACTAGTTTTTTGCATTGCCTAGGTGTAAAGCATTGGTAGGTGATTAAGTGCATCTTTCCCTACTCGAGTGATACCTCATTACTTGGATTTTTTTATCCCAAGAGGGGATCACTACCGCCAGATTTACATGATTTTTTGACTCTAATTGGGTTGGTTTCTATGAAACTTGTGTCTCCACTAGTGGTTCTTGTGAAGACATGGATAGGTATGTGCTTGAAGATGAAGAGGTGTTGCAAAATCCTTGATCTACACCAGCCAATTGAACTCCAGTAGTATATGGTGGGCCCTTTTAGCTTGCCAATGGATGTATTAGACACCCTATGTACCTTGGAAGATCACTTTCAAAAAGATAGATCAAAACAGATAAGTTGGAGTTAGCTCAGAGGTGAAAAACTTGCTATTTTGGTCCATACACCTGTCCACTGTTTTGCATAATTCTCTGAGCACAGCAGCAATTAGCTTAATTCCTCTTGGGGAAGTCTAGCTAACTTAAAGAGCTAACTTTCAAGAGTAGTCTCATTAAAAATAATAAACCACACACTCAGAATGAGTTTTAAGAAGTGATGACATCATCCCGATTTTCACGGGCTGCTACAGTTTGAGACCAGTGAGTAGAAAAATAAATATAACTCAAAATGTAGAAATCCAATGATTATGAAAATTTGTATGGTTATACTAGAAAGTAAGCTGAATCCAAAAAGCTTTAAATAATGGAAGTTGGATAAGTAACCACTAAGAAATGGCTCTGACAAGGTGAGTGAAAAAGTCGGGTACCTGACAGAGAAGTGAAAATGAACAGACACTATTGACTTCAACTGAACATAACTGAAGATTGCAACATCCAAATGACATGAAAATTTGTGAGCATATATTAGACTTATAGAGCTAGCTTTAACAAGTTAAATCATTGAAAATGATGCACCAAGCTCAGAGAAACCATCTCTGCAATCCGACTGAGAAAACTGAGAGATATGGCAGTGAGTAGTATACTTCACAAGAACATGGAAATATGAACTCAAATAATCATGAAAATGAAAGTATATTGCTTGTACAATACAATGACTTACTGATACATATGTGTGCCTTGTAATCACACCTTGATATGGCATAAAGCTCAGCTCTTGGAGGTCTTCACATAGGTCTCTCTAACCACGACTAAAACTGCCATCTATTTATACTTGAGTTTGGGAGGCTAACTTCCCTCAATCACTCTCCAATCAATCAATGATTGATTTGATTCTCTACCTACCACAAATCATGAATTCGTGGCTCCTCTTTCCCTTTTTGATCAAGTGGACTCAACCACTTAAGATTCTTTCACTTTAACATTAAGTAAAGTCTTCAAAAGTTACAAGAGGTAGTTCACAAGTGAACTTTACATAGTCTTCATTTTAAGGCTTCTTTTATGACTTTGTGGGACTCAAGCCAATACTTAGGCTTGTCATAGACTTGCTCCAATAGTTCTTGCTTCATGCTTGGTAGCTCATGCATATCTTGGTTGAGCAAGAAGCACCCTACTATGGCCACTTCTAGTTGTGAGAATGAGTATAGGGCAGCTTTCACAATGATTATTGAGTGTATGTGGCTCAACACTTGTTAGCTGATTTGGGTGTTGTTCAGTCTTCTACAACCACCATCTTTAGTGATAGTCAGAGCGCATTGGCTACTGCGAGAAACCCTCTATTCCATGCTTGCACTAAGCATAATGAGGTGCACTATTAGTATGTCAAGGAGGGGTTCTCTGTTGGAGAGATCACTTTGGCATATGTGCCCACACAAGAGAACATTGGATACCTTTTTGCAAAGGCTCTGCTTAGGGAGAAGTTATAAGCTTTCTGAAAGCTTTGGGATTACTTCCTTTTGTGGATTGATTCCAAAGTAGCTTGGAACTTCCTTATACATGATGGCCAGCACTTGTTCATTGCATCACTCTCAAGGGGGATTTGTTGATATATTTCAGTAGCGATGTGTGTGAACACACTAGGACTGTTGGGGCACTTTTTTCCCTCTCTGTGAGGTTTTTTCCTAGGGCTATATGCCTATAACCCTAATGGCTCACTTGTCTTTGTACATCCAATTGGTAGTACATTCAATATTGTGTGCTGTGCTTCAAGCCTCTTCTTCTTCCTTGTGATTTTTGCATGCTTCCAGAGACCTCAAACCCCAACATATTTAAGACAAAGAAGAACACACACAAGTACATAATGAATATGCCAATGTAATCTATGTAGCATCTAGAGCTCAAGCTCATAGACCACCAACAACAAGACCTTATGCACCTATAGGGCCATGCTATAGATGTCGAGGAGACCATTTCATTACGAAGTGCACAATGCCATACCACCACCACCTCAGAGAGTTTGGGAAGGTTATTGTAGTGATTGTGGAAAAGAACACTTATTCACGGATTCCCCTAAGAACCCATCCAAAGCATCACCCACATTTCATATTAATGTAATTGAAGTAATAGAGTCCTCAAGAAGTGATAAAGAATACACAGTGCCTTTAAAATCCATCACTATAGCTAAGGCTAAGGAGAACCTAGAAAATCAAAGACTTGATAGTCCCAAGAGTGAGAACAAGATAGAATCTTCACCACAAATAGTACAAGAGTCAGAAGATTCATTGAGAGCATCGATGAGGAAGAAATCTCAGAAATGGAAATTCAAACGAGAGAAAATTAACACCAAGTGGATTAAGGAATTGGCTGAGGAGAAAGAGAAAGTTGTAAAAGACATTGAAACTAAGCTAACTACTCTAGCCAATCAAGACATGAATATGGTGAAAGAAACCCAAACTAAGGAATAGGCGAGATCAATTCTAGCACATCCTATGCCTGAAGGTCTAAAGATGTGGTTGAAAGGCTTATCAGTCTAGAATAGAGATAAGACCTATTCTAGAGAAATATGACCAAAGCTACCCAAGAGGAGATCTCAAAAAGGAAAGATCTAAAATTTGTAAAAAATTGGTCAAAATTTCTCAAAATATGCTAAAACAAGCAACACTCAACCTCCTTAAAATGAGAACTCCAAAAGAAACATTTCAAGGATGTTTAGAAGATTTTAACTCACAATAGAAGGGATCAAGATAAATTAAGGACAATGAAGAAAATTTAGTTTTTGAAGACTCTATGATTCCAAAAGTAGAAGCAAATTAGCCACATGACTTGTGGGCCAGACTCCAAGAAAAAAGGTGGAAGAAAATTGAAAGAGATATCCCTATTTTTAGAGAACTAAGAGATGAAACTATCAGCCTAATGCCACTTAAAAATTATATGGGTGAATATGAGCAAAAATCAAATTTCTTTCATGCCCCAACAATAGGATACAAAGCGAAGAGAACATCAGAGGAAGTGTCGACCGCCCTGCAAGAATTGAAGAAGTGAAATTTCAATGTTCTATAACTCTAGAAGAACCATTGAGATTGAAGCCCCATCTATGAAAAAAAACAGTGAATCAATTGAATTTAAAGGAAGGAAGCACATCAATTAAGGAAGAAAAGCTGGAAGAAACACCAACTAATAAGATAGCTGTGGATAAAGTGAAAGATTTTTGTGTAGAGGATGAAGGAAATACATGTCTCCTAATTACATTTCAAGGATATATGACCAAGGTCATACTAGATACTGGAGCTTGATTAGGAATAGCTACGAAAGATATTTGGGAGAAATGGGGAAAGCTAGCCCTACAACCAACTAGAATGAAGTTACAATTGGCAAATGTTCATGTAGAACAACCTTTACGAATCTTTGAGAATGTAATTTTGACTACATGCATAGAAGAATTTGAACATACCCTAGTTATATCCCAATTTGGCAAGGTAAGCAATTATGAGATGATCCTAGGTATTCATGCGGCAACTCAAGGTAGTTCAAGATTGGGGACAAGATGCATTGTATCTTCAACACCAAGGCAGGACAACCAAAATAAATCTCCAAAATTTCTCATATAGGGACATTCCACCCCTTCAATGGAATCTTGTACATAAGAATGAGGATGATGTATCAATCCATAGTGTTGGATCTAGTGATAAATCATGGATGAATGAAGATACTCAGCTATGGATTTGTAAGGCAGCTCAAGGAGAGGAGAAAAGATTACAACATTGGCAAGTAGGAAAAAGGGAAAATATACCAATAGAAGATCTTGAGTATTCTTGTTCTGCTTAAGTGTTTAACAAAACCTAAATGGTATTAGCCATTTCCCTAATGGGAAACTAACACACCATTAAGCCTTAAGCAAAAATCAGGTCTGAAGGCTTAAGCATTCTCTTCATGGTTAAGCTTAAGCAAGACTAACATGGTCTTCCCATCTTTACTTAATGGTCTTGTTTTGCTTACGTTCTTATGCTTAAGCCTTTAGGATTAGCTTAATCTAAAGTAAATAAAGGAAGATAAAGCACTAAAGATTTTTGGGGAATGTAAGATGATCTACCTTGCCTCTATTCCATGGTTTTTAGCCCTTTCGGCTAATGACTAACCAAGATATCATCAAGGCTTCTAACTCAATGCAGTAAGCAAAGAACCATAGAAGAAAGCATTTCTCTTGATGAAGCATTTGAACCACATGGATGGATGGAAATATTAGCCACCTTGGATGTGTGTATGAATGAATAAGTACTAACCATGAATTAGTGTGTAGATGAGGAAGGATATGATTTGAGCCTCGAAATGGTAGTGTGTGGCTCAATGATGAGTAGCACCTCCTTTAATGTCAATCCGGGAAGACGTGAGGATGGTATGAAGACCTCGAGCAAGTGGCGGCACAAGTGCGTGAGTGAGAAGCACACTAGCATGCACACACATACACACACACGCGCACACACGGCAAGACAAAGAGTGAGAATCAATGGAGTTCTTCAATTACTCTTCAAAAAGCTCTTACAAGTTTGTTTCTATTACAATCTAACCTCAAAAATGAGCTCTCTAGCTCTTTTTATAGTTTTTGACTAGGTTTTGGCCCTGTCCAGACCTAGTGTCCGGCCTAGTTAAAAATTAGGTTCCAGGGCCAATTTGAGGGCTTAAACGGAGTCTAAAAAATACGAAAATTGATATGTAGGTACTTCTAAGGCTCCTCAAGCTCAAGGATTCCTTGGCTTGCACAAAATGGAGCTACAAAAATATGAAATGGTATTTACAATGATTGTTAGTGATAAGAATCACTGTTAAAAGATGTTGATTTGGGAAAAATTGAAGGGCCTATCTGCCAGATTTGCGTCGACTGCTTTGTCTACTTACTCCTTCACCTTGTTCTGACTCTTTCCGCTGGCTTCCTTGTCTAGTCGGTCCTTGGGTGCCCATACTGCTCTCAACACCCCCCCCTCTCTCGCGTCTGTCGTCCCTGACAGACCCTTGTTGCTGGGAGTGTTGGATGTAATATTCCACAACCTGAGTGGCAAGCTGATGTTCTTGTATGCGTAGTCCTCTGGCCAAATCTGTCATCATACGATCCCAATCGATTGGTCCTGGAATGTCCGGATGTGGCAGACGTAACTGATCTGCATGGATCGCTTGTTCTACTGCGAATAGATGTAGCAAATGTGTGGGTCTGGGAATGAAAATTTCGGAATGGTATTCCCAGAATCCCGTAGAGAACATTTCCTCAAATGTCTGCTTGAAGCATGCGGGCAAGTACTTTATTCGTGCATGCCAAGCAAAGATGATAGTGACCGAGGGGGTTTGGCTCATGTCGTAGACTAGATCCTTGTTGCCTTGAGCGAATCCAGGGGCGGAGATGTATGGAGCTTGGACATTCCGAAAGGTTTTGAAGACAATGGTCATGAGCTCGAATATCTTCATACACATTTTCGCTGCTATGTCGGGTACATTATTTAGGCGTGCGGACCAGTGCCGAATTGTTGATATCATGTAAGCTACGGTTGGGGTCCCTCGAGGTGGAGCAAAATATGGGTAGTTAACCCAAGCCGAGCACTCTTTATTGTTGCGTACCTTGATTGCAAATGCTTGCCAGGATCTGCGACGTACCACTGGACAATAGCATGGATTATACTTGATATATAGTGGCATGGTTGCCCAGGTACTCATCATCTCTGGGTAATCGGTGAGTAAACGTGCACGCCAATTAGGTTGGAAGATCGAGCCAGCAAGTGCATCGGTCGGTAAATCCCCTATCTCAAATTGAGTAGCGAATGTGGGCTCCTTCCCTGTATGTCTTTTGACTTCTGCATTATAATCATGTAGTAAGACAAAATAAGGCATGTATTGCGATTCTGATGTTGTGATTAACCGTTGATGGGATAAATGTTGAAAGTAGGAAGACCGAAGGACAGATTCTTCCAGATTTGTGAGAGATTGCATTTGCACGGCCACACAATCATCATGTGTCTTACCCACTTTCTGGACCCTTTTGACCCAATCTGGAACTTGAATTTCTAACGTGTCTTGTCCTTCTTCCGTAGTTCGACCACCAGGCGTCAGCATAGGCTCGTATGGCTCTTCATAGCTGTCATCGACGGGGATTTCCACTACTGTTTCAGGTTCTGGTTCTTCAATGGGCGAGGGTGGTCGTTCATATGGGAGGAGGTGTGCTTGGAGTTCTGCCACCTGTTTCCGGAGGGTCTCCATTTCTTCTGTAGAGTGTTGCAAGATTACCGGCACCTGTTGAGCTGTGGGCACACTGGCAATCTGTTTCTTAAGATCTGCACATTCAGTCTCTAGCTTTTCATATGACTCCAAAAAATTTGCATGCTCCTCAAGTAAGATGCGAATGTCTTCCGATGGGACTGCTCTATATCTGGTAGGGCTAACGGTTGCGCCTACGGTTCCTTCCATAGCCACTTCAAAGTTGTCTTGGTTTTGTTGTTGGAGTCGTTTGTTCTCTTCTAGTGCTGCGGCCATATGCTTCCTTAATAACCCAATGTTGCGTCTGAGTGTAGCGTTAGAGATCATTTGCGCTTGAAGCACTGTTTCTAGTTCTTTGATTGCTTGGTCATCTACTGTTGATGTCTTTGATTCTAGTTCGGAGTGAGCCTGCTGTAGGGTGGTATGCTCCGCTAGGAGCGTCTGGTAGTCAGCTTCAAGAGTGGTGACTCTAGCTTGTAGACGTTGAGATTCTGCTTGGAGTGTCGTAGTGCGTTCTTCCAATTGATGGTACTCTTGTTGCAGTTGATGTGCACACTGAAGTAAGGTGTTGAACGTGCTATTTACATTATGAGATGCAAGGGGAAACGTTTGAAATGCAGGGGAGGTGGGATTGGGTAGGGGGGTAGTGAATGTTGTGTGTGCCAATGATGTGACTGGTGAGGTGGGGGGCAAGGGGGGGGAAGATGGTGGAATTGTGGGGAGAGGTGCTGTGGTTGGTGAAATGTCCATTGGGTCAGACAAGGTGGTGTGTACAGGGGCTACCATGTAGGTGGGTATGGTAGGTGAAGTGAGTGTGGTGTTCGTGTAAATTGATGTCGTTGCGAACATCGGAGAAATGTGCCTCGGAAACATTGGAGAGCGGGTGAACTGCTCCACAACGGACGGGTATTGGGGTGGCGCGGTCAGGTTGAAAGAGGTGTAGGGGCCAGATGGGAAGTGGGGGTCATGGAATGGAGGTACCCGTATTGGGGGATAGGTCGGGAAACACAGGGTGCCTTCTGTGGGTGCTGGGTTTCCAACTACACTTGGAATTATGGGATGGCCAGTCATGGGTTCAGAGGATAGACGGGACGAAGTGTACAAGGGATTGGTGACGAAGGAGAAGAGGGTGTCTTGTGAGGTGGGTTCTCGAAATGAGAATGATTTGAATGAGGATGGGTTATAAGTGAAGGTAGAGGTGATGACTGTCGTTTCTTCCAAGGTGGGAGGTGGTGGTGGGGGTGGAGAAGGTGGTGATGGAGGATGCTGGGGTGAGATGGGTGATGTCTGAACGAAGGTTTCGGCGGAGAGGTCAGTGGTGGTTGTGGGGGTGGCTGTGGTCTCAATGGGTACTTCTGGTTCTGTGACGGGTATCCTGATAGTCTTACCTGCTCGTGGTAACGTGTCCACTCTGCGTTTGTCATACCTTACGGACTGGCGGACTGCGGTGTGGACAGCCTCCAGAACTCCTAAAGAGTCTGACACTAATTTGAGGGTGTCAATGAAGTGTTGGTCCACCCCTTCATCTGATAGCATTTCTTGCATCAAAGCTTGACCTGATACCAGAGAGAGTTGATGCCTTTCCTGTACTGCTTTGATTGTGTCATATAACCTTCGTAGTTGAGCTGTATATGCTGGTGCACCTACAAGTTCTGGCACTTCTTGTTGCTCCTCTTGGTGTTCTTGATCATAATCCTCCTCATCATCCTCCTGTTCTTCATCTCCGTCATCCTCTGCATCCACTTCAACAGGTGTCACAGGTGCTTGGGAGGTTGTGGCCTGCGTTTGCACATTTTCCGCTTGTTGTGCCTCTTCTGCCTCCAGCTCTACATCTTGTATCTTCATTAGTGAGTTCTTCTAAAGGAGCACCACTAGGAAATTCAAGATCGGTTGGAATGGGAGGGAATATCAAGGTGGAACCATCGGTGCTGCGTCTTGGAAGTCGGAGTGTGAATGGTCGGACTCTTCGGGGCGGAGGGGTGACGTCTGGTGTTAGGGTGGCTCCACGTGGTTGAGCACATGGGACTTGGACAGTGCCTCTCATCTTCTTAGAAGGGGGTCCGGTGGATGTCTTGCCTCTAAACTGCTCTACCCGATTCCACATTAGGGCCCGTTGGATCGGAATGTCATAAGCCAAACACCTATAAATGATTCTTGTCAGAGCACAGCAACCATATAAAACCTGTTTCCGCGGCCATCGTTTGTGAGCTAGGTGTATCTGATCAATTATCCAGTGGGGTAAGTTGATGGTGAGGCTCTGTGTCTCTGCCAGATACAGGCTAAACCAAATTTTTTTGGGCGGCATGGTGAATCGATCTTGTGCCGGGAAAGCAAAGTGTTGCATGCACATGCGAAGGTGTATTGCAATATTAGGCGTCATGGATACCATGTCCTTGAGTTTGGTGAGACTTCGATTCTTCATGTAATCTGGTACTAGGGTTTCCTTTTCTGTAGGAATATGCATTCCGCGCATATCTAGAGCCTCTCTTACCAAATTGTTTGATAGCCTGAACCTCTTGAGCTCATTCCCCTTTGTCAGAGATGGAATCACAAATGAGCTTGCACCTTTTGGGTTCTGATTTGGAGTCAAGGTGTTGATGAGATAGTAGCATCGCATGAAGTCAGGTTTTGGGAGTCGGGCACTGAAATAGGCACTCAATCCTGCTTTTTCCCATATCGGACGTAGACCTTCCGCATTTTGTAATTTCTCAAATTCTCTTGTAAAGAAATGGTATCTGCCTTGCTTTCCATTGAAGTCCAACTCTGATTCCCATAGGTACGTTCCTTCACCCAAGGGTCCTGCCACCTCGGTAAACCAATGGGAAGTCTTTCCCACGGGCATGGTGTGGCCTCGCGGAGGGTCCGCAATAGGTATGATTTTGACGGCCTGCAATTCTTCTGGTCTTTCAATTGTCTCAGGCAAAACGGGTAAACTGTCCAGGTCCACCACTTGCGGGTTTGTTTCTGTGTGAGAGCTAGTTCCTGCTGCCTCCGCCATGTTGAAAATGTCGCAGCTGATTCTGTGAGAATATATGAATAAACATTAACATTGCAATGGACACAAAAATGACATGGTGTCCCTTGTTACAACATTAACTTAAAGTTCGGGAGTGGTTAGGGGTTAATGAGTGCTCGGTGCTGGTGTGTGGAATTAGGAGTTAGGTAGACCTAAGAGCTAAGCGAAATGATGTGATGTGAGAGCGAAGCGGTTAGTAGGTGGTCATGGATTTACAATCGGGGTCCGGGGGTTTGTTACAAGTCTTGGGCTGCCAAATGCAGTGGATGGGTTTTGCTCATGGTTCCGTAGAGATTCTCGAGGGCTTTATAGGTGTGTCAGTTTGAACATGAGGCCTTTTAGGTACCCATTTACAACTGATTCTGTTCGTGCTCATGTGCCTTGAGTGGATGTAGGCTGTGTGAGTGAATGGATCATGCTGTGTAGGGTGTGTTCTTGGTGTAGCTATTTGAGCCCGCAAACAAACCTTAGGCACCCAAATTTTTCTTGATTGTGGGCTAGCCTTCATCGACTTTTTGGGCACCCAAATAAATTTCGCGTTAGCAGAAGAATTTCCGAAAGACCTCTTATTAGTGACGTGTTGTTGGTTACTAATAAGAGGCTTTGCCCGTGCGGTTGGCGTGAGTGCAACCGGGTGTTCGCCTTTTCGCACCCACACTTGGTTCACTTGTTGAGACATTCTGCTGCGCAGGTTCTTTTGATTTCGGGCATAGGTAGTACTCTGCTTCTTGTGCCTTTGAGCCATCTTTGGTTGTTGCCTCCTTCTGACTTTTGGAAAAGAAGGGAGTTCCGTTGCCTCCCTGACTCCTTTTTTGCGCGTAGCATTCCTCTGCAACACATAGTTTTGGACAAGAACAGCATGGTCATCTTCATGTGTACTCCTGGAAGGACCAGGAGTCTGTGCCTTTCCTAGTTCTTTGAGTGCTCCATTATCCAACTCTACTGTAATTCGACTATGATTGACCCATACCTGAAGAAGTCCACTTCTTAGGTTCAAGTTGACTGCTTGGTCATAGATCCAGTCTTGACCCAAGACAAGGGGTTCCGTGAGGTCCTCATCTTGACACACTAGTACTTTAACTGTCATTGTCTCATCATGAATGTAGAGGGGAAGTTCCACCTCGCCCATGCAAGGGGTTTCCACTCCTCCCAATCCTATGAGGTATGCTTCCACAGGATTGACAGTTAACTGCAACTCTTGACAGTAAGACAATTTAACCGCATTAGTGGCTGCACCTGAGTCAATCAAGGCTCTTACGGTCCTTGCACTCGTTCCTTGTCCTATATCTAGGGTTATGAAAGGACGTCGATCAATTATCCTATGCGAGCTTGTTCCTGCGACTTCACACATGGCCATAGGATATCCTTGATCTGCATAGTCATTTGTTCTAGTCTGATCTCGGCCTTGCCTTCGTAACTTCATCCTTCTGATGCATTCTAAAGCTTCTGCTTGAGCTTCTTCTCGAATTCGCTTTTCTTCCTCTTTGCGTTTCTTAGCAGTGTTGAGTCGGCTGAGCATTTCCTCCGTGAGGGGTTCCTGATACAACTTGACTTTGCAACCGCTAATATAGTTTGGGAGAACATCACCCTCTAACGTGGCTAGTTGTACTGCTCCGCTCGTGGAGATCCTATTGATGATCATAGGTCCGTAGCCTCTCTTTTCTAGCTTCCTTGCGTGTTGTTTCAGTGTATAGACTAAAACTAGATCTCCTGCTTTCAAACCCTTATCCTTCACGTGGGCATCAAAGTATGCCTTCTGTCTCTTCTTGGCTGCATATATTCCTGCAGCGGCTCTCAGTCTTGTTTCTCCTAATCGTTCAAGGTCAAAGATCCTAGAGGAGAGCTCATGACCTGTCCATTCGTGCTCTTGTGCTACTCTCAATGTAGGGATCAAGAAGTCCAAGGGTAACACAGCGTTTTGGCCGAATACCATCTGAAAGGGGGTGGCTTGGAGTACCGTTTTGTAGGCAACTCGGTATGCCCAAACAGCATGGTGTAGCTGTTTGTCCCAATCAGAGCGTTTAGTGTTCACTAATTTTGTCAGTACATTGCATAAGATCTTATTAGTGCTCTCAGCTTGTCCATTAGCTTGAGGGTGATAGGGGGCAGACTTCTTGTGTATTACCAAGAATTCTTGGGGTAGATTTTCAATCACTTCGTTCAAGAAATGAGTGCCTCTATCACTTACAAGCTCTATAGGTAGCCCATATCTCGTGAATACACTCTCAAACAAGAATTTAGCAGTTGTTTGAGCATCGTTCTTTGTCGTAGCCCTTACCTCTACCCACTTAGTTAGATAATCTGTCACAACAATGATGTATTCCGCATGAGAACCTTTAGCTGGGGGATTAATAGGACCTACAAAGTCTATTCCCCACTTAGAAAATGCACGTCCACCCATCATAGGTTTCAGTGGCATCTCATCTTTGCGTATAGGATACTGAGTCCTCTGACAGACATCACACCGTTTCACATAGGTATGTGCATCCATGTGAAGGGTAGGCCACCAGAAGCCCGCAAATAGAATTGCCTTGATCACCCGATCCGGTCCAAAGTGTCCTCCTGCTACACCTTGGTGAGCAGTTTCTAAGATCTTAAGATACTCACTCTCATGGACACACAGTCTTAGGTAACCATCTTTGCCGCGTTTGTATAGATTATCACCAATGAGTGAGTAATCCAGGGCTTCTTGTTCTAAACTCCTTTTCCTGGCCAGAGTCATGTCTGGAGGGAATGTGTTTGTCCTCAGGAAGGATACGAGAGGTTCGCTCCAATCGGGCACTATGGATACTTGATAAAGGGTGGCATGTTCCACAGGTGGTTTAGTGCAACAGATTGGGCATTCCTTGCACAACTTTTGGACATCAGCTTCCATGGTTGGCCAATGTACTCCGAGTCTCTTTAGGGTCTGTAAAGTTCGTTGCTTTGAGTAGTGTTGCTCTAACGCACCTACATGTGCTAATTGCAACCATTTAGCATACTCATCCTCTTCTATGCAACAAGCCAAGATCCCTTGATCTGTGTGCTTGTACATGCTTCCTGCCATGATGTGGTACTTTTGGGCTTTTACAACCTCTTTATTCCGTGTGTTTACCACTGGATGGTTAGGCCCGTATGTCAATACTGGTACCAATGACTTAGCCCACTGCGGCACCACTTCCAAATTAAACAAGTAAGCATCAGGAAGATCGTCTGATACTCCTTGTGGGGCTTCTCCCGATGTGAGCCTAGAAAGATGATCAGCTCTCAAATGGGTCCTCCCTTTTCTTACCACAACCTCAAAATCATATTCCATTAGCAAGAGAAACCATCTCACTAATCGTCCTGTATTGCATGGCTTGTTTACGAGATATAACAATGCCTGATGATCAGTAAAAAATTTAAACTTATTTGCAAGCAAATAGTGTCTAAATTTCTTAACTGCGTATACCATGCCTAATCCTTCTCGCTCTGTAGTGGTGTAATTCCATTCAGCCGCATTCAATTGTCTACTGGCATAGGCAATTGGAAGATCCATATTACCTTCACCAGTAGGTTGTGCAAGCACACATCCAATAGCATAGTTGGATGCATCCACGTGAACATGGAATGGCTTATTCCAATCTGGTGTGGTCAAGATTGGTGCTGAACATAATCTTCGTTTAAGCTCCTGGAAGGAATTCTCACATTCATCCGTCCACTCAAAGTTAGTCAGAAGTCCGTACATGGGCTTTGCAATGACAGCATACATGTGTATAAATCGTCGGTAATAACCACAGTGCCCCATGAAAGCTTGTACTTCCTTGACATTCTTTGGCCTAGGTAGCTCTGCTATGGCTCTCACTTTCTCTTCGTCGGTAGATATGCCATTCTTTGACACTATGTGTCCTAGAATCTTGCCTTGCCTGACCATAAAAACACACTTTTCTGGGTTCAGGCAGACTTGATATTCTCTACATTTGTCAAAGATTCGTCTGAGTTCAGGAATATGGGTTTGTCTAATATTGGAATGAGCACAAAGATCATCAACATAGACTTCTAAACTCTTCCTCAGGAACTCCTTAAACACATGGCACATCAGCCTCTGGAAGGTAGCTGGTGCATTGGTAAGCCCAAATGGCATTACTCTAAAGGCAAAAATGCCCCATTCTGTGGCAAAGGCTGTCTTATGCTGATCCTCTGGAGCTATGGCTACTTGATTGTAACCCGAAAATCCATCAAGGAAGCTGTACACTTCCTTGCCAGCCACTCTTTCTAAGAGATGTTCTGTGATGGGAAGCGGATAGTTATCTCGAATAGTGGCTGCATTAACCTTCTTCAAGTTAATGCACACGCGCAGTTTGCCATTCTTCTTGGGCACCACTACGATGGGTGATACCCACTCATTGTGCTCAATTTCATAGATAAATCCAGCTTCAACCAGTCTATATATCTCTTCTTTGATCTTAGCAGCATAATTATCGTTATATGCATAAGGCTTTTGCTTAGAGGGTTTAGCGTCTGAAGTCATGGGGATAGTGTGTGAGCATATGTCAGGGTCAACACCTTTCAAGTCCTTGTAACTCCAAGCGAATACATCTCTGTATTCTCTTAGCAAGGCAATTAACGCATGCTCTTCTTCCTCTGTTAAGTCATGGCCTATGTACGTGCATCTCTCCTCTCCTTCCTCTATGGCCACTACTATTTTCTTGGTAGTTTCTTTGTTATCATAGGCCTCTCCTACTTGTGCCTCTCGTTTAGGCATTCTTATCATGACTCTCCTGTCATCTATCTCATACTTCTTAAAATTTTCTGGGACCTCAAACAAAGATTCTTCCTCTTCTGGTGAGGCTTCTCTCTTCTTTCGTTTCTTTCCTTCTTCCTTCGGGGTCACATGTGTTGCTAATCTTACATCATTTGTAACTTCTCCATGCCTCTGGGGTTGAAATTCTACTTCATGGAAGTATTCTTCATCTGATGCAAATGGTGGGTCCATAATGATTGACTCTAGATCGGAGTCACTTGCATCCTCAAATGCATCAGGGCTAGGTTCGCATTCTTCTAGAATTGCCTCTCCCATGATTGGCTCTATGGAGAAGACTGAAATGTCATAGCCATCCTCATCACAGTGAGGTGTCCATTGTTCTTCATTGATGGCTACGTCCATTGTTGCTAAAATTTCTGCCCAGCCATGGGGTTCGAATTCCTCGTCTGGAAAAACTATAGGTGCATAGGCTGGGTCTTGAATGGGTCTATGGGTTTCATTTGCACCTATTTCTCTGACCTTTTCTCTCTTCTCTTCCTCTACTGCTACTTTGCACATCCATAAGTGAGTGTCTTCATGCATCCATGAGGATCCAGACCCTATGGAATGCACCGATTCTGTATCATCTTTGGCTCTATGGATGGGATTCCATTGGATAGGAGGGACATCTCTATGAGAATAATCCTTGAGATTGACTTTGGTCGTAACACCCAAGTGTTGCAAATACAAGGAGTTGGTTCACCAATCCTGTACCACTTGCAACTGTCGCATAAATAGTCTTCCCAAAATCATCTCATAAGCATGATTTTTGCTGAAGTCACATATAGCAAAACTATGCTCAAACTCGACACCACAAGTGGTGAGAGTTATTCCTTCTAGCAATCCTAGGGGTCTCTCTATGTGACCATCGGCCATTTGCAATTTCATTCTCGTTGGCCTGAGTGCTGGCTTGCCCCAACGCTTCCATAGGGAAATGGTGGCAATTGCAACTCCTGCACCTGAGTCCAAAATTGCCTTGGTTGTGTACTCCTGGTAGGTGATGGGAAGATAGGTGTTCCCTTCTTCACCTTCACACATATCTCCTATCTTATCCAAGGGAATTTCTGGCACTGTCCTATGGGATCCTACCTGGGAGCGGGGTTTTGCTATCTCTGGTACTTGTTTGGCGACATGTTTCCATAATTCAGGTCTAACCTTGAGTAGCTCTTCTAACTTGAGATTACACTGCACGTTAGTGTTCTTCACTACCTCTGTGTTCCTAGGTATGACTGAATCTTCGTTTCTTACCATGACTGTAGGTGCTCTCATACATGTGGACTTTGCTTCCCATGGTCCTGTGAAGTGGGGTAACTCTTGTATGGAATTAGATTCAAAGTCCACTCTCTCGTGAGATTGAGTACTCTCATGTTCCCCGTAAATAGATGGGATGTCTTGTGGGAACTGGTCGTGTGCATCATCCACAAGTTCAAAGGGAGGGGCGACATCACTTTCGTTATCCCATTTGTCTTCTTGAATTTCTCGTAGGAAGTCTGGTGCAAACCGATTCATAGAAGAAGAAGTGTCTGGCTCCGTAGAATTAGGCGCGTAAGCAACCTGGGAAGGAGGGCTTATTCTATCGTTGGCTCTCTCCTCGTTCTCATAGATGGCTGGAGCACAAGCGTCCTGGGGAGGGTTACTTATTCTATTACTTTTCCGAACAGGCTCATACGCTCCCTGAGACGGAATGTAGGCAACCTGTGGAGGTACGTAAGCTTTCGAGGGAGGCTTATCTGCCTTTTGGGGAGGAAGATAGGCTTCTTGAGGGGGCGCATGGGCTTCCTAAAGAGGCTAGCTTATCCGTTCCCTTGCCCTTTCCTTTCTTTGAGGGGTAGGTTCCTTTTCTGATTGTGCAATTAGCCTCTCTATTCTTTCTAGTAGTCCCTCAAAATGTAATTGCGTCTTAGCTGAACTAGAGATGTTAAAGAGGCGGCTAGCTTCGAACATGGCTTGAGCCAATTCCACCATCTTAGCACAAATTTTTGTTCGTTCAAGCTCTAGCTCGGCTCTGGGGTAGCATTTTTCATGATCGGTTATGGTTGGCCCTTCTTGAATTCTGGCCTGATATGCTTTAAGCATCATGTTTAGGTCCTCGGGAGTGGGATCAGCTAATACTGATCCTGCTTGGGGTGGTGGGTGGGTTACGTGAGGTGTATTAGAGGGTGGAGGGATGGAGGGTGATGGGGATGGTAGCGGTGGGATTGTGTGAGAGTGCGGTTGGGATGTGATCTCTATGATTTTGGCCTTGGTTTCGCGTAGACTTTCCTCAAGTTCGCCCATCTTCTTTTCCCATTGCCTTTTCAAACGTTCACGGCTATCTCTCCAAACTCTAGTCCTTTTCTTGGTTATGCTCTCAGTTTCACTAGCTGTTGGGCTCTTTTCCTGGTCTACCCCTTGGTTTTGCTGTAGTGCTTGAGCTCTAGTGACTACCTGTACGGGAGCAGTGGAAGTGACACTTCCTGTGGAATCTACTACTAACCCAATAACGTTGATAGGCGTGATTTTTGGAATATTATTGGGGTTCTTTGGGCAATCTCGTAAGAGATGCTCTTTTCCACAATCTTGGCAAAAGCCTTGAATCGTCACTTACTGGGGTTGTGTAAGTGGAGGTAAGGGACAATCACGAATGAGGTGATCTCCTTGGCATCTGTAGCATGGTCCTCTTGGGAATGGAGGTCTTACTTGCCTAGGTTGAGGCCTAGGGTTGGGTTTTGCATACATAACGTTTGTATAATCTGACTCCCAACTGGGTTCATTTGGCTCTTCGCTGTAATAGGACTCACCATGTTCTGGAGACTGCATGTAGTACGCCTGGGGACTATCGACATGTGTAGAATCAAAGCTATGGTCACTGAGGTCATTTTCAGAGATCAAGGGTGTCACCGGGACTATCACTCTATTCAGGTTTTCTTCTGCGACAGCATACTTTACCGGAATCACATTAGCTGGGGCAGGTGGTTGTTGAGCTAGCACTGGCTGAGGCCTTTGCTGATTTTGATAGGGTTGCTGATAAGGTTGCTGTGGCCTACCATAGGGCTGTGGAGGGTACGGGTTCTGGTATCTTCCTTGCTGCGGGTATGGCTGAGGGTAGGGTTGCCTAACTGCCTGCTTGTTGTATGGGCAATCTTGTGCGGTGTGATTGGTGTATCTCCGTTCTATGGTGCAGTACTGGCTACTAGGATTTACTTGGGGTTGAGACATAATAGGGCAGACATTCGCCATGTGGTCACCACCACAGGTGTAGCACCTTTTCACAGGGGCAAACCTTGGGATTTGTTTACTAGTTATCCCTAATTTCTGAGCTACTTTCTCTGCGAGTTCCTCAATTGATGTGGATTGCATGGAAGATTGACTAGATGCACTATCTGAATCTTTGTAGATTTTGGAAAGCTCTAGTTCTTCCCCTAGGTTATCTTCAATGTCAATGCACATGCGTACACACTCTTCTATAGTCCTAGGGTCTTTCAGATACACATAGGATCTCAATTTCGTACTCAGCAATCCGTCAAGGAATAAGGCTACTTGTTTGGCAGATGTGGGTAGCTCCGAAACAGGACATCTTTCGAGGTATTGCCTAAATCTTCTTGCTACAAGTCTCACCGTCTCTTGAGGGGTTTGCTTGAAGCTGTGAATCAGTGAGGAGGTGTTGTGTCTTATGCCACTCTTGGAGAATTCAATAATAAATGCTTCTAGGAGTTGGTCTATGCTCCTGAACTGGCGCTCATCCAATGGCTGAAACCATGTAAGTGCGGTGTTCCTAAGGGTTAGACCGAAGGCATTGTATTGCGTGAATAGATCCTCCACTTGCTCAGCTCTCAAGACTTGCTTGAACTCCGCCACATGATCATAGGGATCTCCTGTGCCATCAAAGTAATTCTTCATGGACTTAACTAGCTAGGTTGGTCTCAACGTTCTTGTATGCTCTCTAGGTCTCGGCAGAGGAAATCCATCCACATTTCTTTGGTTCCTGTGAGCTCTAAGCATCTCAGGTTCTACCCTATTCGTCTCCGTTCTCGTTCTTTCTCTGCCCACTGGGTTGGCAAAACTTACTTCTGGTCTATCTCTACTTATGTCTCTTTGCATACCATGAGCTTGGGAAGTTCCAGCCCCAGGGTGACCATAGGATACATTTGATCTTGATTGGGGGAAAATAAATTCACCCTTCCAAGTGTAAGCATGCCTATCATTTTCCGTAACCGCAAAGATCCGTTCTGAAGTGTGATCTAAGTAGGTCACTCTACCTGGGCTATCCGGATCCTTAAACTCATAGATCATGATGTTTCCTATATCAGTTGGCTGATTAGATTTATACCTCCAGAAGGCTTCGTCGGTTTCTCGATTGAGGAGCAACTCTATGCTCTTGTTGTCTTGGGGTACCCACTCAGGTGTGATAATCCTAGTGAGAACTGATTTACCTCGAGGGGTTCTAGGTTCCGCACCCATGTTCCCTTGTTCCAAGTCACCTAAGTCCGCTTCTGAGATTACATTCCCAAATTCATCTGTCCTATCCGGGTGACTAGTGACTACATATATAGTTCCTTCTTTGTCCAGGTATGCACCATTTTCAAACTTGACAGCTGGGTGTTCTAGTCCAATGGATTGATCAGGATTCTTAATCTGTATCACAGATCTTCCTAAGCCATCCTCATAGATGCTGGCACCTAATCGGTTGGTCCTAAGGTACTCCAACTGTGTTTTGTAAGGGCCTTCCACCCTGTACAAGTAAGGCACTCCTGAACTTCCCGTAGGTCTGTCCATGCCTTGAGACATCTCTGACTCACTGGTCTCAGAGCTAGGGTAGTACGAGTGGTGGCTCAACTGCTGGGCCCAAGACCTAGCAGTGCGGTTAACGCTAGCCTCCGAAGACCTAAGGCTTTGTCTCTCCCTTACAAGATGTCGCCCTGATCTAAGGTTCATATGCCTAACTAAGTAGCCCAATTCTTTGCCCGGAGTACAACTTCGTTGCCGATCAATTGGTATCAGTCACTTGATTCTTTTTAGTTATTTATCGTGTTTAAGGTCTTGTCTGATATTACGTCGTCGGAATACTTGAGTGTTCTTTGTACTTTCAGGTTGATCGTTCCACGTTAGGTTCTTTTCCTTATGTTATCGACAGTATCGAGATTAGCTTTTTAGCTTGAACTTGAGTTTTTAGGTAGTCTCCAACTTGATGCCTGCCTATCGTCGCTCTGACTTACTCCTACCTCTCGTCGTCTTAGCTTAGACTATGAATTGACAGAGGGGGTTAAAAGTGTCCAACCTTTTGTTTCCTGCTCGGTTGCCCTTGAGTGCCCAGGAAATGTGTTCCCAAGCTCGCACTTACACTTGCTTAGAACGCCTTTCGATGCTCTGTAAGAGTTTCAAAGTTAGCTTTGAAATTTAAATTCCAAAGACAGAACCAATTATTTTCATTCCTGTAGCACAAACACAAACTTGCATAGTGATTTTCAAGAAAACAATCCTAAGGACCCCTGACTTTGATCCCCCTGGGTATGGTCAACTTCAAATTACCCTATCTGAAATCAATGCATTATCTTTATAAAAAACAGTTGAGGGCGTGTAGTATATGCCACGAGCTTTCCAACAAGCCCTAGAGCTCAAAAAATGGATTTCGTATGAAAAAGTTGTAACCGTTCAGGGTTCTAGGGTTACGACAGGGTTCAAACAGGATCACTGTGCAACAGGTTTTCCCCAAGTTGCTTTCCTAAGGCTTCCCCATGAGCTCAAGAGTATAATATTTGTGCCCAAAATTAGCCCAACTCTTCAATTAACAGTCCCTAAAAAATTTGGCTAAAATTGGCTGTCAATCGCGATGGACAGGGCTGTCAATCGCGATGGACACTCAGTCAATTGCGATGGACAGAGGGTTCAGTCAATCGCGATGGACACCCAATCAATCGCGATGGACAGAGGGTTCAGTCAATCGCGATGGACACCCAATCAATCGCGATGGACAGAGGGTTCAGTCAATCGCAATGGACACCCAATCAATCGCGATGGACAGAGGGTTCAGTCAATCGCGATGGACAGGCAGTCAATCGCGATGGACAGAGGGTTCAGTCAATCGCGATGGATAGGCAGTCAATCGCGATGGACAGAGAGTTCAGTCAATCGCGATGGACAGGCAGTCAATCGCGATGGACAGAGAGTTCAGTCAATCGCGATGGACACCCAATCAATCGCGATGGACAGGGGGTTCAGTCAATCGCGATGGACAGGCAGTCGGTCGCGATGGACAGAGCTTTCAATCGCGATGGACAAGGCTGTCAATCGCGATGGACTGAAATTTTGCAAGATTTTCAAAAATTTTGGTGGAAAGGTGGTGTGCAGGGTCTCTAGTCCACTGTGGTGCACTCAGATTTACCAAAAGGTGAGAATTTCTGTCAATCGCGATCGACAGAAGTCGGCGACTGCGAGACAGTTTCGTCGAGTTTCGTACCTGCGCAGGAAGCTGGGGATGGTGATGTGACCTGTACCTGCAAGATAGCTCAAAAAACATGCAAAAACAGCACACGCAATTTCGCTCTCTCGCTCTCTCTCACAAGTGAAATGAGGGAAATGAGGTGGAGATGGGGATATAGTCAAAAAACTGAAATTTTTGCGATGATGGAGATGGAGGTGGAAGATGGTGAGGATGATGATGATGATGATGGTGGTGAGGTAAGAAGGAGAAAAATAGGAAAAATAAAGAAATTACCTACAACTCCAACGCGTCAACTCTACGTCTTACCATCACACGCTCGTCCTCAAAGCTCGATCCCCGGCAACGGCACCAAAATTTGGTGTGGCTCAATGATGAGTAGCACCTCCTTTAATGTCAATCCGGGAAGACGTGAGGATGGTATGAAGACCTCGAGCAAGTGGCGGCACAAGTGCGTGAGTGAGAAGCACACTAGCATGCACACACATACACACACACGTGCACACACGGCAAGACAAAGAGTGAGAATCAATGGAGTTCTTCAATTACTCTTCAAAAAGCTCTTACAAGTTTGTTTCTATTACAATCTAACCTCAAAAATGAGCTCTCTAGCTCTTTTTATAGTTTTTGACTAGGTTTTGGCCCTGTCCAGACCTAGTGTCCGACCTAGTTAAAAATTAGGTTCCAGGGCCAATTTGAGGGCTTAAACGGAGTCTAAAAAATACGAAAATTGATATGTAGGTACTTCTAAGGCTCCTCAAGCTCAAGGATTCCTTGGCTTGCACAAAATGGAGCTACAAAAATATGAAATGGTATTTACAATGATTGTTAGTGATAAGAATCACTGTTAAAAGATGTTGATTTGGGAAAAATTGAAGGGCCTATCTGCCAGATTTGCGTCGACTGCTTTGTCTACTTACTCCTTCACCTTGTTCTGACTCTTTCCGCTGGCTTCCTTGTCTAGTCGGTCCTTGGGTGCCCATACTGCTCTCAACATAGTGCTCCAAGAGACAAAAGAAGGAGAAATAATGGAAAAGGAATGGAAACAAGAATACAAAAGCATAGAAATGGAGCCATAGTTTGATGCAAAAGAACAAAACCTAAAGTTAGTAGAAATGGAAAGCTCCAAGGAAATAAAAAAATATTCTCCATAGAAGAATACCTAGAAAAACCTAGGACAGTGAATAATGAAATGAAGGAAGAAAATTTAGAACTTGAAAAATTAAAAGTGCCTGCACATTCCAAAAGGTACAAATGCCTAAGAGAGAGGCACAAGGAGTCACATGTGATAACAAAGAAAATTATAGAAACCCTAGAAGGGGATGAAGAGGGATGCACATATATAGGTAAAGATGTGTCCTTGAAAGTGATTATGTTTGATAGCGATGTACCACAATGCACTCTACTTCTCGAGAGCTCCACAATGATATCCTCTAAGTAGAAAATTGAGCTCGAAGAGTTGCACACGGTACTCGCCACAAAGTCTGTAGAATATGCATTAAAACACAGTACACAGAGAGCACGAACACAAACTTCTTAGGTGTTACAAAATGCGATCGAACTTATAATCTGTGGCTCACTAGGCCACTATATGTTTCATTAAAGAACATATACAAAAAAGTGTTCGGTGGCCATTTTCCCCTTTCACATGGACATTAACAGTAAGAATATCCCACTAAAGGTCAATGTGGCCAAAGTAGCTATCGGAGCAAAATAAAGAATGATAAAGAATACGTGAGTGTAAGCATACAAGCTATACCTCCCACCTAATGGGCATGTTACACAGTACACAAGTGATTTTCTAAGATCATGAATCAAGTAACCCCCATCAAGTGACAACACTGTCAAAATCCATCCTATGGTAGACCTTTAATCAAAGCATGTGTAGCATTATCTCGAGTGTGAACCTTCTCAAGAATAATGCACTCGATATCTAAGCAATCTCTAATGAAGTGATACCTCACCTCAATGTGCTTGGTCTCTGCATGATATACTAGATTTTTAGCGACAACAATGACACTCTGACTATCACTGAGCAAACGAGGTACATGTTGAGGTTAACCCATATCACAAGCAAGACAAGAAAGCCACAATGCTTCCTTACAAGCCTCACTTGAGCAACATAGTCTACTTCTATGGTGGAAACAGTTGTTCTTGAAGATGAGATCTCCAAGAGATAGCACCTCTAGCAAAATGAAAAATGTACCCTGATGTAGACTTACGATTGTCTACATAACTAGCATAGTCAGAATCTATGTAACCAATAATGGATGCTTTCCCTTTACCTAAGCATAGACACTTGTCCTTAGTGCCACTCAAATATCTTAAAATCATATTGACCGCTTCCCAATGTTTCTTTCCAGGATTAGACATATATCTACTCATAAATCCCAGTGCAAATGCAATTTCTAGTCTCATAACTACCATAGCATACATGAGACTACCAACAACAGAGTGAGCATCTCTTTTTGTAGAGACAATGATCCTCATTGCTTTGAGAATAGCCGTGAGACTTCATAAAAGCATCAAACTTTTGGTACCATTGTCTAGGGGAGTGCTTAAGTCCATACAAGCTCTTCTTGAGCTTAAGAACTAGACTTTCCTTGCGAATAACTACATAACCCTCTGGTTGTTCCATATAGATCTCATCTGTAAGATCTCCATGCAAGAAAGCACTTTTCACATCCATTTGGACTAGTTCTAAGTCCTCCATTGCAATGAATCCAAGCAACATGCACATAGTAGTCATCTTGACCACTGGAGAGAAGGTTTCCTCAAAATCAACACCATGTTGTTACTTAAAACCCTTTGCAACAAGTCGTGTTTTATACTTTGAAGAAGCACTATCTTATGTGAATTTCAGCTTATATACCCATTCACATGGTAAAGATTTCCTACCCTTTGGCAAAGGTACTAGATCCCAAGTAACATTCCTATGAATAGAATCTAACTCACTTTTCATGGCACGCTCCCACTTTACATGATCCTCTATTTGCATAGCCTCTTTGTAGCAAGAAGGCTCACTAGCATCTGTTAGCATAACAAAATCTAAATCTGGAGCATATCTATCACGTGGATGCGAGACACGTGCAGAGCATCTCAATGGTTGCTAAACAAGAATATTTGTAGACTGATTTGATCGGACATTCTCTTGAATGTCCCTATGTGTAGCATTTTTATGCATGCTAACTACAGGACTAGTATCCTTAAACACCACTCTTCTCACTTCAACCTCCTTAATGGGATGTTTATGCATCTTAGACTCATTGAAACATCATTACTTTTGATCACTGATCGTCTTTCAGGATCCTTTAAGCGATATCTAAATTGTCCTTCTCGACCATATCCAAGAAAAATGCATTTCTTTGACTTATGGTCAAACTTTTGTCTAAGATTATTGAGTATATGAACATGTGTTTCACACCCAAAAACTTGAAGATCATCATAATATGGTGGCTTCCCTGTCCATAACTCTTGTGCCGCTTTCAGACCTTTGGTAGTACTAGGTGAAAGGTTAATCACATGAATTGTAGTCAATACTGCTTCTACCCAAAGGCCTTGTGAAAGGTTTGCATGATGCAACATAGAGATTACTCTATCCTGAATAGTTTTATTAATCCTTTCAGCTACATCATTTTGTACTGGGGTATAAGGAGATGTAAAATCTCTACGAATTCCTCTAAACTAGTACATAAGGTTGAATTCATCTGAGGTATACTCACCCCCATTATCTAAATGTAAAACCTTGAGCTTAGCTCCTTTTTTAGTTTCAATTGAAGCAAGCCATTTTCTGAAAGTAGGGAATACCTCGTCCTTCAATTTTGATAGGACATACCCAAACTTTTTTGGTATCATCATATATGAAAGTGACAAAGTAAAGAGAATCACCTAATGACCTTGTGGGCATAGGACCACACACATCTATATGAATGAGATGTAAAGGCTGAATTGAAGAGTCGATGCACATTCTATGCACATTTCTAGTTCGCTTTCCATATTGACAATGCTCACTAAATGAAAAATCAGAGAAAGATAACATAGATAAGTAGCCAAAACTACTAGATATATGGCCCAAATGACCATGCCAAATAAAATTCATAGGCTATTCACTAACAACCAACAAGTGTTCTTTCTGTGATACAAATAAAGGATAAAGTGAGCCAACTTTGCTTCCTCTTGGAATAACCATATTGCCTTTGATATACAAAAGGAATGAGCATAGAAGACCACCTTGTAACCAAGGTCATCAAGTTGACCAATTGACATCAAACTGCATGATAACTGAGGTACATGGGGTACATTATGCATTGTAAATTTTGAACCATCAATGTACTATACAACCACATCTCGAATCCCCAGAATGTCACACTGGTAAGAGTCACCAAGTCTCACGGTACCAAAAGACTTTGCTACATAATTATAGAACCATTCTCTACATGGTGTCACATGGAAAGAAGCACCAAAATCTAGCAGACATATGCGAGAAAGAGAATCAACCATAAGAGCCTCAGTTGGCATAGTACTATCAAGTGTCAACACATCAGCATCATTAGAAATAGCATTAATTCCTTGAATCTTCACAGTCGAAGTAGATGGTGCATGTAACTTTTTAACATGCCCATCAACATTATGCCCTTTACCTTTAGCATTTTTTAATGCATAATAGTCTTTCTTCATGTGTCCTTTCTTATGACAATAATGGCATTCAATATCCCTCTTCCTTGATTTACTTCTACTCTTATTCCGTTGAACATTCTTCTCTTTGTTCTTGCTCCTGCCACGTTGCTCATTCTTTCCTTGGTAAGAATCATGAACATTATGTGCATCTCCACTCCGAGTGCCAACCATAGATGTTCTACAAATCTCCTCACTCAAAGGTGCTCCACATATGTCATCATAGGCTAGTTTACCACCATGTGCACTATTGCTAATGGCTGTGCAAAATGTATCTCATGATGATGGCAAGGTGCATAACAACAAGACTATTTTCATTTCATTATCCATGTCCATTTTCTGAGCCTGTAACTGGGATAATATAGCATTAGACTCATTTAGATGAGCATTAACACTATATGTATCCTTCATGCAAAGGTCATATAACTTTCTCATCAGATATACTTTATTTGATGCCGTCTCTTTTTCATATGTATTGCATAACTTCTTCCAAAGCTCCTCTGCACTTTTAGAGTCTAATATTGTAAAGTAAACATTATATGTCAGGCGCAATCAAATGGTAGACCTAGCCATTTCATCTGACTCATCCCAATCATCTTCATCCATGTCAGCAGGCTTCCATATCGCTTGTTTAGGAAAGGTTCATGGATTGAAAATCCATATCTTGGAACTTTGTATTCCTAAAAACAATCACGGTTCGATTCAAGTCTTTAGGAACTTATCTCATTTCTAAAAGATTACTTACTTTGGTTTCCACTTTAAGCTTCAATTAGCTTAAATGAATCCAAAACTTAACTCTCTAAAAGAGTTCTTTTAACTTTCAATGATTGCTTAGCAAGTTGCATCATTACGAGAGATGCAATCATCATGGAACCTAACATCCTCCTATTGAACATCAAAGTTCAATTGATGATAAGGTTCAACCTTTTATTTCCATCACTCGTTGGGATAGAATTCAAAGTAAAAACTTCAAAACCTCTATGGTTTTATAAATTTGGATCATCTCAACTATCTATGGAACTTTAAAAGTTCCATTAGTTTACATTGCAATTGATTTTATCTGATTGTTATCACATCTTGGGATAGATTCAAATAAAAGCATTCCAAACCATCCTACTTGGATGCATGATTTTTTAAATCCAAGCTAGCGACTACATCTAGTCTTGTCATTAGAAATCGCTAAGTTTTCTCCTAAACTTAGTTTCATCATGGAAACTTTCAAGCAACCTTATTTTCTTGCCACTCCAATGAGCAAGAAAATTGAACAGTTGACTTTCGAAAGGCCTAATTTTCCTAATCAAGACTCCTAATTTGTGATACCCAAGTATCACGTTTGGGAAAAACAAGCTAGCTACTTGACTTGCATGGCAGCCAAGAGCCTTGCAACTACCTAGTTTGCTATTTTCCAAGCTATCTAAGTCAAGCTAGAAAGAAGAGGTAACAAAAGTATAAATATTCAACTACTTAACAAACAATCATGCATATTTAAATGCATGTTCTTGCATGCAAATGCATGTGAGTACATGCACATGTTGGCATTCTCCTTTCATGCACTAAACGTAAATCAAGCAATTCTTGAGCTTGAAAATGAATGTTCTCAATCATCCATACATAAACATTCTACTTGCTAGCATTTTACAAAGAGATAACCATTCATGTGCATAAACTTGAGCACTAACTATCTTTTTAAAGCAAGAAGAAAATGTGTTTTATGCATAAAAACATTCTTTGACAAGGAGAAATATGCACCAACATTCTTTCGTAGATGCATGCATATGCTTGCTAAGTATTTCCATTCTTGATGCTCCTCTATTTTTCTTTCATTAAATTGCATATAATGCTTTCAAATGGAAGATTCTTTTCCTACTTGAATGTTAATAGCAATGCACTCTACATGAAAGCATAGAGAAAATCAAATATGGAAATGAAAACATCAACTTGTAAAGTACTTACCTCTCAATGAAGCTACATCCCTCCATTGCTCCTCTAGAAGAAACATTCTCCATCCCTGAGAAAAACTACGTACTCCTTCTGGAAGACCATTGCTTCCTCTTGGCCGCTTCTTGAAGAAATGAAGCCTTCCTTGGACTAGCTTATCTTAGCCCATCCTTTACCTTTGGTTGATGTGTGGATGATGGATAGTGCTTCATTTTGTCTTTCTTTGCTTGTGATCTAGGATCAACACCAAGATATGATCATAAAATCCCTTGACAATTTAAGTCAATCTCATGGATAAAGGATAGGTGTATCCATGTCAACGTCGCAAGCTCAAGCTCTGGATGCCAGGACTCAAACTGATTTAATTAAGAATTTTCTTTGCTTTTTCTTTGCTCTATAGCAAACAACGCCTGAGACATCCTGGCTAACGCAATAGCCACACATGAAGCGGGTTGTGTGTTTGATTCCCAAGTCTTGACCGTCTGAAAAAGAGACTATCCAGTATTCTTTTTGTTTTCCCCATCATCTGCAATTGCAGATTCTGTACCTCCGAAAAATCAAAATAAGATTTAATTGTTGTTGCTTGATGTCCTGTGAGCGTGTAGTTGATAAACGAATGAGTTATGAACATATTGGCTATGGGTTCAAGACCCATTTTCAACAGCCGACAGTAGCACAATTTGCAGAAGTTTCGAATTGCTCTTTTGATAGCCATGTAGAGCATTATCGATGGCTGAGTGCTCATCATATCTTTTTCTTTTAATTCGCACTAAGTAGCCTGAGCTCTACGAGAACATGATAATAATTCAAAAAATAAATTGAAACATAACTTTGGTTATTCGGTTGGGGCCTTCGCCTTGTTTGCACTGTTGTAGTAATGAGTTATGTTTAGAATTGAAGAGCTTCAATACCACCAGCGTAAGAAGAGATGTCTTCTTTTGTTTAGCATCACAAGTTTAAGCCCACTTTGCCTGATCACAGAGACTTACAAAGAAGCTTGCGGTACATCCTGGATAGAGGAAATGCTTCCCCGCCGATTGACGTGATGGGTTCAAGCCCTACTCCCATGGCCTGCTAGATAAGCAATACTTTTTTTTTTTAATATAAAGGAAGTTCGGCAATAGCCTACTCTCCCAGACTTGAATTAAATTAAGAAACAAAGGTACAATAGAAGGGGACTAGTGCCCACGGGACCCCCCAAATCCCACAAAGCAGGGGAGGCTTGGTTGAATCCTAGGTTGCATTACAAAGAAGGTTGATCACCCTCTCGTCGCCCTCATGCGGGACCCACTTGGGTTTGAGCTTGTTGTTGATCAAAAGGAGGACTTGATGGTGTCTGAAGGGGGGGGATTTCTTACTGTTGACAATCCTTTTGCCAAGGAGGAATAGGGATTTTTCAATCGACCACTCCCTGGGGGGATCGCCGAAGTTGAGAGCACACCGCTCCCGCCAGAGTTTCCATAGGACTTCCCCTCTGATAGCGTTCCAGAGAGCCGCCGAACATCCAATCGCTTCCCCCAAAAGGACTTGTTTCCAGCTAAGCTGTTTCTGAATTCTGATTTTCAGTCCAACCGTCTGCCAGATTTTGTAGGAGTTGGGGCAAGTAAGGAAGATGTGTGGGACATCTTCGATTGCACGGTGGCAGCGTTTGCACCACGGAGGGATCCCACAAATTTTGCTTGCCTTGTGGTTAGTCCAAATTCCTCGATGAAGAATTTGCCATAAGAGGACAGACTTCTTAATCTCTATAAGTGGGTGCCAGATGCCCATGAATTTCATGTCCCACCGAAGCCGCGTCCAAGACAGGCACCACTTCTTGTTGAGGCTGATCTGAAGGTCAGTCGTTTCTTTGATGTTCGGGATTTTGAGTAGGCTATTTCCATTGTGCCATTTGAGACCACGCGCGTTCGGAGCATCATGTCCCATGAGAAGGCGAGTTTTGTGGCGATCCCAAGCGAGGCATCTGCTTTGCAAGATGTTCCATTCTTCGTAGGAGATGTTTATGCGAGGGTCGATATCCTCGAAGTTGATCCAACTGTTGGTGTCATGTTTCCAAAGGTGTTTCCATTTTTTGAATCCTTTGTTATGTGCGGGTTCTGCAGCACTAAATTTGATCTTGATTATCCTCGTGAGAGAACAAGTTAAAAAATGCGCTTTGTCCTCTTGGATACGAGCAAGCATCCCCAACCAGAGGACGCACGTTCAAGTCCCACCATGCTTGCCCAACTGAAAGGTCTTCTTCTTTGTGATAAACTGTTCAAGATATTTTTCATGAACATGCAAATTTGAATGCCTTCGTCTCTGAAATTTGAAGACTCTAGATCTCTTTGGGCAAAAAACTACCCATGTTCCCCATGGGGATTGAGCCCAAGACCTCCTCCTTCCCATCCTTGAAACTTAACCATTAAGCTAAGTGGATCACTTGTTCACAAAAGAAAAAGACCTCCTAGTAAGTCTAAACTCCAGATATTTGGTCATACACACGGATGATCAAACGCTGTCCGATTTCAGATCTGTCTGAACCGTCCGAGCCCTTAGATCCTAGACTTACACCATACATTTGGATCAAGGATATCTTTCAGCCAAGGTAGGACATAGAGAGATCTTTAGTCTCCTAGAAGAGAAACCATTAAAGATAAATGAAAGTGTGCATGGGTTAGAATCCCAACCAGACTCCTTATCTAAGGATTCTACTATTCAACCTACCTTAAGTGTTAATGAAAATTCTTGTTCTAGTATGTGTAATCTGCCCAATCCTCTTTCTCAAGAGATCATATTAGAGAGCCTTAGTGAGGTTATTAATTCTAGAGCGGAACTTGAAGAATTTTCTACAAGCTTGACACAAAGAAGAACTCGACAACATTCCATAAAGGAAGTCAAATAGACATGGATTCCTAAATATCAAATTTAGGAGTATATCTACAAGATGAACCAAGCACAACCCACAAACCCTAGATGAAGAAATTCATTCAAGAAAGGGAGAACACAATAAATCTATCCTAGGACAATCCAAGAATGGCATCCCAAAGGACTCATTGAAGCTCAAAGAAAAACAAAAGCAAGTATGGATCCAAAAGAAGGCTTTGGAGAAAGCCAAAGAGGAAATCAAGGCATAGCCAAAGTTAACACCATCTAGACGCAGACCACGAAAAACTTTCAAGAAAATCAAGAAATACCACAATCAAAGAAAGCAAAGAGGCCACCTAAACAAGAAAAATTATATATGGCATATCAAAACAAAGAACGTTGTACCAGACTTATGCCAAACAACACTGAAGAAAGATTGACATAAAACTACAAAGACATATCAAATATGGAGACCAAAGGAAGTTCAAGCAAAACAACAATTGGAGAAGCAATGCAAGGATTACACTCATGCCGAGCTGAATGCACCTAGAGTATGCACAATAGGTCCATATTACAAGGCCTCGCATTCGACACATGGCTTCTTTAAACTATTTAGTGGTGCATGTTTCCTTCAAAGAAAATAGATATTCACTTGTACTATAGTAGTATATGATTTCTACTGACTACAACTAACTTTTGGCTTCAACTATGACTAACTTATTATGTTTCTTTTTAGAAAATAGAAATTAAAAATATATATCTTCAGGTATCATGATTCTCTCAATTATTGTGAGAGGGGGCTCACTTAAAGAACGGATGTCAAATGCATGAGCACTATGAAAAAATAATTGTTTTGATACTCTCTTAGGTTAACCAAATATTTTGGATGTAAGTGTAGATGGCTTTTGAAGATCCCAAAGCAAACCAACCAATCAACAAATTTCACTTGGAATGTGTAGTCAAAGAACATGGCCACTGGTTCAAGGATGACCAACCTACCGATGATCACCTATTCTTGATTACAATAAGAATTAAAAACCATGACCATCAATTTCTAGTCATGAGTTAGGATTTTTGCATCCTACATGAATTTCCAAGGACAATTGAGACCTGGACTAAAGCAAGAATTGAAGCGTACTTGAAGCTTCCAATTTACAAGTCTAACTTTGAAAGATGCATGCAAGTAATGAACGCATTGCATCCAAGAACAAATAAAACATCAATGCCAGAAGCTAAAGTTATGGACTTACAAGATGATTGCAAAACCATCTGCTTCACTCATGAATTAATCAAAGAGGCATTTGGATGGATCAAAGATGGAATTACAAACATAAAAGATGAAAGCCATGAAGCAAAGAAGTGAACTTTTGTGTACATCAATTGCATGGATATTGAAGAAGAAGTGTGTTTAGTGCACCAACACTTTTGCTTCCCCAATATGGATAGATACATAGTTCCACAAAAGAAAGTAGTCCAGCTACTATCTCACATATTAAAATAGGTCAACAATCAAATTAATCTAACCCCTTATGTATGAGAAAGACTTTTTGAAGCTAAGAAAGAATGGGGCATCAAAAAATACTTCAATGGCAGCACTGCTTTGACAATATTGATATATCATGCCTTGAACATCCATGAGTACTTATGAGAAATGCCATCTACTTTGGAAATGGAAAAGTATGTCAAATCAACCATTGTCCCAGAGAAGAAATGTTGCGTAGTGATTGCTCATGAGGCAAGCACAAGCACTCAACCTGCAATGAGAGGATCCAAGAGGGTAAGGGACTTTGAAGAAGTAGAGGCCACCCCCTCTACAAACAGAATCCATATAGTAACCTCGCTATCCAAGGGCATCATTACAGATAGATGAATGATGCTAAGACAAAGAAGAAAATAGGAAAAAGGTTATCTAAGATGAGCCAGTATAAAGAATTGGGCCTAGAGAATTCAATCTCATGCTCAGGAACTGGGGATAACAATGGTCAATCAGCATTAAACTTTTATCTCAACACTAACATCAAGGATGATGGTCACTGTGATGTTAGAACAAATGGTGGATCAACAGGAAGTAGCTAGTAAGCCATAAGAAAAGAATCAAGAAGCTCCAGATGAAGAAGGCCTATGGATACCTAGGCATGATGAAGCATTCAAAGTTTAAATAAAAAATATGAAAAATCTATAATTTCAAGAACTAATTCTGGAAGGGGTCAAAACTATGGTCCATCCCAAAGAACATGTACTTCCTTGTCTGCTTTTCCACCATAGCTTTAAAATTCTAGAAGTGAGTGAACACCTCACTCTTCTCTTTCATGAAAATTACCCATACTTTGCGTATATGGTCATCAATGAAAGTAACATAAAACCTGCAACCTCCCATAGATGTGGTCTTTCCTGGACCCCAAACATCCGTATGTACTACTTCTAGTACATTCTCACTAACATGCTTGTCATGTGGAAATGATGCTTTTGACTATTTACTAAATTGACATGCTGCACATACCTTTTGCATTTCTACAACTTTGACATTTGGCAGTCCATGGACAATCTCCTTTGACTGCATCAATTTCAGCCTTTGCAAGTTTGCATGTCCAATCCGTTTGTGCCACATCTCTATATCTGCAATAACTCTTGCACCTTCTGCAAACATGGCTGCATTCATTTTCAGGAATCTTCACATTTAAGGTGAACATACTACCCACTTTGTTACCTTTCACAACCAATCGTCCATCTTGCTTGTACTCTTCTACATATAATCCATCAGCATTGAACCTGACTTGTAATCCCTCGTCAACCATTTGTCCAACAGAAACCAGATTCTTTGTTATATTTGGAACATGCAACACATCAGCAAGAGGTTTTACCTTTCCATCCTCCATAGATAGCGCTATGTTTCCTATATGCTCAATAGGATGTGATGTATCATCACTTGTTTCAACATATCCAGGAACTGGCAATTTCTGCAAAGTACTAAACCATTCCGCATGACTGGTCATGTGATTTGAAGCACGTGAATCAACATATGAGACATTATCATTTGATTTTAAAACACCAGCAGACATCGTATTCATCATGTGATGTTGAACCATGAGCAGCTTCTCAGAATCATCTGCACTTGTGGATGCATAGTTGTTTTGCTGCCTTCTGTTATTTGGATTCTTCAACCTACAATCACATTCAAAGTGTCCAAGTTTACCAAAATTCTAGCATCCTTTACTATCATTACGTGAATCATTTCTTTGGAAATTTATGCAACCTCTTTGGCTCCCCCTGCCTCAAAACTATCCTCTTCCTCCTGCATGATTCTGTTGTTAACCTTGGTCTTGGTTACTGTTTCCTCTTCCACTTCCAAAACCTCTACCTCTTCCTCTTCCTTTGCCAGAGTAGAAGACCTGCTCAGAACTGGGCTTTCCTTGGGAGTTTGAATCCTCACCAAGATTCTTTTCTTCAATGATCAGCATAGATACCAGATCAGCAAAATTTGGAATATTATCCCTGGTCTGTGTAGAAGTTCTGAACTGCTTATATGTAGCTCCCAAACCACGAAGGCATACTTCCACCTTATCATCATCATCTACATTCACTCCAATAGATGCAAGCGACTCACATATGCTTTTGCTTTTCAGGGTATAGTCACTTATCGACATGCTCTTTTTCTCCAAGGTATGCAGCTTGTTCTTGAGTTGCAATTTTCATGCCTTTGTATTGGTCTCATACAATATGACCAAACTGTTCCAAGCCTCTTTTGGAGTCTTGGCATCTTGTATGTGCCCAATCATGCTATCCTGTATGCTAACAGATAGCCAATACATTACCTTTTGTGCTCCTTGATTCCATTCCTCATATGCTCTTATCTATTATGCAGTCCGATTCCTCTCTAGTAACAAGGGAGCATTTTCGTTCTCTCCTTCAATGTACTTCCAGCAGCCTTTTCCCATCAAGAAATTTGTCATTCTGAATCTCCAAGCATGGAAGTTGTTCTTGTCCAGCTTATCGCTCATAAGCTGACTCATTCCATCTACGTTTTCCATTTCTATAGCAATACACAACACTACAAACCACTACAAACCACTACAAGTAGCACTTCTGCTTGAACACTATTGCACTATGACGTGACAGTTTGATCTCAGAAAAACACAATTTTCGTGATTCAATAGTACACGGAATCGGTTGAAATTTTGAATCTCAAATATATGAGTGTTGCCAAACACAAGGCAAGTTACAGTTTCTGAAACTGACCTGGTTTATTTGTGGGTCCCACCTTGCAGGCTCCAAACAGAAGTCGAGATGGCTCTGAAACTTTGATCTCACAAAAACAAGTGACCCTAAAGGGTTCATTCTCGAAAATATTTTGAGACCTTCTACCTTCACGCCAATTTTTGTAGCAAACGGAGGTCGTTTGTGAATCGTGTTTTCTCCACACCTTGCCGCATACTCTTCACTGTCGCCTTCTCCACGAGCCCTCTACAACCACACTGGCTCTGATACCATGTCACGAGGAAGGAGATAAGGAAGACAACTCACACACACACTCTCACTCTCAAGGAGAAGCACACACACAGATTGAGGCAAGGAAGAATGCTCTTCTTCTTCTTCTTCTATTACATAAAAAGGAATGTACAAGAATGACCTAAAAACAAGAATACAACAAGTGCAATATATAAAGATCAGTACATAAGGAAAAACCTAATGTATGTGAATGAGTGAGCTAGCAAGGAACAAATGTGCCATCACTCTCGATAGATAAATCTAATAAAGCTCAATGAAGTATCCCTGACATATACTGGCATGACCACTATATATGTCAGAGAAACGAAAAAATGGTATGTGTCATCCTCGATCATCACATGTTGAGCTTGATATCTCAACATGGGGACCTAGCAAGAATGCTTCAATATCTGGATCAAGGTATTATGTCTCCTTCATTGATGATTGTAGTAGTGGACTATATTATACTTTATGAAACACAAAGATGAAGTCTTTTCATGCTTCAAAAGATATTTGGCTCTTGTGGAGAATCAAACAGGTTAAACACTAAAAAGGCTAAGGTCAGATGGAGGGGGAGAATACTTCAAGAAAGAGGAACCAAAAGAGAGATCACTACAAGGTAAACTCCTGAGCAAAATGGAGTAGCAGAAAGAAGGAATAGGACAATTGTTGAAGTTGCAAGGTCTATGCTAAATGAAAAGTACTTACCTAATTACTTATGGGCTGAAGCTGTATCCACAGCCACTTATTTGATTAAGAGGTTACCTTCAAAATCACTTGATGTCATGACACTATAAGAGGCTTGGAATGGAAGAAGACCAAGCTTGGATCATTGTAAGATTTTTGGATGTCTTGCTTTTGCTCATGTTCCTTCACAGGTTAGAGGCAAGATGGATCCCAAAGCACAAAGGTGTGTCTTCATTGGATATGACAACAATCAAAAGGGCTACATATTATACAACCCAGCAACCAAAGGATTCTTGGTGAGTAGAGATGTAGTATTTGATGAGAATAGTTCTTGGTATGCAGATTCATGTAGAAAGGTCAACCTACCTTATGATCTTGAAGAAGATTTTCCAAAACTTGTTAAGGATAGTTCTTCTAAAATTGAAGAGCAGGATACCTCAGAAGATGATGAAGCAACTGAGTATGAAAAAATCAAAATGTGGAAGTCTAAAGATAAAGCAAAAATACAGGAACTTGGACGAGAGGCAGAATCATCACATCATGGCCTAAGAAGGTCCATGAGGGAGAAAAGAAAGCCAGAAAGGTATGGGTTTGATACTTCTCTAGTCACTAAACATTCAATCTATCTAGCACAGGACATAAATCAAGAGGAACCTTCAACATTTGAGGAAGCAAAGAAGAAATCAGAATGGAGGCATGCAATGAAAGAAGAAATTGAAGCTCTTGAGGAGAATAACACTTGGGAGTTGGTTCCCGAGTCTCCATCAATGAAAGTGATAGGCTCAAGGTGGATCTACAAATTGAAGAAGAACTCAGATGGCTCCATTAACAGGTATAAGGCAAGGCTTGTGGCAAAAGGCTTTGCACAAACTCAGGGAACTGATTATGAGGAGACCTTCTCTCCTGTGGCAAACATTCCTACTATTAGGGTTTTGCTTAGTATTGCCTCTTCCAAGAATTGGAAGATACTTCAATTGGACGTAAAAAATGTAATTCTTAATGGATGGATAACAGAAGAGGTATATATGGCACAACCACCTAGTTTTGAGAATCACATATATCTTGATTATGTGTGTAAGCTTAATAAAGCTTTATATGGACTCAAACAAGCTCCAAGGGCTTGGAATCATAGGCATGTGTCATTCTTGCAGGACAAAGGATTTCAACCTAGCAAGGCAGATCCATCACTATTCATAAAAAGGAGTAATTCAGAGGTCATGTTTTTGTGTGTGTATGTAGATGATATTATACTTACAGGAAATGATACAGATGGCATGAAGAGAATCAAAGAACAGATGAGAGAAAAGTTCAAGATAAGTGATTTGGGTTCACTTACCTACTTCCTAGGATTGGAAGTTGTCTACAAAGATCATGGTTTGTTTCTTACTCAAGGAAAGTACATTAAAGACATGTTGGCAAAATTCAAGATGCAAGATTGTAGGATTGCAGGTCTTCCAATGGAGGTTAATCATAAACTGAGCTCACATGAAGGTGAACTCATAGAAGATGTGATAGGTTATCAAAGCCTTGTGGGTAGTTTGAACTATGCCACATTGACAAGGTTTGATATATGTCATAGTGTGAGTGTGCTAAGTCAATTTATGCACACACCCAGGAAACCTCACATGGAGGCTGCCAAGAGGATACTCAGATATCTCAAAGGGACCATGAATGAGGGGGTTATATTACCCTTATGTATCTGATTTAAGTTTGAAATTGTTCTCTGATGCAGATTGGGCTGGCTCCAAGGAAGATAGAAGGAGCACCTCAGGTTATCTTACCTTTGCAGGTTCAAAACTTGTGTCATGGTCATCCAAGAAGCAACCCACAATTGCTTTCTCTTCTACTAAAGCTGAATATAGAGGTCTTGCCATAGCTACTCAAGAAGCTATGTGGATGAACACACTATTCATAGATCTTGGATTGGAATTTGGCACTCTAAATATTTTTGGTGACAATATGAGTTCTATTCACTTAGCTGCTAATCCAATTTTTCATGCAAGGAATAAACATATTGAAGTTCATTATCACTATGTAAGAGAGAAGATTGTGAGCAAGGAGATTCAAATGTGATATGTGTTCACTCATCAACAACGTGCAGATATTCTAACCAAAGCATTGGATGGTACAAAGCTTTGCAAATTCAAGGCTATGATAGGTTTGCAGGTAATCTTGGAGGATTTAAAGACCTCAAGCATACTTGGCTTGAGAGCGAGCTGTTGGAGCAAGTCTATGACAAGCCTAAGTATTGGCTTGAGTCCCACAAAGTCATAGAAGAAGCCTTAAAATGAAGACAATGTAAAGTTCACTTGTGAACTACCTCTTGTAACTTTTTGAAGTTTTACTTGATGTAAAACTGAAAGAATATTAAGTGGTTGAGTACACTTGATCAAAAGAGGAACGAGAAGCCACAAATTTGTGATTGATGGTAGTTGGAGAATCAAATCAAATAGATTGAAGAGTGCTTGAGGGACGTTAGGCTCCCAAGTTCAACTATAAATACATGGCAGTTTTAGTCATGGTTAAGTGAAGACCTCCAAGAGTGAGCTTTATGCCATATCAAGGTGTGGTTTCAAGGCACACATATGTATCAGTAAGCCCATTGTATTGTACAATCAATATACTTTCATTTTCATGATCATTTGAGTTCATATGTTCATGTTCTTGTGAAGTGTATGCTTCAATATCATCTCTCTCAGTTTTCTCAATCAGATTGCAGAGATGATTTCTCTGAGCTTCGTGAATCATTTTCCATTATTTAACTTCGTAAAGTTAGCTCTCTAGGTTTAGTGTATGCTCATCAATTTGCATTACAATTGGATGTTTCAATCTTCAGCTATGATCATTTGAAGTCAACGGTGTCACTTGGTTTTCTTCTTCTCTGGCAACACTCTCTCAAAATAGTCATTTTGTTAGAGCTATTTCTTAGTGTGTACATCACCATTTTCTTTGATTTAAAGCTTGTTAGCGTACAAAATTTCATAATCATTTGATTCTTAAAGCTTGAGATATTTGCATAGTCATGGGTATGCCGACGAAGAGGTTTCCTAAGCTATCATGGTTATGATGTTTCGAAGGTAAAGATACTTACCATGGAGAAGGTCGATCGATGTTCATCTCTTCGTGTTGTACACTCGGCCTTTGGGATGGAACATTGTTGATGAATGTCTATGTTGATGGTCCACTTATGAGATCTTTTGAGTGGCTGATCCTGTCCCTTCTTTTCAAAGCATCATTTGTCAAATACAGAGAATTGAATTTCTTTGTATTCCTTGACAAACAACATTCGAGAACTACACCAAGCTTAGTTTCACATATTCTCTCTAGCTCACCATAAGCAGGAGTCTTCTCATCCAGTATACATACAAAGATTTGCAGGGTACCAGAACTACCCCGTGCAGATATCTCCCTGGATGCTCTCGTACATGCAATAGTTATGCATCATTCAAGTTGCAGACCTTCAAGCTCTTCCCTCCTACCATAGTAAGAGGAAACCATAGTTGTGGATGCCATTCTCATGCCAAGTTCTTGACATCTATGAGATAAGGCAGCAATTATATCATCTGCTAGCCAAGACACACTTCTATCCAAACTGATAAATGCCCAGTAACCAACAGTTCCACCTTTCACCAAGCCTGACTCATTCATGCTTCATGAGCCAAACCTGGGAACAAGTGCTTCCTCTTTTTTTTTTTTTTTTTTTGAGGAAAAAGATATCACAAAACAAGAACACAAAAGTTAGTATCAATAGAAATATTTGACATATGTGACTGTGCTCTTGTTCTTGGGATTCTCAAGTGTGTCTATGCACGGCCGTGTAATGTGGCCCTATATTAATGCATACTTTGGAAATGCATGACCTGAATGGTGCAAAAGACAGGGTTGTGCAAGGAGCACATGGTTGTCGCTCTTTCGAGGCTTTCGATGTTATTTGCGGAGGTTGATGCCGACCTTGGTGGAGGTATCCATTGAGTCTCGAACTGATGTAATCCTCCTTATTGGAGTCCATTTTAGAACATCATTTGGCACTGTAGAGGTCACTTCAGGCGTCTTCCTCTTTGGATGCTTTCTAAACTGTGGTATCCAGTGTGGTTGGCGCTTTGGTTCGGTGGAGGCTACTTGTACTTTTGGCTTCCAAACCCATATCCTTTTTGCATGTCTTCCTACTAATGTTGAAGAGCTGATTTGATCTTCCTTTGGTCTCTGTACGTGGTTCTTACCCTTTTCTCTTTTTGGCTTCTTTGTTGAGACCTTTTGCATGTGGGAGAACATAGGTTGTTGTGGATGTAGGAGCTTCTTAGGTACCCACATCCGTAATTGCCCTTGTTGAGCTGCAGCTAACTTCTTAGACACCCAAACTTGTTGGATACCTTGTGATTGAGCTTGTCCGAGCTGCGTCCTTCCTCTTCTGGCCTGGTTGGCTTGCCTGGATGGGATTTGTGGGGGCAAGGCTGGTGGTTGCTCTCCTTTGCGTACCCATATCTGCTTCATGCTCGGAACTGCTTTCTTATCAAATGGTGTCTTTCTATTTGATGTAGCAGTTGTCGTGAATGGTTGTGTTTGCTTGTGTGGTGGACTCACTACTGTGGCTACTTGATTCTTTGGAGAAGAAGAAAGATCCACCCGCCTTCGAACCTGGTCTTCCACGATTGACTCCTTCTGCATCATAGAGCTTTTGACACATACAACATCTTCTTTCATATGATTAGTCTTGGAAGGACTAAGAGAGTGTGTGGTGCCATGATCTAGGAGCATGCAGTTCTCTAATTCTAATGTAATGCATTGTTCATGTACCCAAACTTGAAGAGTTTGACTTCTTAGGTTTAAGTTAACTGCATGGTCATAGATCCAATCTTGACCCAAGATTAGTGGTTCTGTAAGGTTCTCATCTTGACATACTAGCGCTTTGACTTTCATTGGAACATCTTGAAGGTAGATGGGAAGTTCCACCTCGCCCAAACAAGGGGTTTCCACACCTCCCAATCCTATGAGATAAGCTTCTATGTGATTGATGTTCAACTGCAAGTCTTGGTAGCAGGAAAGTCTAAGTGAGTCAATCAATGCTTTCACCGTCCTTGCACCCTTCCCTTGTCCTATCTCTATGGTCACAAAGGGTCTTCGGTCAATGACTTGAGAAGTCGTTATGCCTGACTTTTGGCACATATCCATGTGATATTTTGGGGCTTTTGAGTTGACATCTAGGCCTAATCGCCTTAACTTATTTCGCCTAATACGCTCTCTGGCCTCTGCCTGTGCTTCTTCTCTCACTCTTAACTCTTCTTCTTTTCGTTTCTTAGCAGTGTTGAGTCTCATTAGCATGTCCTCTGTAAGAGTTTCTTGATATAACTTGACTCTACAACCACTAATATAGTTTGGCAAGATATCACCTTCTAAAGTAGCCAATTGAACCGTGCCGCTAGTGGAAATTCTGTTAATGATCATGGGTCCATATCCTCGTTTTTCCAACTTACGGGCATGTTGTTTTAGTGTGTAAACCAACACTAGATCTCCCTCTTTCAGCCCTTTGTCCTTAATGTGTGCATCGAAGTATGCCTTTTGCCTTTTCTTTGTAGCGTAGATGCCTGCAGTCGCTCCTAGCCTTGTCTCACCTAAGCGTTCTAGATCAAAGATCCTAGATGACAATTCATGTCCATTCCACTCATGCTCTTGTGCTACTTTTAAAGCAGGGATTAAGAAATCCAGTGGTAGCACCGCATTCTGTCCAAAAACCATCTGAAATTGGGTGGCATTGAGTACCGTTTTGTAGGCAACTCGGTAAGCCCAAACAGCATGATGAAGTTGTTTGTCCCAATCAGAGCGTTTATTATTTACCAATTTTGTCAGTGTGTTACAAAGGATCTTATTGGTACTCTCGGCTTGTCCGTTAGCTTGTGGGTGATAGGGGGCAGACTTCTTATGTATCACCAAGAATTCTTGGAGAAGATTTTCAATGACTTCATTCAAGAAGTGTGTGCCTCTATCGCTCACCAACTCTATTGGTAGTCCATATCTCGTGAACACATTCTCAAATAAGAACTTAGCCGTAGTCTGAGCATCATTCTTTGTTGTGGCTTTCACTTCTACCCACTTTGTAAGGTAATCTGTGGCTACAATAATATATTCTGCATGGGAATTTCTAGCTGGGGGGTTAATAGGACCTATGAAGTCTATGCCCCACTTCAAAAATGCACGCCCTCCCATCATTGGCCTCAAAGGCATCTCATCTTTTCTAACTGGATATTGTGCACATTGGCATGTGTCACATTTCTTCACATAGGTATGTGCATCCATATGAAGAGTGGGCCACCAAAGTCCTGAGAATAGAATGGTCTTGATCACTCGGTCAGGACCAGAATGTCCACCTGCAACACCACTGTGTGCAGTCTCTAAGACCTTTAAATAGTCTGATTCATGAACGCACAGTTTTAAGTAACCATCTTTACCTCTTCGGTATAGGTTCTCTCCTACTAAGGCATAGCCTTGAGCCTCTTGCTCCATGCTTCGTCTTCTTGCTAGACTAGCCTCTTTGGGTAATCTTCCCGATCTCATAAACTCTACCAATGGAGCACTCCAATCTGGAATTAATGATACTTGATAAAGGGTCGCATGCTCCACTGGGGGTCTCTCTCTGCACATTGGACAGTTCTTAATCCACTCATGTATTTCTTTGTCCATGCTAGGCCAATACACTCCTAAACGCTTCAGATTTTGCAACTTTCGTTGTTTAGGATAGTGATTTCCTAGCAATCCTTCATGAGCTTGTTGCAATCAACTACTATGTTCATCATCCTCGACACAACAAGCTAATACACCCTCGCTATCTTGTTTGTACATGCTTCCTGCCAATATGTGATATTTTTGTGATTTTACAATTTCTTCTTGTGATGTTTTCACATTCTTATTTGCAGGGCCGAAGGTTAGGACTGGTACCAACTTATTTGCCCATTTAGGAACAACTTCTAAATTGAACAGATAAGCATCAGGTAATTCATCAGACACTCCTTGCGGTGACTCTCCTGAAGTGATGCGAGAAAGGTGATCTGCCCGAAGGTGGGTTCTACCTTTCCTGACAACAACTTCAAAGTCATATTCCATTAGTAAGAGGAACCATCTTACTAAGCGTCCAGTATTGCAAGGTTTATTGACCAAATATAACAAAGCTTGATGATCAGTGAAAAACTTGAACTTGTTGGCCAATAAATAGTGTCTAAACTTCTTCACAGCATATACCATGCCTAAGCCCTCTCGCTCAGTTGTGGTATAGTTTCATTCAGCTGCGGTGAGTTGTCTACTAGCATATGCTGTGGGCAAGTCTAAGTTACCTTCACCTGTGGGTTGTGCTAGCACACATCCTATGGCATGATTGGATGCATCCACATGTACATGTAATGAGTTATTCCAATCAGGAGTGGTCAGTATTGGTGCCGTGCACAAATGTTTCTTCAGTTCATTGAAAGAATTCTCGCATTCATCGTTCCACTCAAAATTAGACAACAAGGCATAAAGGGGTCTAGCTATGATCGCGTACATGTGGATAAACCTACGGTAATATCCACAATGGCCCATAAAGGCTTGTACCTCTTTAACATTCCTTGGCCGTGGCAGCTCTGCTATGGCTCGTACCTTATCTTCATCTGTTGAGATTCCATTCTTAGAAACAATATGACCTAAGATTTTACCTTGATGCACCATGAACACACACTTTTCTGGTTTCAGACACACTCGATATTCTCTACACTTGTTGAAGATTTGTCTGAGCTCAGGGATGTGAAACCTTCTTTCTTGGGAATGAGCACATAAATCATCCACATACACTTCTAAGCTCTTTCGCAAGAACTCTTTGAAGACATGACACATGAGCCTTTGGAATGTTGCACGTGCATTGGTGAGCCCAAATGGCATCACACGAAATGCAAAGATTCCCCACTCTGTAGCAAAAGCTATTTTGTGTTGATCTTCTGGGGCAATGGCTACTTGATTGTAACCTGAAAATCCATCAAGGAAGCTATAAACTTCCTTGTCTGCAACACGCTCCAATAGGTGTTCTGTGATTGGAAGTGTATAACTATCTCTGATCGTAGTGGCATTAAATTTTTTAAGGTTAATACACACTCGCAACTTCTCGTTCTTCTTGGGTACCACTACAATGTGGGACACCCATTCAGTATGCTCAATCTCATAGATGAATCCAGCTTCAATCAGCCTATCAATTTCTTCTTTTTTTGGCTGCATATGTATCATTATATGTGTAGGGCTTCTGTTTGGTGGGCTTGGCATCAGCAGTCATGGGGATAGTATGAGAACAAATTCTTGGATCTACCCCTTTCAAGTATCTATAGTGCCATGCAAACACATCCCTATATTCCCTTAATAGAGCTACAAGCTCCATTTCTTCTCTTGCACTTAGGTCATCTCCTATATATGTACATCTCTCTTCGTTCTCTTCGATGGTCACTACAATCTTCTTGGTCTTTTCTTTATCATCATATGATTCTCCTATGATGGCCTCTCTCTTAGGCATTCGTACCAAAATTTTGCGGTCGTCAACTTCATATTTCTTGAAGTTTTCTGGTACTTCAAACAATGATTCCTCCTCTTCTTGTTTCACTGCTTTTCTTTTCTTTTTCTTTTGACTGCTCTCACTTCCATCCTTCGAATTTACCGTTTTAATACTTGTGAGGGGTTCTTCTTCTTTCTGGGTGAACACTCCTATATCTTCTAGATAGTGCTGCTCTGAGTTAAAGCAACTATCCATCACAATGGACTCTATATCATCGTCATTCTCTTCTTCTTCTATGACATCACTAGGGTCACATTCTTCTAGCAAGGGCTGACACATGAACACTGAGATATCATAACCCTCCTCATCACAATGAGGTGTCCATTGTTCTTCATTGACAGCAATGTCCATGGTGGCTAAGATTTCTGGCCAGCCATGAGGCTCAAATTCCTCATCTGGAAAGATCATCGATGTATAGGCTGGGTCTTTAATTGGTCTATCTCTTGGCGAAGTTCCTTCTTCTCTTGCATTTAAACGTTTTTCCTCTTCCGCTGCGACCTTGCACATCCACAAATGAGTATCTTCATGCAACCGTGATGGATCAGGTGAACTTTCAGAATGCACAGAGATGGAATCTTCTTTCGCTTTGTGGATAGAATTCCACTGTAGGGGTGGTACATCTCTGAAGGTGTAATCCTTGAAATTGACCTTGGTGGTGACCCCTAAGTGCTGTAAGTACAAGGAGTTAGTTCCCCAATCCTGTACTATTTGCAATTGTCGTAGGAAGGGTCTTCCTAGGATCATCTCATAGACATTATTTTTCTCAAAGTCACATATAGCAAATGTATGTTCAAACTCCACACCACAAGTGGTTAGAGTTATCCCTTCTAGCAATCCTAGAGGTCTTTCAAAATGACCATCAGCCATTTGAAGCTTCATTCTAGTTGGTCTTAATGTGGGCTTGCCCCATTGCTTCCACAAGGAGGTGGTCGCAATAGCCACACCCGCACCTGAATCTATGATTGCTTTGGTTGTGTAACCTTGGTAGGTGATTGGAAGATAAGTATTACCTTCTTCACCCTCACACATGTCCCCTATTTTGTCTAGAGGTATCTCTGGTACTTTTTGTTTAGAGCCTGCTTTTGGCATTTTGGAATCAAGTTCTGGAACTTGATCCTTCACATGATTCCAAAGCTCAGGTTTTGCTTTGAGCAGCTCTTCTACAGTGAGATGACACTGAACCTTAGTATTCTTCACGACATCCGTGTTCCTTGGGACCACTGAGTCTTCATTTCTTACTAAATTGTGCCTGATATTGCTGTTGTGGTCTATAATATGGCTGTTGGTATTGGTTCTGATACCTACCTTGTGGGTAAGGTTGCTGATAATTCTGTCTAACAGCCTGCCTATTGTAGGGACAATCTTGAGCCGTATGGTTTGTGTACTTCCTTTCAATAGTGCAGTATGGGGTATTCCTTTCTCTCATGTTCTGGTTGTGCATTGGGCATACATTAGCCATGTGGTTGCCTCCGCAAGTATAACACCGATTCAATGGGGTGACTCTCTGTGTTTGTCTATTTTGGACTCCTAGCTTCTTGGCAACTTGCTCAGCTATCTCATCTATTTTCGTGGAGATTTTTGAAGTATGACTAGTAGAACTATCAGAGTCCTTATAGAGTTTGGACAATCCTAACTCCTCACCCAAGTTATCTTCTATGTCAATGCACGTCCACACACACTCTTCTATGGATCTAGGCTCTTTCAAGTACACATATGATCTTAACTTTGTGCTCAGTAGGCCATCTAAGAACAAAGCCACTTGTTTGGCTGGTGTGGGTAACTCTGGAGTAGGGCATCTTTCTAGGTACTGTCTGAACCTTCTACCTGCTAGTCTCATTGTTTCTTGGGGTGTCTGCTTGAAACTGTGGATCAAGGATGATGTGTTATGCCTGATACCACTCTTGGAAAATTCTACAATGAATTCATCTAGCAGTTGACCTATATCGCGATAGTTGCGACTACTGAGTGGTTGAAACCAAGCTAAGGCAGTGCCCTTAAGAGTCAGACCAATGCCTCGTACTGGGTGAACAAATCCTCAACCTGTTCAGCTCTTAACACTTGTTTGAACTCGGCCACATGATCATAAGGATCTCCTGACCCGTCAAAATAATTCTTCATTGCCTTGATCACTTGAGTGGGTCTAAGGGTTCTTGGGTGCTCTCGGGGTCTATGCAATGGAAAATCATGTTCATCTCTGTGTTGCCTATGTGCTTGATGTCTCTCTCTTTCAGGTCTTTCATTTTCAAATCCTACTCTATTTCTGCCCACCGTGTGTGCAAAACTTACCTCAGGTCTCTCTCTAGTTCTTTCTCTCTGGGCTTCATGAGCTTGGGATGATCCTACTCCTTGGAGGCCATGGGAAACATTGGATCTTGGTGGAGGGAAAATCAATTCATTCTTCCAAGTATATGCATGTCTATCATGTTCTATTACCAAGAATATCTTCTCTGATGTGTTATCCAGGTAGACAACTTTGCCTAGTATCTCAGGATCTTTGAATTCATAGATGATAACTATGCCCAATTGGCTAGGTTGATCTGGCTTGAATCTCCAAAAGGCTTCCTCTGTTTCTCTATTCAAAAATAGTTCTATGCTTTTGTTGTCTTGAGGGATCCAGTCTGGAGTGATCACTCTGGTCAAAACTGACTTGCCTCTAGGAGTCTGGGGTCCTTGTCCTACATTTCCTTGTTCTAGGTCTCCTATCTCATTCTCATGAATGATATTTCCAAACTCATCGGTTCTATCTGGTTGGTTGGTAACCACATACATGGTCCCTTCCTTATCAATGTATGAACCCTCTTCGAACTTGACCACCGGGTGTTCAAGTCCAAAGGATTGATCTGGATTTTTGAGTTGGACCACTGATCACCTCAAGCAATCCTCATAGATGCGAGCACCTAATCGGTTGGTCCGAATATATTCCAATTGTGTCTTATAGGGACCTTCTGGTGTTTGTAGATGGGCAATCCCTGAGCCACCTGCAGGTTTCCCCATGCTAAAAGACATTTCTGAGTCACTTGTGTCTGAACTTAGTCCGTAAGGATGACCACTTAGTTGTTGTGCCCAAGACTTAGCTGTATGGTTGACACTGGACTGAGAAGATCTAATGCTTTGTCTATCCTTGCCTAGGTGTCTATCAGATCTCAAGTTCATAAGCTTTGGCTAAGAGTCCAAAATTTCCCCTTGGTATGGTTCAAAAATCCTTTGAAGTCCCCTTGGGTTCCAGGTCCCACTTGAAGGTCAACTTCAAATTATCCTATCTGAAAATCAACGCGTTATTCCAACGAGCTATAGAGCTCAAAAAATGGACTTTGGATGAAAAAGTTATGTCAAATCAGGCTCCTGGGGGTCAAAACAGGCAAACAGGACCTTTTGGAAAAAATCGCGATTTTGTGAAATCAAGAGAATCGCGATTTTGTGAACTTCAAGAGAATCACGATTTTGTGAACTTTCAGAGAATCGCGATGCTGTGAAGTCAAAGAATCGCGATGTTGAGCACAAAATCGTGTTTTGAAAATCGCGATGTTGAGCACAAAATCGTGTTTTTGAAAATCGCGATGTTGAGCATAAAATCGTGTTTTTGAAAATCGCGATGTTGAGCACAAAATCGTGTTTTTGAAAATCGCGATATTGAGCACAAAATCGTGTTTCAGAGAATCGTGGTTCACAAAATCGTGTTTTGAAAATCGCGATTTTGTACCTTGGATGAAAATCGTGTTTTTTAGAGAATCGTGTTTTTAGAGAATCGCGATTTTGAGCAGAGCCACATAATCGTGTTTTCTCAGAATCGTGTTTTTTTTGCTGAAAATCGTGATTTTTGAGAATCGAAATTTTGAGCAGAGAATCGTGTTTTTGAGAATCGCGATTTTGAGCAGAGAATCGTGTTTTTGAGAATCGCGATTTTGAGCAGAGAATCGTGTTTTTGAGAATCGCGATTTTGAGCAAAGAATCGTGTTTTCACAAAATCGTGGTTCACAGAATCGTGTTTTCACAAAATCGTGATTTCACAAAATCGTGTTTTAGAGAATCGTGTTCTAGAGAATCGCGATTTTGTCTCAAAGAATCGTGATTTTGTCTCAGAGAATCGTGATTCACAAAATCGTGTTTTAGAGAATCGTGTTCTCACAGAATCGTGTTTTTGGCTGAAAATCGTGATTTGTGAGAATTGCGATTTTGAGCACAACCACAGAATCGTGTTTTCTCATAATCATGTTTTTGACATGAAAATTGCGATTGCCAACAGAAAATCGTGTTTTCACAGAATCGTGGTTTGGCTAAAAATCGTGATTTGTGAGAATCGCAATTTTGAGCACAAACACAGAATCGGGATTCTGAGAATGACCACAGAATCATGATTCTTTCAGCCAACTTCTAGGCAGGAAAACAGAAAATCGTGATATTTCAAAAAGTTTTGAATTTTCACAGAATCGCAATTTTCATCACAGGCAAAGGACCTGCTGATGGCTACCAACTAGTCTATTGATACTAATAGTCTAAAACTTGAATCTCAAAGCTAAAAATTGGGTTTACCTCCAACCATTAACTTTTTCTAGAAAAAAAAAGATCTGTCTTGATAACACCAGTTATTGAATACGACGTCTCCTTTGATTTTTTAGCGGGAGTACCATCCTGCCCGGACAAACCAAAAACACAGAAACGCGTGAAATCCAATATCCTTTCATTTATTTGCTTTAAAAATGGCAAAAAGATTGAAGAATCTCGTTTTTTGGTGGGAAATTCAAATTTCTGAGTGCCGGCAATGGCGAGCTCCGTATGAGCAGATTATCATGAAAAAACACAGCGCTTGCTCTCCCTTGCACCTCCTAACTCCTTCCCACACAATAATGAATGAAAAATGGTATGAAAATGGTGAAAATGCACTAAAAAACAAGAAAGTTCTATGAAGAAGAAGATGGAAGATGGTGGAGATGATGATGATGAAGAAGATGAAGAAGAAAAATCAGAAAATGAACAAAAATGACAGTTTTTTACCTTCCAACGTCGCAGATCTACGATCTTACCATCACAACGCTCGTCCTCGAAGCTCTCTCCCCAGCAACGGCGCCAAAATTTGGTGTAGCTCAAGTGTAAGCACCACCTCTTTTACTTGTCAATCCGCGGAGCCGTGAGGACCGGTATGAAGACCACGAGCAAGTGAAAGCTCAAGTGTGTGAGTGAAAGCACACAAACATGCACACACATACACACACACGCGCACAAAGTAAGATCAAAGAGAGGAACAATGGAAAGCTTCGATTGTAAAAGAGTTCTCTTACAAAAGCTCTATTCTGTAACAAGCTAACCTCAAAAATGAGCACTCTAGCTCTTTTTATAGTTTTTTGACTAGTTTTGGCCCTATCCAAACCTAGTGTCCGGCCTAGTTAAAAATTAGGTTCCAGGGCTTATTTGAGGGCTCAAACGGAGTCTAAAAATTATGAAAATTGGTAGGATGATAGTTCTAATACTCCTCAAGCTCAAGGACTCCTGGGATTGAACAAAATGGAGTTATAAAAATAGATAATGGTATTTACAATGGTTTTTAGTGATGAAAATCACTATTTTTGTAGGAGATTCTTCTGAAAATTTGACGTACACTTCTTGGAGCTCCCTACTTGCTCCCTTTCCTTGTGTGTCCACCTTTTGATGTGCTTCCATGCTTTGTCCTTGACTTTGAGCTTCAACAATATCCAATGTACTTCATAGGTTCAATATGTATGGTGGAATAGCATTGAATACACTTTTACCCACATGTGAAATTGAGCAAGGAAAAGGAATTCATGACCAAAATTCCCTATCATTCTGTTTTTGGTAGTCTCATGTATGCCATGGTAGCTATGAGACTAGACATTGCATTTGCATTGGGAGTTATGAGCATATATATTTCTAATCTTGGCAAGAAACATTGGGAAGTGGTCAAGATGATTTTGAGATATCTGAGTGGCACTAAGGATAAGTGTCTATGCTTAGGTAGAGGGAAAGCATCCATTATTGGTTACACAGATTCTGACTATGCTGATTGTGGAGACAATCGTAAGTCTACATCAAGGTACATTTTTCATTTTTCTAGAGGTGATGTCTCTTGGAGATCTCGTCTTCAAGAATGTACAGTTGTTTCCACCACAGAAGCAGAGTATGTTGCAGCAAGTGAAGCATGTAAGGAAGCATTGTGGCATTCTCATCTGGCTTGTGATATGGGTTTACCTCATCATGTACCTCATTTGCTCTGTGATAGTGAGAGTGCCATTGCTTTGGCCAAGAATCCAGTCTATCATGCAAAGATGAAGCTCATTGAGGTGAGGTATCACTTCTGTTGGAGTTAGACATGTGCGGAAGCACGCGGAACAGTATAAGGAAGAAGAAGAAACTTGGATCTCAACACACAATACTGAGTGTATTACCACTAGAATGTACAATGATAAGTAGCCCATTAGACCAATAGGCATATATACAAGCTGGGGGAAATAAACCTCCTAAAGAGGGAAAAAAAGTTTCTTGGTGGTCCTAGTATGTTCACAAACATCACTACCTAAATATATCAACAAATCCCCCCTAGGAGTGATGTCGTGAGCAAGGAGCTGGCACTCATGTATAAGGAAGTGCCAAGCTATGTGGAAATCACTCCACAAAATGAAGTAAGCCCAAAGCTTTGCGGAAAGCTTCAAACTTCCCCCTAGGCAGAGCCTTTGTGAAAAGGTCTGCAATGTTCTCCTGTGTGGGCACATATGCCAAGTTGATCTCCCCAGTAGAGAACCTCTCCATGACATAATGATAATGCACCTCAATGTGCTTAGTGCGAGCATGGAACACAGGGTTCCTTGCAACTGCCAATGCACTCTGATTGTCAGTAAAGATGATGGTGGCAGAAGACTAACCAACACCCAAATCAAACATAAGGCATCAAAGCCACACACACTCAACAATCGCTGTGAAAGCTGCCCTATACTCAGCCTCACAACTAGAAGTGGCCATAGTAGGCTGCTTCTTACTCAACCAAGATAAACATGAGCTACCAAGCATGAAGCAAAAGCCACTAGTGGACACACGAGTGTCATAGCAATAAGCCCAATCAGAGTCAGAAAAAGCATGCAAATCTAGCGGTAGTGATCCCCCCTTGGGATAAAACAACCCAAGTAGCCTAGTACCACTCAAGTAGCAAAAGATGCGCTTAACCGCATGCCAATGCTTGACTCCTGGGCAATGCATAAACCTACTCATCTGTGAGACAGCAAACTGAATATATGGCCGAGTAATGCATAAGTAAATCAAGCATCCAACATCCTGCTAATAGAGAACAGCATCAAACACATCTCCAGCATCATGAAGACTCAGTCGTAAACCTGTCTCCATAGGAGTGGCAATAGGTTTTATAGTCTTCAAGGCCAAAATGCTATAATAATGTGTCAATATATTTCGTTTGACATAAAGCCATTCCACCATCAATGTGCATAAAGTGAATGCCCAAATAATGATGCAAATGCCCCAAATGAGATATCTCAAATGAGGCATGTAAATCAACGTTGAAATCAGCAATATGCCTCTCATGAGGACCAATGAGCAGCATGTCATCAACATACACCATAATGATCAGAAGTACATCATTAGCATGCTTGACATATAAGGAGCTTTCAGTTGGACTGCTCTCAACATACCAACTGCTAGAGTTAGACGTCTGCAAAAGCACGTGAACAGCACAAGGAAGAAGAAGAAGCTTAGAGCTCAACACACAATAGTGAATGTATTACCACTAGAATGTACAAAGATAAGTAGCCCCTTAGGGCAATAGGCGTATATACAAGGGGGAGGGACCTCCTAAAGAGGGAAAAAAGTGCCCTGGCAGTCCTAGTGTGTTCACACACATTACTACCTAAATATATCAACAACTTCATTAGAGATTGCTTAGCCACTGAGTGCATTATGCTTGAGAAGATTCACACTTGAGATAATGTTGGAGATGCTTTGAGTAAAGCTCTACCACAGGATAGCTTTCAACTCTATTGTCACTTGATGGGGGTTACTGTTGGTGCATTTTTCCCAAGCCTACATGCTTGATATTATTTGATATGATGTTCATTTGTAGCCATATGTGTAGACATATTAACACCTCTTGTAAAAGAGCACATTTTATCTCTTGCAATTGTAAAAAAGGAAAAAGAAAAAGAATGACTTATGTCATCCATGATGTAAAAGCAAAGTCGTGGCTCTAACTACCTAAAACCATGAATTAGTGAGCTAAGGGAATAATTCTTAACTTTGGGGATCATTTTTAGGTGGAACCATTCAAATTCGAATTCAAAACTCCCTCCAAGTCTAGCTATAAAAAGAGCAAGAAGGAAGAGGCGATTAGCAAGCCTTGTATGTGACCACTTCATGTCATTTTTTAGAGATTGAAGAGCTTACTCCATAGCTCTATCATTCTACTCCCATTGTGCAAACATTCATTGCCAATGTGGTTGTAATCATATGTGAATTTATACATTCATCATTCTCTACTTCTCTGTTTTGTTCTCTGTAATACTCACCCTCGAGAATGGCAGGCATGTTCCAGATTTTGTTAAAAGTTTTTCTCAGTCCTGACTTGATCATTTGAAGTGTTTTAACTTGGATTAGCAATCTTGCTAAGTCTATTTGCTATGACAAAAGGAAATTTTGTAATTCCTCCCAGGTTGAGAGCAGTGTTCAATTTTTCCAGCAGGTGTATGTCCAAAAATAGCAAGTTTTGGGAGCTAGTCATTTCACAGCTAGTCTGTCTTGACTTAAACTTTTGAGATACATGTTCCAAAGTACTTGGCTGATATTTTGGTGGATTTAGGAATTTCAAAGGGTCTTCTAATCAACTCTAAAGTCTCAGTTGGCTGGTGTGAAGCCGGTTGTAGCAGCACCAACTCATCTTCGGATTGCATCCACCATCTCTCTTCACAGTGGTATCAGAGCATAGTCAAGCAACATGGGAGATGGATTTCCATCAACAATTGACAAATTGGATTCAAACAACTACCTAGCATGGTCTCTAAGGATGGAGGCTTACCTTCAAGGGAGGAATTTATATGGATTCATATCTGGAGATGAAGCAATGCCAACCATGAGGAACAAAGGGCAACCATCACATGAAGAAGTGGAAGGACTTTCAAATTGGTGTTTGAAGGATGCACTTGCAAGGTCCTATATTCTAAACTTAATCTCTGATTTTCTTTTACCTCATGTCAAGGGATGCAAGACATCAAGGGAGACCTGGAATGCACTTGCTTCTTTCTTCTCTTCCAACACTCGAGCAAGGAAGAACCAATTGTGGATGGAGTTCACAACAATGAAGAAAAACCCGAAGCAAAGTGTGACTGATTATGTCACAAAGATGAAGGAGATTTCCAACCAACTTGGAAGCATTGGATAGGTAATTGAAAAGGAGGAAATCATTAGACAAATCATAAATGGAATCAAAGCAGACGACAAGTGGGAGTCATTCACAACAACCCTGGATTTATACATGGATATGCATGTACCCGACCTCAACACACTCATGGGCCAACTCTTCACTCATGAAGCAAAGATAAGCAAAGGTGGTGATTCCTCAAGAGGTAATCAAACTTCTGCATTATATTGTGATAGATCTAAGGTCAAGGGCAAGTCAAAGAATAGGAAGAATGAAGATGAAGGTAGCTAAAGTCAAGAAGGTTCATTATTGATTATGAATCTATCAGTGAAGAAGGGTAAGGATGATGATCACATATTTTACATTGATTCGGGATGCTCAAACCATGTAGCAAGAAATGTGGCTTTACTTTCTGATTTGGAAGATCCTCATAACAAGCATGAAGTGCAGACAGGAGATGACACAAAGCCCTAAGTGGAGAAGATAGGTAATGTGAAGACATCAGATGGGAATATGAACCTCTTAAGTGAAGTCTTGTATGTCCCTACAATTACAAACAATTTAATAAGTGTTGGACAGATTGTTGAAAAAGGATTGCGGGTTAGATTCAACAGATTTGGAGCATATGTTGAAGACCCAAAGCAAGGCTTTAGAAGGATTGCCAAAGGAGAAAAGACAGGAAGGATTTTCACTTTTGAAGTGGAAGTTACAAATAACATAGATTTGTTTAGCTATGGATCTCAAACTCTAACAGAGTTGGAGATATGGCACAAAAGGCTTGCTCACATTGGTGAGAGGACACTCGAACAAATTTGCAGGGACCAAAGTGTACTTGGTTTGCCTAATATCACAAGGCAACACATGATTTATAAGTGTGAAGCTTGTCAACTCGGCAAGGCTCATAGAGAACCTTTCAATAAGAAGGGATATGTGTATCAAAATCCTTTGGATCTAGTGCACACGGATGTGTGGGGTCCAAGTAAGGAGTCATCTATATCAAGCTCAAGATATTATGTGTCTTTCATAGATGATTGTAGCAGGTGGACCATTCTGTTTTTCATGAAGCACAAGGATGAAGTTTTTAATTGCTTTAGGAAGTATGTTGCTCTTGTTGAAAACCAAACATGTAGGACTTTGAAAAGACTCAGATCAAATGGTGGAGGAGAATACTTCTCTTCTGAATTTGATGCCTTCTTGCATGAAAGAGGCATTAAAGGGGAAGTCACTACAAGGTATACACCCGAACTCAATGGTGTAGTAGAGAGGAGAAACAGAGCTATAGTTCAAGTTGCAAGGTCCATGCTCAATGATAAGGGATTGCCAAACTACCTACGGGCAGAGGCTCTGTCTACAGCCACATATCTCATAAATAGACTTCCATCTAAGTCACTAGATGGAACCACTCCATATGAAGTGTGGAATGGAAGAAGACCTAGTCTAGAGCATTGTAAAATCTTTGGATGCTTAGCCTATGCTCACATTCCTTCTCAAGTAAGAGGGAAACTGGATCCCAAGGCAGAGAAGTGCATATTTATTGGTTATGATCAAAACCAAAAAGGATATAGATTATACAATCCAACCAATAAAGGAATTTTTGTGAGTAGAGATGTAATTTTTTATGAAAACAAATCATGGTTTGATGATGACAGGAAAGTGAAGCTGCCTTATGACTTGGATGAAGATTTTCCATCACTTCAATGAAAGGAGCCAAAGCAAATTGAGTGATTCGGAGATTGACCTAGAAGACGTGGAAAGACTAAAGCTATGGAAGAACAAAGGTAAAGCAAAGATGCAGGATGCTACATATGGACCCGAGAGCTCACATCAACCACTTAGAAGGTCTTCAAGGGAGAAGCAGAAACCAGAGAGGTTTGCTTATGATACTTCTTTGGTTACCAAGCATTCAATCTACATTGCAAAGGATTCAACCAATGAAGCACCTACCACATTCGAAGAAGCACAAATCAAGAAATCTTGGAGAGATGCAATGGATGAAGAAATGGAAGCCTTGAAGGAGAATGACACCTGGGAGCTTGTACCTAACAAGCCATCTATGAAGGTAATTGGATCTCGATGGATATAAAAAATCAAGAGGAATCCATATGGAAGTATAAATAGACATAAAGCAAGGTTAGTTGCTAAAGGGTTTGCTCAAGCCCATGGTATTGATTATGAGGAGACTTTCTCTCCTATTGCAAAAATGCCTACAATTAGTGTTCTCATTAGTCTTGCTGCATCTAGAAATTGGAGGCTCTATCAACTTGATGTAAAGAATGCTTTCTTGAACGGATGGATTTCAGAGGAAGTGTATATGGCACAACATCCTGGATATGAGGATGTACATCATCCCAACAATGTATGCAAATTAAAGAAAGTCTTGTATGGATTGAAGCAAGCTCCAAGAGCTTGGAATTTCAGATTGGTGACTTATTTGTAGGACCAAGGATTCAAAGCTAGCAAGACGGATACCTCTTTGTTCATAAAGAGGAATGGATCTGAAGTGATCTATTTATGTGTGTATGTTGATGATATTATTATCACAGGCAATGATCTTGAAGGAATTAAACACGTAAAGACTCAAATGAAGGAGGAGTTCAAAATAAGTGACCTCAGGCCACTCACTTATTTTCTTGGATTGGAGTTGATCTACACAGATTCAGTTATATACATAACACAATGGAAGTATGTGTATGACATGCTTGTCAAGTTAAAGATGGAAAATACCAAGTGTGTAGGTACACCTATGGAGTAAAATCATAAGCTTAGTGCTTATGAAGGAGAGCCAATTGAAGACATCACAAGCTATCAAAGCTTGGTTGGAAGTTTGAACTATGCAACAATCATAAGGGTGGATATATGCTATACTGTTAGCATATTGAGTCAGTCTATGCATAAGCCAAGAAGACCACATATGGAAGCGGCCAAGAGAGTCCTCAAGTACCTAAAGGGGACCATGAATGAAGGTTTGTTTTATTCATTTACTTCAGATATTGAGCTAAAGGTCTACTCAGATGCAAATTGGGCCGGATCTAGAGATGATAGAAGAAGCACATCCGGGTATGTATCATTTGCAGGTTCAAAAATCATTTGTTGGTCATCCAAGAAGCAACCAACTATGGCATTATCTTCTACTGAAGCCAAATATAGAGGTTTGGCTAATCCAACTCAAGAAATCATGTGGTTAAAGTCTTTATACACAGATCTTGGACTTCATTCTTCAACACCTCACATTTTTTGTGACAACACAAGCTCAATACATCTTGCAGCTAATCCAGTATACCATGCTAGAACCAAGCATATTGAAGTCCACTACCATTATGTAAGGGAGAAGCTAATGAGCAAGGATATTCAACTATCCTATGTCTCTACAGATATGCAATGTGCAGACATGTTGACTAAAGCTCTTGATGGTACAAAGTTAAGTAGATTCAAGTTGATGATTGACTTGCAGGAAATGAAGGACAATTGAAAATATTTGGAGGCCAAGCATGTTAGGCTTGAGGGGGAGTTGTTGGTGCACTTTACTCAAGCCTACATGCTTGATACTATTTGATATGATGTTCATTTGTATTCATATGTGTAGACATATGAACACATCTTGTAAAAGAGCACATTTTATCTCTTGTAATTGTAAAAAAGGAAAAAGAAAAAGAATGACTTATGTCATCCATGATGTAAAAGCAAAGTCATGGCTCTAACTACCTAAAACCATGAATCAGTGAGCTGAGGGAATAATTCCTAGCTTTGGGGATCACTTTTAGGTGGAACCATTCGAATTCCAATTCAAAACTCCCTCTAAGACTAGCTATAAAAAGAGTAAGAAGGAAGAGGCGATTAGCAAGCCTTGTACGTGACCATTTCATGTCATTTTGTAGATATTGAAGAGCTTACTCCATAGCTATTTCATTCTACTCCCATTGTGCAAACATTCATTGCCAATGTGTTTGTAATCGTATGTGAATTTATACATTCATCATTCTCTACTTCTCTGTTTTGTTCTCTGCTATACTCACTTAGAGTAGTAACTTCAGAAGCTCATAACTCGAGCTATGCTCATCCAATTTCAGGGTATTAACATGTGTTGGATAGCTCCCAAATTCTACTTTTTGCATATAAATTTTCATGGTCATTCAATTTGTAATCTCGGAGAAATCTCCATTTTACTGCTCACTCACCTATCTCTGTACAGCCCCGAGAATGGCGGGCATGTTCCAGATTTTGTTAAAAGTTGTTCTCAGTCCTTAGTTGATCATTTGAAGTGTTTTAACTTGGATTAGCAAGCTTGCTAAGTCTTTTGTCTATGCCCAAAAGTAAGTTTTGTAATTTCTCCTAAGTTGAGAGCACTCTTCAATTTTTCTAGCAGGTGTATGTCCAAAAATAGCAAGTTTTGGGAGCTAGTCGTTTTGCAACTAGTCTGTCTTGAACTTAGACTTTTGAGATACATGTTCCTGTTGGAAAACAATGTCTCATTGGTTGGAAATTGGTCAAAGTTTATACCAGTTTTCAGAATGTATATCTGTTCTTTCCATTACCTCTACAAGTAAATGGCGTGGGCGCAATGGATAAAGCATTGTCCTCCCATCCAAATGACTCGAGTTCAAGTCCTCCAGGCCGCAGCGCAGCGCGAAATCTTTTCATGTGCTTTTTAAACTCAGACGCAAACGGACGACGGGCAGCGGATGTGTTTCTCGATTACGGACAGCGATCGTGGCTTTATTAAGTGCTTTATTGAGTGCTTTTAAAGGGACACAAAATCCTATATAAGACAAGCTTGGCTTATTGTCTTGTATCCTTCACCTAGGATCAACACAAGCTTTTTAGAGCTTGGACCTCAGTAGAGGTGGTGTTTCTTCTAGCACATGGGGCAGCCATGGTGCTAACTTGAAGCATGTTGAGGAGCAGCTATGGAGTTCTTCTTGGTGATTCTTCTTGGGGAAGATGAAGGGTGTGCTCACACTCTAGCTCATGGAGAGGAGGTCATCTCTTGTTCATGGCAAGAAGACTTGATTATTAGCAGCTTGATGGTGAGGATCGCCCATCTACATGATGTATTTGAAGATCATCTTCTACAAGAAGATGTTAGGTTGAAGATTATCTTCTACAAGAAGATGTCTGGCTACTTCAAAGACATTGGATGGGACCATCTACATGATTTTGAAGATTATCTTCTACAGGAAGATATTAGGTTGAAGATTGTCTTCTACACAAAAGATGTCGGGCTACTTCAAAGACATTAGATGGTGATTAACATAAGATTCACATCTTATGTTAAGTATTCAGGTACATATTCTCTTTATGCACACAGGTACTACTTGAAGTTTATGGAGGCTGTGGCGTTCATATCAGAAGGAGTCCTATTCGGCATAGGTACAAGAGAATCAGTACTTATATGCTTTATGCATATTTTTATGAGGTGTTTGAGAAGGTGTGTTCACATGAGTTTGAGGATTTCCGGAAACAATCTTGTTAGCATTCCATGCTACTTTATAAGTATGTGATCTTTTCACACACGTATCTAACTTAGGGTCTTCCATAGCCTAAGTTTAGATGTAGATTTGTTGACCATCAGTTTCACACTGATCCTTCCTCATTCAGTCACTCATATTCACTCTTCTATAACCTATTAGGTCACACATCTCATGTATATTCAGATTATTGCCCACACATCTGAATATGTTTGTTACATTGTACATTCACTCATTCATCTATTTCTCATCACATAGAATGGTTGAGAATTTTGCTCCCACATTGTACATTGAACATTGGTATATACGGTACTATGAGTAAGCGATGGCTTACGTAACACCTTACACATGTCGTCTATTCTTTCTCTATCTTTATCTCATCATCTGTATGATTAAGTTGTGGTATGTTCATGTTTTGTCAATATGGAAGATTGCTGGAATTAATGTTGTACATGAATGGAACTATGGAACCATGGACCTGTGACATGAGCCTAAGGGCCTACCTCACTTCCAACATTTGGTATCAGAGCACTAAGGTTTTGGTTACAGAACTTTAGATCTTTGGCATCAATGCATTAAGGCTCATTCATAATCCCAGGATTCCAGATTTACAACATATAATTTAAAAGCATCTTCTAACATTTGACATTTGACATACACACTTAATCTAGATGAGTAGAGATTTGAGAATTAGACAATTCAGTTACATGTGTATTCATCAGTGTGGAGTATGAAGTTGATGATCTGTTAGCAGCCGAATATTTTTGGAAGAGTATGCAAATACTTTACAAAAGTATTGTTTGAAGACCCAGACTTGATGAAGAGAAGACTACTTCAAATTCAAGGAAGAATGATGGTTTAGAGAAGATGAAGGAAGCATATCAACATCAAATCACAGGTATCAGTTTCTACTATCAGATTATCATTTGCAGGTCATATCTTAGAAGAGCAGTTATGAAGAGATTTGAAGAAATTCAAGGAGTACTTTTATACACTTTCATTATTTGAAAGTTAAAGGCTACATCAAAACAGGTATCTAGAGGTTTTTCTAGAGAGTTTTGAGAGATCTCTTTCATGGCAAGAAAGTTCATCTAAGAAGACAAATGTGAAGATGGAATGAGTTTTTACAACCAATTTTCTATTGTAAGTTGTTTGGAAATCAAGGTACAAATGTATCTAGAGAAGGTAACTCTAGAAGGGTAATTCATCATTCAGACAACGATTGGTGAATTTAGTCGTTTCAGACATTTGAAGCAGAATTTTGATTCAGAGATATGAGGAGATGATAAAACATGTTTCTATATTCACTTCCATTTGTATACCATAGTTGTTTTATCTCTTACTCTTAGCACTAGAGGAAGAGAAAAGTTCATTTGAAGAAGTCAAGAGTGTTTGCTACTTCAAGATGAAGAGAACAAAAGGTATGGAAGAGAAGTTTGAAGATGTTGACATCATCAGGTGGAAGAAAAATGCAGAAAAAGAAAGTCCATCATTTCCAAAAGAAAAGTAAGGCTTCCTTTTCTCATATATTTTCCATATACTTTTCCTATTTTATCCTCTACACCCAAAGACAAGTCTACGAGAACATCTTGTTTGAAGAAGAAGCAGTTTCTTGTTTTGTATTACACTTGGTCATGATTTAGTAGATTTGACAAAGAATTGCATCGAGAGAAACAAAAGCACTCATATGTGTATGAGTTATGTTGAAGCTTTTGAGCAGGCAGCTTATATGTTCCCTCAAAGAATTCTTGGAGTGTCAATACAGAGCTACTTGGTATATGACAAGTTGTAGAGAAGTATATTTCTTCTTTATCTAACTCTTGAGGTAAAAGAGTTTTTTGTAGCAGATGTTGAAGACTTGCGTTGAGGTTTGGAAAAGGTTACCTCATATTCAATATTTTCAGAAAACTTCAGAAAATTCAGAATCTTGTTGATGTACGAGTCAGTTGAAGAATCTACTTTTTATGATTGTCTAGTTTTTTGGATACATGTTTGCATTCGAAAAGGTGTTCCATCATATCCTATAACTTGATTGAAAAGTGGAGTTAGCCAAAAGAAAACCAAGCAGGTACTATCACATTTCACCCGGGTAAAATATGAAAGTTATGAAGTATCAACTTGCAGCTTTTGGAGTTCTCAAGGTGAGAAGTTTGTCCACTTATGTTTCAAGTAGGAATTGCAGATTCCTTGAAGGATTTGTTTGAAGAAAAGTTTTACAACTTTTTGAGAAGCATGGACACTTGGAGACATTCAAGAAGTAAATCAAACATTCAGTCATGAAGGTTTGATAAGAGCAGATTCTACACAGGAGAGATCATTGATCTTGAATAGATCTTGTATGATCTTGAGTATTTATGATTCAGTTGTCTATCCTTTGTTTGTGAAGATTCTTAACATTGCAGAAGTAAGTCAAAGATTCAGATTCTATCAGATTTGTGTTGCAAAGAGATTGAAATACTTGTTATGTGCAGAAGGGTATGAATCCTAAAATGCTTTCAGCAAGGTTTTATCAGCTAACCTTATTCTATAATATGGGAAGCTGAAGACTTACAGTAAAAAGCTATTAGCAACTGCAGTGCTAATAAAAAAGGGTTCAGAGATTTTGTTTCAGATACAGGTATTGATCACTAAAGATCAGATTTATTGAAAGAAGGAAGACGTTCCACATTTCATAAAGTCTGATATATTTGAAGAATTTTGGATACTAGCGTTAAGTCATCCAGGGGGGTGATGAAACATGAAGACTTATTTTCAACCATATGTAAAAGAATGCAGAGTCATACCTACAGGTATTCCTATATTTCCTTTGTCAGGTTCTCTTTATGTTCCAGCTTTGAAAGAAGAAGGAAGAAGAAGAATGTTTGGAGAAAGTTCCTGTTAGGATGTTCCTGTTCAGGAGAAGGTTCCAGAATTCTATTTGGAGAGAAGCTTGATATTTCATAAAGGTATATTTCAGAAGTGCACACATATATGTTTATACCAGGTTCTGAAGGAAAGAGGTATGAAGGATTTAAAGGATGAAGACATGATGACATCATAGATCTTTACTCATATTTCAGTTGATTTCAATTGAGTTGAGTACAGTCAGAGATGAACCAGCAATGTTCATAATACACTAAATTGTGAGTTGTCAGTCACAGGTTCCAGGATTTAGTTCCTGATTTTGTTTAGTGTATTTACATGACACAGCAGAAGTACGTTGAGAAACCTTTTTGGAAGGTAAATGCAAATATGTGGATCCTAGTGTATGTTTTCAGGTTTGTGAAAACAGGAGCTAGCAGGTTCAGGAGACAGTTCATGCTATATTTGTTGTCAAGCAGTGATTGCTTGATGTGTACACTATTGGATATCTAGTTTGCATATTTTCTCAAGTATTATGGTTCATATTCAGCAAGTTCAAGTTTTTTGAAGGAAAGTCAAATTCAGTTTTGAAGAAGACTTTTAAAAGAACAAGTTCTGAAGTACGACAGTACAAGCTTGAAGCTTGTAATAATTTGCAGCTTGTGACAGTTTGCAGATCCAGTCCAGGTTGTACCAATATGCCATTGCAGGGGAGATTGTTGGAAAACAATGTCTCATTGGTTGGAAATTGGTCAAAGTTTATACCAGTTTTCAGAATGTATATCTGTTCTTTCCATTACCTCTACAAGTAAATGGCGTGGGCGCAGTGTATAAAGATTTGTCCTCCCATCCAAACGACCCGAGTTCAAGTCCTCTAGGCCGCAGCGCAGCGCGAAATCTTTTCATATGCTTTTTAAACTCAAACGCAAACGGACGACGGGCAGCGGATGTGTTTCTCGATTACGGACAGCGATCGTGGCTTTATTAAGTGCTTTATTGAGTGCTTTTCAAGGGACACAAAATCCTATATAAGACAAGCTTGGCTTATTGTCTTGTATCCTTCACCTAGGATCAACACAAGCTTTCTAGAGCTTGGACCTCAGTAGAGGTGGTGTTTCTTCTGGCACATGGGGCAGCCATGGTGCTAACTTGAAGCATGTTGAGGAGCAGCTATGGAGTTCTTCTTGGTGATTCTTCTTGGGGAAGATGAAGGGTGTGCTCACACTCTAGCTCATGGAGAGGAGGTCATCTCTTGTTCATGGCAAGAAGACTTGATTATTAGCAGCTTGATGGTGAGGATCGCCCATCTACATGATGTATTTGAAGATCATCTTCTACAAGAAGATGTTAGGTTGAAGATTATCTTCTACAAGAAGATGTCTGGCTACTTCAAAGACATTGGATGGGCCCATCTACATGATTTTGAAGATTATCTTCTACAGGAAGATATTAGGTTGAAGATTGTCTTCTACACAGAAGATGTCGGGCTACTTCAAAGACATTAGATGGTGATTAACATAAGATTCACATCTTATATTAAGTATTCAGGTACATATTCTCTTTATGCACACAGGTACTACTTGAAGTTTATGGAGGCTGTGGCGTTCATATCAGAAGGAGTCCTATTCGGCATAGGTACAAGAGAATCAGTAATTATATGCTTTATGCATATTTTTATGAGGTGTTTGAGAAGGTGTGTTCACATGAGTTTGAGGATTTCCGGAAACAATCTTGTTAGCATTCCATGCTACTTTATAAGTATGTGATCTTTTCACACACGTATCTAACTTAGGGTCTTCCATAGCCTAAGTTTAGATGTAGGTTTGTTGACCATCAGTTTCACACTGATCCTTCCTTATTCAGTCACTCATATTCACTCTTCTATAACCTATTAGGTCACACATCTCATGTATATTCAGATTACTGCCCACACATCTGAATATGTTTGTTACATTGTACATTCACTCATTCATCTATTTCTCATCACATAGAATGGTTGAGAATTTTGCTCCCACATTGTACATTGAACATTGGTATATACGATACTATGAGTAAGCGATGGCTTACGTAACACCTTACACATGTCGTCTATTCTTTCTCTATCTTTATCTCATCATCTGTATGATTAAGTTGTGGTATGTTCATGTTTTGTCAATATGGAAGATTGCTGGAATTAATGTTGTACATGAATGGAACTATGGAACCATGGACCTGTGACATGAGCCTAAGGGCCTACCTCACTTCCAACAGTTCCAAAGTACTTGGCTGATATTTTGATGGATTTAGGAAGCTCAAAGGGTCTACTAATCAACTCTGAAGTCTGAGTCGGCTGGTGTGAAGCCGGTTGTAACAACACCAACTCATCTTCGGATTGCATCCACCATCTCTCTTCACAGTTACTTGATTCATGATCTTACATAGTCACTTGTATACTATGTAACATGCCCATCAGGTGGGAGGTATAGTTTGTATAACTACACTCAGGTATTATTTATTTTTCTCCCATAGTTACTTTGTCCATATTGGCCTTTAGTGGGAGATTGTTACCGTTAGTGTCCATGTGAAAGGCCAAATGGACATCGAACACTTCTTTGTATATGTTCTTTAATAAAACATATAGTGGCATGGTCACCCACAGACTATAAGTTTGACCACATTTGTAACATCCAAGAAGTTTGTGTTCGTGCTCCCTGGGTACTTTGTTTTTTTTCATATTCTAGAGATTTTGTGTCGAGTATCATGTGTGGTGCTTGGAGCTCCATTTTCTAATCGAAGGATATCGTTGTGGAGCACTGGAGAAGGCGAGTGCACTGTGGTGCATCATCATTGAAATAATTCAGTTGCCACTATCTAGTCTAAATAATTTCTCTGCAAAAATTTCATTATAGAACCTTGGGTAGCTTATTCTCACCTTATGGACCATAAAATATTCTCCTTCCCCCACAAGGGCTACATCTTCAAAATGAAGATATGAATAAGGGAGAAAACATAGGTTGTTCGATATTTGATCTCACATATTCACATGATCTTCACATGGATCTAGTGTCACTACTACTACTAGTCTCTATTCATGTTTGACAGTATCCGGTCTCACTCTCTTTCCCTTCTTCGTCGTTTGGTAGTGTAGATAGAGAAATTTGATTGTGTCTACAAATCTTGGCTTTGTTGTAGTATCCAATGCCCAAGATTCCACCAGTTTGACTAGTTTTCCAAAAATTTGAGTGAGCTCTTTGCTCATTTTCTCACCTTACACTTGTGCTCCTCCTTATATGCTTCCAAATTTATCTTCGATGTTAACATATTTTGGTCTACATAGCTGAATCAATGAACTCTTTGTAATTTGATACATTCATTGCTAATGTGATTTGGTCTTCTCGTATTCCATACATGTACAAGCAAACAAACTCTTCTAAAAGTTTCACTCATGCTTATTTATTTTGCCTATTGTTTGTGCAAATATAACAAATAGACTATCAGACAAAATTAAAATCTTGAATAATATGAAAACTTTAAACACTATTCTAATTAAACTTTAAACACTATTCTAATTCATAAAAGTAATAATAAAAAATAAGACTCATAAATAAAATGATAGATACTTAAATACATCTTTAAGTAGACATATAAATAGATCTATTAATAATGTGAGTACTTGGAGAAGTTTGAGATTAGTAGTCATCTATACTTCAAAGTGTTGAGGTGTGGTCTAGCTAAGTAGCATAGGATCTGCCTTTTAGCTTTTGGAGAGTCTAATACACCTAAGCTTCGAGCGAATGCAATAAAACACCCTATGTGCTTTAGAAGATCACTCAGAAAAGTTTGACTCAAAACATATAGATTTGCACATAAGCTAGAACAAGGAACTTGTTATTTATGGATGAATCATGCAACTTCAAATGGTCAGCATTCCCAACCTGAATACAATTAGCTTAATTCCTCTTAGAGGATGTTGGCTTATAGGGTTGTGCCAACTGGTGAGACAGTTTCTCCATAGTCTATGCCCTCATTTTGAGCATATTCTTTAGCAACCAGCCTGTCTTTGTACCTGCAAATTGATCCATCTAAATTTCTTTTCAACATTGTTGTCAGTATGTTTCATGCTTAGGGGTGCACACAGGGTGCCAAGACAATGTGACCTTGACTTGAGCTCCATCAAGAAAAGCAGTCTTGGATTACATAACCTATAGTAATTCGAACCTTGTCCACTCTAATGTTTGTGCTAATTCTCTTGATCATTTATTCCACATAAAAGAGAAACATTCGGCCATAGAAGGATATTAAAGCACATAAATGCTTGCATATGTAATATGGTGTTCATATGAATGCACAATTTCCAGCATTTCAACGAAAAGACAAGAGATTTTATTTATGGTAGTATTTGAACCCTCATCCTCGAATTGACAGATCAATAGACCATACTTTAGGTGAAAAACTTTGAACGAGGAGATATATGCAACAACTATGGACCCTTTCAAAAACATGCGCACGCTATAGGAGTGAAAGTGAACACATCACACCTGAACCAAATGTTTTTGAGAATCACTATGTTTCCTATTGTTAACGTATTTACACAAAAGTCTGCAATACCTAGAGTTGAATATTAAAGAGAACGACATGCAACATAGTAAACCACAAAATGAATATATCGCTATTATAGGATTTTTGTTTCAAGGGAGAACATTTAATACAAACATGGCATATACATCGATATCCTCAGCACCTATACTTTATGCATTGTTAAGAGTGTTCTTAACTATATGCATGTACAAGAACTATATTCATTAACTGAAGTGCAGATAAAAAATGTTTGGTGTCCTAATGGAGCTTGTCAGATTGACACAATTCAGAATAAACTTAAGCTAAAACTCATGTTATATGCACATATATGACCATGCACAGAGGTGATACTCCTATTTTCAAGTAAAGACTAACAGCGCAAAAGTAAAGAGTAGATTTAGTTCATATAGTAGGATTCAACTCGCAAACAAATGTGCAGCATAAGATGGATGCAGAAAAAAAAAAAAAACTTCATCATGCTGAATAAAAGGTAAACCAACCATAACTCCTCTCTCTCTCTCTCTCTCTCTCTCTCTCTCTCTCTCTCTCTCTCTCTCTCTCTCTCTCTCCCTCCTAAAACATTCCTGATGCTTGTAAGTCTTGTTCTCTGCCTCATATCTACATATCCTTGAATTTCTGCATAGAATAGAAGAATAGAATTTCTGCCCTGTTTGATCCTCATTTTGAGATGCTCCCTCGATGAAGTGTCCTCCATTTCTTGGCCAGTCATCCAATATCTCTGTCTCTTCCCTGATGCTCACATAATTCTTGTCAGCAAGAATGGTAGGGCCATCCTTCTGAATCTCTATTACTTGTGGCCTTAATGTTCCTCCTCTGATTGATCACCTCTGCCTGCCACCACTCTCCTCTCTCTAAACATCACTCCCGATAATCTCCTCCCCTTCAAATATCAACATCCTCCTTTTTCAGCCAACTCATTGTTGGAGTTAGACGTCTGCGGAAGCACGCAAACAGCACAAGGAAGAAGAAGAAGCTTGGAGCACAACACACAATACTGAATGTATTACTAGAGAATGTACAAAGATAAGTAGCCCATTAGGGCAATAGGCGTATATATACAAGCCGGGGAAAAAAACCTCCTAAAGAGGGAAAAATGTGCCCCGCTGGTCCTAGTGTGTTCACACACATCACTACCTAAATATATCAATAATCCCCCTGGGAGTGATACGATGAACAAGGACCTGGCACTCATGTATAAGGAAGTGCCAAGGTATGTGGAAATCACTCCACAAAAGGAAGTAAGCCCAAAGCTTTGCAGAAAGCTTCAAACTTCTCCCTAAGCAGAGCCTTCGTGAAAAGGTTTGCAATGTTCTCTTGCATGGGCACATATGCCAAGCTGATCTCCCCAGCAGAGAACCTCTCCTTGACATAGTGATAATGCACCTCAATGTGCTTAGTGCGAGCATGGAACATAGGGTTCCTCGCAACTGCCAATGCGCTCTGACTGTCAGTAAAGATGGTGGTGGCAAAAGACTGACCAACACCCAAATCAGCCATAAGGCATCTGAGCCACACACACTCAATAGTAGCTATGAAAGCTGCTGTTGCTCTAGCACAATGGTGAGAACCACGTTAAGAAGCTTCACCTCCTTAATGTCAATCTGCGGAAGAGATAGGAGTGATATGAAGATCGTGAATGAGAGATGATGTGAGAGTGAAGGTGAGAAGCACAAAGATGCACACACACATACACACACACAATGAAGAGACAAGCAAGACACAATGGAAGGTGGGAAATTAGCTTTATTACTCAAAAACACTATTACAAGCTCAAACTAGCTCTAAGCTCACACTAGCCAACATGAACCAACCTCAAAAATGAGCTCTCTAGCTCTTTTTATAGTTTCTAGACTAGTTTTGACCGGTTTCACATCTAGTGATCGGCATAGTTAAAAAATAGGTCCTAGAGGCTATTTGGAAGGGTAAACGATGTCTAAAAATAACGAAAATTGGTACGCGTATTCTACCTAAGCTCCTCAAGCTCGAGGACTCCTCGGCTTGCACAAAATGGAGCTATGGATTACAAAATGGGGTTTTGTCTATATTACATATGTTACAAGAGTGATGAAAATCACTGTTGGATGTTTGAAGAGGTAATAAAAACATAATTGTTTGAAAAAATGATCCGACTGGCTCCCTGCTCCGTCTTTACATGCTTCCACGTCGTCTGTGCCTCTGACTGCTTCCAACACCCCCCTCCCTCTCGGTTCTGTCGTCCTCGATAGAACCTTGTTGTGCGGTCTGCCGGATGTAGTTTTGTAGGAGGTCGTGAGCGAGGGTGTGCTCAGATACTCAAATGCCTCGGGCCAGATCAGCCTCGAGTTTCTCCCAGTTGATCGGTTGCAGTTCGTCGGGTGGCGGGAGTTGATAGTGCGCGGAATAAACCATTCGCTCGCAGGCAAAAAGTTGCAATAAATGTGTGGGCCTGCTGATGAATACCTCGGAATGGTATTCCCAAAATCCGGTGTGTGAACATCTCTTCAAATATTTGCTTATAGCACGCCGGTAGGTATTTTATTCTACAGTGCCAGGCATAACACACCCGGAGCGATCGCGTTGTGCTCATGTCGTATACTAGGTCAAAGTTACCATGCTCAAATCCCGGGGTGTTTACATGCGGTGCCTTGACGCGTCGGAAGACTTTAAATATCATTTGCATCATGTCAAAAATTTTGACAGTCATATGCGCTGCGATATCATCCATATGCTTCAGGCGAGGGAGCCAGTGACGGATTGTAGCCATCATATAGCCAACAGTGGGCAACTCGGTGGGCGGCTTGAAGTAGGCGTAATTCAGCCAATCCTGACACTGCCTATTGTTTTGTACTTTGATAGCGAATGCAGTCCAGGAGCGGCATCGTGGTACTGGTCCCCAGCAAGGATTATACTTTAAATGTAAAGGCGCTTTCACCCATGTGCTCATCATTTCTGGGTACTTCTGGAGTAGGTCTTTGCGCCAATCAGGTTGATGGATCTCTCCTCTTTGCGCAATTGGTGGCAAGTCCGCCGGCTCGAATTGTGTAGCATGCGTGGGTTTCATGCCGGTTTCTTTCTCTATAGCTAGCTGATATTCAGCCATTAACATGAAGTATGGTTTATACTGCAGCTCATGCCCAGATATATAGCGTCGGGGGGCTAAATGAGCAAAGAAGGGGGATTGTAAGATTCTCTCTTCAATCATGGCCATGGCATGCAACTGTGCCTCTACTCTGGCTGAATGTGTCGTTCCAAGTTCCTCAATTGTTTTCATCCACGCGGGGGTAGGAAGTTCATAGGTCATCTAGCCTTCGGCCGTGACTTGTCCGCATGGGATGGGTATTGGCTCGTATGCTTCTTCAAACGTTTCCTCCACCGGAATGGTTATGTTCTCGTCGTCAGCTGGGATCTCCGGTGGGGAGTCAGGCCGTGGTGGTGCTTCGTATACATCTATGCGTGATTGGAGAGTGGCTACCTGGGCCCGTAATGCGTTGAGTTCTTCTAAGATGTCAAGAGCAGGGTCCATAGGTTCTGGTACTTCTGCTGCTACTTGTACTTGTTGTGGTGCCGGTTCTCTGAGCTGTAGTAACTTGTGATCTTGTTTTAACTTCTGATGCTCTTCGTTCATTCGATCATAGTCCTCTAGCAGTCGAACATGGTCATCTAGCAACATCCGCATCGATTCAGATGGGATTGCCTTGAATCTGCTAGGACTTAAAGGTTGTTCTGGATGGTCCAATGCCGCTTCCAAATTCTCTCTATTCTGCTCTTGGAGTCTCTGGTTCTCCTCTTTTGCTGCGGCTAGGTGTCACCTGAGTAAGCCCATATTCCTGGTCAGCGTCGCGTTCCTAATTGTTTGGGCTCGAAGCAGGTTGTCCAGATCAGCAGTGGCTTCTTTTGTTTTCTCTTCACTTTCTAGCTCTAGCTTATGATATGCCTCTCTTAGTTCTTGGTATCGCGTATTTAAAGCGGCATTCTTGATTGATAATGAATTAAGCTGCGATTGTAATTCATTTGTCGTCCTCTGCAGCTGTTGATAGTTGTTGCCAAGAGATGCAAACTCATCTCGTACTTGTGACATGCATGTGAACATTTGTTGAAGTGCAGTGTCTATGGTTGGCGATGATAGTAATGGAGTGCTAAGTGAGGATGCAGTGGAAGTAGATGCAGCGGGAATGGGGAATGGGGTTGGGAAGGTGGATGCAGTGGTGATCGTGGAAAATTGTGACGTACCTAAATATGATGGTGCTGTGAGTGGAGTGGGTGCTGGTGCGGTGGGTGGTGAGATGTCCATGTCATTGGACGTGTCAAGTGCGGTGACTGTGAAAAGCGGTGTGTATGTGGGTGGTTGTGTAGGTGTGAAGACGGGATTTACAAATGTAGAGTAATTTACAGGGGGGATGGCTGGAGCAGCTTGGTGAAAAGGGGAAATAGGGGTTATAGTGGGTTGGGGAGGTGAAACTGGTGAGAAGGTTAGTGGGGTTAGAAAGGTGAAAGGGTGTCTTAAAGGTGGGGGGAAGGATGGGAAGGATGAAGGGATGAAGGGGTTAACATGTAGACGAGGTGGGGTGGGTGCGGGCATGGTGGTATGAATGGGCAGGGCAAAGGCGGTGGCTATGTTGCCGTGGACTGGTGTGGCTGTTGGAGAAGCAGGTGGGTTTGCAGGGGATACAGGATGGGTTGGTGAAACATGAGGTGAGAGAGGAGTAGAAGGTGTGGATGTTATTTCAAGGATAGTGGTAGTATGTACGATGGTAGTACGTGGCGGGGAGTCGACTAGGATAGCTTCGTCGGTGAAGGATCTTTCCGGACGTAGGCGTGCATCTTGCGCCTGGTGGGATGATTGAGCACCTACCGAAACTCGAATATATTCACCGGGCTTCGATAACAAGCGAACTCTGCGAGGGTCATATTGGGGGAGTCGCTTCCTTTGTAAATATCTCAGTGCTTCGACCGGGCCAATGGATTTGACCAGTTCTCTGAACCCTCTGATGTAGACTTCTTCAAACCCTCCGGAGACGAGTTCTTGTTCGATTATGGTTTGGCTCTCTTCTTCAGTCAATTTCTTTCGTGCCCAGACTTTCTCCATTGTACGATATAATTTCTTGATTGCCAATGTGTAAGCTGCTGCTTCGAAAGTCTCCTCTTCATGCGTGCTGGTGTCACCGTGTGCATCGGTTTGTTGGCCTTGGCCGTCTGTCTGTCCTTGTTCTTGGGAATCATGCGTGCCCTGGCTGGCTTCGTCATCACCTTCGTCGTCGTCGGTGGCTGTTCTTTCGTCATCAGAGCTCGACACAACTTGTCCCTGTGGCTGATCTCGCGGTGTGGTAGGGTAGCTGGGGCGTTCATATTCTTGAGAGAACATCTGTGCCTCTGAAAACTGGAACTCATTTGAGAATGCATCAGGCATTTCAAAATCGAACGTTGTGTTTATTGGTTCTACTTCCATGTGTGGTATTGGGAAAGAAAAGGCTTCCGCACCAATAGTGGTGGGAGCTTCTACTGTCGTGGTGGTGGGTTCTGTGGTTGTAGCTGCCTGAGGTGCAACGGTACTGGTAGTGCCCTCCGTTACTACTGGTCTAGATAACCTTATTCGAATGGGTTGTACTGTGGGAGCGGCTTCTGTCGGTGATTGCTTTGGGGAGGGTTGTGGTGATGGTGACTCTGGCACTTGAAGGCAAGGAATAGTGCCTCTCATGCGCTTACCTGCCCGTGCTCTGCTGGGCTTCCTGGCTTTCTTCGTCGTTCCTTTGAATGCCTTCAGCTCTTCTCCTGTTAATGCACGTTCAATTGGCAAGTCATAAGCCAAGCACATATAAACAATTCTTGTCAGCGCACAACATCCATTAAGCACTTTCTTTCGTTCCCATCTGTGTTGTGCCAAATACATTTGATCAATGATCCAGCTTGCCAGATCGACAGTCTGAGGTCCAGTACAGGCTAAGTACAATCCAAACCATATTCTTTTATGTGGCATGGTGAATCTGTCTTGAGCAGGGAATGCAAAATGTTGCATGCATATCCGTAGCGGCTTTGACAGCTCAGGTGTAATTGCTGAGATCTCCTCCCACTTAGTAACATCCCCACGTTTCATAGGGTCTGGAATTAATCTTTCTCGATCTGTGGGCGTATGGGTTCCATGAATTTTGATGGCAGCTCTGATTAAATCCTTCGAAAGATAAAACCTTTTGTAGGGTGGATCATCCACTAAAGAAGGCAAAATAAAAGTTCCTGGGATATCCTTATTCTCTGAGGCCAGCAAAGTAGTGACTAAATAATAACACCTGTAAAAGTCAGGTTTGGGCAGAGGATCACTGAAATACTCCGTGAAGCCGGCTCTGGCCCAAACATGAGTTAAGTCCTGGGTGTTCTGTAGGCCTTCGAATTCTCTTGAGAAGAATTGATATTTTCCCCAAGTGCGGTCATCAAATGTCAAATTAGATTCAAATATAAAATCCGCGTCCGCTAAGGGTCCTGCAAGTCCCTGAAACCAGTGAGAGTTACGGTGTATCTTTTCTGTGTAGCCCATAGGTGGGTTATCGATCGGCATGGGCCCTGGAAATCCTTGGAATTCTGGCGGTGGAGCAGTCGGGTGGGATTCTGCTTGTAAAACATTGAGGGGCACAGCAGCTACGCTGGGGCCTGCTTCTGATGGTCCTTCGTCGGTTTGCATGATGACTGATGCGCTATTGAGAAAGATCTGCTACAAAAGATTAACACATTAGCATGGAAATTAATTATGATCCCATTAAAGTGAGACCGCAATCCCTTTCCATAACTGATGCGTAACCCGTGTAGCCAAGTGCTGTGATGTGATGGATGCAATGCTTCTTGTAGCACTAGTGTAGGTCTCTAGACACCTACACGTTTCAGATTAAGCATACATTTCTTGATGAGATGAGATTATGAGTGATGTGTGATGATGGTGGGTGAATTTTTACAAGGTTTAAAGGTTAGTGATTTAGTACAAGGTTGTATGTTAGTCGGGGGGGTAGTTTTGTTAGACAATGGGTTAGGGGAAGACGGTTGGACACTCTTCGGTATCCATTTCCTAAGAGTCTTTGAGGGGGTGGTGGGTTTCTGTTGAGGGGCAAAAGGTAGTATCGGGTGTGGTGGTATTGAGGGATGGAAAGATTTGTGAAGGGTATATATTACATGGCTTAAGGGTTGAGCTATGATACATGGTTTGGGTACCCAAATCTGTGTGGGTGTGGGTCTATGGGTAAGGTATTTCTTGGCGATCCAAATTTGTCGAATGCTCGGACCTGTAGAAGGAGGTCGAGGGGATGGTGGATACTGATTCTGTTTCTGTTCTGCCTTTTTCTTGTCGATCTCTGCTTGGTTGGAGTTCTTCGGTGCTTTTTGTCCTTTTGGCACCCATATTTGTCTGGTGCCGCTTCCTTTGGGTGGCCCAAACTGCTTTCCTTGTTGTGTCTTCTGATTCTGCCATCGGTCTGGGTTCCTTCGTCGTGGTTGACTCTGTTGTTGTTGAGGTTGAGAGGTCGGATGGACACTCTGCTTTGGAAAAGAAGGGAGATCCAACACTTGCGTGACCTGCCCATTAGGAAGTGATGCGTTCTTTAACTTTAATCTAGGCCAGTCCGCAACAAGTTTGGAAGGATGAGCACCGCAGGGTGTCGTGCTCATTTGGCCGCTGATGCAACCCACCTGACCGCTGATTGTGTCCATCTGCCCTAGCGGATGGGTAGCTGCCTCTTCTAGTTTGCAAGAAGCCCCAGGGAAGATCTCCTGTCGTCCTTCTGATTGACAACTGTCCATAGCCAAGCCCGAGTGGGTTGGTGTAGACGTAACGTGACTGGTCTGACCCAAGATCTTCCGGTCTTCCGTCGCATGCGTTTCATAGGGTCTAGGGTTACAAACCTCAATCGGAATGCCATTAGGGAAGTCAAGCGGTATCACTCGCTTCTGTTCTAAGGTTCCAATCTGTAAGGAGCCTTGTCTAAGATTTAGGTCCACTGAGTGATCGTATAGCCAATCTTGGCCAAGGATTAGGGGTTCTATCAGGTCGTCATCATGGCACACTAGTAGCTTTGCTGTCATGGTCACATCCTTAATGAGGATAGGAAGGTCCACCTCACCCATGCAAGGGGTTTCCATGCCTCCTAGGCCTATGAGGTATGCCTCAATTGGCCGCATTTCTATTCCTGAATCCTTATAGTGGGACCATCTAATCGCACTAGTCGCAGCACCTGAGTCAATTAAAGCCCTGAGTTCTTGGCAAGGGTTGCCGTGCCCTAGCCTAACTGTAATGAATGGTCTCCTGTCCACTATGCTAGGATGAGTGGTTGACTTTACTTGACACATGGCCATGGGATATCTGGGTGATGTTTCTAGATGGTTATAATGTTCTCTCCCTAGTCCTTGTCTTCTTAGCTTCATGCGCTTAATGCGTTCTATGGCTTCTGCCTGAGCTTCAACTCGTATTCTGTTTTCTTCCTCCTTACGCTTCTTTGCCAACGTGAGTCATCTGAGCATATCCTCAGTAAGAGGTTCCTGATATAACCTGACTCTATAGCCACTAATGTAATTAGGCATTATATCTCCTTCTAAGGTGGCTAACTGTACTGCTCCACTAGTCGAAAGTCTGTTAATGATCATAGGTCCATAACCTCGCTTTTCTAACTTCCGTGCGTGCTGTTTCAGCGTATACACTAGAACTAAATCTCCTTCTTTTAAACCTTTATCTTTCACATGTGCATCAAAATATGCTTTCTGTCGCTTCTTCGCTGCGTATATTCCTGCTGCTGCTTTCAGCCTGGTTTCTCCTAATCGTTCCAAGTCCATTATTCTTGCTGATAATTCATGGCCGGTCCACTGATGTTCTTGTGCAACCTTAAGTGTCGGTATCAAGAAGTCCAAAGGAAGCACAGCATTCTGACCAAAAACCATCTGAAAGGGAGTTGCATTGAGTACGGTCTTGTAGGCCACTCGATATGCCCAAACAGCGTGGTGTAACTGTTTGTCCCAATCTGAACGTTTGTTGTTCACGAGTTTCGTCAGTACGTTACAAAGTATCTTGTTAGTGCTTTCAGCCTGACCATTGGCCTGAGGATGATATGGTGCAGATTTCTTGTGAATCACCATAAAATCCTGTAACAAATATCCAATGACTTGGTTTAGAAAGTGAGTGCCTCGATCGCTCACTAACTCTATAGGCAATCCATATCTTGTAAAGACATTTTCAAATAAGAATTTTGCAGTCGTGTGAGCATCATTCTTTTTTGTGGCTTTTGCCTCTACCCATTTGGTTAGATAATCTCTGGCAACAATAATGTATTCCGCATGTGTACCTTTTGCAGGGGGGTTAATGGGTCCTACAAAGTCTATACCCCACTTAGAAAATGCACGTCCGCCCATCATGGGTTTCAATGGCATTTCATCTCTACGAGTAGGAAACTGAGTTCTTTGGCACACATCACATCTCTTTACATAGGTATGTGCATCCATGTGAAGAGTGGGCCACCACAATCCTGAAAAGAGGATGGCTTTGACTATCCTATCGGGTCCAAAATGACCTCCTGCAACACCTTGGTGTGCAGTCTCTAGTATGCTCAGATAATCGCTCTCATGAACACATTGTCTTAGATATCCATCTCGTCCTCTTTTGTATAGATTATCGCCAATAAGTGAATAGTCGTGAGCTTCCTGCTCTAGACTACGTTGTCGAGCTAAGGTCATTCCTTGAGGGAATGTGTTCGTCCTCAAGTATGTCACTAAAGGTTCACTCCAGTCTGGTGTGAGAGACACGTGATATAGTGTAGCATGCTCTACTGGTGGTCTTTCACAGCAAACATGGCATTCCTTACACAACTTGTAGACATCTGCTTCCATCGTAGGCCAATATACTCCCAATCTCTGCAGAGTATGTAATGTTCGATGTTTTGAATGATGTTGCTTTAGTGCACCTTCGTGTGCTAATTGCAACCAATTCGCATGTTCTGATTCATCTACACAACAAGCAAGAATCTTTTGATTATCCCGTTTATATATGCTTCCTGCCATTATTTGGTACCTCTGAGACTTGGTAATCTCTCCCTCTTTGATCTTTATCCTAGGATTCTTGGGTCCGTATGTCAGAATAGGGACTATAGGCTTAGCCCATTCTGGTGCTATCTCAAGGTTAAACAAGTATGCATCTGGGAGATCATCCGCTACTCCTTGAGGAGCTTCTCCTGAGGTTAATCTTGAAAGGTGGTCAGCTCTAAGATGTGTCTTTCCTTTCCTGACTACTACTTCAAAATCATACTCCATGAGTAATAGAAACCAACGTATCAATCGTCCTGTGTTACATGGTTTGTTGACTAAGTATAATAGGGCTTGATGATCTGTAAAGAACTTGAACTTGTTGGCCAACAAGTAGTGCCTAAACTTCTTTACTGCGTAGATCATCCCTAATCCTTCTCGTTCCGTCGTGGTGTAATTTCTTTCTGTTGCGTTCAATTGTCTGCTAGCGTAAGCTATGGGGAGATCTATGTTACCTTCCTTCGTGGGTTGTGCTAACACACATCCTATGGCGTAATTGGATGCATCCACATGTACATGAAATGGCTTACTCCAATCTGGGGAAGTCAATATAGGTGCTGAGCACAAGCGTCGTTTAAGTTCATTGAATGACTTTTCACATTCATCTGTCCATTCAAAATTGGTCAAAAGAGAGTACAGAGGCTTGGCTATGATTGCATACATGTGTATGAATCTCCTATAATAACCACAATGGCCCATAAATGCCTGTACCTCTTTCACATTAGTTGTTCTAGGTAATTCTGCAATTACCTTCACCTTTTCTTCGTCCGTAGAGATTCCATTTTTTGACACAATGTGTCCTAGAATTTTGCCTTGTCTGACCATGAAAACGCATTTTTCTGGGTTCAAACAAACCTGATATTCTCGACATTTGTCAAATATTTGTCTTAACTCTGGGATATGTGTTTGTCTTACATTTGAATGTGCACATAAGTCATTGACATAAACTTCCAAGCTCTTGCGTAAGAATTCCTTAAAAACATGACACATGAGTCGCTGGAAAGTAGCGGGTGCATTTGTCAAGCCAAATGGCATTACACGAAATGCAAATATGCCCCATTCAGTGGCAAAAGCCGTCTTGTGTTGGTCTTCTGGAGCAATGGCTACTTGATTATAGCCTGAAAATCCATCAAGAAAGCTGTAAACTTCCTTGCCCGCAACTCTTTCCAATAGATGTTCCGTGATAGGAAGAGGATAACTATCTCTAATCGTGGTGGCATTAACTTTTTTAAGGTTGATACACACACGCAATTTTCCATTCTTCTTGGGCACAACCACAATGGGGGATACCCATTCGGTATGTTCAATTTCGTAAATAAATCCTGCTTCTATCAAGCGATCTATCTCCTCTTTAATCTTCGCAGCGTAATTATCATTGTACGTGTAAGGTTTCTGTTTTGTCGGTTTTGCATCTGGAGTCATAGGGATTCTATGAGAACATATATCTGGATCTACTCCTTTCAAATCTTTGTAACTCCAAGCAAAAACATCTCTATATTCGCGCAATAGGGCAACTAACTCTTCTTCTTCTTCAGTCGTCAAATCATGCCCTATGTATGTACATTTTTCTTCTTCTCCTTCTATGGCAACTATTATTTTCTTGGTTTTCTCTCGGTTATCATATACTTGTCCATCATTTACCTTTCTATTAGGCATTCGTACCATGATTCTTCTATCTTCGATTTCGTATTTCTTGAAATTCTCGGGTACTTCAAATAAAGATTCTTCTTTTTCTGACATGGTTGCTTTCTTCTTTCTTTTCTTACTTTCACTCTTAGCAGTCACTTGAGTGGCTAACCTTACCTCGTTCGTAATTTCCTCGTGTCTCTGAGTGTGAGTCTCTACTTCGTAGAAATATTCTTCCTCGGATGCAAAGGGTGGGTCCATGATAACTGATTCTAAATCAAAATCGCTTGCATCCTCAAATGCATCAGTGTTCGGTTCACATTCTTCTAAAACTGCATCGCACATGATTGGCTCTATCGTGAAAACTGAAATGTCATAGCCATCCTCGTCACAGTGGGGTGTCCATTGTTCTTCATTGATGGCTACATCCATGGTTGCTAGTATTTCTGCCCAACCATGGGGTTCAAACTCTTCATCTGGGAATACTACAGGTGCGTAGGCTGGATCTTGAAGGGTTCGTGGATGTTGTTCTGCACCTAAGGTCCTTGCTTCTAATCGTTCTTCCTCTTGTTTGGCTACTTTACACATCCATAAATGGGTATCCTCATGCAACCAAGAAGGATTTGATTCTAATGAGTGCACGGATTCCGTCTCTACTGGTGTCTTATGGATGGTGTTCCATTGTATTGGGGGTACATCTCTGTGTGAATAGTCTTTAAGATTGACTTTAGTAGTCACTCCTAAATGTTGCAAGTACAAAGAATTAGTTCCCCAATCTTGTACAATTTGCAACTGACGCATGAATGGTCGTCCCAATATCATCTCATAAGCACGATTTTTCGCAAAGTCACAAATGGCGAAAGTATGCTCAAATTCTACACCACAAGTGGTGAGAGATATGCCTTCTAGTAAGCCTAATGGTTTTTCTATGTGTCCATCAGCCATTTGTAGTTTCATCCTGGTGGGTCTGAGTGTTGGCTTACCCCAACGTTTCCACAAAGCGGTGGTAGCGATGGCTACTCCGGCTCCTGAATCTAAGATGGCTTTCATGTTGTAGCCCTGATGGGTTATTGGAAGATATGTGTTACCTTCCTCTCCTTCGCTTACGTCTCCAATCTTTTCCACGGGTATCTCTGGTACCTTCTTATGTGATCCTATTTGAGAGGGTGTGGTAGCAAGCTCAGGGAATTGATTTGCTACATGCTTCCACAATTCTGGTTTTACCTTTAACAATTCCTCCAGAGTGAGATTACATTGTACTTTGGTATTCTTGATCACTTCCGTGTTCCTAGGGATCACTGATTCTTCATTCCTCACTATTATTGTGGGTGCTCTCATACTAATAGACTTAGCTTCCCAAGGTCCTGTGAACTGAGGTAATTCTTGTAGAGAATTAGATTCAAATCCTGTGGGTTCACTCAGTTGTTCCACCTCTACATCATCATATATAGAGGGGATGTCTTGGGGAAATTGTTCCTGCAAGTCGTCTATTTCTTGAATAGGAGGATGAGTTCCTTGTTCTCTTCTCCATTTCTCTTCTTGGATCTCCCTCAAAAATTCATGTGAGTACCTATGTATGGAAGACAAATTGTCTTGACTTTCTGTATTGGGTACTTGAGACAGGGATGGTGCATTCCTTTCCTGTGTCTCTGGGATAATAGGGTTCCTAGACTGATCCTTTTTCTCTTTGCTTTCTATCAAGTGTTCTAGCCTCTCCATTAGTCCTTGAAAGTGTAATTCCGGTTTTGCCATGTTATTCCAATTAAGATATCTAGAGGCTTCGAACAAAGCTTGTGCTAACTCTACCATCTTCATGCAAAGTTTAGTTCTCTCAATTTCTAGATCAGCTCGAGGGTAGTTTTTACTCATTTCCGTTACTTGAGGTCCCTCTTTTAATCTTGCCTGATATGCACGAAACATCATGTCTAGGTCTTCTGGTATGGGTTCCGCTAAAACTGATCCTGATTTCTGAGCTGGATTTTCTTGGTTTAATTCTTGTGAAGTCAATTCTTGGATTTTGGCTCTAGATTCCTTCAAGCTTCCTTCCAACTCACTTATCTTTTTACTCCATTTTCTCTTGATTCTTTCTCTAGAATCTTTCCAAGATTTTGTCTTTTTACTGCTAGATTCTGCAACTTCACTAGTTCCGGCTACTTTCTCATGATTAAGCTGTTGGTTTTGTAAGAGCGCCTGGGCTCTGGTTATAGCTTGGATAGGCACGTATGTAGGGTTAGATCCATCTACGGTGTTTACAATACCTATCACGTTGATCGGTGTCACATTCGAAGTATTAACAGGGTTCTTAGGACAATCTTTGATTATATGCTCTTTGCCACAATCGACACAAAAGCCTTGTATGCTATAGTACTGTGATTGCCTTGCTATTGGGGGATGTGGACAATCCTTAATGAAGTGATCTCCTTGGCACCTAAAGCATGGTCCTCTAGGGCCCTGTGGTCTCTGTTGTCTCAATTGGGGCCGTGGGTTTGGGTTTGCATACATCACATTAGCATAGTCTGGCTCCCAACTAGGTTCCATTGGTGGACTATCATAATGATACGTCTCCACATGTTCTGGTGACTCCGTGTAATAAGCGGGTGGACTAGTTACATGAGTAGAGTCAAAACTGTTTGAGTTCGGGTCACTTTCTGTGATCAAGGGTGAAGAAGGCACTAAGGCCCTACTTAGGTTCTCTTCTGCAGCAGCGTATTTGACTGAGATGACATTCGCGGGTGGGGGTGGCTGCTGAGCTAAGACGGGTTGAGGTCTCTGTTGAGCCTGGTATGGGTAGTTTTGAGGAGGCCTATAGTAATAAGGCTGAGCATTGTATTGGCCTTGATACCTGCCTGGCTGCTGGTATGTTTGCGGGTAGTTCTGTCTCACGGTTTGTTTGTTGTATGGGCAGTCCTGAGCCGTATGATTCGTGTATCTTCTCTCAATTGTACAATATTGGCCACTAGGGTTGGCTTGAGGTTGTGGTGCATTGGGACACACGTTTTCCAAATGATTTCCACCACAAGTGTAACAACGTACATTAGTTGGTAGCTTGGGCACCTGTTTACTAGACACTCCTAGTTTTTGGGCCACTTTTTCTGCTAGGTCCTCTATCGAATTAGACAATTTTGTGGATGCTAGAGAAGAACAATCTGAGTCCTTATAGACCTTTGAGAGTTCTAATTCCTCTCCTAGGTTATCCTCGATGTCTATACATATTCTTACACACTCCTCTAGCGTTCTGGGTTCTTTTAGGTACACATAGGAGCGTAGTTTAGCGCTCAACAAGCCATCTAGGAACAGTGATACTTGTTTGGCTTGTGAGGGTAGCTCTTGCATTGGACATCGTTCGACATATTGTCTAAACCTACGTCCTGCCAGTCTTATTGTTTCTTGAGGGGTCTGTTTAAAGCTATGAATCAACGAAGACGTGTCATGTCTAATCCCACTTTTAGAGAATTCAGTGATGAATGACTGTAGCTCAATGATGAGTAGCACCTCCTTTAATGTCAATCCGGGAAGACGTGAGGATGGTATGAAGACCTCGAGCAAGTGGCGGCACAAGTGCGTGAGTGAGAAGCACACTAGCATGCACACACATACACACACACGCGCACACACGGCAAGACAAAGAGTGAGAATCAATGGAGCTTTTAGATTACTTTCAAAATGCTCTTACAAGTTCGTTTCAATTACAATCTAACCTCAAAAATGAGCTCTCTAGCTCTTTTTATAGTTTTTGACTAGGTTTTGGCCCTGTCCAGACCTAGTGTCCGGCCTAGTTAAAAATTAGGTTCCAGGGCCAATTTGAGGGCTTAAACGGAGTCTAAAAAATATGAAAATTGATATGTAGGTACTTCTAAGGCTCCTCAAGCTCAAGGACTCCTTGGCTTGCACAAAATGGAGCTACAAAAATATGAAATGGTATTTACAATGATTGTTAGTGATAAGAATCACTGTTAAAAGATGTAGATTTGGAAAAATTAAAGGGCCTATCTGCCAGATTTGCGTCGACTGCTTTGTCTACTTACTCCTTCACCTTGTTCTGATTCTCTCCGTTGGCTTCCTTGTCTAGTCAATCCTTGGGTGCCCTGGCTTCCTTGTCTAGTCAGTCCTTGGGTGCCCATACTGCTCTCAACACCCCCCCCTCTCTCGCGTCTGTCGTCCCTGACAGACCCTTGTTGCTGGGAGTGTTGGATGTAATATTCCACAACCTGAGTGGCAAGCTGATGTTCTTGTAAGCGTAGTCCTCTGGCCAAATCTTTCATCATACGATCCCAATCGATTGGTCCTGGAATGTCCGGATGTGGCAGACGTAACTGATCTGCATGGATCGCTTGTTCTACTGCGAATAGATGTAGCAAGTGTGTGGGTCTGGGAATGAAAATTTCGGAATTGTATTCCCAGAATCCCGTAGAGAACATTTCCTCAAATGTCTGCTTGAAGCATGCGGGCAAGTACTTTATTCGTGCATGCCAAGCAAAGATGATAGTGACCGAGGGGGTTTGGCTCATGTCGTAGACTAGATCCTTGTTGCCTTGAGCGAATCCAGGGGCGGAGATGTATGGAGCTTGGACATTCCGAAAGGTTTTGAAGACAATGGTCATGAGCTCGAATATCTTCATACACATTTTCGCTGCTATATCAGGTACATTATTTAGGCGGGCGGACCAGTGCCGAATGGTTGATATCATGTAGGCTACGGTTGGAGGCCCTCGAGGTGGAGCAAAATATGGATAGTTAACCCAAGCCGAGCACTCTTTATTGTTGTGTACCTTGATTGCAAATGCTTGCCAGGATCTGCGACGTACCACTGGACAATAGCATGGATTATACTTGATATAGAGTGGCATGGTAGCCCAGGTACTCATCATCTCTGGGTAATCGGTGAGTAAACGTGCACGCCAATTAGGTTGGAAAATCGAGCCAGCACGTGCATCGGTCGGTAAATCCCCTATCTCGAATTGAGTAGCGAATGTGGGCTCCTTCCCTGTATGTCTTTTGACTTCGGCATTATAATCATGTAGTAAGACAAAATAAGGCATGTATTGCGATTCTGATGTTGTGATTAACCGTTGATGGGATAATTGTTGAAAGTAGGAAGACCGAAGGACCGTTTCTTCCAGATTCGTGAGAGATTGCATTTGCACGGCCACACGATCATCATGTGTCTTACCCACTTTCTCGACCCTTCTAACCCAATCTGGAACTTGAATTTCTAACGTGTCTTGTCCTTCTTCTGTAGTTCGACCACCAGGCGTCGGCATAGGCTCGTATGGCTCTTCGTAGCTGTCCTCGACGGGGATTTCCACTACTGTTTCAGGTTCTGGTTCTTCAATGGGCGAGGGTGGTCGTTCATATGGTAAGAGGCGTGCTTGGAGTTCTGCCACCTGTTTCCGAAGGGTCTCCATTTCTTCTGTAGATTGTTGCAAGATTACCGGCTCCGTTTGAGCAGTGGATACACTGGCTAACTGTTTCTTTAGATCGGCACATTCAGTCTCTAGTTTTTCATATGACTCCAGGAAATTTGCATGCTCCTCAAGTAAAATGCGGATGTCTTCTGATGGAACTGCTCTATATCTGGTAGGGCTAATGGTTGCTCCTACGGTTCCTTCCATAGCCGCTTCAAAGTTATCTTGGTTTTGTTGTTGAAGTCATTTGTTCTCTTCTAGTGTTGCTGCCATATGCTTTCTTAGTAGTCCAATGTTGCGTCTGAGTGTAGCGTTAGATATCATTTGCGCTTGAAGCACTGTTTCTAGTTCCTTGACTGCTTGGTCATCTACAGTTGATGCCTTTGATTCCAATTCGGAGTGAGCCTGCTGTAGTGTGGTATGCTCGTCTAGGAGCGTCAGGTAGTCAGCTTCAAGAGTGGTGACTCTAGCTTGGAGACGTTGAGATTCTGCCTGGAGGGCAGCATTGCGTTCTTCCAATTGATGGTAGTCTTGTTGTAGCTGATGTGCACACTGAAGTAATGTGTTGAACGTGCTATTTACATTATGAGATGCAAGGGGAAAAGTTTGAAATGCAGGGGAGGAGGGATTGGGTAGGGGGGTAGTGAATGCTGTGTGTGCCAATGATGTGAGTGGTGAGGTGGGGGGTAGTGGAGGGGGAGGGGGTGGAATTGTGGGGAGAGGTGCTGTGGTGGGTGAAATGTCCATCGGGTCAGCCAGAGTGGTGTGTATAGGGGCTACCATGTAGGTGGGTATGGTAGGTGAGGTGAGTGTGGTGTTCGTGTAAATTGATGTCGTTGCGAACATCGGGGAAAGGTGCCTTTGAAACATTGGAGAGCGGAAGAGCTGCTCCACAAGGGACGGGTATTGGGGTGGCGCGGTCAGGTTGAAAGAGGTGTGGGGACCAGATGGGAAGTGAGGGTCATGGAATGGAGGTACCCGTATTGGGGGATAGGTCGGGAAACAAAGGGTGCCTTCTGTGGGTGCTGGGTTTCCAACTACACTTGTAATTATGGGATGGCCAGTCATGGGTTCAGAGGATAGACGGGATGAAGTGTACAAGGGATTGGTGACGAAGGAGAAGAGGGTGTCTTGTGAGGTGGGTTCTCGAAATGAGAATGATTTGAATGAGGATGGGTTATAAGTGAATGTAGAGGTGATGACTGTCGTTTCTTCCGAGGTGGGAGGTGGTGGTGGGGGTGGAGAAGGTGGTGATGGAGGACGCTGGGGTGAGATGGGTGATGTCTGAACGAAGGTTTCAGCGGAGAGGTGAGTGGTGGTTGTGGGGGTGGCTGTGGTCTCAATAGGTACTTCTGGTTCTGTGACGGGTATTCTGATAGTCTTACCTGCTCGTGGTAACGTGTCCACTCTGCGTTTGTCATACCTTACGGACTGGCGGACAGCGGTGTGGACAGCCTCTGGAACTCCTAAAGAGTCTGACACTAATTTGAGGGTGTCAATGAAATGTTGGTCCACTCCTTCATCTGATAGCATTACTTGCATCAAAGCTTGACCTGATACTAGAGAGAGCTGATGCCTTTCTTGTACTGCTTTGATAGTGTCGTATAGCCTTCGTAGTTGAGCTGTATATGCAGGTGCACCTACCAGTTCTGGCACTTCTTGTTGCTCCTCTTGTTGCTCTTGATCATACTCCTCCTCATCATCCTCCTGTTCTTCATCTCCGTCATCTTCTTCCTCCACTTCAACAGGGGTGACCGGTGCTTGGGAGGTTGTGGCCTGCGTTTGTACATTTTCCGCTTGTTGTGCCTCTTCTGTCTCCAGCTCTACATCTTGTAGTAGTTGTTCGAAGTCTTCATTAGTGAGTTCTTCCAAAGCTGCACCACTAGGAAATTCGAGATCCGTTGGGATGGGAGGAAATATCAAAGTGGAACCATCGGTGCTGCGTCTTGGAAGTCGGAGTGTGAATGGTCGGACTCTTCGGGGTGGCGGGGTGACGTCTGGTGTTAGGGTGGCTCCACGTGGCTGAGCACATGGGACTTGGACCGTGCCTCTCATCTTCTTAGAAGGGGGTCCAGTGGATGTCCTGCCTCGAAACTGCTCTACCCGATTCCACATCAGGGCTCGTTGGATTGGGATGTCATAAGCCAAACACCTATAGATGATTCTTGTTAGAGCACAGCAACCATATAAAACCTGTTTCCGCGGCCAGCGTTTGTGAGCTAAGTGTATCTGATCAATTATCCAGTGGGGTAGGTTGATGGTGAGGCTCTGTGTCTCTACCAGATACAGGCTAAACCAAATCTTTTTGTGCGGCATGGTGAATCTATCCTGCGCCGGGAAAGCAAAGTGTTGCATGCACATGCGAAGGTGTATTGCAATATTAGGCGTCATGGATACCATGTCTTTGAGTTTGGTGAGACTTCGATTCTTCATGTAGTCCGGTACTAGGGTTTCCTTCTCTGTAGGAATATGCATGCCGCGCATATCCAGAGCTTCTCTCACCAAATTGTTTGATAGCCTAAACCTCTTGAGCTCATTCCCCTTTGTCAGAGATGGAATCACAAATGAGCTTGCACCTTTTGGGTTCGGATTTGGAGTCAAGGTGTTGATGAGATAGTAGCATCGCATGAAGTCAGGTTTTGGGAGTCGGGCACTGAAATAGGCACTCAATCCGGCTTTTTCCCATATCGGACGTAGACCTTCCGCATTTTGTAACTTCTCAAATTCTCTTGTAAAGAAATGGTATCTGCCTTGCTTTCCATTGTAGTCCAACTCTGATTCCCATAGATACGTTCCTTCCCCCAAAGGTCCTGCTACCTCGGTAAACCAATGTGAAGTCTTTCCCACGGGCATGGTGTGGCCACGCGGAGGGTCCGCAATAGGTATGATTTTGACGGCCTGCAACTCTTCTGGTCTTTCAACTGTCTCAGGCAAAACGGGTAAACTGTCCAAGTCCACCACTTGCGGGTTTGTTTCTGTGTGAGAGCTAGTTCCTGCTGCCTCCGCCATGTTGAAAATGTCGCAGCTGATTCTGTGAGAATATATGAATAAACATTAACATTGCAATGGACACAAAAATGACATGGTGTCCCTTGTTACAATATTAACTTAAAGTTCTGGAGTGGTTAGGAGTTAATAAGTGCTCGGTGCTGGTGTGTGTGGTTAGGAGTTAGGTAGACCTAAGAGCTAAGCGAAATGATGTGAATTAAGAGTGAAGCGGTTAGTAGGTGGTCATGGATTTACAATAGGGTCAGGGGGTTTGTTACAAGTCTTGGGCTGCCAAATGCAGTGGATGGGTTTTACTCGTGGTTCCCTAGAGATTCTCGATAGCTTTATAGGTGTGTCAGCTTTAACCTGAGGCCTTTTAGGGGCCCATTTACAACTGATTCTGTTCGTGTTCATGTGCCTTGGTGTTGAAAATGAGTGGATGTAGGCTGTGCGAGTGAATGAATCATGCTGTGTAGGGTGTGTTCTTGGTGTAGCTATTTGAGCCCGCAAACAAGCCTTAGGCACCCAAATTTGTCTTGATTGTGGGCTAGCCTTCATCGACCTTTTGGGCACCCAAATAGATTTCACGTTGGCAGAAGAATTTCCGGAAGACCTCTTATTAGTGACGTGTTGATGGTTATTAATAAGAGGCTTCGCCCGTGCTGTTGGCGTGGGTGCAACCGGGTGTTCGCCTTTTCGCACCCACACTTGGTTCACTTGTTGAGACATTCTGCTACGCAGGTTCTTTTGATGTCCGGCATAGGTAGTACTCTGCTTCTTCTGCCTTTGCTCCACCGTTGGTTGTTGCCTCCTTCTGGCCTTTGGAGAAGAAGGGAATTCCTTTGCATCCCTGACTCCTTTTTTGCGAATATCATTCCTCTGCAACACATAGTTTTGGACAAGAACAGCATGGTCAACTTCATGTGCACCCCTGGAGGGACCAGGAGTCTGTGCCTTTTCTAGTTTCTTGAGTGCTCCATTATCCAACTCTACTGTAATTCGACTATGATTGACCCATACCTGAAGAAGTCCACTTCTTAGGTTTAAGTTGACTGCTTGGTCATAGATCCAGTCTTGACCCAAGACAAGAGGTTCAGTGAGATCCTCATCTTGACACACTAGTACTTTAACTGTCATTGCCTCATCATGAATGTAGAGGGGAAGTTCCACCTCGCCCATACAAGGGGTTTCCACGCCTCCCAATCCTATAAGATATGCCTCCACAGGATTGACAGTTAACTGTAACTCTTGACAGTAAGACATTCTAACAGCACTAGTGGCTGCACCTGAGTCAATCAAGGCTCTTACAGTCCTTGCACTTTTTCCTTGTCCTATATCTAGGGTTACGAAAGGACGTCGATCAGTTATCCTAGGTGAGCTGGTTCCTACGACTTCACACATTGCCATATGATATCCTTGATCTGCATAGTCATTTGTCCTAGGCTGCTCTCTACCTTGCCTTCGTAATTTCATCCTTCTGATGCGTTCTAAAGCTTCTGCTTGAGCTTCTTCTCTAATTCGCTTCTCTTCCTCTTTGCGTTTCTTAGCAGTGTTGAGTCGGCTGAGCATTTCCTCCGTGAGGGGTTCCTGATACAACTTGACTCTGCATCCGCTAATATAGTTAGGGAGAACATCACCCTCTAATGTGGCTAATTGTACTGCTCCACTCGTGGAGATCCTATTGATAATCATAGGTCGGTAGCCTCTCTTTTCTAGCTTCCTCGCGTGTTGTTTCAGTGTATAGACTAGGACTAGATCTCCGGCTTTCAAGCCTTTATCCTTCACATGGGCATCGAAGTATGCCTTCTGTCTCTTCTTGGCTGCATATATTCCTGTAGCGGCTCTCAGTCTTGTTTCTCCTAATCGTTCAAGGTCAAAGATCCTAGAGGAAAGCTCATGACCTGTCCATTCATGCTCTTGTGCTACTCTCAATGTAGGGATCAAGAAGTCCAAGGGTAACACAGCGTTTTGGCCGAATACCATCTGAAAGGGGGTGGCTTGGAGTACCGTTTTGTAGGCAACTCGGTATGCCCAAACAGCATGGTGTAGCTGTTTGTCCCAATCAGAGCGTTTAGTGTTCACTAGTTTCGTCAGTACATTGCATAAAATCTTATTAGTGCTCTCAGCTTGTCCATTGGCTTGAGGGTGATAAGGGGCAGACTTCTTGTGTATTACCAAGAATTCTTGGAGTAGATTTTCAATCACTTCATTTAAGAAATGAGTTCCTCTATCACTTACAAGCTCTATAGGTAGCCCGTATCTCGTGAATACATTCTCAAACAAGAATTTGGCAGTTGTTTGAGCGTTGTTCTTTGTCGTAGCCTTTACCTCTACCCACTTGGTGAGATAATCTGTCGCAACAATGATGTATTCCGCATGAGAACCCTTAGCTGGGGGATTAATAGGACCTACGAAGTCTATTCCCCACTTAGAGAATGCACGTCCACCCATCATAGGTTTCAGTGGCATCTCATCTTTGCGTATAGGATACTGAGTCCTTTGACAGACATCACACCGTTTCACATAGGTATGTGCATCCATGTGAAGGGTAGGCCACCAAAAGCCCGCAAAGAGGATTGCCTTGATCACCCGATCCGGTCCAAAGTGTCCTCCTGCTACACCTTGGTGAGCAGTTTCTAAGATCTTAAGATACTCACTTTCATGGACACACAGTCTCAGGTAACCATCCTTACCGCGCTTGTATAGATTATCACCAATGAGTGAATAATCCTGGGCTTCTTGTTCCAAACTCCTTTTTCTAGCTAGATTCATGTCTGGAGGGAATGTGTTTGTCCTCAAGAATGATACTAGAGGTTCACTCCAATCTGGCACAATGGATACTTGATAGAGAGTGGCATGTTCCACAGGTGGTTTAGTGCAACAGATTGGGCATTCCTTGCACAACTTTTGGACATCCGCTTCCATAGTTGGCCAATGCACTCCGAATCTCTTTAGAGTCTGCAACGTTCGTTGCTTTGAATGGTGTTGCTCTAACGCACCTACATGTGCTAATTGCAACCATTTAGCGTACTCATCCTCTTCTACGCAACAAGCCAAGATCCCTTGATCTGTGTGCTTGTACATGCTTCCTGCCATGATATGGTACTTTTGGGCTTTTACGATCTCTCTATTCCGTGTGTTTACCACTGGATGGTTAGGCCCGTACGTCAATACTGGTACCAATGGCTTAGCCCACTGCGGTACAACTTCCAAATTAAACAAGTAAGCATCAGGAAGATCATCTGACACTCCTTGTGGGGCTTCTCCCGATGTGAGCCTAGAGAGGTGATCTGCTCTCAAATGAGTCCTACCTTTTCTTACCACAACCTCAAAGTCATATTCCATTAGCAATAGAAACCATCTCACTAATCGTCCTGTATTGCATGGCTTGTTTACAAGATATAACAATGCCTGATGATCAGTAAAAAATTTAAACTTATTTGCAAGCAAATAGTGTCTAAATTTCTTGACTGCATAAACCATGCCTAATCCTTCTCGCTCTGTAGTGGTGTAATTCCGTTCAGCCGCATTCAATTGTCTACTGGCATAGGCAATTGGAAGATCCATATTACCTTCACCAGTAGGTTGTGCAAGCACACATCCAATAGCATAATTGGATGCATCCACATGAACATGGAATGGCTTATTCCAATCTGGTGTGGTCAAGATTGGTGCTGAACATAGTCTTCGTTTAAGCTCTTGGAAGGAATTCTCACATTCATCCGTCCACTCAAAGTTTGTCAGAAGTCCGTACATGGGCTCTGCAATGACAGCATACATGTGTATAAATCGTCGATAATAACCACAATGCCCCATGAAAGCTTGTACTTCCTTGACATTCTTTGGCCTAGGTAGCTCTGCTATGGCTCTCACTTTTTCTTCGTCGGTAGATATGCCATTCTTTGACACTATGTGTCCTAGAATCTTGCCTTGCCTGACCATAAAAACGCACTTTTCTGGGTTCAGGCAGACTTGGTACTCTCTACATTTGTCAAAGATTTGTTTGAGTTCAGGAATATGGGTTTGTCTAACATTAGAATGAGCACAGAGATCATCAACATAGACTTCTAAACTCTTCCTCAGGAACTCCTTAAACACATGGCACATCAGCCTCTGGAAGGTGGCTGGTGCATTGGTAAGCCCAAATGGCATTACTCTAAAAGCAAAAATGCCCCATTCTGTGGCAAAGGCTGTCTTATGCTGATCCTCTGGAGCTATGGCTACTTGATTGTAGCCCGAAAATCCATCGAGGAAGCTGTACACTTCCTTGCCTGCCACTCTTTCTAAGAGATGTTCTGTGATGGGAAGCGGATAGTTATCTCGAATCGTGGCGGCATTAACCTTTTTCAAGTTAATGCACACACGCAGTTTGCCATTCTTCTTGGGCACCACTACGATGGGGGATACCCATTCAGTGTGCTCAATTTCATAGATAAATCCAGCTTCGACCAGTCTATCTATCTCTTCCTTGATCTTAGCAGCATAATTATCGTTATATGTATAAGGCTTTTGCTTAGAGGGTTTGGCGTCTGAAGTCATGGGGATGGTGTGCGAGCATATGTCCGAGTCAACCCCTTTCAAATCCTTGTAACTCCAAGCGAATACATCTCTGTATTCTCTTAGCAAGGCAATCAATTCGTGCTCTTCTTCTTCTGTCAGGTCATGGCCTATATATGTGCATCTCTCCTCTCCTTCTTCTATGGCCACTACTATTTTCTTGGTGGTTTCCTTGTTATCATAGGCCTCTCCTGATTGTGCCTCTCGTTTAGGCATTCTTATCATGACTCTCCTGTCATCTATCTCATACTTCTTAAAATTTTCTGGGACCTCAAACAAAGATTCTTCCTCTTCTGGTAAGGCTTCTCTCTTCTTTCGTTGCTTTCCTTCTTCCTTAGGGGTCATATGCGTTGCTAATCTTACATCATTTGTAACCTCTCCATGCCTCTGGGGTTGAAATTCTATTTCATGGAAGTATTCTTCATCTGATGCAAATGGTGGGTCCATAATGATTGACTCTAGATCGGAGTCACTTGCATCCTCAAATGCATCAGGGCTAGGTTCGCATTCTTCTAGAACTGCCTCTCCCATGATTGGCTCTATGGAGAAGACTGAAATATCATAGCCATCCTCATCACAGTGAGGTGTCCATTGTTCTTCGTTGATGGCTACGTCCATTGTTGCTAAGATTTCTGCCCAACCGTGAGGTTCAAATTCTTCGTCTGGAAAAACTACAGGTGCATAGGCTGGGTCTTGGATTGATCTATGGGTTTCTTTCGCACCTACCTCTCTGGCTTTCTCTCTCTTCTCTTCTTCTACTGCTACCTTGCACATCCATAAGTGAGTATCTTCATGCATCCATGAGGATCCAGATTCTATGGAATGCACAGATTCCGTATCATCTTTGGCTCTATGGATGGGATTCCACTGGATAGGAGGGACATCTCTATGAGAATAGTCCTTGAGATTGACTTTGGTTGTAACGCCCAAGTGTTGCAAATACAAGGAGTTGGTTCCCCAATCCTGTACCACTTGCAACTGTCGCATAAATGGTCTTCCTAAAATCATCTCATAAGCATGATTTTTGCTGAAGTCACATATAGCAAAGCTATGCTCAAACTCAACACCACAAGTGGTGAGAGTTATCCCTTCCAGCAATCCTAAGGGTCTCTCAATGTGACCATCGGCCATCTGCAATTTCATTCTCGTTGGCCTGAGTGCCGGCTTGCCCCAACGCTTCCAAAGGGAAGTGGTGGCAATTGCAACTCCTGCACGTGAGTCCAAAATTGCCTTAGTGGTGTAGTCCTGGTAGGTAATGGGAAGATAGGTGTTCCCTTCTTCACCTTCACACATATCTCCTATCTTATCCAAGGGAATTTCTGGCACTGTCCTATGGGATCCTACCCGGGAATGAGGTTTTGCAACTTCAGTTACTCGACTGGCTGCACATTTCCGCGCGTTTAGTCTATCCTCAGGCAGTTCTTCCAAAGTGCAATCGCGTTGCACCTTGGTGTTCGTTACTACCTCCGTGTTCCTTGGTATGACTGAGTCGTCGTTCCTTACCATGACTGTGGGTGCTCTCATACATGTGGACTTTGCTTCCCATGGGCCTGTGAAGTGGGGTAGCTCCTGTATGGAATTAGACTCAAAGTCCAATCTCTCATGAGACTGAGTACTCTCATGTTCCCCGTAAATGGATGGGATGTCTTGTGGGAATTGGTCATGTGCATCGTCCACAAGTTCAAATGGAGGGGCGACCTCACTTTCGTTATCCCATTTATCTTCTTGAATCTCTCGTAGGAAGTCTGGTGCAAACCGATTCATAGAAGAAGAAGTGTCTGGCTCCGTAGAATTAGGCACATAAGCAACCTGGGAAGGAGGGCTTATTCTATCGTTGGCTCTCTCCTCGTTCCCACAGATGGCTGGAGCACAAGCTTCTTGGAGAGGATTACTTATTCTATTACTCTTCCGAGCAGGCTCATACGCTCCCTGAGAAGGAATGTAGGTCACCTGTGGAGGTACGTAAGCTTTCGGGGGAGGCTCATCTGCCTTTTGGGGAGGAGGATAGGCGTCTTGAGGAGGCGCGTGGGCTTCCTGAAGAGGCTGGCTTATCCGTTCTCTTGCCCTTTCCTTTCTTTGAGGGGCAGGTTCCTTCTCGGATTGTGCAATCAGCTTCTCTATTCTTTCCAGCAGTCCATCAAAGTGTAACTGCGTCTTAGCTGAACTAGAAATGTTAAATAGGCGGCTGGCCTCAAACATGGTCTGAGCTAATTCCACCATTTTGGCACAAATCTTAGTTCGTTCAAGCTCTAGCTCGGCTCTAGGGTAGCACTTTTCATGATCGGTTATGGTTGGCCCTTCTTGGATTCTGGCCTGATATGCTTTAAGCATCATATTAAGGTCCTCGGGAGTGGGGTCAGCTAGGACTGATCCTACTCTAGGGGGTGGTGGGATTTGATGAGGCGGTGGGGGAAGTGGTGGGTTGGATGGAGGTGGGAGTGGTGGAGGCGGGGTAATGTGAGAGGGAGTTGGAGCTGTGAGTTCAGTTATCCTCGCTTTGGTTTCTCTTATGCTTTCTTCAAGTTCGTTTATCTTTTTTGCCCATTGTCTTTTCATTCTTTCTCGACTATCTTTCCACGCTCTAGCCCTTTTCTTTGTCACGCTCTCGGTTTCACTAGCCTCTGGGCCCTTTTCTTGGCTTGCCTCTTGGTTTTGCTGCAATGCCTGAGCTCTAGTAACCACCTGCACTGGTGCAGTGGAAGTGACACTTCCTGAGGCATCCACAACCAACCCAATCACATTGATAGGAGTGATTTTTGGCATGTTATTGGGGTTCTTTGGGCAATCTCGTAAGAGATGCTCTTTTCCACAATCTTGGCAAAAGCCTTCGATCGTCACGGACTGATTTTGTGTAGGTGCAGGTAAGGGACAATCACGAATGAAATGATCCCCCTGACATCGGTAGCATGGTCCTCTAGGCAAGGGTGGTCGTACCTGCCTAGGTTGAGGCCTAGGGTTGGGGTTTGCATACATGACGTTCGTGTAATCCGATTCCCAACTAGGTTCACTTGGTTCTTCACTATAGTAGGACTCACCATGTTCTGGAGACTGCATGTAGTAAGCCTGGGGACTATCGACATGTGTCGAGTCAAAGCTATGGTCACTCGGGTCGCTTTCAAAGATCAAAGGGGTTACTGGTACTATGGCCCTATTCAGGTTTTCTTCTGCCACAGCATACTTTACTGGAATCACGTTAGCGGGGTTTGGAGGCTGTTGAGCTAGCACCGGTTGGGGTCTCTGTTGGGCCTGATATGGTTGCTGATAGGTTTGTTGGGGTCTAGCATATTGTGGTGGTGGATTTTGGTTCTGGTATCGGCCTTGTTGGTAGGGCTGCGGATAGGGTTGCCTAACTGCCTGCTTGTTGTATGGGCAATCTTGTGCGGTGTGATTGGTGTATCTCCGTTCTATGGTGCAGTACTGGCTACTAGGGTTTACTTGGGGTTGAGCCATAATAGGGCAGACATTCGCCATATGGTCACCACCGCATGTATAGCACCTTTTCACAGGAGCAAACCTTGGGATTTGTTTGCTAGTTACACCTAATTTCTGAGCTACTTTTTCGGTAAGTTCCTCAATTGATGTGGACTGCATGGAAGAGTGACTAGATGCACTATCTGAATCTTTGTAGATTTTGGAAAGCTCTAGTTCTTCCCCTAGGTTATCTTCAATGTCAATGCACATGCGTACACACTCTTCTATAGTCCTAGGGTCCTTCAGATACACATAGGATCTCAATTTCGTACTCAGCAATCCATCAAGGAATAAGGCTACTTGTTTAGCAGATGTGGGTAGTTCCGAAATAGGGCACCTTTCCAGATATTGTCTAAATCTTCTTCCGGCCAATCTGACAGTCTCTTGGGGGGTCTGTTTGAAGCTGTGAATCAATGAGGAGGTATTGTGTCTTATGCCACTCTTAGAGAACTCTACGATGAAAGCCTCTAGGAGTTGGTCTATGCTCCTGAACTGGCGCTCATCTAATGGCTGAAACCACGTAAGTGCTGTGTTCCTAAGGGTTAGACCGAAGGCATTGTACTGCGTGAACAGATCCTCCACTTGTTCAGCCCTCAAGACTTGCTTGAACTCCGCCACATGATCATAGGGATCTCCTGTGCCGTCAAAGTAATTCTTCATGGACTTAACTAGCTGGGTGGGTCTCAAAGTTCTTGTGTGCTCTCTAGGCCTCGGCAGAGGGAATCCATCTACATTTCTTTGGTTCCTGTGGGCTCTATGCATCTCAGGTTCTACCCTATTCGTCTCTGTTCTCGTTCTTTCTCTACCCACTGGGTTGGCAAAACTTACTTCTGGTCTATCTCTACTTCTGTCTCTTTGCGTACCATGAGCTTGGGAAGTTCCAGCCCCAGGGTGACCATAGGATACATTTGATCTTGGTTGGGGGAAAATAAATTCACCCTTCCAAGTGTAGGCATGCCTATCATTTTCTGTCACCACAAAGATCCGTTCTGAAGCATGATCTAAGTAAGTCACTCTGCCTGGGCTATCCGGATCCTTAAACTCATAGATCATGATATTTCCTATGTCTGTTGGCTGATTAGACTTGTACCTCCAAAAGGCTTCATCAGTTTCTCGATTGAGGAGCAACTCTATGCTCTTGTTGTCTTGGGGGACCCATTCAGGCGTGATAATCCTAGTGAGAACTGATTTTCCTCGAGGGGTTCTAGGTTCCGCACCCATGTTCCCTTGTTCCAGGTCCCCTAAGTCCGCTTCTGAGATTACATTCCCTAAGTCATCGGTCCTATCAGGGTGACTAGTGACTACATATATAGTTCCTTCTTTGTCCAGGTATGCACCATTTTCAAACTTGACAGCTGGGTGCTCTAGTCCTATGGATTGGTCAGGGTTTTTAATCTGGACCACAGATCTTCCTAGGCCGTCCTCATAGATGCTCGCACCTAATCGGTTGGTCCTAAGGTACTCCAGCTGCGTTTTGTACGGGCCTTCTACCCTGTACAAGTAAGGCACTCCTGAACTTCCCGTAGGTCTGTCCATGCCTTGAGACATCTCTGACTCACTGGTCTCAGAGCTAGGGTAGTACGAGTGGTGGCTCAACTGTTGGGCCCAGGACCTAGCAGTGTGGTTGACACTAGCCTCTGAAGATCTAAGGCTTTGTCTTTCCCTTGCTAAATGTCGTCCTGATCTAAGGTTCATATGCCTAACTGATTAGCCCAATTTTTTCCAGAGTACAACCTCGTTGCCGATTAATTGGTATCAGTCACTTGATTCTTTTTAGTTATTTTATCACGTTTGAGTTCTTGTCTGATATCACGTCGTCGGAATACTTGAGTGTTCTTCGTACTTTTAGGTTGATCGTTCCACGTTAGGTTCTTTCCTTTATGTTACCGACCGTACAGAGATTAGATTTTTATCTTGAACTTGAGTTTTTAGGTAGTCTTCAACTTGATGACTGCCTATCGTCGCTCTGACTTACTCCTACCTCTCGTCGTTCTTAGCCTAAGCTATGAATTGACAGAGGGGGTTAAAAGTGTCCAACCTTTTGTTTCCTGCTCGGTTGCCCTTGAGTGCCCAGGAAATGTGTTCCCAAGCTCGTACTTACACTTGCTTAGAACGCCTCTCGATGCTCTGTAAGAGTTTCAAAGTTAGCTTTGAAATTTACATTCCAAAGACAGAACCAATTATTTTCATTCATGTAGCACAAACACAAACTTTCATAGTGATTTTCAAGAAAACAATCCTAAGGACCCCTGACTTTGATCCCCCTGGGTATGGTCAACTTCAAAATACCCTGGGCGTGTAGTATATGCTACGAGCTTTCCAACAAGCCCTAGAGCTCAAAAAATGGATCTCGTATGAAAAAGTTGTGACCGTTCAGGGTTCTAGGGTTACGACAGGGTTCAAACAGGATCACTGTGCAACAGGTTTTCCCCAAGTTGTTTTCCTACGGCTTCCCCATGTGCTCAAGAGCATAATATTTGTGCCCAAAATTAGCCCAACTTTTCAATTATCAAACCCTAAAAAATTTGGCTAAAATGGGCTGTCAATCGCGATGGATAGGGCTGTCAATCGCGATGGACACTCAGTCAATCGCGATGGACAGAGAGTTCAGTCAATCGCGATGGACACCCAATTCAATCAATCACGATGGACACCCAGTCAATCGCGATGGACAGAGAGTTCAGTCAATCGCGATGGACACCCAGTCAATCGCGATGGACAGAGAGTTCAGTCGGTCGCGATGGACAGGGGTTCAGTCAATCGCGATGGACAGAGAGTTCAGTCAATCGCGATGGACACCCAATTCAGTCAATCGCGATGGACACAGAGTTCAGTCGGTCGCGATGGACAGGGGTTCAGTCAATCGCGATGGACAGGCAGTCGGTCGCGATGGACTGGCAGTCAATCGCGATGGACAGAGCTGTCAATCACGATGGACAGGGCTGTCAATCGCGATGGACTGAAATTTTGCAAGATTTTCAAAAATTTTAGTGGGAATGTGGTGTGCAGGGTCTCTAGTCCACTGTGGTGCACTCAGATTTACCAACAAGTGAAAATTTCTGTCAATCGCGATGGACAGAAGGTGGCGACTGCGAGACAGTTTCGTCGAGTTCCGTACCTGCGCGGGAAGCTGGAGATGGTGATGTGACCTGTACCTGCAAGATAGCTCAAGAAACATGCAAAAACAGCACATGCAATTTCGCTCTCTCGCTCTCTCTCACAAGTGAAATGAGGGAAATGAGGTGGAGGTGGGGATATAGTCAAAAAACTGAAATTTTCGCGATGATGGAGATGGAGGTGGGAGATGGTGATGATGATGATGGAAATGAAGATGGTAAAGAAAGTAAAAGAAAATCGATGAGAGTGAAGAAAATACCTACAACTCCAACGCGTCAACTCTACGTCTTACCATCACACGCTCGTCCTCAAAGCTCAATCCCCGGCAACGGCGCCAAAATTTGGTGTAGCTCAATGATGAGTAGCACCTCCTTTAATGTCAATCCGGGAAGACGTGAGGATGGTATGAAGACCTCGAGCAAGTGGCGGCACAAGTGCGTGAGTGAGAAGCACACTAGCATGCACACACATACACACACACGCGCACACACGGCAAGACAAAGAGTGAGAATCAATGGAGCTTTTAGATTACTTTCAAAATGCTCTTACAAGTTCGTTTCAATTACAATCTAACCTCAAAAATGAGCTCTCTAGCTCTTTTTATAGTTTTTGACTAGGTTTTGGCCCTGTCCAGACCTAGTGTCCGGCCTAGTTAAAAATTAGGTTCCAGGGCCAATTTGAGGGCTTAAACGGAGTCTAAAAAATATGAAAATTGATATGTAGGTACTTCTAAGGCTCCTCAAGCTCAAGGACTCCTTGGCTTGCACAAAATGGAGCTACAAAAATATGAAATGGTATTTACAATGATTGTTAGTGATAAGAATCACTGTTAAAAGATGTAGATTTGGAAAAATTGAAGGGCCTATCTGCCAGATTTGCGTCGACTGCTTTGTCTACTTACTCCTTCACCTTGTTCTGATTCTCTCTGTTGGCTTCCTTGTCTAGTCAATCCTTGGGTGCCCTGGCTTCCTTGTCTAGTCAGTCCTTGGGTGCCCATACTGCTCTCAACAATGACTCTAAAAAGTGATGGATGTCTCTAAATTGCCTTTGTTGCAATGGTTGGAACCAAGTTAAAGCTGTATTCTTTAACGTTAGTCCAAATGCGTTGTACTACGTGAACATGTCTTCAACTTGTTCTGCTCTTAGTACTTGCTTGAATTCTGCGACGTGGTCATAGGGATCTCCTGTCCCATCAAAGTAATTCTTCATTGATTTTACTACCTGTGTGGGTCTCAATACTCTTGCGTGTTCGCGTGGTCTAGGTAGAGGAAAATCATCTCTACCACCTGGTATTCCATGATCTCTTTGTCTATCCATTCTATTAGTGTTCGTGGTTGTTCTATCTCTCCCTATGGGATGATTAAAGCTTACTTCCGGTCTTTCTTTATTTCCTTCTCTTTGATTTCCCTGGGCTGAGGATGTTCCTGCCCCTTGTTGACTTGTATTCATGTTCGTTCTAGATGGAGGGAATACCAATTCACCTCTCCATGTGTATGTGTTTTTAGCGCGGTCAGGCACCACAAAGACTCTTTCTGAAGTCTCATCCAGGTATACAACCTTTCCAGGTGTGTCCGGGTCCTTGAATTCATAAATTGTAATGAAGCCTATCTCACCAGGGTGTTCCTTTCTGTACCTCCAAAAGGCTTCATCTGTCTCTTTATTTACAAACAACTCGGTGCTCCTGTTATCTTGAGGGATCCACTCTGGGATGAGTACTCTTGTTAATACGGATTTCCCTCTAGGTGTTCTAGGTTCTTCTAACGGTTCTTTTCCTTGAAATTTCGCTTCCGTCTCTAATTGAATTGTGCCAATCTCATTAGTATCGTTTGGCTGCGTACTTAGAACGTACATGGTTCCTTCTTTGTCTATGTACGCGTCTCTCTCAAATTTCACCACTGGTCTTTCCAATCCAATGGGTTGATCAGGGTTGTGCAGTTGCACCACTTGCCTTTGCAAACCATCCTCATAGATGCGAGCACCTAATCGGTTGGTTCGGAGAAACTCTAATTGCGTTCTATAGGGTCCTTCTGGTTTTTCTAAGTAGGCTACATTCGACCCTCCTTCTGGTCTGTCTGTGCTAAATGCCATTTCTGATTCGCTAGTCTCTGAGCTCTCGTAGGGGTAATTACTATTCAATTGCTGAGCCCACGATCGAGCAGTAGTTCTTACACTAGCCTCTGATGATCTAAGGCTTCGTCGGTCCGACTTACCTATATGTTTGCCCGATCTAAGGTTCATTAATTTCCTTCCTTGCTCACTCAATTACACACTTAGATCGTCAATGGTTCTTTGTTATTACTTTCTTGATTATTTTTTATTTTCTTTGGATTCTTGTCTTAATATATGCGTCAGGAATTCGACTTTCCGTTATGATTTTGAGTTCTCGTTCCGTCAGACTTATGTTCTTTCCTTTAGGTTTTCGTCACACACACCTTTACTTGTAGTCTTAAACTTGAAAGAATTAAGTATCTTGAACTTGAGGCGTTCCTATCGTCTTTAATCCACAACTACCGTTTAGCTTAAGCTAAGAATTGACTGAGGGGGTTGAGTAATCTTCCAACCTCGAGTCAGCTTTTCTGGTTGCTCTGATGCCCAAGAAGCCGCGCTTCCCAAGCTTTATGCCCTTCATTGCCTTGCCTTGGTTGCCTTTGATTGCCCTTGCTAGACCTGGAAAAATCCAATTTTAGACCAATTCACAGTTGGATGATCAAGCACTTGAGCATACACACCTTTTTAGTCCCTTCCCTTTTGCCCAAAATTTCAATACTTGCCCCCTGGCTTCCTAGTCCCAAACTAGGTGAAAAACGGACTTCGGATGAAAAAGTTATGAGCGTTCAGGCCCTGGGGGGTAAAAACTGACAATCAGGTTTTCCTTCAGATATGAGCTAAGGGGTCTCCTATGAGTCTAATGGTCCAAAAATTTCTCAAAAATACCCCCAAAATTGGTCAAAAAATGGAACCCTAAATTTGTGATGGGGGTGCACAATCGCGATGGTCTGGGACTGTCGCGATGGTCCAAGCGAACCGTCGCGATGGCGTGGAATTTGGACAATCGCGATGGTGCGAAAAGGTGAACCGTCGCGATGGCCCGAAGTGAACGATCGCGATGGCGTGGAAATGGACCGTCGCGATGGTCCGAAAAATGAACCGTCGCGATGGCGTGATCAGGCGGACAATCGCGATGGCGCGGTCAACGGTCAAAGGTGGACAATCGCGATGGTCCGAAGTGAACCGTCGCGATGGTCACAAGTGCGATGGCGTGAGCCAATCGCGATGGTCCGATTTTGGGCTGTCGCGATGGTCCGAAAAACAAACCGTCGCGATGGTCTATCTTGACACGTGGTACTGTCGTGGCGATGGCGTGAGCCAATCGCGATGGTCCGGGGTCAGCTGAACAATCGCGATGGTCCAAGTGGACCGTCGCGATGGCTCAAGTGAACCGTCGCGATGGTCCGAGACCGTCGCGATGGTCCGGCCGAGCCGTCGCGATGGCGTGAGCCTATCGCGATGGTGCGACACAATCGCGATGGTCTGAGCCAATCGCGATGGTCCACCAAAGTGTGAATTTTTGAGATGCGCCTGTGGATTCGTAGATGCGCAAGGGTCGCCTACCTCGTGGTGTGGTCGCCTACCAAGAATTCCGAAAGTTGCAGACCATCGCGATGGTCCGCCACACTCGGCTGATCTTTGACAGAGAGTAAAATTTTACCTTTTCCAAGCTTCCTTGATGCACTGGAGCTCTGTACCTGCAAGAAAACTCAAGAAAACACAAGCACACACAAGCACAAAAGTTCTCTCTCGCTCTCTCGCATGCACAAATGAGGGGAAATGAGGTGAATGGGTGGATATGGTGAATTTTCTGATTTTTTTGGAGGTGAAGATGATGATGCGATGATGAAGATGAAGTGCGGGGGAGGTGAAAAACACTAAAAACTAAGTAAAAACAACAACAAAAACTGAAATTTTTACCTTCCAACGCCACTTCTTGCTATACTCTTACCATCACACATTCGTCCTAGACTCGATCCCCGGCAACGGCGCCAAATTTGGTGTTGCTCTAGCACAATGGTGAGAACCACGTTAAGAAGCTTCACCTCCTTAATGTCAATCCGCAGAAGAGATAGGAGTGATATGAAGATCGTGAATGAGAGATGATGTGAGAGTGAAGGTGAGAAGCACAAAGATGCACACACACATACACACACACAATGAAGAGACAAGCAAGACACAATGGAAGGTGGGAAATTAGCTTTATTACTCAAAAACACTATTACAAGCTCAAACTAGCTCTAAGCTCACACTAGCCAACATGAACCAACCTCAAAAATGAGCTCTCTAGCTCTTTTTATAGTTTCTAGACTAGTTTTGACCGGTTTCACATCTAGTGACCGGCATAGTTAAAAAATAGGTCCTAGAGGCTATTTGGAAGGGTAAACGATGTCTAAAAATAACAAAAATTGGTACGCGTATTCTACCTAAGCTCCTCAAGCTCGAGGACTCCTCGGCTTGCACAAAATGGAGCTATGGATTACAAAATGGGGTTTTGTCTATATTACATATGTTACAAGAGTGATGAAAATCATTGTTGGATGTTTGAAGAGGTAATAAAAACATAATTGTTTGAAAAAATGATCCGACTGGCTCCCTGCTCCGTCTTTACATGCTTCCACGTCGTCTGTGCCTCTGACTGCTTCCAACAGCTGCCCTATACTCAGCCTCACAACTAGAAGTGGCCACAGTAGGCTGCTTCTTGCTCAACCAAGTTATACATGAGCTACCAAGATGAAGCAAAAGCCACTAGTGGACACACAAGTTTCATAGCAACCAGCCTAATCAGAGTCAGAAAAAGCATGCAAATCTGGCAGTAGAGGGGATAAAACAACCCAAGTAGCCGAGTACCACTCAAGTAGCGAAAGATGCGCTTAACCACCTGCCAATGCTTGACTCCTGGGCGATGCATAAACCTGCTCATCTGTGAGACAGCAAACTGAATATATGGCCGAGTAATGCATAAGTAAATCAAGCATCCAACAACCTGCTAATAGAGAACAACATCAAATGCATCTCCAGCATCATGAAGCCTCAATCGTAAACCTGTCTCCATAGGAGTAGCAATAGGCTTACAGTCTTCAAGGCCAAAACATTGCAATAATGTGTCAATATATTTCGTTTGACACAAAGCCATTCCACCATCAACTTGCATAAAATGAATGCCCAAATAGTGATGCAAATGCCCCAAATCAGACATCTCAAATGAGGCATGCAAATCAGCCTTAAAATCAGCAATATGCTTCTCAATAGGACCAGTGAGCAGCATGTCGTCAACATAGACAACAACGATCAGAAGCACATTATTAGCACGCTTAACATATAAGGTGCTTTGAGTTGGACTGTTCTCAAAACCATGTGCAATCAGATAGGCATGTATCTTCTCATACCAAGCACGTGGTGCTTGTTTTAAACTATATAATGCCTTCTTTAACCTACACACCTGGTTTTCATGCCCTTTCTGCACAAAACCATGGGGCTGAAAAACATACACTTCTTCATGCAAGTCACCATTCAGAAATGTTGTTTTTATGTCCAATTGATGTACATTCCAACCATGATGGGCTGCAAGTGTAGAGATGCTCCGAACAGTAGTCATACGCAAAGGTCTCATCAAAATCAATGCCTCTTTCCTGTGCATAACCCTTTGCAACAAGCCTAGCCTTATACCTGTCAATTGTACCATCAGCTTTATGCTTCAGCTTGTATACCCACTTAGTGCCAATGGCCTTCTTGCCACAAGGCAAGTCACATAAAGACCAAGTACCATTCTTCATTATTGCATCATATTCAGATTGCATAGCAGCCATCCAATTTTCTGAATTTTGTGCTTCATCAAACGAAATAGGCTCATTCTCATCACAGAGACTAGATTCAACCATAGCATAGAAATCTGATGCAAAAGAGGCACTATGAGAGCCTAAACGAGTACAATATGACAGAGGTGCATCTAATTTGCTATCATGCAAAGTCTGCACCAGCCATTTTGGCATAGTCTTTGCCTGCTCAATATCAGCTCTCTCATCAACAAGTACATCATGTAAATCTGCATCAAAAATGGAATGATCTGCATCATCACATGAAACCTACAAAGGCTGAGAAGTTGCCTCATTAGGACCAGCACTAGACTGTCCACCTGTAAAAAGAGGCAGCAAAGTATCATACATGTCTTTGGAGCTAACAGATGTCTCCTTAGTACATGAAAGCAATGGCTGAATAGCATCCTCCACAAAAACAACATCATGGCTAACTAGAATGTGTTTTGTCTGTGGATGATACAGACGATAGCCTTTACTTTCAGAACTGTACCCAACAAAAATACATTTTACTACTTTATCATCCAATTTTCTACGATGTTGTCCAGGCACTAATGCATATGCCAAACAACCAAAAACATGCAGATGAGCAACAGATGGCTTGCGGTCATGCCAAGCCTCATATGGAGTGATAGACTGCAGCACTTTAGTGGGACACCTGTTCAGTACATATGCTGCACACATGACAGCCTCAAGCCAGAAACTATGTGGTAAAGCCTGACTCTTGACCATACACCTCACCATCTCCATGAGTGACATGTTCTTTCGTTCAGCAACTCCATTCTGTTGAGGTGTATCCGGCACTGTACATTGGTGTTTTATCCCACGTTCAGCCAAAAACACATTAAAATTAGAAGACATATATTCCCTCCCTCGATCAGAACGGAGGGTGCCCATTTTACATGCTGACAAATTTTCAGCCAAAACCAAAAATTGTTTGAAGCACATGAACATTTCAGACTTTGCCTTCAATGGATATACCCATGCATGCATGGAAAAATCATCGATGAAAGTCACGAAGTAAAGATAATTCCCAAAAGAAGGTGTGTGCATAGGACCACAGACATCACTATGTACAAGGTGCAATTTTTGAGTAGCCCAAAGTGAACCATCTTTTGGAAAGGACGAACGTTGCATTTTGCCCAAAATACAACCTTCACAAACATGTTTTCGAGGTGCCTCAAGTTTGGGCAAAGAGGACACCATTTTAGATCTCTGCAGGAGTAGCAAACTAGCGAAATTCAGATGACCAAAGCGTGCATGCCAAAGCTTTGCATCTGACATAGCCTGAGAATCATTTACTACACATGCCAAATCATTTACAGATCTTTCATAGTCTATGAGCTTGTACAGCCCACGACATAAAATGCCAGAAGCAATAATCACATCGCCATTTGAGAGATCATGAACTGTACACCTGTCATCAACAAATTTCACAACCAAGCCAATCTTGGCTAATTCAGAAACTGATAACATGTTCTTTTTTAATCCCTGGCACAAACAAAGAATCTGTCAAAGTGAAAGAACTACCATCAGCAGTAGTCAAAATGATCTTACCAACTCCCATAACAGGATAAGAGGAGTTGTTGGCGCATGTAACAGTATTCCCTGTAGGGGCAGGCTCGAGTGAAGAGAAGAAACTGTGCTGCGAGGTAATATGTTTGGTCGCCCCACTGTCAAAATACTGGCAAACATCTAAGTCTACTGCAGACATGCATTGCTCATGACAAGATGGGTCAAAACTGCAGACAGTAGTAAACGCCCATTCTTCTTCCTGCATAAGGTTAGCAGACTCTGTTTTTCGTATAGAGGCCTCTGCAACAACCATTCCAGCCTCTTTCTTCTTTGCCTCTTTAGCAGCGAGTTTTGGACAGTTCTTTATGATATGATCATTCCCTTTACAGTACTTACAAAACAATTTCTGCTTTTCTGATTTCTTCTCATCTTTTTCTTCCTTCTTTGAATATGCAGAATTAGCAGATTTTTGCTTACTAGTTGAAGATCTCCATTTTCCTTTGCCCTTTTGACTAGCCAGGAAAGCTTGATCTACAACTCACATAATGGCCCTGTTCTGCCTGGACTAATCTTCCTGCAACAGAACAAAGACTAACTCCTCAAATGATAAGGCATTCGGATTGCCTTTCATCATCAACCAAAGAGTAGAAGCAAAACTCTTATATGAATCACGAAGACCATTCAGAACGGTCTGCACAAGTGAGCTATCTAGTATAACCTCATCAGCAAAAATCAACTGTTCCATCAAGTCTTTAATCTTCATTAGGAAACTGTCCATAGAATCACCTTCATTCATGTGCTCACTCTCCAATTGTTTTCGAAGGTAAGCAACGCGAGCCTCATTCCTAGCTTGGTACAATGTGGTAAGTGTATCCCAAGCATCCTTAGCTGTTCTGCAAGAGCGAATGTGAGAAATAATGGCACGTTTGACAGACAAAGCTATCAATGCATGTGCCTGGGCATCTTTGCCATCCCAACAAATTTGCTCTGTAGTAGGTGCAGCAGAAACCGTAGCACAAACAGGAATATGCAGAATATCATCATCTTTGACACCTTCTGCATCAGCTTCAGTACCTGCAGTTGTAACAGTTGCAGGTGTGATAGGACGTTTTTCAACACCCTGCATAATGTTCCACAGTCCTTTTGCAACCAACACATGTCGCATCATATAAGCCCATAACGGGTAGTTGGTACCATCCAACTTTTCCTCAACAGCCAACATACGAAATACATCACTGCTTTCAGCCATGGTCGGTGACTAAAATACCTTGATGTAGAAAATTGACTGTATCTCAAAAAGTTGAACAGAACTGCCCTGATGAATTCTGCTAGACCTGTAGCAGACTTCGAGACGCTTATACTGGCGAACAAAAACTAGTATACCTTTGGCACAAAAGGACGAAATAGCCTACACAAGCGCTACGATAGTGCGTTCGGAGGTCAAAACGAGCTCAGATTGCGATTTTGGCACCACTGAACGAGGCTGTTTTGATCTCGAAAACACGTTGAGTATGCTCACCAAAATTCGTGCGATTCTGAGACTGCAAACGGACGAGTGTTCACGGTGCCCTAGATGAAGCGACGACCTGCTCTAATACCAATTGTTTGAGTTAGACGTCTACGGAAGCACGCGAACAGCACAAGGAAGAAGAAGAAGCTTGGAGCACAACACACAATACTGAATGTATTACTAGAGAATGTACAAAGATAAGTAGCCCATTAGGGCAATAGGCGTATATAGAAGCCGGGGGAAAAAGACCTCCTAAAGAGGGAAAAAAAATTCCCCGGCGGTCCTAGTGTGTTCACACACATCACTACCTAAATATATCAACACTCATCATGATCAAAAAAATAAATCTTTTTCCGTTTCCTTCCCTCCCCATATGTAACATACCATTTGAGATACATATCTACCAAGGCACTGTCGAAAAATTGATTAGTTAGTAAAATGCCTTCTGCTCAATCTCTGCATGAATTCTATATCCCATTTCAATGTCCCACATGTTACCACAAACTCTCAAGATTCATACACATGTGATACAATTAGGGGGGAGGGGGAAAAATTGATTAGTTAGTAAAATGCCTTCTGCTCAATCTCTACATGAATTCTATATCCCATTTCAATGTCCCACATGTTACCACAAACTCTCAAGATTCATACACATGTTACCCTCCAATTCCATTGGTTGTAAGAAGTAGTCCCACGTGATAGAGCCCTATGTTCTCAAAATCAATATATATCACCAAAATGAACAACCTAAGAATGACTCCATGGAGATAAAATCTCCACGATATCCACCACCTCCAAAGCTTTGTGGCCTCCGGGCACACCACCATGAATCTTTGTATCTGCATCGGAAAGTCTTTTGGAAATCAAGTATGGTGAGATCAATCAAGTGCATGGGTTATTAAACACATGTCTATGCACAGCCATATAATGGGCCCTAGACATGCTTACTAGCGATGCATCAAAGGAACACAATGGTGCATAGATAGGACATTAGGAACCTAATGATGAAGTATTCTGGGGCATACTCAAACTCAAGATTTCATCATGTATTTACAATCCATTAATTGTGCAATTGGATGTGCGCCTACGGGTTTGAAAGCACACCTGCACTTACAAATCATTTGTGCATACTCTAGATGCATGTATTCACAATCATGGTGTAAATATGCAAGCAATTTTCATGATTTCTACTAAAATAAGCTCTTCACTCATAACTCCATTCTCAAATGCAATCACTCTCATCTTCTCTCACAACCCTTTTCATTTTCACTTAAGGTTGTACTTATTATTTTTCATGATATTCACATGTCCATTTTGTTGTGCAAATGGAAGTGCATCTATGGGAATTGAAACATGTGCCCTTTTGAAATGTATACTTTATATGCAATGCAACTCAAAATGGTGTGAGAAAGATCAAGGTTAAAACAACATAGCTAATGAAGAAGGCTTTCTCAACTCCATGCCCTTGTTGCCTTCTCCATCATCACCACTCAATTAAGTCCTGCACTCATGAAATCTAGACAAATGATGAGAAACATTTATGTACATATATACAAATCATCTTAAAAAATAATCAATTTCTTATTGTTCAAACTTTGTTGAAGAACATCTTCTGTCAGAATCTCACCAAAGAGCTTCACTACATCAAAACAAAAACCTTGTAATATATAGCCAAACACAAAAAATTCAAAACTTTAAAATACATCACCTGATTTATTTATTTACACTAGTGGTTGTCAACTTCCAAGCCTCCGATCGTTGGTCTTATTCTGCTTAACTCTTAAGATTTTTATTAAAACAAAACATAAACATACTCACAAACGTATATATACACAAGTTCTTACATTATTTTCTTCCAAAGGAAGCAAATACTTAGAGATAAAACTGACAATTGTCTCCTCATCTACTAGAATATTCCTAGCATGATTTGAAACTATTCTAGAAGATGCTTCTATTTCAATCATATCTCTATCTACTAGAATATTCACATGTATAGGAAACAAATAAGTGGACACAAAAATTTAAATTGAGGACTGATCTAAAGGTACATTCCTAGTTCAATTTGAATTTATATTCCTAGTTTGATTTGAAATTATTCTAGTTGATGCTTCTTCTTCATTTGTTACTCTATCTATTGGGGTATTCACAGGCATGGGAAACAAATATCTGGAAATAAAAATATATATCTAAGACTAATCTATAGGTATATTCCCAGCTCAATTTGAAACTATATTCCTAGTTTGATTTGAAACTATCTAGATGATGCTTCTGCTTCAGTAGAAGAGTTCACCTCCATGATTACACAACTAAACTACAACTCTCTCTCTTCAACCAAGCCTGCAAGAAAACACCATTAGAAAGTAAAAAACACACACAATGTTTATATATATTCATCAACATGCATACATGCACACACACTTACTTTAATCAACACACATTTACTCACACTTTTACACATTCACATAATTTGATATTTGATCACTCTTTCTACACATCTCAATTCCTTTTATTGGGCATATCAAAAGTGATCTTTTAATCATTATTGTTTATATATATATATATATATATATATATATATATATATATATATATATATATATATATATATATATATATATATATATATATATATATATATACATATATATATATATATGTGTGTGTGTGTGTGTGTGTGCGTGTGTACAAATTGGTTATTTTCAAGTTCCATTCATGTTTCTTTTTCATCTTGATCCTCTTCAATCACTTCCTTAGCTTTTTCATCTTCAAATAACTCATAATGCTCATTTTCTCTCTTGTTAAAAGGTTTAACCCTTTTCCCTGCAAAATGTACTTTAAGACCGTGTTATCTAGCTCTTTTAAAACATAAGTATTATTGTCATTGACTCTATGTACAATGTATGGGCCGAACTAATGTCTCACCAATTTTCTTCTAGCTTTGTATTGTGTATCAAATGTGCTATCATATACTAGGACCAATCATTTTCTTGTATGTCTTTTGGTCTCAACCAATATTTTTATCAAAGTAAACTTTGTTTTCTATTCTTGATGCCTTCAACTTCTCCTTTGCTTTTTGTAATCGTTCTTGCCCTTGTTCTAACTGTTGCATTCTTAAACACAAAAGGTCTTCTCAAGATAGATTAATATCCCAAGGCAACATAAACCAAGAGAGGACATGTTCATCTATTGGAAAAATTGGCTTTTGGCTACACATAAACTCAGCTAGCATAAATCCAGTTGTATGCATACATGTCATGAAATCTGCAAGCAATGTGAATGAAAGGAAATAAGGCTAGTGACGGATATTTCCTTTACATGCCTTTGTGAGAGCTTTAACAATCGGCACATGTCCTCGTTCAATTTTTCCATTTGCCTTTGGATTGAATGTGGTTGTAAGGGCTAATTGAATTCCATGTTTAGCGAAAATTCCCTTGCCTCTAGTGCATCCAATTCTCCTCCGTCTGCTGCAATCTTATCCACATAACCAAACCTACAAATGAAATCCTCTTATAAAAACTTACACACATTAGAGTCGATTTAGTTCTTAATGTTCTTCCTTCCATATGATTTGTTAAATCATCTCTAGCTAAAACAATGTAATGCATGTTATTTACTCCTATTGACATTGTCACTAAATCAACCACCCATTTGTAGTGAATGCTAGGTGGATAAGTGGGGTGTATGCTATCACGATGTTTAACTAATGAATGCAATTGACAAGTCTTGCAAGTTGAAACATAATTCAACACATCAACATACATTGCTTTCCACCAATACCATTCTCTTATCTTTTCATAGGTTCCAAAAAGACCTTTATGACCTGCCCACATAGTATCATGCATTTCTTTCATAATTTTCTTTTGTAATAATCTCAATCCTACAACTCTTTGAGGATTCACAATCTTCCCTTTTGCATGTCTCTATAAATAGCCATCCTTTAGGAAAAAGTTGAAAGATTTTCTCCTAATATCTCTAAATCTAGATTGAGACCAATGATTTTGTGGAGCTAAATTGCTTAAATACTTCCCAATCTCTTTCCAATTTCCTTCATATTCATCTTCATTAAATTTTTCTAATGTGAAGTTATTGGCTTCATACACACAAGCATATAATTCCCTCTCTTTTTCATCATTTTCTCCTTCCAAATTTTTCAATCTAGCTCGTGCGAGCATGTCAACAGTTGATCACCTTTCCTAAAATGTGAACAAATTCAGGATTGATTGACTTTATGTAAGCAATCCATCAGAGCATTGCTATATCAGGAGTAGAGTAGTTAACAATCATACCAAGAAGTGGTAAACAGTCAGTTTCCACAATTACATATGCTCCAATGAAGTATCCTTTATCACACTTCAAAATTGTTACAACTCTCCATAGTTGTCTCTTGATTTATGGGTAATTCCTTTGTCTCTCATGTAATATTTTTGCTCTAAATCGTATTGCATATATATTACCACTTTCATCATCTCGCCCTATTGCACATCCTATACCAATTGGACTTGTATCTACTATTAAGAAATATACCTTTTTAAGAACAAGAGCCTGAATGAGAAGATTTCTTCAAGGATCTCATCGCATTGGTATGTTTTTCAGTCCAAAGGAACTTCTACCCTTTTCTCAATAAGTTGATATAGGTCATGTGACACATGAGGGTATCCAAATACAATAAAATACACATGCTCCAAGAAATCATCTAACTTCACTCACATTGTAGTATACATCAGGTAATTGAATAATTGCATCTATCTTTGTAGGATATAGTTTGTGTCCCTAATGACCACACATGTGACCAACTATTACTACCTCATTTACACCAAACACTAATTTTTCACCTAAAAGAGTTAAATAAACTTCTTCAAATTGTTCTAGAATCTTCTCACAATCTAGTTTGTGATCTTTCACAAATTTTCTACATCCTTCATCATCAAGTTGATCAATTTTCATACTCTCTTGACACCCTTTTATTGGTACATCATTGAGGAATGGCATAGTTAATCGTGGAATAAAATCATGCAACACACTCTGCATTGCATTCATCATGTGTGCCACAGAGTTGGTAGCTCCTTGTGGTAGTGTACACATATGCACTAAGCCCAATGGGGTCTTCATTGTCGTAATGTCTGTACATTGTAATGCCAATTAAAATTGGTTGTATCTAGAGTAGAGATCTCCCATGGAATAAATCGCATGACTAGCAAAGGCTTCTGAACAATCTTCTACAACTATACAGTTCTGACATTCGTTATCGTCACTTTGTTTACTGGTTGAAGATCTTGAATGAATCTCAATTTTCTGTTCTTTTTGGGCACAATAAACCATCCATTTGAATAAGGAGTTGTAGAAGGCTCCAAAATCTTCACGTTGGCTTTCTCTTTTAATGAACAAATCATATCTAGAAGATGAGCTTTTGGTATTGCAATAACGTGTAAGTTCCATGGAATATGAGGAATTGTGAAAATCACCATCAGAGCTGCCACCTTTGGATCTACATAGCCTATCTCTCTAGGTTCAAATGCAAATGCTTTGCCATGTTTTCAAATCATCCATTCAAATTTCTTCCTTTCTTGTGGCAATAGGAAATTTTCACATCCAATTTTTAATTTTGCTAAGGTTTCATCAGTAAAGGTATGACCAATATGCTTAGCATCTCTCATACTAGTCTCATCACTTACTTCATTTATAATATTTTCACTTTCTTCTGGTAAAGTGTGTGCTAGATGTTTAACCTTCCTATCAACACTCTTGTATTTTGTTTGAACTTGAGGATCCAACCCTATTTTCTCTTTCTCAATCAAGGATTCAAAGTACTGAGATATAATCACATAAGCCTCAAGGGATACACAATTAAAAATTGATCATAGGAATTCTCCATTATAAAAATGTTTCAATATTTTCCACTATGTTTGATTATAAAAAACAATAAAAAAATCCACTAATTTTCTCATCTTTTTCAATCAATCCTTCTTGTTGGGGGATTCTTGTGCACAAAGGGACTTGAGTGTTTGTAGGAGAATGGAGAGTGAGAACAAGAGAGTTAATGACACCGAAAGCTTCTGATCAATTAGGAAGACAAGAATACAAGCTTGTATATAAGCCAAATGCTCTGTGTAATATGCCAAAGACTAAATAATGCTCATGAAACAAGATTACAAAGTACTTAGGATCTGCTGCCAACCTCTGCACCAGACCTCCACCTTCTCGAAGCTTGCCCTTGTGCACACCTTGCACCAAGCTTCCAATAAGGGGAGGGATGGACACCTTTTGTCAATACGCACCTTCAATGCGACTTTGGAACTCTTGATATTCCTTGTTTCACCTTTTCTGCATACAATCTAAGTCACTCTTCTTGCACCTTGCAATGGCTCTCTGTGTCGTGCACACTCTCTCTGAATATATCCCTTCTTCTCTCTTGCTCTAGCCTATCTCACAATAGCTTGGTCCAACAAGAATACTCCTTCCTTGGATGTCATTTCACATATGCTCCTAACTCCCATACTATCTTGGTGCTCACTTTGATGTCCCAAGATTGTCTCCAAGGTGTACCCAGCAGCCAATGAATCCATGTTTTGTCCTATACTGACTTTAGGAATTGAACAAAATTTTGAATGGGGGGCCATACTTTCACTTCTGCGTATGATGTCGCTTCACATACCTTCACATTTTGCCTTTTAATTTCTTCAATTGTGCACCTAAGAGAGGCTTCACCTGAACCTTTCAAACACTTTAAAACACTTTGAACCTTAGAGAAATTACATAAAGGCACTCTGCAACCTGCAACCAACTTTCTGCAAAATATAACCTTTGTGAACAATTAATTGTGCACTACCTATGCACCTTGACACCCAAACGCTTTGACTTTGCCCATGTTGACCTTGACCTTGAACATGTTGACTTTGATCACTTTGACTTTGACCCATTTACTTTGATTGTGGTTGACTTTGACCAATGTGACTTTTATGTGCTCAACAGTTGCCCACCACCTAATGGGATCTCTGTCTCGGAGAGCTACCAACCAAAACTTTGAGCAGAGATGACACCATGCTTTATGTGCTGCAAAATCTTCGAAAGGACACTTGAGCGACTACCAAGTCGACCAGGAGGAGTAAAGAACAAAAATCAGTGAAGAACCAAAAGGTAGAAATTTTGTATTCAAGAGCAAAGGATGGAGAATGGAGGGTAAGAGAAAGAGGGAAGGGGGCTAAGGGGCTAATAGGGATATGGCATGGAGGGGTAAGGATTGGGCTAGTGAGAAGGCTAAAGGGAGGTGAGGGAGTAGGGTTGCGGGCTTTGGAGAGGGTTAAAATGCAAAAATAGTAAAGCTACAGAGGGTGCATATGGGAAAATATGAAACATAAGGTAAAATAGAGTGAGAATAAACCATGGGGACCACGTGCAAAATGAAAAACATGTGATCAATGTGCTCAAAACATGTAGGTTTTGACCAAAAGTTAGAGAAAAGTTGGGATTCTAGAAAAACTAAGTCAAAAAATGAGTCGAGAGGTGCCAAAAGACATGAAGATGACCCCAAGTTTGAAAAAAATGGCCATCTGAGGCATAATCTAGAGCCAAGGAATATATATATATATATATATATATATATATATATATATATATATATATATATATATATATATATATATATAGGGTGGGGGGAGGGGGGGGGTCACAATCAACGTCTTTTCGAAAATATCTTTGCAACAGCCATCGCATGCATGCGTTTAGAAATAATAAAAATATTGTTTGATCACGAAGGTCCCCGAGTGGGATTTGAACCCAAGTGGGTACTATAACAAGCATATGCTTTATCCACTTCATCACCACATCATTTCATGAACAAATCTCACGTAGAATATCCCATACCCAAGGGGGGGGGGGGGGGGGGGGGGGGGGGTCTGCGGGGTGTGGGGCAGGGTGTGGGGCGGAGAGCGCGGTGTGGCGCGAAGGGCGGAGGGGGGGGGGGCTGTGGGGTGCAGTGCGGGTTGCAGGGCAGGGTCTGGGGCGGAGGGCGGGGTGTGGTCTTGAGGGCAAAGGCGGGGGGAGGGGGGGGGGCTTTTTTTGTCTTTTTTTTTAATAAAGAAAATTATCCATGGGGGGGCTTATTTCTAATAAGATAAAAAATACCATTAAAATCCCAAAAAAATTCAAAAAAAATCCAAACAAATCTGAAGAAGCTCTCAAATAATTTCCCTACATTTCTAGGCCATTTTTCCTACTCAAGACCACAGAGAGCTTCCTTTATTCCTCCACTTTATCAAGAAAATGACATTGAAAAGATGAAAAATGTTGGAAAAAAGCCTTTAAAAATTTCTAAAATGCTTTAAAAATTCCTAAAAAAAATTTTAAAAAACTATTCGTGCAAGGGGCTATGAAATGGCTTCTAATATGAATAAAAACTCAAAGAACAAGTATGAAAATCGATAAAAACTTACTAAAACTTAAGCAAAAAAATGGAATGAGAAGGCTATGTACAACCTTGAGCCATGATATGATAGGGCCACCCTAAATCCTTCATTAGAATACTATCTCTTCCATATTGCATCTTTGTATCTTTGTTCCAGCTACTGTGTGACTTAATCTACAAAATGTCATTTTTACTATTCCAACTTCTTTAGCCAATGGAATTTTTTGTTTCCAAAGACTTGCATGTACTCCTTTTTCATCTTTGTAAAGCCTTGCACTTACTACCAAAAAAATTGACATAAGAGATGATATCCATACCAATATCCATAACAAAGTGGCCATTGATATAGCAATTGAAATAGCTTCATCACTGCTGCACTTACGAGCTTTTCTTTTCTTCTCTATTCTTTGGCCTTTGATTGAGACTGTTTCACTCAAATCAGTAACCTGAATGATGTCCTCTTTTTCTTCATACACTTCCTCTTTACTTGAGCTTGGAAAAATTCCATAGCAAGAAGATAGGTCTTTTGTATGGATCCAAGCCAACATGTTTTCTTCTTCATATAAATTTTCTTCTTCATATAGGTCTGCCTCTGGGTTATCCAACAATGCATCTTCCATACAAATACCAATAGTGTGCATCATGATGGTATGTCTTTGATTGTCTGGTCCTTCTTCTAAAAATATCTGCTGCAACTCTTTTCCCTCTTGCTTTAACCACATTGTGTCCTTACCCCAGTGATCTAGCACATTGGCATGTCTTAACCAAGATCTCCCAATCAACAAGGAGAAATCTCCTTCTACCTGTGGTAGCCACATAACAACAAAGTCCAGGTTAAAGATGGTATCTTGACCGGGACTCCAGGAACCACTCCTAGTGGCCTTACTATGCTTTGATCTACAAGTGTTACAGTGAAGTTGGTAGGTCTTGAAAGGTTGTAGTCCAATGTTTTCCATGGTATGTTCAAGCATCAAGTTAATGCCAGAACCACCATCCACAATAACTCCTTGAAACTCATGACCTTTGATAGAGACTGTTAGCCGAGGGCTCTTATAATCTGTGAGGGGTGCTTCCCCTACAATTTAATCTTTATGCATAACAGCATCCTTTGCCACTAAACTTGTTGTGGAAGCCTCATCAATTATCTGCAAGAGTTCTAACCTGAATTTCCCATCCATCTTTATTAAATAAAAAATATTGACCTCGTTTTTCATGGACTTGAGTAGTCTTGAAGCTTCTGATTCCTTAAGAGCATGGGCTCCAACTCACTTATCAACCACCTCATGAGCCCTGCTGAATGCATGTCCAATGGCATTACTGGTACCTATGAGATTTTCTTTTTGCCTTGTATCTGCACATGTGTTGGCTTTGTCATCAGATGTCCCTTTGTCTTTGTTCAACCCATTAATCCTTGATTCTTGACCTATGCCCAATTGAGCCTTCCCCTTGCTTCTTATCTGCACTGTAAAAGATTCAATTTCTTCTAACTGCACCAATCTAGTAGATGGTGATGGCACATTGACTTGTTCCACAACTTCTTCTTTACTCACAACAATCATTTGAATATGTGGCCCAGATGAAGATGCCTCGTTCTTAGGACAGCAAAGGTTATAATGGTCCCTAGCCTCTGGGCAATTCTTGCAAGGGCATTTTCTAGTAGAGTACACCTACTTTGGTAATGCCCACATTCTCCACATCTTAAACAGATAATTGGCCTCCTTGGCCCATTTCCAAAGTTATCCCTATGTCTAGGGTTATAATTGTTACCTTGATTAGGTGCAGCCACCATCACATTAGCTGGTGATTGGGCTCCTCCTTGTGTCCAATATGTTGTTGCAGGCATACCTCTTGACTGACATTCTTGGGCCTCATGGCCAACTTTCCTGCATAGCTAGCAAGTTACACTTACAAGCGGACACTCACTTACCACATGACCCTGCTTCGTGGACATGGTGCACCATAGACCACTTTTGATGTTGTCTCCCTTGAGTTCCTACAACTCCTGTCGAAGTTGAGCCAGCTCTTTTGCTTGTGCTTCCTCTTCCTTTTGTAGTTTGAGGGCCTCAATTTCTCACCTCAACAAGGTTACCGCATTTTCTTCTTCCTTTTGAGGTTTACTTCTTTTTAAGTTCTCCAGCTCTTTCCTTAATTGAATCACTGGATCCTCAATTTTTGCAAAATCTAGTAGTTGCAAAGAACTTGCTCCATGTTATTGTCTTATTTGTTCTAGTTGTGTAGCTGTATTGATGAACTCTTCTATGGAGGATGTTGGCAACACTAATTCCTTGCTTTTACATTGTGTAGTCATCGGAAGTGGTTTAGCTAACCATTTCTTAATAAAGAAATCATGTGGAGGGTCTGGCAACTTAGCCATTAATGCTTTGGCTCTAGTTACAAACTCTGGAAACGTTTCACCAAGACCTAGTCTCAAGTTTTCTAGCTCCTATATGATTATCTCTATAGTATTCCCATGTTGGAATTGAGTTTTGAATGCCTCTTTCATTAAATCCCACGTGGTGAAATGGTTTTCAGCAAACTGGCTGAACCATTTATCTGCTAGCCCTTCTAATGTGGCAGGAAAGAGGATCAAAAAGGCATCCTCTCTTCCCATCAAACCTCTTGTTTCGCATAATGCTAAGAATCACCGAATGTGCTCATCCAGATCTTCCTGAGCTAGCCTTTGAAAGATGGAAATTTTAAGTTTAATCTAGAAAGTAGAGTTTCCAAATCTACCTAACTTGCCATGTTCTTTACTGACGATGTTGACGGCAATGGACTGGGGGATCTTCTAACAACCTTCCTTCTTGTTGCTTTGCAAGTGATCCTCAATGTTTGAGACCGGGTTGCAGTCATGAGCTATTCGTAATCCTCTTAGGCTAGGATAATTAATAAGAAGATTTACCTCTTAACCCAATGAAGTAGTACTGTAGCACTGTCCGCACTTGAATAATGCTTCTCCCACACTGCAACATTGCTTCTCCTATTCTCAAGCCTCCTTAGGTCTCATCGGGCATGCCAAATTTTGTTGGGGGATTCTTGTGCAGAAAGGGACTTGAGTGTTTGTAAGAGAATGGAGAGTGAGAAAAAGAGAGTTAATGACATCGAAAGCTTCTGATATGCACAAGCCAAATGCTCTGTGTAATATGCCAAAGACTAAATAATGCTCATGAAACAAGATTACAAAGTACTTAGGATCTGCCATCGACCTCTGCACCACACCTCCACCTTCTCCAAGCTTGCCCTTGTGCACACCTTGCACCAAACTTCCAATAAGGGGATGGATGGACACACTCTGTCGATGTGCACCTTCAATGGGACTTTGGAACCCTTGATATTCCTTGCTTCACCTTCTCTGCATACAATCTAAGTCACTCTTCTTGCACCTTGAAATGGCTCTCTGTGTCATGTGCACTCTCTCTCTGAATGTATCCCTTCTTTTCTCTTGCTCTAGCCTATCTCAGAATAGCTTGGTCCAACCAAGAATACTCCTTCCTTGGGTGTCGGCTCAAGTATGCTCCCAACTCCCATAGCATCTTGGTGCTCACTTTGATGTCCCAAGATTGTCTCCAAGGTGTGCCCAGTAGAGAATGAATGTGTGTTTTGTCCTATAGTGACTTTAGGAATTGAACAAAATTTTAAATGCGGGACCATACTTGCACTTCTGCGTACGCTGCTGCTTCACATACCTTCACATTTTGCCTTTTAATTTCTTCAATTGTGCACCTAAGAGAGCGTTCACCTGAACCTTTCAAACACTTTAAAACACTTTGAAACTTAGAGAAATTACAAAAAGGCACTCTGCAACTTGCAACCAACTTTCTGCAAAATATAACCTTTGAGAACAATTAATTGTGCACTACCTATGCACCTTGACACCCAAACACTTTAACTTTTCCCATGTTGACCTTGACCTTGAACATGTTGACTTTGACCCTTTAACTTTGATTGTGGTTGACTTTGACCAATGTGACTTTTATGTGCTCAACACTTCCTTAGAAAAATCTATTTCTTTTCGTGTAATGATCTACCTCAATTTTCAATTCATCTCCTTGCATCTTATAAACTTTGACTCTCGTGTATCACAGATAAAACATGAATTGTCTTCCATCATGGCAAGAGGCAAGATTTCAATAAACCTCATGCCACAATCATCTCGCTTAATCATGGCATTTTTATAAAATCTTGTTCAAAGTATCCAATAGGATCACTTCTCAGCAACATTCTATTGCGTGGATGATTGACACACATTTTCATAAACTGAATAGACATAAGTCCATCCCGTGAACAAATATGTGCATATGCACTCCCATCATCAAGGACTTTAGTCTCCATTCATGCCTCACTAATGAACGGTTGGCCCAAAAATAACGGATGTGGACAACCATCATGCATGAAAAAATGATGCTCATCACAAGAATATCCTATGGAAATTATCACATGAGCACATGCACCATGTAAGGCACCAGTTAAGTTATTTGTAGATTGCATTCTCCATCCATGCTCTCGATCAATAGATCACTTCTCTTGATCATAAACATTTTTGGAAATCACATTAATTTCCAATCCAGAGTCAATAAGTGCAACATAAGGTCTTGGTTCCCACCAAGTTTCACCATAGTTTATGTTGTCCCTCTACGCCAAAGATTATTGCATAATAACTTTCAGGTACATTCCATTCTTTTGCATCATCAAGTACTTTAGGTAATCTCTTGAGTTCATTACACTTGACTTCTGTTTGAATATTTTGGACCATTGGAAGTGGCTCATTGATTATTGGTTCCTCAAAGTATTTCCTCTTTTTCTTAAGACTATGAAGTATTTCATCAATAAACTCTCATTTACCAATTCCTAGTAAATCTCATAATGCAATAGAAACAATGCTCTTAAGTATATTGTCATCAAGCACTTGCTTCAAATACATTTGTTTCTCCAAATCTGAAACTAGTTTGTAAGAAAGACCTTTTTTGGGTTCTTTCTTTTCTTCCTTACTAGATTCTATCTCAATCGACTCCTCAATTCTTACCTCCTTCTCCCTTTGTCTTGTTACTCTCATATTTGAACCCTGATTCCTCTCCTCTCATTTTTACTTTTCTTGAACATTAGCCTCACATGCATACATATTAAATTCATCAAAAGGGAATCCAAACTTGTTTGCAATTAAATTTTATCCCCAACCTTAGTTAATGGTTCTACAAGTAGTTTTGCCTTCTTAACAGAAGTCCAAACATTGTCCCATAAATTTTCAGACTCTTCATCTTGCCCTTTACCAAGTTTAAACAAGAAGCTAGATGTATCATAGAACATATGGTTAGAGGCTTCAAAAGATTTTCTCATTCCTCCTTAAACAAAATTGGTAGGTATTGACTTCCTTGTGTCAGTAGAGAAAATCTTGCCATCAATCTATTGCACAAGATTTTTAGCTCCAGCTTCTTGGAAAGATTCACAAACCTTGCTAGCATGCTCCAAACTATTACATCAAATACATCTTTTCATAAATTCTCATTTGGCTTCTTGTTTCTCCTTTATCACATTAGATTTCTCTAATGTGGTTAATTTTAAATGCAGATCCTTCATATCTTGAAGGATTTCATCCATGTATTCAGGTGGACCAACTACTCGTTGGACCTCGAGATGAGATTCGATTCTTATTTCTGGGTTTGGATTTAAGTTGTTTTGAACCTCTTTGGGTTTCTTGACTTCCTCAATTCTTTCTTGAGAAATTCGAGATTTCTTCACTTACGTCTCACAAGCATTAAAACAACTTCTCCCACCTATCCCATTCAGTAGACAAATCTATTGGTTAAGTCCAATCCTTAAGCAAATTCCCTAGCTCTAAGGCTAAGGCCGAATCGGCACTTTGAACAAAAATCTCAACTTTGCCAAGAGCTAATGCATTTTGATCTGCTTCATCCAATTGACTAAACCTTTCTTCAAATTCACATAGCAATTCTATTGCTACAAGTCCCTTATTAGGGGAAGCTACCCATTCTTTAAATGACCGACATGTGGGTGTAGTCAAATCCTCTAGAAAATTTTCCTCTTTCAAGATCTGCTTAAGTTCATGTGTAATGATTCTAGTTTTAATTACTGGTGTAGCTGCTCTCACAAAGTCGGATAATTTTAAAGTCATCGATACTCCATAGAAATCCATTTTGAGGTCATAAGCATGTAAGAAACTCGATACATTTCGACCATTAAAGAATCCATGTTCTTTAACAATTGCTTCTGATGCGGTTTTTATTTACCATAGTATTTTGGGTCATGGACATAAGTTCTAACAAGGCATTAATGGTTTGTGTGTCAAAGTCACCTCGTATCCTTCTTCTTAAGGTTTCGTCACCCATCTTACTCTAATCTAAAGTCAAAGTCAAAATTCAGCTTATGTATCCCCTAACCATTTCAAGTTGGGTTCACAATTGTCATTGGTATGTTGCGAACTTAGGGCTGCACACATGGTGCCAAGAAAATGTGACCTCGACTTGAGCTCAATTGAGAAAAAATAGTCTTGAATTACATAACCTATAGTAATTGGAACCTTACTTATCCATTGTAATACTCGTGCTAATTCTCTTGATTATTTATTCCTGCATAAAAGCGAGTTTGCATAGAATAGAAGAAGACGACCCTCAAAATTTACACATTTTGGACTCTTACGCACCTTTTTTCTCCTTTCCTTTAGCCTTTCTGTACATATCTTCCTTCCATAGCACTCAGATTCGAAATCAATGGAATCATATGAATGGCATCAGAATAGAGTAGAGCTGCTTTGATTCTTCTCGCACTTGTCAACAATAACGTTCATGATATCAATTTATCTCTAAAGGAATATACTTCATAACAACAACAATTTGTTGGTATCACCTTCTTTGCCCGGTATGTCTACCATGCTTCCCTTATCCCTAGTTGATCCTCATTTTGAAATTCTCCCTCGATGAAGCATCCTCCATTTCTTCTTTAATCCTCCTCTTCCCTGATGCTCATATAATCTCTATCGGTAAGAATGGTAGGGTCATCCTCCTGAATCTCTATTACTTGTTGTCTCAATGTCTTCCTCTAATCCATCACCTCTGCCCACTAGCACTCTCCTCCATTTCAACATTGCTGCCAATTATCCCCTCCCCTTCAAATAGCAACATCCTCCTTTTTCAGCCAACTCATCATGATTGAAAAAAGAAATCTTTTTGCATTGTCTTCCCTCCCCATATGTAACATACCATTTGAGATACATATTCGTCAGGCATTGTTGACAAACTGATTAGTAAGTAAAACGCCTACTGCTCAATCTTGGCATGAATTTTGTATCTCATTTCAATGTCCCGCATGTTACCACAAAATCTCAAGATGCATACACATGCAATACAATTAGGGGGGAGAAGAAAAATCCCTCCAATTCCATTGGTTTGTAAGAAGTAGCACCAAGTGATCGAGCCCTATGTTCTGAAAATCAACTAACTTCCATTTGTCCATTTCCATGTTTGCATTGGAACTAACTTCCATGTGTCCATTTCCTTTAGAGCTTCTATTTCCTTCTTCATGGCTTTCTCCCAATTAGGCAGGTTTCCTTTAGCTTCTTCATATGTTGAGGCTTCCTCTAAAATTGAGTATTTGGCCAAATAGATGGAATGCTTTGTTACAAATATAGAATCATATCCATACCTTTCAAGTTGCTTTATTTCCCTTGTGATCTTCAAGGAGTGTGCTTGGAGCATTCTTCACATTCTTGCATCTTCGCTTTTCCTCTTCATTTCCAGAGCTTGGAGCCTTCTTCCTATTTCATCTTGATCATCATCTGATTCACTTCTTGATTCTTGCACCTGTGTATCATGCTTGCTACCTAATGTATGAAAATCTGAATCAAGATCATATGATAGATTTATCTTCTGTTTTTCCTCTCCATACCATGATATATGTTCTTCAAATACAACATCATGCCTGTGGTAAATTTGCTTTGTGGATGGATTGTAGAACCTATATCCCATTGAGTTGAATCATAGCCAATGAATACAGCCTTGGTTGCCCTTTCATCCAATTTTCCTATAACTTGTGAAGGTACATGTACATATGCTAAGCAACCAAAAACTTTGCAATGACCTAGACTTGGTTTTCTACAATTCTAAGCTTCATAAGGAGTCATACTTTGAAGATATTTGGATGAAAGTATCTTCACAAGATACACAATAGTAGATCTAGCTTTTGCCCATTGATATTTTTGTAGCTTCTTCTCTTCAAGCATAGTCCTTGTTGATCCAACTAGGTTCTACTTCCTCCTCTCTGCAATACCATTCCGTTGAGGAGATTACATGATATTAACTTCCCTTTTGATACCTTTTTCCTACAAACAATCATCAAACTCTTTGGAGAAGTATTCTCCCCCTCCATCATATCTTAGTTTATTTAATGATCTAATTGTCCATCAATTGTAGTTCTTGAAGCATTCAAACACTTCACTCTTATCCTTGATAAAGTACGAAATTGTCCATCTATTGTGATCATCAACAAAAGATAAACAATACCTTGAGTCTACTAATGAAGGTTCTTTACTTGGTCCCCATACATCAGTGTGGTCTAGATCCAAGAGAGCTGAAAATCTATCAGCATGTCAATTGGGCACCCTCCATTTTGATTGGGGGGTTACATGTCTTCTAGATTTAATGCATTTGTGTTCGAGCATGGGATAGAACATCAGTGTGTTTTATACACCTCAATAAAATGGATTTGCTGAAGAAAAGAACACGTATCTCATGGAAATGGTGAGTTGTATGGTCAAAAGTCAAGTTTTTACCACAGCTTTTGGGTTCACATTGTTATGTATGTAGCATATGTACTTAACAGGTGTCCCATCAAAGCACTAAAATGAATCACTCTAGATGAATCTTGGCATGGTTGTAAACCATCGATTTCTCATCTATGTGTCTTTTGGTTGTATGGCATATGCATTGGTGCTTGAAGAACAATGTAGAAAGATAGATGATAAAGTATTGAAGTGTATTTTTGTTGGGTACAATTCTAAAAGCAAAGACTATTGTCTCTATCATCCATAGACTAAACACATTTTGGTTAGCCATGATGTTGCTTTTGTGAAAGATGTAATTCAGCCATTACTTTCATGTACCAAGGAGACCTAAGGATCCTTGTGAGTAGATGGTGAGCTTTCAAATTGGGTTTATTACCAATCACCCAGATTTTCTTGTAGCATAATGTTAACATATTATGAGTGATAGCTAAAAGTCCATTTACCTTGTCAAGTATTGAGAAGATAGCAAGTCTAGTCAAGGTATAAAATTCTGAGCATGTCTATGTAGGGACTTGTAAGAAGTAATAGCAGAGCAGAATAGACTAGTAGACATAGCTGAGAAAAATTGTAAACAAAGAGAGATGTAGAGTAAGAGATAAAGAACTTAAATTCTCAAAGTACCAAGAGCAATGCAACTACAAAGATGGTGTTTTCCACCCATGCACTCCCAATATGGAGTGTAGATGGCAATATAGAAAGACTCTAGATGAAGGGCTTACTAATGCACATGCTATGTAGAGCTACACATGGACCATGCTTATATAGCTTTTAAAATGGGATTTAGTATAGATATATGTAGTTGGGAGAGAAAAAATAGTTATCAAAATTTATAATCCAATAATATCTCAATGACCAGAAGTCCTACCATCTCAGCCCCATGGGTTGGGCCCTCTAGACCGAGCAAAAGGGGGCTAGCCTCCCTCTGCACTCCCCCTCCCCCCATTAAGGTTCTATGGGGGAATTTTGTGGCACCACAAGGCATTTATTTTCACCTAGAATAGAAATCTGATGGCCTCAAATTTTATGTCCTATCTAACCTAATGGCTAGGCTCACAAAGATTATTTATTACCATCAACAGTCACACATATAGCTCATCTAACTTGGAAGTTAAGGTTCTACAAAAACGGGCTCTCACTATGGTTTTTCCTCATAATGAGAGCCTTACAACTTAGAGCACCATGGATCATTTCTAGTCAGTTGAGTGTGGAGTGTTGAGTATATCTAACATGCCCCCTCAATGTCTATCCTATGAGCTTTGGAAAGTGATGATGAAATCGCTTTCTCCCAAGAGCCTTGGTGAATATTTCTTCTCCATTTTCTTTAGTTTGAAAATAATTTATCTCCACGACCCCGTCCTTGATCAAAACATGCACATAGGGATTTTGAATTTCTATGTGCTTGGTGCATGCATGGAAAATTGGATTCTTAGTGATGGCCATGCAAATTTTGGTTGTCACACTTCAACCCTGTAGCATCATGTCCTTGTATTCCTATATGCCATAGTATCCTCCTCAGCATATTGATTCACATGTTGCAACACATGCTGCTTTGTGTTCGGCTTCAAAAGAAGATAATTATATAATCCTTCTTAATCATGCAAGAGAAAGTTCCAGATCCTAAAGAAAACCAATATCCAAAAATCAATTTTCTGGTATCAATATCTCCTACCCAATGTAAAACATTGTATCCAACCAAAGATGATCCTTCTTCATAGAGAATACCATAACTTTCAAATACGTGAGTATCTGCATACTTGCCTTCCAATAAGTTTGGCAAGGCTTATCAGAGAACTTGCTTACTACTCTAACAACATAGGAGATACCTAGTCTGTTATTGCATGAGTAGATGAGACTTTCAATTAATTTCTTGAACCTTCCAATATCCACTAAAGGTGAAGCATATTCAATAAATAATTTTCTACTGACCTCTATAGGTATAGAAATCTCCTTATCCTCCATGTTGAATGCCTTCAAAGTCTACCTTGCATGTTGTTGTTGAGAGATGAAAATCTTCCCTCATTTGTGTCATATTTCAAGGCCTAAGAAATAATGCATTAAGCCCAATTTTGTCATCTCAAAATTTTTAACTTAGTGCATGCTTTGTTTGTAGAAGAAGAGCATCATCATTTCCTATAATCACAAGGTCATCTACATAGAGTACAATCACAATTGTCTTCCCTCCTCGGGGAGTTTTCCAGTCCATATAATGTCTTCTTCAGTTTACATACCTTGTTCTCTAAATGGGGAGTCTCAAACCTTGGTGTTTGAGATATGTATACCTTCTCCTTGAGGTCTCCATTAAGCAATGCTGATTTGACATCCATTTGATAGAATAGCCATCATTTATGCACAACCACAACTAGTACTGCTTGGATAGTATTCATCTTTACAATTGAGATAGATGATTCACAAAACTCAATCCCTTCAACTTGTGAGTAGCCATGTGCAACAATTCTCACTTTTTTTTTTCCCAAAGTATCATCACCCTTGTACTTTAGTTTTTAGAACCACTTGATGCCAATGAATTTGCACTTATGGGGACGATCCACTAGCTCTCAAGTTCTATTCTTCATGCTATTGTCATATTTTCTTTGCATGGCAGCCCTTCAATTTGGATCGTGGAGTGCCTCTTTTACATTGGTTGGTTCATTTTCTTAGTCTTGAATGAACTTAGCCATCAGGGTTGTATTTACAATATGGGTGCTTACTCATCTCTCCTCCTCTATTCTCTATGATCTACTTGGTCCACCTGCAACCTATTCTAGTGACTATGGGATGCCGTTTGTAGAATCATAGAGTTGCCTCACCCAATATGGCAATGGCTTTCTCGCTTGGGTGATGACAGGTTTGTGACTTTCAGACTCATTATCTAAAGATGTTGCTTTCTTCTCTTATGTAGAGGGGATAGCTCTTGGGCCAAGTTCATGGTGGATTTCCCCTTTGCCTCATGATAAAGTGGAAGCTCTCTTTTCCTCCTCCACTACATGTGACTGCTCCTCCCTAAACACCACATCACAACTTGCCATGAAACTCCTAGCATAAACTTAGCTCTTGTCTACAGAAAGATACTTCATGACCTTGATTAGTTATAGAAGCTACAAAACATAGATTTTGTTTGATTTGTGGAACACACAACACATTTGAAAGCTTTTTTATGTCAACATTAGAATTAATTAAAGAAAATGTACATTCACCCTTTGTAGGACATCTTGCCAATGGAAACACTCTCCCTTGAACTTCTTTTTGTTGTTCCTCTTTTTGTCTCCATCCTTTGACAAATCTGCTTTTCCTCCGTTGGCATCTATTGTGAATGCAGCATCTCCTTTGTTGGCATAACTCCTTGTCTTGAGCCACAGCTCCTCCTCCATGAGTAAAGCACTCAATTCTTTAAAAGTTAAAGGTTGAGGTTTGATCACTTACGAAACCATCAAACTTTTGGGGATATATTGGAAGACAATGTCAAGCTAGATCCTCACTTGAATTTTGTACACTTGCTCCCGCCATTCGATCCCCTAGATAGTGATGAATACCTCTAAAGTCTCCCCATGAGAAAACCTTTCTAGTGCTAGCCGATCCTCGAAGTTATGAATTCATGTTTGATTACGAGTTTCATATTGATTTCTCAATATTTGCCATGCTTCACAAGCCTTGGTAGTATTTTTAATGAGTGTTAGAACTCTATCAATAGTACTTGTGACTATAGCACATAGTGCATCTACATTCCTACATTTCCAAGCACATAGAAGATCAGCATCACAAGGAATCATTCAATGAGAGTTATTTGCATCAAGTATCTCTTGGGGATCATGATCAGTCCCAAGGATAGTATCTAAAAGTGACATGAATCAAGATTGGTGGTTTGTATTTGCAACATTGGGATGTCTGGCATCGTTGTTGCTCCTGCTTGTGCTCCACCTACTCTTGTCGACAAACCACCTTGATTCCTAGTGTTGGATGATGATGCACCACTTGACGTCTTTTCTCTTTTGTCATTAAATCTTCTATAATCTCTATGTTTTTGCTTTTGCACCACTCAGAGCCTTTTGAGCTAAGATAGCATGTAGGAAATAATAGCACAGTGGAATAGACCAATAGAGATAGGGAGAAAAAATGTAGACAAAGAGAGATGTAGACTAAGAGACAGAGAACACCAATTCTCAAATTTCCAAGGGCAATGCAACTATAAAGATGGTGATTAATCTCAAATTGCCAAGGGAAATGCAACTACAAAGAACTCAAATTGGTCAAGGAGCTCTAGTTTCTTGATCTCCTTAGTGAGGCCTTCTAGTTCTACAATGTTAAGAGCCTTGAATTTGTTTTCATTTATCTTTCAAGCACTGAAAAAAGATGAAAGTGAGATGGTGTGAGAGGAAAGGGGTTGAAATTTCAAGGAGAGGGAAAGAGAATAGGAAACTATTCCATATTCACAATGTCATGAACAACAAGAGTGGTACACACAAGAATGGAGGCAAAAACAAAAGATATCTTGTCCTTCTTCTACCCAAAAGACCATATACAAGAATGAATTCTCATACAACATAACAAGATGTCACAATATATAGAATGAAAAACATAAGAGAAATCTTAATAGGTACTAGTGAGTGACTTGGAGAGGTGAGTATGCCAACATTCTCAATCAGTGAGATATGTTGATTAAGTCCAATGAAAATATCTATTATGACAAATTTAAGGTCCATGAAACTCATTATGTGCTCAACTCAATTTATCAATGGAAAAATGAGTTTATAACCATAAATGCTTTGCATTGTACACATATCATGTTGAATTGACATATACATGTAATTTCCACAAATGTTGGTATCATAACAAAGAAATTAAAAAACTCCCTAAAGCATCATAGTTTGATATCTCAACACTTCCCTCAAGACCAATGTCATCTCCTATATACTCCATGCATCAGTCAAAATCTCTTCATCTTCTCTTCTCTATGTACTTTGGTAAAAATATTAGCATCATGTTCATTGTATTCACATAAGCAAGATCGATATCACCTTCAAGGTCCTATGTTTTGTCGTAGCATGAAATAAAAAATTTGTCTAATTACTATGTGCTACTAAGATTTTCATAATAAATGACAAATGTCTTTTAGATCTCTATCTTGCAAGTTATAATACAAGTCATGCAACCTTACATGTTGACTCACCTCCTTCTCAGGCATGATCCCCTATAAATCAAAGGGTTAAGATGGATCAATGGTAACAAATTGGATACGATGTTGATTGCCAAGAAGCCCTTGGATTTGTGTATCTCCCTTAACAGTAGGTGGTGCCTTAACTAGACCTATATAAGATGGAAATGTAAGTTTATGGACTTGTTGTTCCTCTTATTGAGAAGAAAAATTGAGTTCTTATGTGGCAAATACTCCACAGGGGAATCTGCACAATGTCAAAGCCAAATAAAGTTTGAAGGGCCCCTCAATGGTGTAAGCATTTATTTCAAAATAGGGAGGACATTGGAAACCCCCTCTTTTCATGCCCTAAGAGCTGCTCAATTTGGTAGGCTCTTGCCAAGATTTTGAATTTACAAAGTCAAATCAATGTGAAGCAAGCATTACTTGGCAATTGGTTGTCCATTTGCCTTATGGAATGTTATTAGTGGGGTAAGCTCTTTGGAAGATATGAAAAGAAAGTTGTGCCACCAACTTCAATGACCATCCAAAAGAATGGTTGATTGATAAATCCCTTGGTAAATTAGGAAGAAGAATACATAAAATTAAGAATTTTCCTCCCTTTTGACACCACAAGATTGTTGTCTTGGAAAATAAGAAGATCAAAAGTAAATGGACTGCCCATGATTGTGACAAAAAGGTCATTAACATTCTTTGTGCATTAGTTTACATACCAAATCCTAGCTGCTAGTACTCAATTTTCCACCCATTTCCTATCAAATCCACAATTGTGCCTTTGGGCAGTCCTACCCCTATTTTGTGGTATACGGGGGATCCCAAGGGCACTATGCTCATTCAAACAATTGTGTTTTTAGTTAATTCAAGGAAATGGATACTAGGCTTCGGCCAAACTTCCTCTTTTAAAAATTATTCACATATTCACTCTTCCTTACATAAAATGATTGATCTACATCACACATATAAAACTTGAAAAAAGTCAACTAATGTGTAAGTATTGCATATCATGCCATGCATGAGGGGTTCATTTAAGCCCAAATAAGACTTTTCTTATCTAGCAAACAGACCTTTGTGACTTGAACCTTCAAAACTATGTGGTTGGCCCATGTATAGCTATTCTTGCTACTCTCCATGTAGAAAGGCATCTGTAATATCCTTCTCTTATTCTTTTTTTTCAATTTGCAATCATGTCCAATGTGATCTAGTCTACCACAATGTCAATATCCTTTACAATTATTACCAAAATCATTCATTTGATTATTTCAATGATCTCCTTGGATCCCCCTATCTTTAAAAAATCATTTGCCTCCTTTTCCCACCCTTGTTGGTGTTCTTGTTGGTACAATTAGCAAGCCTAAGTGCTTTGCTAATGATGCACGGCTACACATCTATTTACCCCTTCACAAGAGAGATCCATGTGTGAATTCATGCTTGTCAATTTGAGAATAGTTACCTTGGATAAATGTAAAATTTGAAATAAGATGGAATCTCATGAAAAAAGGATAATGAACCAACAACTTGTTTGGTAAAGAAATCAAATCAATTACATCCCTAAAGTGTAGGATCACTTTTAGGTGAGGGAAAATTCAAATTCAAACTCAAATTATGAGTACAAATAGACATGATTTTATTTGCGGGATAAGAGAGTTATTCTAAAAGCATTGAGCTACAACTTTAAGCATACATTAAGCTCCCACTACCTATGTGTAGTCGACTATACTTCCCTTGTATCAAATGTTCAATAGCATTTACATTTTGATACATTTCTTCAAGTACGTTTCTGTTTACTATTTACTGTTTCATCTTCTTCATTATAGTGACCTTGTGGAATTGATTTCTCTACATTTTTCTATACTTTGACTTGGGATAGTTGGATTGGAGTGTCTAGTATCTAAATATCAAATTTGATCAAGTTTAATTTAACAAAACTTAAGATATGAAGCTAGGAATTCGACTGTGTCTGCACACCTCCTAGATCTGAAAAGTCAAGATGACACCTCTGACTTGTTAGATTCATTTCTCAATATATGGTGTAAATAAATTTATGAAATAACTTGCTTTAGTTAGCTATACACTTGCAATAGATGTGTGCAAAATCTCTCTAGTCATACCCAATTGTGAGCTTTGAGTATCATACTCAGACCTTCTATGCTGAAAATAGAGGGTTCTTCACATTTTTGGCATATACAAGTTATCTCTTTTGATGTAGCCATTCTGGAATGATGCTCCGAATGATTTGGTTGATATAAATGCATCACTGTGAAGCTAAAGAAGCCTATTAAGCATCCCTAAATTTAGATTGGTAGGTGTAGAGAAGGATTTGTGCACCACCAACTCATCCGTGGAATGTATCTCTCCATCTCCTCACAGTGGTATGAGAGCAACAAAAAATCAACATGGGAGATGGATTTCCTTCATCCATAGAGAAATTGGATCGAGATAACTACTTAGCTTGGTCACTTAGAATGGAATCTTATCTTCAAGGGAGAAACCTTTATGGTTACACATCTCGAGATGAGATGATGCCAATCCTCAAAAGCAAGGGCCAACCAACTCAGGAAGAATAAAAGAGGTTAAACACATGGTGCTCAAAGGATGCTTTAGCAAGGTCAAATATTCTAAACTCAATCGCTGACTTTTTTACTTCTACACAATAGGAGTTGTAAGACTTCACAAGAAACTTGGAATGCCCTTGAAGCATTCTTCTCATCAAGTACCAAGGCAAGAAAGAACCAACTATGGATGGAATTCACCATAATCAAGAAGATGCCCAAGCAAAGTGTGATTGATTTTGTCACTAAAATAAAGGACATAGCAGACCAACTTGGAAGCATTGAAGAAATCATCAATGAAGAGTAGATAGTAAGGCAAGTGATCAATGGAATTTGGGACAGTTGTTCACACATGAGGCAAAGATTATGAAGAATGAAGAAAACTCAAAGAGTAATCAATCCTCTACTCTCTATGTAAGAAACTAAGAATTACGACCACCACATGCTAGAGAGATGACTCTCCTCTCAATCTTATTCCTGTATAAATGGATGCTCGAATCAATGAGGACCACAAATGTAACCAGAGTCCACAAATGCATGTGCAATCTTTACTTTGTTCTTCAATCTTCACTTTACTTCAAGTCTTCACAGCAAGATTGTTGCTTCTCTTTACTTCCAATCATGCAATAACCTAGAGAGAATCCGCGAGGGGTAAAAATGCTTCTTTACTTTACTTTGGTCTTTAAAAACTTCCTCATCAAGTCCTCAAAACCTACCTATACATGGAGAGAAGATCCATAGAAAAGATCCACGGGGTAATGTTTCACTTCAATCTTCAAAAACTGCAACTTTACTTCATATAATAACTCGAAAAGATCAACCGGTCGAACCTAGAGACAAGATCCACAGAAAAGATCCTTGGAGGTAAAAAATCATAAATAAAACAATGCTTCCACTTATGAAGAAAGTATGCCTTTGTTTGATTTACTTTGACTTCTTTCTCATTTTAATCTACTTTTCTTTTTCCTCATAATGCTATTTATTTTAATAACAGTCTTGAAAATTGATAAAATCCATTTATATATGTCTCCTTTTTATCCCATTTAAAGTATTTTATATAATTATCATGACAACATGTATTGTTGTTCCCTCCTTTTGTATGGGCATATTCATCACCCATCGTCATCATAGGGATTCCTTGAGACACAAAAAGTGCAAGCAATAGATTTCTATTGCAAAGTAAAGAAGCACATGAAAAGGAGCCCCAAAATTTTCAAATTATGAGCACTAATTTTCTTCTTCAAATGTCTATGAGATTCTCATGAAGCCATGTAAATGCACTAGAGGAGTCCTCTAGATGCATAAATTCCAAACATTGTATCATAATCTTTGTAAAATAGTAGGAATTTAGGCTTTCTTTAATAAAGGGCTGGTCTCGTGTGAAAGGACCATTTTTAGGGCACATGTATATAAGTCAGTTGGTGACACTTTGTAGAGATGTTTTTCCATTGTGAGAAGAGGAGAACTCAAAGTTTCAAATTTTCCTCTTCTTCCTCTTGTATCACCTTGCTTGTGAGCTTTCATGTGTGATTGCAGCTTGGAATGAGTGCATGGAAGTGTTGTCTATCCAATTCATTGCTTTTCTTAAGTGTGTAGTGCATGTGTGAAGTGTGAGGAGGTGTGTGGTGAAACTAGGTGAGTTGTGCAGCTCGGTTTCTTGCCCATATCTTGAAGTAGTGCCATTGGATGCATGTCATTGAGAGATTCAAAATGAACCCATTATTGACCATATTCTATCTTTGGAGCTAAGAGAAAAGTCTGTTTTTGTGCTTACTAGTACTGTTTTATGTATCGTGACACCATTTCCAAGTGTGTGAGTGATGAATGTGAGAGATAATACTCAATCTGCATGCAATGGTAGCTATTTCACTTCATTGACCATTGTGTAAGTGCAAGTCTCCATACACTCGGTTAGGTTCAAGATACTTCTCAGATTGATAATTTAAATGTGTGATCCCCACTATATGCACTTGCTGGTGATAGAGGAATAGTCTCTTTTGTCACAAGTCCCTAAGTTGTCACTTAGGTACACATGTTTTTTGGCACTGTTGTTGGGGAATTACAAGTGCAACCGAGGTACTCGCATGATGGTAAGAGCTCTTAGTAGAAGGTATGAGTTGTGAAGAGATGAGTACTCTGCTTTGGTAAGTCATTTCTTTTTGCACTTATTACTTTGCACTTGGAAAGTGCGTGTAGTAAGTTGGTAGAACTAGGGAAGTGAGAGTGAGTGAGTAGGAGTAGAGAGTGGAAAGGAAGGAGTAGGAGAAGAGTAGGTAGGTAGATTCCCAAAATCCCAAAAAAAATCTTTTTATTTTAGTACCTCTCAGCCTTGGGTTAGCCCAAAGGTATAAAAACCAAAAACAACTCATTTAGTAGTCACTTGTTTATGCAAGTATCATGGAGCACTAACGACTGGTATCATGAGCGTGGTATCATGCACGTCTACAGTCATATAGAGTAGCTAATCAGGTGGAGAACCAAGAGAGAAATCCACTGAAAACATGATTGGGGCTACGATCGGTATTGTGATAGGAGTATCATGGGACAAAGGGAGAATTTGATTTCCACAAGCACATAGGGGTGGAGAGGAGTGCACAAGGATCACATTAATGCAAAAAGTTCAAAAAAAATCCTTCATTTGAGTGAGATAAGCCCAAGTATTGTGATTGGTTGAGTTCAAGTATCACAATACTTGAATTCCCATGTGTCATGATACCTGGTAGTTATGGTGTATCGTCAATACCTATACTCCCCGTGTATCACGATACCTAGGTATTGCGTATCTTCGGGTTGAGTATCATGATACTAAAGTATCGTGTATCGCGACCCTGCATGTATCGTGTATCATCACAATCATTGAGTATCATGTATCGCAACACTTGAATATCGTGTATCGCGATACGTGAGTATCGTGTATCATGATTATCGAGTATCGCGATACATGAGTATCGTGTATCCTTGTCATGTATCATGATATTGAAGTATCGTGTATCATCTTAGTCTCAAGTATCGTGTATCGTCTTGCATCTGAGTATCATGTATCGTGGTCACTCAGGTATCATGTATCGTGACATCCTGTGTATCGTGTATCATCCCAATTCTAGGTATCGTGTATTACCAAAAACTCATATATTGTGTGTCATGTCCCGTGGAGTATCGTGTATCGTGGAAATCCAAGTATTATGTATCGTGATTATCATGTATCATGATACTAAAGTATCATGTATCGTTTGAGTCTCAAGTATCGTGTATCGTGGAAAACAGTAAACAATTTGATATTCTAGGAAAAGGGAGCTTGATTTGGGTTAAGTAAAAAACTCCTAGAATAAATACAAGTCTGAGAGACCTACAAAACTGACTTAGATGTTTAATGGATGAAGCTGCACTCAAGACATGTCCTAGGAAGCCGGCATAGTGTCATATCATCAGCAGGAAGTGTAAATTTGCTTAGTGCCAATTCCCATTATTCTGACACCTCTAGTGAGTCAGATGAAGAAACTAGAATGGCTTCGGAGGACATGCATAGCTCAGTACCTTTGGCAGGATTTATGTATGTCATTGAAGGAGAATACAGGACCTCACTAGAGTATGTGAACACCAATCAACATGAACTGCCAATTTACATAGGTGGACTAAATAGATCAGTGGCATGAATGAAGAAAGTGAGTGACTCTGGGATAGTTCCTCGACCTGCAATAAAATATGAAGGAGGATTCTATATGGAAAAAAGAGGAGTAATTTATGGAGTAACAGAGAGTCCAAAAACCATAAGTAAAAAATGAGAAAGTGAGAACGTAGATCATGCTAACAGGGAGAATAACAAAGATAGGGTTTCTACACCCCGAGGCAAGTCTAAAGTGAACAGAGTTTGGGGGGGTGACAAAATCCCTCAGGATGATATGTTGATCGATGTGTATATGGTAGGTGGGATGGAGAAACTACTACAAGCCCCATCATCTTTGTCGGGAGAGAGTAGCAACCCTGTCACCATTTATGAGCTACAAGATTTGGAGGATCTCTCTACAATTACCTATCTTGATAGGAATATGAGAAATTATTGGCCTATGTCAGAGCTAGACAGATCCCAATTAAGATATCAAGGTATTCCAGTGTTCCCCCATAGGGACCCAGGAACTACTTCCCAGAACCCTCAAGGAATGTACCAAAGCTATGCCTATCAGAACCTTGGGTAGGCTCAACAACAGAGCATTCCTGTGAGGACTAATGTTTAGTTTTCTACACCAAGAGCAAATCCTAACTATCAACCCCCTATTAGTGGAGAGCCTAGAAATAGAAATCATGTTTCGGAGAGACCACCATTAGGCAGGGGAATTAGAGTTCAAGTGAGACATCCAGCCATTCTTGTTATGCCCAGACCACCTAAACCTGGTAGAAGATTGCGACCCATTCAAGTGGGCAAATGCATGAGGAGCCACTATGATGGGTCTCGTGAACCTTATAGTCACATAGCTGAGTTCAAGAAAGTGATTCGTGCTAAACAAGTGGAGGATGTCATGATTCAATATGAGTCATTTGGTTTGACCCTTACGGATACCGCTTTGGCCTGGTTCCAACCACTTGAACCCAACAGTTTCCTAAATATGGAACAAGTATTTCAAGAAATGATCGAAGAATTCACAAAGACTAGCATTAGGAATAACTCTTCATCTTTGATTCACAACTTCAAACAGCCTCCTATGGAGTCAGTACTATTGACGGCTAGGAGATTTAAGCCATATGTGGATAGATGTCCCACGGAAGAAAGACCTACACAGCAGAAAATGATCTCATTATTTTTGGAAGGATTAGTCAATGGATCTCTAAGAGCATTAGTCTATGTAAAGAGATTCCAAACATTGAATAAATGCTTGAAGGAATGTATAGATCTGGAAGATAACTTATCAGAAGACTTGAAGATTCCCCAAACCAAGAATAAGAGCGAGGATAGTTCTAGCAACATCTCTAGTGCAAACAACAATGTAGAAGAGATTGCAGACTTAGTAGCCAAGAAATTAGGCGTGCAGGGATAGAAGAATTACCCCAACCCACCATTACAAATGTCAATGCTAAGGAGATGTGTACACTATGGAGGGGATCATTCTTCTCATGTGTGCAATATGGGAATTGTTCCATCAACCCCATATCTTTACAATTGCCCACCAGTACAGAGTCAAGCTCAGTGCTATAGTATTGAACAGAAATACACGAATCACAATACTGAAAATTTTCCTTACAATAGACAACCTAGACCTATCCAACCACCCTACTTGAGGCCATATGGATACCCAACTAGAGACCAAGGAAAGGAATTTCCTAGATATCCTTAGTACCAAAACCCACCTCCAATTCAATGCCCTTACAAATACCCAAAATACAATCCACCATAGCCAGTGTTGGGACAACAGCCACCTCACCCATAGAATATTATTCCAATGAAATTTTCCCAAGATGAAGAGAACCCTGAGAGAGCAGTAGTGCCAACTGCTTCATTAACTCGCCCAGACAGCCATAATCAATCCTATGATCAACACTGGGGAGACTACTATGCATACGAAGCTGACTCGATGAACCACGAGCAGGCCTATGAGCAATACCCTTATGGAGAAGAGGTCTATGACCAATCATACAGATACGGAGCTGAATATGCTACACTAATGTACGCAAACCCAAGAGCCAAAGCACCTTCTAGACCTATGATTAGACCTCTAGTCCCTCAAGGACCTTGTTGTCGTTGTGGAGGGGATCATTTCATTAGGGAATTTACTTTGCCTTACTAGCCACCACATAAGGTTTGGGAAGGATATTTTAGTGATTGTGGAAAGGAGCATTTGTTTAGGGATTGTCCCAAAAACGCTAAAAAGACAAACCACTCCACTCAAGTAAATGTAGTAGAAGTGGTAGAGTCCTCTAGAAGTGACAAAGCATATACACTACCATTGAAGGTGATTACAAGAGAAAGAGATAAAGAAGGTCCGCAAGGGTTAGATTCAATTATGCAAGAAACCAACAAACCAAGAACACTGGTGCCTCAAATAGTGCCAGATTCGGAAGAATCTGAAGAAAATTCTAAGGTAAAATGGACTCAAAGATGGAAAGATCAACGAGAGAAATTGAGAAACAAGTGGACTCAAAAGAGGGAGGAAGAGAAGAGCAAAGAGGATCCAAATCAATTTACGAATCCTACGGCTAGTAAGGATTCTAGTAAAGTAGAGAAAAAGCAACAAAAACAACAAGCCTCGTCGATTTTAGCTGATCCAATACTTGAAGATCTAGCCATGTGGATAAACGCATATCAATCTAGGATCAAAGCAGGACCAAGTGTGGAGCAACATGAAGTAACCTATCCGAGAGGAGATTTGGAAAAAGAAAGGCTAGAAATCTGCAAGAAATTGATCTAAATTGCTCAAAACACACTAGAGAAACCTATCCAAAACCTTCCCTTTAAAAGACAGAAGGATTGTAGAGAAAGCTAAAAGTGTGGCCATTGAAAACCATGAAAGAAGTTATGTGATCCCGGAAGTAGAAGCTAATTGGCATGAGGATGTATGGGCTAGTGTCCAGGAAGAAAGGTGGAGCAAATCTGACGGCATTGAACCACCATTTGAAGAACTGGATGCAAACGAGAACCCAGGAATAATGAACCCAGAGATAAATTGTGAGGAATGTTCGGAAGAATTAGAAAGCATAAACACACTACCTAACTACATGGGAGAGTATGAGCAAAATTCAAAACTTTATCATGCCCCAATAATAAGAACAAAAGAAAGAGAAATCTCAAGCAAAACGTTAGATATAGCACGAAAGTTGAAGGAGACAAAAGTGCAGTGCTCTATAACTTTTGGAACAATTACTAAAAATCAAACCACAAGTATGGATTGAATTGGCCAAGCAACTCTGGCAAAAAGAAGTAAAGGTAGTCAACAAGAAGGCCAATGAGGATGCACATACAAATCAAATCCTTGTAGATAAAGTGGGACACTTCAGTGAAGGAGATGAAGGTAACATGTGTCTACCCATTACCTTCTGAGGGTACACCACAAAATCAATCCTAGACACAGGAGCTCAATCCTAGACATAGGAGCAGGAGTAGGCATAGCCACAAAAGAAATATGGGAGAAGTGGGGAAACCAACATTACGACCCACAAGAATGAAATTACAATTAGCTGATGGTCCCACCAAAAAACCTCTAGGATTTCTAGAGAATGTTGTGCTTACAACATGCGGAGTAGACTTTGAACACACGTTGGCCATTTGTCAATTTGAGAGAGCAAGTAACTATGAAATGATCTTGGGAAGACCTTTTATGAGACAGTTAAGGGTAGTGCAGGACTGGGGCAGAGATGCAGTATATCTGCAACATAGGGGCACAACCACGAGGACAAACCTCCATACCTATGCTTATCGAGATGTCCCACCTCTACAATGGAACTCTATACATAAAGAAGAGGATGACATATCACTCCATAGCGCGGGATCTGAAGATCAATCATGGATGTATGAACACACCCAACTATGGATGTTTAAGGCAGCTAGGAGAGAAAAAGAAAGAAGATGAACATGAAAACTTGGTTGTGGAATCTCTAGACAAGTAGATGATCTAGCATATATGCCACGTGTTTTCAGATGAGGAGTTTGAGCCCGATGGATGGATGGAGATATCGGCCACATTAGATGTGTGTGTCAATGAAGAAATCTTGACCCTGAATGAGTGCATAGACAAGGATGGGTATGATGTAAGTCTATACATGGTAGTAGTACAAGAGACAGAGGAAGGAGAACGGATAGAGAAAGAGTGGACAGAAGATTATGAAAGTATAGAAATGGAATCCGAGACCTAGGATGAAGGACATCACTTAGAGGGAGAACATAAAGAAACTAACACTCAAAGCCCTCCCACTCTCAAGGAAAAGGGAAATCACGAGAATATCAATTCAAAAGAGACTAGTAGGGAAGAGAATACCCCCCAAGAATAGTTTGAGGTTCCCAAACACTTTAAGAAATATGAAGTGGAGGAAAACAAATTGCTATCCAAATGCCTAAATGACAAGCACAAGAAGGAATAGCATATGATAATAAAGAACAGACCAAAAAAGTCACTGTGACCATAGAAGAAGAAGAGGAAAGATGCAAGAACAAGAACTTATAGAGTTGGTTTGAAATTATAGGGATGTATTTGCTTGGACATACAAGGACTTAAAAGGAGTGGATCCCTCTATTTATTCACACCGTATTCCCATGACCCGTGATGCTAAACCATCCAAACAACGACCATACGCATACAATGATGTATACTCCGCCAAAATTAAGGAAGAAATAGACAAATTATTGGCAGTAGGATTCATTTACGAAATCGAACACATAGAATGGGTGTCATCCTTGGTACTACCACCCCAAGAAAAATGGCAAACTAAGGGTGTGCATCAACCTCAAGAAAGTTAATGCAGCCGCTATTTGAGATAGTTACCCGTTACCCATTACAGATCACCTCTTGGAGAGAGTGGTAGGCAAGAAAGTTTATAGCTTCCTTGATGGATTCTCTGGTTACTACCAAGTTGCAATTGCTCAGGAGAATCAACATAAAAGTGCATTTGCCATAGAATGTGGAGTATATGCTTTTAGGGTTATGCCATTTGATCTAACCAATGCGCCAGCCACCTTTCAAAGATTAATATGTCATGTCTTTAAGGAATTCCTTAGGAAAAGCATGGAAGTATATGTTGATGATTTGTGCACTTATTCTTCACATAGAATGGCTCACATACCTGAGTTGAGGAGAATTTTTGAAAAATGTAGACAATACATATTCTATCTAAACCCAGAAAAATGTGTCTTCGTGGTACGACAAGGAAAAATCCTAGGGCATATAGTATCTAAGAATGGAATATCCATAGATGAAGACAAGATCAAAGTTATTCTAGAACTACCCCGACCTAAAAATGTGAAAGAAGTACAAGCATTCATAGGACATTGTGGATAATATCGTAGATTTATCCACATGTACGCCATAATTGCCCGACCTCTATATGGCTTACTGAATCAGTTCAATTGGATTGAAGATTGTGAGAAAGCATTCAATGAGTTGAAAAGCAGAATGAGTTCAACACCTATTCTAAAAGTACGAAATTGGAACAAGCCATTTCATATCCACATAGATGCTTCCAAATTTTCCATAGGATGCATCCTAGCACAACCTGCAGATGAAGGAAAACTCGACCATCGTATAGCCTATGCTAACAGGTAGCTCAACCAAGCCGAACATAATTAGAATACCACCGAAGGATAGGGATTAGGAATGGTATATGCGGTAAAGAAATTCTAACACTACTTATTGGCAAACAAATTCAAATTCTTTATTGATCATCAAGCTCTATTATACCTAGTCAATAAACCATGTAACATTGGAAGACTAGTGAGATGGTTTCTATTATTAATGGAATTTGATTTTGAAGAAGTGGTTAAGAAAGGAAACATGCATGTCAGAGCTGATCATCTATCTCGAATGATGCATAGAGAACCCCCAACTGGAGTTGTGGATGACCTCCCTAACACCTATCTTTTTAACTTAGAAGTGTGTCCACAATGCGCTGAAAAATTGATACCTATACCTACACATCGACCTAGTCATAGGATTCACTAAGATAAAAACCCAATAATTATGGAAGAATAGGAATCTTCACATCATAGAAAGAAGCCTATGTAACCAAAATACTAGTGCACTTCTATTGAGGTGTGTAGACGAGGATGAACAAAAAACTTGGTTGAGGCACACCCACATAAATCCATGGAAGAAACATAGAAGTATCAGTGTTATAGTACAAGAACTAAAAAGATTAGGAGTGTATTGGCCGGAGTTGCACAAAGATGTTCATTCTCATGTAAAAAATTGTCCCATTTGTCAGGAAGAAAGACCTGAGGAGAACTCTACGTTGTGCTATTCCACAATAGCACCAAGATGGAGTTTACCTTTAGTAAACTTTTTAAAGAAACACGAATACCAAGAAGGGGAAAGCCTAGCATGAAAACGGGCTTTAGAAGAGCAAAGTAAAGATTATACCCTTATAGGAAGACAATTGTTTAAATGTGGACAAGAAAACCAACTATGATTATGTGTACATAAAGATGAGTATATCTATGTATTGGAGATGGCCCATATCAGAGCTGGAGGAGGTCACTTTTGACTGACAAGACCACAAAAATTATTCTCTTTGCTGGATTATTGTGGCCAACTTTGTATCACGATGCAATAACGTATGTTCAGAGGTGTGATGAACAAAGTACCCCATCCGAAGAGATGAAATGCCATTGTGGCCTATGATTAGTGCTAGAGCTTTCACTAAGTGGGGTATAGATTTCATTGGACCAATTAGCCCACCTGCTAAAGGGTCTCATGTTGAGTATATAATAGTTGCTATGAACGACTTGACCAAATGGGTGGAAGCAAAGGCCACAAAGAAGAATGATGCAAGAACTACTGCCAAGTTTCTCTTCGAAAATATATTTACAAGGTTTGGGTTACCCATTGAAATCGTGAGTGATCGAGGCACACACTTCATTAACAAAGTAATAGAAACTTTGATGAATGAATTCCTAGTAATTGATAAGAAATCGACCCCTTATCACTCGTAAGCCAATGGACAGGCAAAAAGCTCCAATAAGGTGCTATGTACCATTTTAACTAAGATTGTGAATAATAAATGATCCAAATGTGATAAACAATTACATCATGCTATTTGGTCTTTTTGAGTTGCTTACAAGACCGCTATAGGCACAACCCCTTTCAATCTTATGTATGGTCAGAATGCAATATTACCAATTGATTTCTTGATTCCTACTCTTTGAGTAGATGAGAAATATGAGTGGACTGGACGCAAATTGTCCCAACAGTTGGATCAAATTGAAAGATTGCATGAGACTATATTACAGGCAGTAGCAAGAATTTATGTAGTCAAGAGGTGACAAAAAGCTTACTATGACGCCCATATTAAAGATAAGGGACTCAAAGAAGGTGATTTAGTCCCGGTATACACTTTGAAGCAACACGCGAAAAAAATACAAAAGTGAGGACATGGACCATTGGTAATCAACCGTATTTCTACCAATGGAGCAGTAAACCTAGCCACCCTAGATGGAGGAATTCTACTAGATTATATAAGTGGCTATCGTGTGAAGAAATATTTAGAACCCTTAACGGACGAGATGATGAGTAGACTTCTAAAGGCAAAGAACCGAAGGGAAGAGGATGAGAGAATTAGAGAAGAAGCAAGACTTGAAGCATTAGAATGCATACGAAAGCGAAAAGAATGGATGAGAGAAAGAGATGAAAGATATCGACAAGGAGAGGATCCAATCCCCATAGCCAACTATAGGGCAGTAGAAACTACGATTGTAGGACGACAAGTCAGACAACACTACCTAAATCTAGGAGTATGAACTGAGGAATACCACTTAGCGGATGCATTGATTGATACTGGGGCAGCATTAAGTTGCATACACTTTTCATTAGCTAGGCAACTAAATGCACCACTCAACCCAACTAAGGCATACATGGTGGGCATAGGAGGAAACACCATTGAATGCTTATGAGAAGTCATTCTATCTTTACACTTGGGTAACAATTCAATGCATCAAAAGCCTCTAGTATGTAAGGATGACCACCTATTGGAGGAACTAGTGTTAGTTCAAGACTAGATATATGAATTTGAGGTAACAATCTAGTTAGCCTTAGGCTACATATCTACTAAGATTGGACACAGAGAAGTCTTTAGCCTACTAGATGAGAAGCTCTAAAGACGGTCCACCTGAAGTATAACGATAAGAAATGTATGTCTGCATGTGAATCTAGACCAATGCCAAACCCTAATCAACTAGCTTTCATTTCTGACCCAAGCATGGAAACCCCTACTCTCCTTACACAGGAATCTCAACTAAGCCTTTCATCTCAATATAGCCAATCTGAGGGAACAAGTGAAGATCTTATTACAGACAAGTTAATGGGAGTCCAACAACCAAAAAAAGAATGGCCACCAATTCATTCACTAGTGAGAAAAAGGATGCAACAAATATGGATTCGCAAGGATCCGTTAGACAACTACAAATTTCAAGTGAAGGAGAACCAAAAGGAATTCTATCAAAGGTGACATCGACCTAACCAACCGATCAAAGATAGGTCCACACATGCGGTGCAAGTGTGGATACCGACAAAATTAAGGGTAGCTCAAACTTCAGGAATCAAATATGGATAGCCAAGACAGCAATCAAGATCACCAAGGCACAACCACCAAATGTACTTAAAGAGCAAAGTCAATCCAGGCAACTTTCTAGGAGCCAAAGAACTCCCATGAAGTAGATGCCACCAATGGAACAAATAAGAGTTCCTACCAAGTGATGATACAAATGGAGAATGAAAGTACAGCAAAACCAAATACCTCGAGTAAACATGAGGAGATTCTAGAAGGATATTCAAAGCACCAAAGCTAGGAAAATGTGGATTGCAAAGTCAAGAAAGGCACCACCATTGATCAGAGATGAAAATTCTTCTTGCACCCATGATGATTCCTATGCACCTTTAGTAAGCATAATAGGGCCACATTATGAGGCCATGCATTCGACACAGCAGCATCTCTGTACTACTAAGTGAGCACATTTCCCTTAGTGGGAATAGGAAACACCTTGTATTGTAAAACAATAATGACAAAAAAAAAATTATCTCGGCTTGGTCACTAATGTTTTCTATTTTCATTGCAGCTTAAGAAAAAATATATATGTGTACAAAAAAGATCAAGTACTATGTTCCTTATACACTCTGTGAGTGGGGACGTGACACATGGAGTGAATGATCACAACACCAAAACCAATCACTCTCAAACTTGATACTAACCATTTGAATCATTCAAATGCAAATGGCTTCCTCTAACTCCTAGGCTACGCAAGAGGCATCCTTTGATTTTGAAGCCACACATGAGGCGACAATATTAGATTTTCCTCTGGAATCGGCTATTAAGGCTCGATGGCACTGGTTCAGAGATGAGAATCCTACCAGCGAGCATTTGTTCCTTATTACTATTAAGATCATGGATAGAGAACATCAATTCCCAGTGATGATGCAAGACTTTAGAATCTTGCATGAGATGCCAAGGATAGTGGATGCGTGGACACAAACTGGAATTGAGGCCTATTTGAAGCTTCCTATCTACAAACCTGATTTTCAAAGATGCACCCAAGACATGAATACTCTGCATCCAGTGCTTGATAAGCCATTCGTCCCTCAAGCTATAGTATCAGATCGCAATGGAGAGTCACAGACTATTCTATTCACTCATGAGCTGATCAAGACAGCATTTGGCTGGACAAAAGGAAAGAACTTGTAGAAGCTTGTAGAAGGTAGAAAAATGTGTTTCGAAGCGACGAAGTTTGGTCTAGCCAACCTGCACAAGACCAGCCCTTGAGCTTATGGAGACTCAAATAGACCTTATAGGCATGCGATAGGTGCAAAGAAACACACTATGTACTTTGGAGCATCAAGAAGAATGAGTCGATACAAAACAGATAGGTTCGCGGGTCGACAAGCTCAAAAAACTTATTATCTATGGAAGAGACAATGAACTTCAAATGCCCATAGCGACCAGTGTGATTACAAAATAGAGAAAATCATTTTATGGGAGTGATACACATAGGGTTGAGTGTATAGAATGCACAAAAGTATAAGGAATAAGCAAAATATGCTATTGGAATGAATGAGACATTCACCGGTGGTACTTCCTATTTTTCAAGAATATGCAAAGATTGACTCTGAGACAGAAAAACTCCAATTTCTCCCAACCTATTGAACCAAATGCTATGAAAATTTATAGGCCTAAACTAGTTCCAATGACCTATTTTTCACTCAATTTAGAGCTCTTGAAAGAGAGCAGCAGCCTTTGCAAGACTACTATTGGCGAAGAAGATGATGCAGAGAATTGAAGGAGCAAGACAATGATGGTGACAAGTGTATGTATATTGCTTCCATGTAATGTACAAGTGATTTCAAGTCTTTATATAGACTCTAGGAGTGTTCAACGACTTCCACAAGTGAAATTTGAATTCAAATGAAGGTGGGAATGGTTGTTGGAGGGAATCAATCTACTTTCCTACAATCTAGGAAAAGTGAAGATCTAGTTTGATCTACTTTTAGGTTATTGATTGCTTGATTGAATGCAACTTCAACCACCACAAATTCGTGGGATTTGGGCTCTATCTTTCTACCTTTACATGTGTAAATCTCAAGGCTTTTACAATGGTAAATGAACCATCAAAAATCTCTCAAAGAAATACAATAAATGAGCATAAGAAAAAGAACTCTCCAACGGATATGAGTCTTTCGACGCGATAGCCTTTGATGTAGATCAAATCCACCTCAAGCATAGTGTAAGCTTGATGTTCCAATAGCTCCCCCTCAAGCTAAAGTATGCTTGAGTCTTCATTCTCTGATAGGTTGAATACCTGCCATAGCTTTGAATCTACAAAGCTTTATTCCATCAAGTGCCTTCATCATCATATCTACTACTTGCTTTTCAGTAGGAACAAAAGAAATTTCAATCTCCTTTGCCATGAGCTTCTCCCTGATGAAGTGGTAATGGACTTATATGTGCTTGGTTCTTGCATGGAAAATAGGATTTGCCGCTAGATGCATGGAGCTTACATTATCTCCAAATATGTGAGGTTTGGAACTCACAAGCCCCAAATTTGTATACAATGCTTTTAACCATATTTCCTCTTGAGTTGCTATGGTCAAGCCTCTATACTCTGCTTCATTTGAGGATAAAGCAACTGTTGGTTGCTTCTTGGAACTCCATGACACTAGCTTCGAACCTGCAAATGCTAAGTAACCAGATGTACTTTTTCTATCATCCTTAGCTCCTGCCCAATCTGTGTCTGAGTAGATTTTGATATCCAAATCTGAAGAGTAAGGATAGAATATACCTTCGTTGATTGTACCTTTGAGATACTTAAGTACTCTCTTAGCTGCATCCATGTGTGGTATTCTCGGTGAGTGCATGAACTGACTAAGCACTCCCACACTATATGAGATGTTTGCCCTTGTATGAGTAGCATATATCAAGCTACCTACCAAGCTTTGATATTCTTTTAGGTCTTCAATTTTCTCACCTTCATAAACACTTAGTTTATGATTCATCTCCAAAGGTGTACCTACAGGTTTAGTGTTCTCCATTTTGAACTTGAGAAGAAGATCCTGAACGTATCGTCTCTAAGTCAAATACATTCCTTCATCTGTATATATCACCTGCATACCTAGGAAATATGTGAGCTCACCTAGGTCACTGATTTTGAACTCCTCTTGCATGTGTCTCTTGATCCTTTGAATGTCATTTAGATCATCACATGTCACAGTAATATGATCTACATATACACATAGATAGATAACCTCATTGTGATCCCTTTTGATGAATAGAGCAGGATCTGAGCTGCTAGCTTTGAACCCTTGATCTTGAAGATATGTAACTAACATGTAATTCCAAGCTCTTGGAGCTTGTTTCAATCGATACAATGCTTTCCTAAGTCTGCAAACATAAGATGGATGATTAGGGTTTTCAAAACCTAGTGGTTGTGACATGCATACCTCTTCACTTATCCAACCATTTAAGAATGCATTTTTCACATCAAGTTGGAGGAGTCTCCAGTTCCTTGCAGCAGGTACACTTATCAATGTCCTGATTGTAGTCATCTTTGCAACTGGTGAGAATGTTTCCTCATAGTCTATACCATGAGTTTGTGCGCATCCTTTGGCAACTAATCTTGCCTTGTACTTGCAAACTGATCCATCTGAGTTTCTTTTAACTTTATATACCCATCTACAACCAATTACCTTTTGATTCGGCGACATTGGAGCCAAATTCCAAGTTTCCATTTCCTTCAATGCATCTATCTCTTCTTTCATGGCCTTTTCCCAATTAGGGTTTCCTTTTGCCTCTTCATAGGTTGAGGGTTCCTCTGAAATAGAGTCTTTTGCCAAGAATATTGAATGCTTCGTAACAAATGTGGAATCATATACATACCTTTGTGGTTGTTTCTTCTCTCTTGCTGATCTTCTAGGTGCTTGTTTGGAGCATTCTCCAATCTCTTGCATCTTTGCTTTGCCTCTTGACTTCCATAGCTTGTAATCCTTTTCCCTTTCATCTTGGTCATCGTTTGTATCACTTCTTGGTCCTAGACCTGTGTATCATGCTTTCTTCCTAATTGATGAGAGTCAGATTTAAGATCATATGGTAGTGTTACCTTTTGTTTGTCTTCATCATACCAAGACCTGTGTTCTTCAAACACAACATCTCTACTTTTAGTGAATTGCTTGGTTGAAGGATTGAAGAACCTGTAACCCATCTGAGTTGAATCATATCCAATAAACACTGCCTTTGTTGCCCTTTCATCTAGCTTACCTCTTATTTGTGATGGTACATGAACATAAGCTAAACAACCAAAAACCTTGCAATGTCCAAGACTAGGTTTTCTTCCATGCCATGCTTCACAAGGAGTCATACCTTGAAGTGATTTGGATGGTAGTCTATTGAAAAGGTACACAGCAGTTGAAGTAGCTTCTGCCCATAGATAATGTGGCAACTTCTTCTCTTCAAGCATTGTTCGGGCTGATCCAACCGATGTCAGGAGAGTAACTAGTAGTCACTTCCCTTTTGATACCTTTTTCCTACAAGAACTCATCAAACTCTTTGGAGAAGTATTCTCCTCCTCCATTAGATCCTAGCTTCTTTAGTGATCTACCTGTATGATTCTCCACATGTGCAACATACTTCTTGAAGCAATCAAACACTTCATTCTTACTCTTGATAAAGTATAGAACAGTCCATCTACTATGGTCGTCAATAAATGACACATAATACCTTGGTCCTGCCAAAGAAGGTTCTTGACTTGGTCCCCATACATCTCTATGTACTAAGTCCAATAAGTTGTTGTGGATGTAGCCTTTGTGGTTGAATGGTTGTCTTTGTGCCTTCCCAATCTGGCATGCATCACACCTGTTGATCATGTGTTGCTTTGATATGTTCGACAGTCCTAGAACACTTTGATCGCTGCATATATCCTTCAAGTTTCTTTCATTCACATGAGCAAGTCTCTTATGCCACACTTCAAGCCCACTTAGGGTTTGAGATCCAAAGTTGAATAGAGCTATGTTCTTGGTTTCTCCTACTTCAAAAGTAAAGAGCCTACCATGCTTCTCACCTCGGGCTATCTTTTTAAAGCCTTGTATGGATCTTCCACAAAAGCTCCATGTTTGGTGAGCCTAACTTGCAAGCCTTTTTCAACTATTTGGCCTACACTTATTAGGTTTTTAGTGATAGTGGGTGCATAGAGAACCTTACTCAGAATGTTTATCCTGCCATTGGAAGCTTTGACATTACCAATCTTCTCCACATTGTGCTTCGTGTCATCCATTGTTTGCACTTCATGCTATGCTTTGGACTTTCCAAATCAGATAGAAGAGCAATGTTGCCTGCAACATGATTCGAACACCCTGAATCTATGTAGAACAAATGATCATCTTCTTTACCTTCTTTGTGGCTTAGATTCATAAGAAGCAATGAGTCTTCATGTGGTTGATCTTCTGAATAATTGTTGTAGTCCCTTCTATTATAGCCTCTATTGTTATTGTTGAAGTTGTGTCCATCTCTCCCTCTATAGCTGCCATATCCACCTCTTCCACTTCCTTTCTGGGTCTTCCCATTGAACCAGCAATTCTGAGTGGTGTGGTTGGTCTTATCGCATATGGCACAAGGTCGAACATTCTGACCTTTGGCTTTGTCTTGCTTTGGTCCTTTCTTCTTCCCTTTCCACTTACTCTTGCTTGCGAAGTTGGCTTGGGAAGTCTCTTCTTCATCTTCTTCCTTCTTCTTGCCTTTCTGCTTCTTATCCTTCTTATCTGCATATAGAGCACTAGTTGAATTACCATGATAAGAGTTACCTTCCTTTATGCTATTGTTGCCTTCTTGATTGAAGAGTTGTCCAAGAAATGAAGTGTGTCAATGGCGTTGCACCACAGTGCGCACTCCTTCTCGAGAGCTCCACGACGATATGCTCGGATTAGAAAACCGAGCTCCTGAGGCCGCACACAGTACTCCGCGCAGAGATTGTAGAATACGCAGAAAACACAGTACACAGGAGGCACGAAGATAGACTTCTTAGGTCTTACAAATGCGGTCGAACTTGCAGTCCGTGACTGACCAGGCCACTATATGTTTTATTAAAGAACATATACAAAGAAGTGTCCGGTGGCCATTTGGCCTTTCACATGGACACTAACGGTAACAATCTCCCACTAAAGGCCAATATGGCTAGAGTAACTATGGGAGAAAAATAAAGAATGATAAAGGATACCTGAGTGTAAGTATACAAACTATACCTCCCACCTGATGGGCATGTTACACAGTATACAAGTGACTGCGTAAGATCAAGAATCAAGTAACCCCCATCAAGTGACAACAGTGTCGAAAGCTATCATGTGGTAGAGCTTTAGTCAAAGCATCTGCAGCATTATCTCGAGTGTGAACCTTCTCAAGAATAATGCTCTCAGTGGCTAAGCAATCTCTAATGAAGTGATACCTCACCTCAATGTGCTTGGTCTTTGCATGATAGACCGGATTCTTAGCCAAAGCAATGGCACTCTGACTATCACTGAGCAAGTGAGATACATGCTGAGGTAAACCCATATCACAAGCAAGACGAGAGAGCCACAATGCTTCCTTACATGCCTCACTTGCTGCAACATACTCTGCTTCTGTGGTAGAAATAGTTGTACATTCTTGAAGACGAGATCTCCAAGAGATAGCACCTCCAGCAAAATGAAAAATGTACCCTGATGTAGACTTACGATTGTCTACACAACCAGCATAGTCAGAATCTGTGTAACCAATAATGGATGCTTTCCCTCTACCTAAGCATAGACACTTGTCCTTAGTGCCACTCAGATATATCAAAATCATTTTGACCGCTTCCCAATGTTTCTTGCCAGGATTAGACATATATCTGCTCACGATTCCCACTGCAAATGCAATGTCTGGTCTTGTAGCTACCATAGCATACATGAGACTACCAACAGCAGACTGATAGGGAATATTGGTCATGAATTCCTTTTCCTCATCTGATTTGGGGCAGTCATCCTTGCTCAATTTCACATATGTGGGTAAAGGTGTACTCAATGCCTTTCCACCCTGCATATTGAATCGGTGAAGTACTTTGGATATGTACTCACTTTGAGACAAGTATATGCATCTTTTACTCCTATCACGAGTAATGCACATGCCAAGAATATGTTTGGCATCCCCCAAATCCTTCATATCAAATGTCTAACTCAACTTCTTTTTGAGAAGTGACAAATCATAAGAGGACTTCCCAACAATCAACATATCATTGACGTAAAGTATTAAGCATATCAAGCTGCCATCAGAACATCTCTTTGTGTAGAGACAATGATCCTCATTGCTCCGAGAATAGCCTTGGGACTTCATAAAAGCATCAAACTAGACTTTCCTTGCCAGGAACTACATAACCCTCTGGTTGTTCCATATAGATCTCATTTGTAAGATCTCCATGCAAGAAAGCTGTTTTCACATCCATTTGGACTAGCTCTAAGTCCTCCACTGCAACGAATCCAAGCAACATGCGCAAAGTAGTCATCTTGACCACTGGAGAGAAGATTTCCTCAAAATCAACACCATGTTGTTTCTTAAAACCCTTTGCAACAACTCGTGCTTTATATTTTGGAGAAGCACTATCTGATGTGAATTTCAGCTTATATACCCATTTACATGGTAAAGCTTTTCTGCCCTTTGGCAAAGGTACTAAGTCCCAAGTACCATTCTTGTGAATAGAATCCAACTCACTCTTCATGGCACGCTCCCACTTGACATGATCCTCTGTCTGCATAGCCTCTTTGTAGCAAGAAGGCTCACCGGCATCTGTTAGCATAACAAAATCTAAACCTGGAACATATCTATCAGGTGGATATGAGACACGTGCAGAACGTCTCAATGGTTTCTAAACAGGAACATGTGCAGACTGATCTGAATGGACATTCTCTTGAACATCCCTATGTGCAGCATTTTTATGCATGCTAACCGGAGGACTAGTATCCTCAAACACCACTCTTCTCACTTCAACCTCCTTAATGGGCTGTTTATGCATCTTAGACTCATTAAAAATGACATCACTACTTCTGATCACTGACCGTGTTTCAGGATCCCATAAGCGATATCCAAATTGTCCTTCTCGACCATATCCAAGAAAAATGCATTTCTTTGACTTATGGTCCAACTTTTGTCTAAGATTCTTGGGTATATGAGCATATGCTTCACACCCAAAAACTCGAAGATGATCATAATATGGTGGTTTCCCTGTCCATAACTCTTGTTCCACTTTCAGACCTTTTGCAGTACTAGGTGAAAGGTTAATCACATGAACTGCAATCAATACTGCTTCTGCCCAAAAACCTTGTGAGAGGTTTGCATGTTGCAACATAGAGACTACTCTATCTTGAATAGTTCTATTCATCCTCTCAGCTACACCATTCTGTACTGGGGTATAAGGAGCTGTAAACTCTCTACGAATCCCTCTAGACTGACAGAAAAGGCTGAATTCATGTGAGGTATACTCACCCCCATTATCTGAACGTAAAGCCTTAAGCTTAGTTCCTTTTTCAGTCTCAACTGAAGCAAGCCATTTTCTGAAAGTAGGGAATACATCATCCTTTGATTTGATAGGATATACCCAGACTTTTCTAGTAGCATCATCTAAAGTGACAAAGTAAAGAGAACCACCTAAGGACCTAGTGGGCATAGGACCACACACATCTGTATGAACAAGATCTAAAGGCTGAATTGAAGAGTCAATGTGCATTCTATGCACATTTCTGGTTTGCTTTCCATATTGACAATGCTCACAAAATGAAAAATCAGAGAAAGATAACACAGGTAAGTAGCCAGAACGAGAAAGATTTTCCATTCCAGTACGAGATATATGGCCCAAACGACCATGCCAAATACAAGCCATAGGCTGTTCAGTAACAGCTAACAAGTGTTCTTTCTGTGATACAAATAAAGGATAAAGTGAGCCAACTTTGCTTCCTTTTGCAATAACCATATTGCCCTTTGATATACAAAAGGACTGAGCATAGAAGACCACCTTGTAACCAAGGTCATCAAGTTGACCAACTGACATCAAACTGCGTGATAACTGAGGTACATGGCGTACATTATGCATAGTAAATTTTGAACCATCAATGAACTGCACAACCACATCTCCAATCCCCACAACATCACACTAGTAAGAGTCACCAAGTCTCACGGTACCAAGAGACTTTGCTGCATAATTAGAGAACCATTCTCTATGTGGTGTCACATGGAAAGAAGCACCAGAATCTAGCAGCCAAGTGTGGGAAAGAGAATCAGCCATAAGTGCCTCAGATGGCACAGTACTATCAAGTGTCAACACATCAGCATCATCAGAAATAGCATTAATTTCTTCAATCTTCACAGTCGAAGTAGATGGTGCAGGTAACTGTTTAACATGCCCATCAACATTCTGTCCTTTACCTTTAGCATTCTTTAATGCATAACAGTCTTTCTTCATGTGTCCTTTCTTATGACAATAATGGCATTCGATATCCCTCTTCCTTGATTTACTTCTACTCTTATTCCGTTGACCATTCTTTTCCTTGTTCTTGCTCCTACCACGTTGTTGATTCTTTCCTTGGTAAGAATCACGAACATTATATGCATCTCCACTCTGAGTGCCAACCATAGATTTTCTACGAATCTCCTTACTCAAGAGTGCTCCACATATGTCATCATAGACGAGTTTACCACCAGGTGCACTATTGCTAATAGCCGTGCAAAACGTATCCCATGATGATGGCAGAGTGCATAACAGCAGTACTGCTTTCATTTCATTATCCATATCCATTTTTTGAGCCTGTACCTGGGAGAATATAGCATCAAACTCATTTAGATGAGCAGCAACACTATCTATGTCCTTCATACAAAGGTCATATAATTTTCTCATCAGATACACTTTATTTGATGCCGTCTCTTTTTCATATGTATTGCATAACTTCTTCCAAAGCTCCTCTGCACTTTCACAGTCTAATACTGTAAAGTAAACATTATCTGCCAAGTGCAAGCGAATGGTAGACCTGGCCATTTCATCTAACTCATCCCAATCCTCTTCATCCATGTCAGCAGGCTTCTTTGAAATCCCATTTACTGGCTTCCATTGCCTCCTTTGAATCAGCACATCTTTAATCTGATTCTTCCATAGAGCAAAGTTTGTGCCATCAAATTTTCAGATCTCAAAATGATCTTTGTCCTGCAAGTTATAGCTCTTGGATGTACATAAGCGGTATCCACAGAAGCGTACATGGTGTGTATGTGCTCAATATATGCAGTAAAATGACACTAAAAGGCTGAATACACAGCCCAAAAACTAGCCAATAACACCTGCAAGTGTCTGTCAACTCTGATGTTTTAGGCTTTAAAAACCTGCACAAATTTGCAGCGACTGCTCCCACCAAAACTGAAAACTCCTCGAGAAACCTGTAGTTTTACGAGTGTGGCTGAAAATACAGCCCCAAAGGTTGATATTTATTATCTGAGAAGTACAAGGAACACTCTTCTTGATGTTCTTGGACCTGTGTGGAGAGAACTATGTGCGAAAGTACTCCGAAATGGCTCCAAAAACACCCCAAAATTGCTTCAGAAATAGGCTTTGAAAGCAAAAAATGAAGCTTTGAGGGACCAAAACTTGTTCAAGGTAATGTCAACCTTAATCTTTCCCCTTCTTCAAACACCACAAGAGTGTAGCTTAGTGGCAAGAGATTACCACGGTTAAGCGAGCTCTGGGGGGAGCAGTACTGGGATGGGTGACCTCCCGGGAAGTACCGAGAACCTCTATATTCCTTGATCGTTGAGGTCCTCCCTCGCGGGCAACCAACGGTGACTTCGGTGACTCAGATGACAAGGTATGCCAAGACGACGATATGCTCGGATTAGAAAACCGAGCTCCTGAGGCCGCACACAGTACTCCGTGCAGAGACTGTAGAATACGCAGAAAACACAGTACACAGGAGGCACGAAGACAGACTTCTTAGGTCTTACAAATGCGGTCGAACTTGCAGTCCGTGACTGACCAGGCCACTATATGTTGTATTAAAGAACATATACAAAGAAGTGTCCGGTGGCCATTTGGCCTTTCACATGGACACTAACGGTAACAAGAAAGATGTTGAAGTCTGGAGTTTGCACATCCAGGATGAGATCATAAGCCGTCGTGAAGGATTGCCATTGCTTATCACTTTGAATGCCATTGAGAATTTGCCTCATAATGACCTCTTCTTCAATCAGCTCTCCAATGGATGCTAATTGATCCGCAACCTCCTGGACCTTGGTAACAAACTCTGTGATGGTTTGTTTAGGTGTCTTCTTCATTTGGTTGAACTCATTCCAAAGATGATTCTTTCTTGCTTTGGTACTAGTAGAAAAGAAAGTCTCGAGGGCATCCCAAGTCTCTTGAGATGTCTTGCATCCTCTAATATGTGGTAATAGAAAGTCAGAGATAGAGTTTAGTATGTACGACCTTGCTTGAGCATCCCTTGCGCACCAAAGTGTGAGCTTGTCTGTCTCCTCTTGTGTAGGTCCTCCTTTGGATCTTGGAATAGGCATAACTACATCACCTGCTACAATTCCATAAAGATTTCTACCTTGCAAATAGGCCTCCATCTTGATTTGCCAAGCCGCATAGTTGTGTTGATCAAGCTTCTCGATCATTGAGGGAAATCCGTCACCCATCTTGATCTAGCTCTGATACCATTGAAAGATCTTGGAGAAGCTTGTAGAAGGTAGAAAAATGTGTTTCAAAGCGACGAAGTTTGGTCTAGCCAACTGGCATAAGACCAGCCCTTGAGCTTATGGAGACTCAAATAGACCTTATAGGCATGCAATAAGTGCAAAGAAACACACTATGTACTTTGGAGCATCAAGAAGAATGAGTCAATACAAAACAGATAGGTTCGCGGGTCGAGTAGCTGAAAAAACTTATTATCTATGGAAGAGACAATGAACTTCAAATGCCCATAGCGACCAGCGTGATTACAATTAGAAAAAATCCTTTTATGGGAGTGATACACATAGCGTTGAGCATATAGAATGCACAAAATTATAAGGAATAAGCAAAATATGCTATTGGAATGAATGAGACATTCACCGGTGGTACTTCCTATTTTTCAAGAATACATAGAGATTGACCCTGAGACAAAAAAACTCAGATTTCACCCAATCTATTAAACCAAATTCTATGAAACTTTATAGGCATAAACTAAACACTAATACCTTTCCAATGAGCTATTTTTCACTCAATTTGAAGCTCTGGAGAGAGAGCAACAGCCTCTGCAAGATTACTATTGGCGAAGAAGATGATGCAGAGAATTGAAGGAGCAAGACAATGATGGTCACAAGTGTATGTATATTGCTTCCATATAATGTACAAGTGATTTCAAGTCTTTATATAGACTCTAGGGGTGCTCCACAACTTCTAAAAGTGAAATTTGAATTCAAATGAAGGTGGGAATGGTTGTTGGAGGGAATCAATTCACTTTCCTACAATCTAGGAAAAGTGAAGATCTAGTTTGATCTACTTTTAGGTGATTGATTGCTTGATTGAATGCAACTTCAACCACCACAAATTCGTGGGATTTGGGCTCTATCTTTCTACCTTTACATGTGTAAAGCTCAAGGCTTTTACAACGGTAAATGAACCATCAAAAATCTCTCAAAGAAATACAATAAATGAGCATAACAAAAAGAACTCTCCAACGGATATTCTTTCGACGCGATAGCCTTTGATGTAGATCAAATCCACCTCAAGCATAGTGTAAGCTTGATGTTCCAACACAAAGGATGGTCTCACTGATCTCAAAGATGAATTCCATGAGGCGAAGAAAAGGACCTTCTTGGACATTAATAGAATTGATATTGAAGAAGAAGTAAGACTCGTGCATCAACACTTCTGTTTTCCCAATATGCATCGATACACAGCTCCACAAAAAGTGGTAGTACAATTATTATCCCATGCAGTCAAGCAAATTTGGAACCAAATCAATCTGACCCCATATGTTCAAGAGTGGATATGTGAAGCAAAAAAAGCAGTGGGGACACAAGAAGTTCTTAAATGGCAGCTCTACTTTGACATTACTTATCTATCAAGCATTAGACATGAAAGACTGCTTATGACCTATGATATCGATGGATGAAATGTCAAACTATGTGAAGGCCGCCATTGTATCAAAGAAGAGGAAAGGAGTTGCAATTGTAGAGGAAGTTGGCACTAGCTCAAGAACCAGCATGAGAGGTGCAAAACGAGCTCGAGTGACCAAAGCATCTGACACCCCTCAGTCTAAGAGAACGCATGAACTCTCGAAGGTATCATTAACAGTAACACCAGCCATTACAAGAAGGGATATCTCCACAGCACTAGAAGCCACTCATGTTTATATGAGAGGTCAAGTCAACCTTATGGTACAAGGACACCATTACCACCAGTCAAGTAAGGAACAAATACCATCACAAGAAGCCAAGAATGTCTCACAACAAGAAAGGTATAAAGAACTGGGGTTAAATGATTCAAGCTCAGAAGAAGAATCATCCCAAGAACATGATACACTTAATACTGATATACACATGGATGAGCATGTGGGAGATGAATGCGATGAATTGAATCAAGTACAATATCAAGTAGAAAAGGAAAGTGAACAAAGGGCACAAGCCTAGTCTCTGGCTGGAGAACCACAACTAGGAGAACACACCATCCAATTGAATGAGCCAAAAAGAATATCTCTCAAGGAAGTATCACCTCCCAAGTTGAAAACAGTTATACATCCAAAGCAAGAGCAAGGCATCAATGATGTATAAGAGGAACAAGAACCCACCTTACCAATCCGAGTGGTTGCTGAACCATCACCTTTGGATGTAGTGGTCGATTCTCAAAAAGTGCCCTCGGAGGAACCTATAACACAAGAAACAACAAGCACCATCGAGAAGGCTGAGCCAAGAATGCACCTGCATATCAGGCAGCCACATCAGGAAACATTACATTTTGCGCAAGGTAAAGATGTGTGAACGGGTGAAGACCCACTCATATCACAAACATGGCTGAATGTAGATGTTAACCAACTGAAGCCAATAGTCAGAAATATGATTGACACAACCATGATCGCCCAAACTCTACTGATGGATGAAGAAAAAGAAAAGGCCAAATTATTTTAAGCAAGAAGTCAATTCCAAAGCATAAGTGATGAGCTCTCACCTAAGAATATAGCCATTCAAAAAGAACTCGTACAAAAAACACAAGATTTGGCAAAGAAAACTGAAGAATGCAATCGTATCTAGGAGGAAAATGTGTTGCTCAAAGACAAATACAAGAGGTAACTAGATCTGTCTCAGAACTTCAAGTTGAAGTAAAGACATTGAAAAAGCAACAGGAAATTTATGAAGCCAAAAAAATACGAATGACAAATAGAAGCAAACTGTTAGAAAATCACATTAAATTGTATATGGATGAAGCAGACAATCTACGTGTAGAATAAAGAGTTAATGAAATCTATTGTGTTAAATCAGCCTTTTGAAAGCACTATCACTGAAGACATAGGATTATAGGAACTGAAAGCAAAGTTTTTAGCAGTGGAAGATCAGCTTAAAGAAGAACAAATGAAATAGGCTGAGTTAGAAACCAAATATAAATCGAAAAACAAAACATGGGAACTTAAGTGGAATGAAGCAGTGCAAAAATACATGGAGCAATGCAATGAGGATGTTCATCAGGTAAGGATCATTTGCGAAGCAAAGGCAAAAGTTGAAGACGAGCTCAAGGATAGTCAATTACAACATGAAGAGAAAGATAAAATCATAGCATAGCTCAGAGCATAGTCAGAACAAGCAAAGAACTTGGGGACATCAGTAGTGCAACCATCTAAGATGGCTACTGATGAGACTGAGGTACGCCCTCTTTCTCCCCCAATCGTTCATTCACCAATAAGGGAACCGGCTATGGATGAATATGATGACCATCCAATGCCATATATTGTAGAACTAAGTCAGAAAGAGCGAGCACTACTGGTGTCTCATCTCACAAAAAAATTTGAAAATGAAGTGGTGAAAGTCATGAAAGAGGCTCAAATCAAAAGCAAAGATCTAGATGAGATAATGAAGCCCTTCAACCTCCCTTATGGAATCATGAAAGAGCAAACTCAAAAATATATCAAAAAGACCACGGGAAAGGATCTGGATGTGCACCTAAAATTCAAGGCAAATACTTTTAATTATACTCAATAGGAGTTCGAAGCCACATATCCCATTTGGAGGAGAAAGTTTTTGGAGAAAAATCCAACATTCTGGTGCATTGGCAAGAAGCATCATATTTACTTCAAGTCAACCCTATTTCTTGTCTTGTGCCACGTCGATGATAATGGCCAGAATTTTGGGATTTACAAAGTCAAGGTAAAATAAATAAACAGTGGCTCGATTTTCCTTTACTTTCGAGCCCCCCGCACAACTATCTGCCCATGGAAGAGTACATGGTGAAAACCATCAAATTTTGGTTATCTCGGTACGCAAAGGTCCCCAATCTCACAATCAAAATAACAAATAAAATACTCAAAGTCTTCAAGCATGCCCAATATACATTTTTGAATTTCATTGGTATTAATCAGGGAACATGTATTTTAGTATTCGACCTTTCTGTCATGCCAAGCAGACTCATGATCATGGCTTACTATTCAAGGCTCGTGTTTTTGCCTAGCATATACATGTAGACTTTTGAAGAAGCATTCTTCACTGGCTTCTTTGAAATCGATTCCAAAGTATTCTTAAAGATGTCTACCAACCTCAATGCATGGCAAGTAGCATATGAATTAAGTTTTTTTGCCGACCATCAACAACCACTCCACGATGGAGTTAAGTCAGAACAATGGAAGCAATTAATGACGTGAAGCCAATTTGCTAAATGATACAGAGCGAAAGATATACAATACATACCCCCGTCGACTTCCAAAGCATGTTGGAGATGACAGAGTTCAGGAGGGGGGACGTGTGGAAGGAGTAACAAGAGAATCAAGAAAAAGATGAAGGAGAAGAAAATCAAAGAGAAAGATGGCTCAATAGGAAGCACCACCCTCTACCCAAATCCCCGTAGGGTCACGTATCAGGCTTCACGTGCATCAATCTTTAACGAGAAACAGGTAAGACCCGAGCATAGCAAATAAGAAATAAAAGCTCAACCCATTTGGATGTTGAAGAACTCTAGTGAGTATGAAGGACCCTAATGAAAGGTGACTGATAGCAAAGTCACCTTAGCCATTGGGTGTGTGTGGTGAGAAGAAATAAACAGGCCTCAGCAATGCAACAAAGTAGTAAACAAGGTTCTTCCAACATCTAGAGGTTGAGGCATAGCGAAGAGTGACCAATATCAATGTCACTCTAGCCACTAGGTACGTTTAATGGAAAGAAATCAAAAAAATCCAAAACAATGCTCCAAGTCTCGAGTTATGATCAGTTCCTTGACCGCTGGTAAAACTATATCATTACGACTTCCACAGGAGCTGGTAGTGGTCAACTATAAAGATGTTATCAATTAATAAGGAACCAGATCGAATACAGGCACAGAACTAGAGACAAGAAGCAAACCCTGTCAAGGGACGACAGAGACAAAGAGGGGGAGAGTGTTGCAGAGGCTAAAGAAGCATAGGAAAATGAGCCCCAATATTTTCAAATTATGAGCACCAATTTTCTTCTTCAAATGTCTATGAAAGTCTCATGAAGCCATGTAATTGCACTAGAGGAGTCCTCTAGATGCATAAATTCCAAACATTGTATCATAATCTTTGTAAAATAGTAGGAATTTAGGCTTTCTTTAATAAAGTGCCGATCTCTTGTGTGAAAGGACCATTTTTAGGTCACATGTATATAAGCCACTTGGTGACACTTTGTAGAGACTTTTTGCCATTGTGAGAAGAGGAGAGCTCAGATTTTTGAATTTGCCTCTTGTTCCTCTTATATCACCTTGGTTATGATCTTTCATGATTGTAGCTTGGAATGAGTGCATGGAAATGTTGTCTATCCAATTCATTGCTTTTCTCAAGTGTGTAATGCATGTGTGAAGTGTGAGGAGGTGTGTGGTGAAAGTAGGTAAGTTTCATAGCTCAATTTCTTGCCCATATCTTAAAGTAGGTTTGTCATAATTGAACATGAGTATGACCATTGGATGCGTCTCATCGAGAGCTTCGAAATAGACCCACTATTGACCATATTCCGAGTCCGAAGCTAAGAGAAAAGTTCAGTTTTGTGCTTATTGTTGTTTCATGTATCTCGACACAATTTCCACCTGTGTGAGTGATGAATGTGAGAGATAATACTCCGCTGCATGCAATCGTAGCTATTTCACTTCATTGACCATTGTGTAAGTACAAGTCTCCATACACTCGATTAGGTTCAAGATACTTCTCGGATTGATAATTAAAATGTGTGATCCCCACTATATGCATTTGTTGGTGATAGAGGAATAGCCTCTTTGGTCATAAGTACCTAAGTTGTCACTTAGGAACACAATTTTGCATATGCCTTTATCATAAATCATGGATGTGAAGTCTAAGCAATTCACCTTCCTCTCCAAGGATTGTTGCCAAGTCAATGTAGAAGCCATCAATATGCATCTCTATCACCCAATATCTGAGGCACTCCACTATGAAGTGTCGAACAATGGGATAATTACAATTAAACATTTTACCACAACCAAAGTAGTTATAGAACTCACCCTTTGGTGCACGCATGTAAAACAACGCGTTATCAACACCTCTAAAAGACAATGTAGGACCCATTTCTTTCCCTTCTCCTGTGTGGTTAAAGAGCATGTCCATAAGCACCTCAATTCTATGTTTGTGCGCTTCACGTACAAATGCCTTGAATTCATTAATGGCATCTAAACCACACCTTGCACTCCTAGATTTTGAATATGTTATCATGGGTGAAAAGAAATTCAAGGTAGAATAGGCCCAGAAATTCATCTTGAAACCACCCATCACTACGTTATATTCATAACATTCTAGCCCATTGTATTCATTACATGGCGTCAACTCTATGGCATTTATATCAAGCTCCTTCAGGTGATCAAGCCTTTCTACTAGTCCATGGTAAGTTCCTAGATAAATCACATTGCTTCACTCATGACTTGTGAAGCCCCTCACATGCATCTCATAGACAATAAGATCTTTTTGCGAAAGTCGTGGACTTATATCTCCTTCCCAATCAAAAAGCTATGCATTAAAACGAACCATGCCACCCATTTGCGGCCAACAATTTCCATCGGAAGCAGGAACACCACAAATTTCCCTACTTATCACAGCCTTTGCATGTTTGTGTGCTTTGACTCACGCACTTGTGCCACCACTTGCTCGTGGTCTTCATACCGGTCCTCACGTCTCTGCGGATTGACAAGTAAAGGAGGTGGTGCTTACGCTTGAGCTACAGGAGGATTCGCTCAATTTATTAAAAGAATTTATAGATGTCTTTGCTTGGGACTATAGAGACATGAGGGGCTTAGATCCTCACATTTACCAGCACTAGGTTGTCTTAAAATCGAATGCCCGGCCAGTCAAGCAACAAAGTTACCACATGAATCCTAACTATGCTCAACAGGTTAAGGATGAATTAGATAGACTGTTGCGAGTTGGTTTTATTGTTCTAGTGGAGCATGCTGAATGGATTTCACCAATAGTGATAGTCCCTAAAAAGAACAAGCAATTATGTATATGTCTTGACTATTTAAAATTGAATGTCGCTAATGTGCTTGGTCCATTTCCGTTGCCATTCTTGGATAGCATGCTGGATGATGTAGCTGGCAGAGAGATGTACTCACATTTAGATGGATACAGTAGGTAAAATCAAGTTAGGATGGCTAAAGCAGTTATTCGTAAGACTTCCTTCATTACTAATTGGGGAGTGTATGCATGTACCGTCATGTGGTTTGGCTTGCGTAATGCACCTAACACTTTTCAATGATGTATGCACCTTATCTGACGAGTTTCATGAGAGTGTACCTGGATGATTTCTCCCTGTCCGGTGACACTTCTGCATATTTACAACGTCTTTGGTGCTTCTTTTTAAAGTGCAAAGAACGGCATCTTTGTTTGAACCCTAACAGAGTTATTTTTTTGGTTTCCTATGGAAAACTCCTAGGTCATATTATTTCTAAGCGAGGAATTCAAGTGGACCCTGTTAAAGTCCAAGTGATCTTAGATGCACCTTGATGGAACACATCCATGGCAAGTCCAAGTGATGGCTTGAGTTATAAAAAGGCTTATAGAAATTTAAAGGAAATGTCAACTCCTTGTAGAGTTCACTTGTGAACTCCCTCTTGTAATCTTTGAGTATTTACTTGATGTAAAAAGTGAAAGCATCTAAAGTGGTTGAATCCACTTGATGAAAAAAAATTTAAGCGTTCTTCTCTTCAAGTACAAAGGCCAGGAAGCATCAACCATGGATGGACTTCACAAATCTCAAGAAAGCTCCCAAACAAAATGTGACTGATTTTGTCACAAAACTCAAGGACATAGCATATTAGTTGGGAAGCAGTAGAGAGGTAATAGATGAAGAAAAAATCGTAAGGCATCTCATCAATGGCTTGAAGGCAGATGACAAGTGGGAAGCATTCACCACAGCTATGGATCTATACATGGATATGCATGTACCAGATTTCAACACACTCATAGGACAACTACTTACTCAAGAGGCCTCAAAGGAAGAGGAAAGAAAGTGGATGATGAAGCAGGTGCACATCAAGCTAACTATGCAGGTAGAGGAAGACATGGTAGAGGTAGAGGCAGAGGAGGAAGACAAGGCAGGGGGAGATCCCAAGTCTCTAATTCAAGCTCTATGTGGATTAACTAATCATACAACTGAAAATTTCTTTAGGAATTCTAGGAATCAAAGAGGCAGATGCTACAATAGAGGAAGTTATGGCTACTCAAGAGGAAGGTTCAACAATTACCATGGAAACCACAACAATTACAACCATTCAAACTATCAAGGAGGCAATAGAGAAAGAAGAGACTTCAATAACTACATAGAAGACTCAAATCAAGAGGACTCATTGCTAATCATGAATATGGCCATGCCGCAAGGGAAATCTGATGAGCATGTTTTCTACATATTTTGAGGTTGCTCAAATCATGTGGCAAGAAATGTGGCAGTCCTATCAGATTTAGAAGATCCAAGAAACAAGCGTGAGGTACAAACAAGAGATGATACAAGACACCTTGTGGAGAAAATAGGAAATGTCAAAGCACCTGATGGAAACATCAACCTACTCAATAAGGTACTCTATGTCCCTACCATTACAAAGAATTTGATAAGTGTTGGGCAGATAGTAGAGAAAGGGTTGCAAGGCAGGTTCATAAGCGAAGGAGCATTTGTTGAGGATCCAAGCCGAGGATTTAGGAGAATTGCAAAGAGTGAAAAGACAGGTAGATTGTTCACATTTGAATTACAAGACACTAGAAACATTGTTCTCTTTAACTATGGTAGGCAGACACTCATAGAATTGGAAGTATGACACAAAAGGTTAGCACTTATTGGTGAAAGATAATTAAAGCAAATTTGTAGGGACCAAAGTGTACTTGGACTCCCTAACTTGTCAAAACAACACATGATTTATAAGTGTAGTGCATGTCAATTTGGAAAGTCTCACAGGTTACCATTCATGAAGAAAGGATATATGCATGGAGATCTCTTGGATTTGGTTCATACAAATGTATGGGGACCTAGTAAGGATGCTTCAATATCTGGATCAAGGTATTATGTCTCCTTGATTGATGATTGCGTAGATGAAATATATTGTATTTTATGAAACACAAAGATGAAGTCTTTTCATGCTTCAAAAGATATTTGGCTCTTTTGGAGAATCAAACAGGTAAGATATTAAAAAGGCTAAGGTTAGATGGAGGGGGAGAGTGCTTCTCCCATGAATTTGACTCCTTCCTTCAAGAAAGAGGAATCAAAAGAGAGATCACTACAAGGTACACTCCTGAGCAAAATGGAGTGGCATAAAGAAGGAATATGACAATTGTTGAAGCTGCAAGGTCTATGCTAAATGAGAAGCACTTACCTAATTACTTATGGGCTGAGGCTATATCCACAACCACTTATTTGATTAACATGTTACCTTTAAAATCACTTGATGGCATGGCACCATATGAGGCTTGGAATGGAAGAAGACCAAGCTTGGATCATTGTAAGATTTTTGGATGTGTTGCTTTTGCTCATGTTCCTTCAAAGGTTAGAGGCAAGATGGATCCCAAAGGAGAAAGGTGTGTATTCATTGGATATGACAACAATCAAAAGGGCTACAGATTATAGAACCCAACAACCAAAGGATTCTTGGTGAGTAGAGATGTAGTATTTGATGAGAATAGTTCTGGTATGAAGATTCATGTAGAAAGGTCAACCTACCTTATGATCTTGAAGAAGATTTTCCAAAACTTGTTAAGGATGATTCTTCTAAAGTTGAAGAGCAGGATACCTCAGAAGATGATGAAGCAACTCAGTATGAAAAACTCAAAATGTGGAAGTCTAAAGGTAAAGTAAAAATGCAAGAACTTGGACAAGAGGCAGAATCATCACATCATGGCCTAAGAAGGTCCATGAGGGAGAAAAGAAAACCAGAAAGGTATGGGTTTGATACTTCTCTAGTCACTAAACATTCAATCTATCTAGCAGAAGACATAAATCAAGAGGAACCCTCAGCATTTGAGGAAGGAAAGAAGAAATCAGAATGGAGGCACGCAATGGAAGAAGAAATTGAGGCTCTTAAGGAGAATAACACTTGGGAGTTGGTTCCCAAGTCTCCATCAATGAAACTGATAGGCTCAAGATGGATCTACAAATTGAAGAAGAACTTAGATGGATCCATTAACAGGCATAACGCAAGGCTTGTGGCAAAAGGCTTTGCACAAACTCAGGGAATTGATTATGAGGAGACCTCCTCTCCTATGGCAAAGATGCCTACTATTAGGGTTTTTCTTAGTATTGCCTCTTCCAAGAATTGGAACATACTTCAATTGGATGTAAAAAATGCATTTCTTAGTGGATGGATAACAAAAGAGGTATATATGGCACAACCACCTGGTTTTGAGAATCACATATATCTTGATTATGTGTGTAAACTTAATAAAGCTTTATATGGACTCAAACAAGCCCCAAGGGCTTGGAATCATAGACTTTTCTCATTCTTGTAGGACAAAGGATTTCAACCTAGAAAGGCAGATTCATCACTACTCATAAAAAGGAGTAATTATGAAGTCATCTATTTGTGTGTGTATGTAGATGATATTATACTTACAGGAAATGATACAGATGGCATGAAGAGAATCAAAGAACAGATGAGAGAAGAATTCAAGATAAGTTATTTCAAAAGGCTTGGACATTTCAATGAGAGAGCTATTAAGGATATGATTAACAATGGTTGAGTGCTTGGATTGCCTAACATTGCAGGTCAACACATGACATACAAGTGTGAAGCCTGTCAATTGGGTAAAGCTCACAAGAATACTTATGGTAAGAAAGGGTTTATGTATTCAGAGAAGCTTAAATTGGTGCATATAGATGTGTGGGGTCCATCAAAGGACTTTAGCATTAATGGTTTAAGATATTATGTGATTTATTTTGATGATGCTACCAGGTGGATCACTATATATGTGATCAAAGATAAATCAGAGGTGTTCAATACATTTAAACATTATCATGCGTATGCAGAGAGAATCACAGGGCAAAAACTTAAGAGACTAAGGTCAGATGGAGGGGGAGAGTATTTCTCTAATGAGTTCAATGATTACTTATGGAATGCAGGTATAAAAGGGAAGCGTAGGTCCTCTCCTCAACAAAATGGTGTAGCAGAAAGGAGAAATAGAACTCTTGTTTAGTTTGCAAGGTCAATGATGAAGGAGAAAAATTACCCTAATTATTTATGGGCTGAGGCTGTGAATACAAGTACTTATTTGGTGAATAGGCTTCCATGTAAGGCTTTGAATGGTATGATACCTTATGAGGCATGGTGGGGTAAGAGACCTACCTTAGATCATTGCAAAGCATTTGGATGCTTGGCTTATGCATATGTGCCATCTCAATTAAGGCATAAATTGGAACCCAAAGCTGAAAAGTATGTGTTCATTGGTTATGATGATAAGCAGATGGGTTATAGATTGTGGAGTCCATTCACAAAGCAATTCCTTGTATCAAAGGATGTTACATTTGATGAGCAAGGTACTTGGTATGCAAGTACAATTAATATTCATGCAGGTGATGAAGAAGTCATGACCCAAAGAAAGGGGAAATCAAAGATTCAAACTTTTGATAATGAAGAGATTGGTGATGATTGTTGAGAGCAGTATGGGCACCCAAGGACTGACTAGACAAGGAAGCCAGCGGAGAGAGTCAGAGCGAGGTGAAGGAGTAAGTAGACAAAGCAGTCGACGCAAATCTAGCAGATAGGCCCTTCAAATTTTTCCAAATCAACATCTTTATAACAGTGATTCTTATCACTAACAATCATTGTAAATACCATTTCATATTTTTGTAGCTCCATTTTGTGCAAGCCAAGGAGTCCTTGAGCTTGAGGAGCCTTAGAAGTACCTACATATCAATTTTCGTATTTTTTAGACTCCGTTTAAGCCCTCAAATTGGCCCTGGAACCTAATTTTTAACTAGGTCGGACACTAGGTCTGGACAGGGCCAAAACCTAGTCAAAAACTATAAAAAGAGCTAGAGAGCTCATTTTTGAGGTTAGATTGTAATTGAAATGAACTTGTAAGAACTTTTTGAAAGGAATCTAAGAACTCCATTGCTTCTCACTCTTTGTCTTGCCGTGTGTGCGCGTGTGTGTGTATGTGTGTGCATGCTTGTGTGCTTCTCACTCACGCACTTGTGCCTCCACTTGCTCGAGGTCTTCATACCATCCTCACGTCTTCCCGGATTGACATTAAAGGAGGTGCTACTCATCACTGAGCTACACCAAATTTTGGCGCCGTTGCCGGGGATCGAGCTTTGAAGACGAGCGTGTGATGGTAAGACGTAGATTGGAGACGTTGGCGTGGTAGGTAATTTCTCTACTTTTCCTATTTTTCTCTTTCTTACCTTACCACCATCATCACCATCATCATCATCACCATCTTCCACCTCCACTTCCATCATCGCGAAAATTTCAGTTTTTTTATTATATCACCTTCTCCACCTCATTTCCCTCATTTCACTTGTGAGAGAGAGCGAGAGAGCGAACTGTTGTGTGCTATTTTCTGCATGCTTTTGGAGTTTCTTGCAGGTTTCAGCAGCATCATCCCCTCCAGCACGTCGTGCAGGTACAGAAATGTGCAGAACTGTCTCGTAGTCGCCGACTCCTGTCGATCGCGATTGACAGAAATTTTCACCTTTTGGTAAATCTGAGTGCACCACAGTGGACTAGAGACCCTGCACACCACATTTCCACAAAAATTTTTGAAAATTTTGCAAAATTTCAGTCCATCGCGATTGACAGCTCTGTCCATTGTGACTGACTGCCTGTCCATCGCGATTGACTGACCCCTGTCCATCGCGATTGACTGCCTGTCCATCGCGATTGACTGACCTCTGTCCATCGCGATTGACAGCTCTGTCCATCGCGACTGACTGCCTGTCCATCGCGATTGACTGACCCCTGTCCATCGTGATTGATTGCCTGTCCATCGCGATTGACTGACCCCTGTCCATCGCGACTGACTTCTTGTCCATCGCGATTGATTGCCTGTCCATCGTGATTGATTGACCTGCCTGTCCATCGCGATTGATACCCTGTCCATCACGATTGACTGACCTGCTTGTCCATCGCGATTGATACCCTGTCCATCGCGATTGACTGACCTGCCTGTCCATCGCGATTGATACCCTATCCATCACGATTGACTGACCTGCCTGTCCATCGCGATTGATACCCTGTCCATCGCGATTGACAGCCATGTCCATCGCGATTGACAGCCCTGTCCATCGTGATTGACAGCCCTGTCCATCGCGATTGACAGCCAATTTTAGCCAAATTTTTTAGGGTTTTTTAATTGAAGAGTTGGGCTAATTTTGGGCATAAACATTTTACTCTAGAGCACATAAGGAGGCCTTAGGAAAACAACTTGGGGAAAACCTGTTGCACAGTGATCCTGTTTGAACCCTGTCTTAACCCTAGAACCCTGAACGGTCATAACTTTCTCATACGAAATCCGTTTGCCATGATTTTTGTTTTATTGGAAAGCTCGCGGGGAGTACAACAAAAACATCGACTGGTTACAGTTAAATTAAGATCAGGAATATTAGATAGGGTATTTTTAAGTTGACCATACCCAGGGGGAACAAAATTCAGGGATCTCTAGAGTTGTGTCCAAAAAGTCATAGTGCAAATTGGTGAAGTGTTACATGAATGAAAGTGATTGGTTCTGTCTTTTGAATTTAAGTCTTGAGCTAACAGTGGGCCTTTTACAGGTCCTTTGAGAGCATCGAAGGGTACGCAAAGCAAGAGTAAGTGCAGGCTTGGGAACGCGCGTCCTGGACACACCAGGGCAACAACACAAGGAAAGGAACTCAAGGTTGGAAAACCCGCAACACCCTCTATCAATTCTTAGTTTAGGCTAAGTGCGGGTAGTGTTAGAAGTAATTCCAGGCAACGATAGGCACGAGATAAATCAAAGACTATCTAAGAAATCAAGTTCAAGTCAAGAGATAACCTGTGTGTGTGAACGACAACATAAAGGAAAAAAACCTAACGTGGAACGATCAACTCCAAGTACGAAAACTACTCAAGTATTCCTGACGACGCAATATCAGACAAGATCATAAATATGATCACACACTAAAAAAGAATCAAGTGACTGATACCAATTGATCGGCAACGAGGTTGTACTCTGGGCAAAAAATTGGGCTACTTAAATAGGCATATGAACCTTAGATCAGGACGACATCTAGTAAGGGAGAGACAAAGCCTTAGGTCTTCAGAGGCTAGTGTCAACCACACTGCTAGGTCGTGGGCCCAGCAGTTGAGCCACCACTCATACTACCCAAGTTCTGAGACTAGTGAATCCGAGATGTCTCAAGGTATGGAGAGACCTACAGGAAGTTCAGGAGTGCCATACTTGCACAGGGTAGAAGACCCTTACAAAACGCAGTTGGAATACCTTAGGACCAACCGATTAGGTGCCAGCATCTATGAGGACGGCCTAGGAAGATCTGTGGTACAGATTAAGAATCCTGATCAATCCATTGGATTAGAGCACCCAGCTGTCAACTTTGAAAACGGAGCATACTTGGACAAAGAAGGAACCATATACGTAGTCACCAGTCACCCAGATAGGACGGACGAATTTGGAAATGTGATCCCCGAAGCAGACTTAGGTGACCTGGAGCAAGGAAACATGGGTGCAGAACCTAGAACCCCTCGAGGTAAATCGGTTCTCACTAGGATTATCACACCGGAGTGGATTCCCCAGGATAATAAGAGCATAGATTTGCTCCTCAATCGAGAGACTGACGAAGCCTTTTGGAGGTACAAACCTGATCGGCCAATTGATATAGGAACAATCATGATCTATGAGTTTAAGGATCCTGATAGCCCAGGTAGAGTGACCTACTTAGATCACGCTTCGGAGAGGATCTTTGTAGTGACAGAAAACGATAGGCATGCTTACACTTGGAAGGGTGAATTCGTTTTCCTCCAACCAAGATCGAATGTATCCTATGGTCACCCTGGTGCTGGAACATCCCAAGCTCATGGAATGCAAAGAGACAGAAGTAGAGATAGACCAGAAGTAAGCTTTGCCAACCCAGTGGGCAGAGAAAGAACGAGGACGGAAACCAATAGAGTAGAACCTGAGATACTTAGAGCTCACACGAATCAAAGAAATGCGGATGAGTTCCCTCTACCACGACCTAGAGAGCACACAAGGACTTTGAGACCGACTCAGCTAGTTAAGTCCATTAAGAACTACTTCGATGGCACTGGAGATCCATACGATCATGTGGCTGAGTTTAGGCAAGTCCTGAGAGCTGAACAAGTGGAGGATCTATTCACTCAGTACAATGCCTTTGGTCTCACCCTTAGGAACACTGCCCTGACATGGTTTCAGCCACTAAATGAGAGGCAGTTCAGGAGCATAGACCAACTCCTAGAGGCTTTCATTATTGAATTCTCTAAGAGTGGCATAAGGCATAATACCTCCTCGCTGATTCACAGCTTCAAGCAAACCCCTCAAGAAACCGTGAGACTTGCAGGAAGAAGATTTAGGCAATACTTAGAAAGATGCCCTGTTTCGGAGCTACCCACACCAGCTAAGCAAGTGGCTTTATTCCTGGATGGATTGCTAAGTACTAAATTGAGATCTTATGTGTACTTGAAGGACCCTAGGACCATAGAAGAGTGTGTGCGCATGTGCATTGACATCGAGGATAACCTAGGGGAGGAGTTAGAGCTTTCCAAGATATACAAAGATTCGGATAGTGCCTCTAACCTCTCTTCCACGCAATCCACATCAATCGAGGAACTTGCAGAGAAAGTAGCTCAGAAATTAGGTGTAACTAGGAAACAAATCCCAAGGTTTGCCCCTATGAAAAGGTGCTATACTTGTGGTGGTGACCACATGGCGAATGTATGTCCCATTATGGCCCAACCCCAAGTTAATCCTAGTAGCCAGTACTGCACTATAGATCGAAGGTACACCAATCACACCGCGCAAGATTGCCCCTATAATAAGCAAACCGTTAGGCAGACGTACCCACAGCCATACCCTCAACAAGGAAGATACCAAAACCAGTACCCACCTCAGCAGTATGCTAGGCCTCAACAAACCTACCAACCCTATCAAAACCAACAAAGGCCTCAGCCTGTGCTAGCACAACAACCCCCAGCTCCAGCTAATGTGATTCCGGTAAAGTATGCTGTTGCAGAAGAAAACCTGAATAGAGCTATAGTCCCTGTAACACCAGTGCTTTCAGAAAGTGATCCCAGTGACCATAGCTTTGATTCTACACATGTTGATAGTCCCCATGCTTACTACATGCAATCTCCTGAACATGGTGAGTCCTACTATAGTGAAGAACCGAGTGAACCTAGTTGGGAGTCAGATCACACAAACCTCATGTATACAAACCCCAATCCTAGGCCTCAATCTAGGCAGGTAAGACCTCCATTCCCTAGAGGACCATGCTACAGATGTCAAGGAGATCATCTCATTCGTGATTGCCCTGTGCCTCCACCGACACAACCCTAGTCAGTAACGATCTAGGGTTTTTGCCAAGACTGTGGAAAGGAACATCTCTTACGAGACTACCCTAGGAATCCTAGTAATATGCCAAAAATTACTCCTATTAACATTATTGGGTTAGTGGTAGATTCCACAGGAAGTGTCACTTCCACTACACCCGTGCAAGTGATCACTAGAGCTCAAGCATTGCAACAAAACCAAGGTGTAGACCAGGAGAAGAGCCCAGATGTTAGTGAAACAGAGAGCATGAAAAAGAAGAGGACAAGAGCTTGGAGAGATAGCCGTGAACGTATGAAAAGGCAATGGGCAAAGAAGATGAGTGAACTTGAGGAAAGTCTACGAGAAACCAAGGCCAAAATCATAGAGATCACATCCCAACCGCACTCTCACACATTCCCACCGCTACCATCCCCATCACCCTCCATCCCTCCACCCGCTAATACACCCCACGTAACCCACCCACCACCCCAAGAAGGATCACTATTAGCTGATCCCACTCCCGAAGACCTTAATATGATGCTTAAAGCATATCAGGCCAGAATCCAAGAAGGGCCAAATGTAAGTGATCATGAAAAGTGTTACCCAAGAGCAGAATTAGAGCTAGAACGAACCAAAATTTGTGCTAAGATGGTGGAATTGGCTCAGACCATGTTTGAGGCCAGTCGCCTATTTAACATCTCTAGTTCAGCGAAGACACAGTTGCACTTTGATGGACTGTTAGAAAGAATAGAGAAGTTGATTGCACAATCAGAGAAGGAACCCGCCTCTCAACACAAGGACAAGGCAAGTGAAAGATTAAGCATTCCTGCTCAGGAAGCCTATGTGCCTAACTCTACGGAGCCAGACACATCATCTTCTATGAATCGGTTCACACCAGAATTCCTACGCGAGATTCAAGAAGACAAATGGGCTAAAGAGAGTGAAGTCCCTCCTCCTATTGAACTTGTGGATGATGCACGCGACCAATTCCCACAAGACAACCCATCCATTTATGAGGAGCAGGAGAGCACCCACTCTCAGGACAGACTAGACTTTGAGTCTAACTCTTTACAAGAATTACCCCACTTCACAGGCCCATGGGAAGCTAAGTCTACTTGTATGAGAGCACCCACGGTCATGGTACAAAATGAGGACTCAGTCTTACCTAGGAACACAGAAGTAGTGAAAAACACTAAAGTGCAGTGCAATCTCAAGTTAGAAGAGCTACTCAAGGTTAGACCTGAATTATGGAAACATGTCGCCAAACAAGTACCAGCGATAGTGAAATCTCATTCCCAGGTAGGATCACATAGGATGGTGCCAGAGATACCCTTGGATAAGATAGGAGATATGTGTGAAGGTGAAGAAGGGAACACCTATCTTCCCATTACCTACCAGGAGTACACCACCAAGGCAATTTTGGACTCAGGTGCAGGAGTTGCAATTGCCACCACTTCCCTATGGAAGCGTTGGGGCAAGCCAGCACTCAGGCCAACGAGAATGAAATTGCAAATGGCCAAGGTCATATTGAGAGACCCTTAGGATTGCTAGAAGGAATAACTCTCACCACTTGTGGTGTCGAGTTTGAGCATACATTTGCTATATGTGACTTCAGCAAAAATCATGCCTATGAGATGATTTTGGGAAGACCATTTATGCGACAGTTGCAAGTGGTACAGGACTGGGGAACCAACTCCTTGTATTTGCAACACTTAGGTGTTACAACCAAAGTAAATCTCAAAGATTACTCTCATAGAGATGTACCTCCTATCCAATGGAATCCCATCCATAGAGCCAAAGATGATACAGAATCGGTGCATTCCATTGGGTCAGGATCCTCTTGGATGCATGAAGACACCCACTTATGGATGTGCAAAGTAGTAGTGGACGAAGAGAAGAGAGAAAAAGCCAGAGAGGTAGGTGCAAAAGAAACCCATAAATCAATCCAAGACCCAGCCTATGCACCTGTAGTTTTTCCAGACGAAGAATTTGAACCTCACGGCTGGGCAGAAATTTTAGCAACCATGGATGTAGCCATCAATGAGGAACAATGGACACCTCACTGTGATGAGGATGGCTATGACATTTCAGTCTTCTCCATAGAGCCAATCATGGGAGAGGCAGTTCTAGAAGAATGCGAACCTAGCCCTGATGCATTTGAGGATGCAAGTGACTCCGATCTAGAGTCAATCATTATGGACCCACCATTTGCATCAGATGAAGAATACTTCCATGAAGTAGAATTTCAACCCCAGAGGCATGGAGAGCTTACAAATGATGTAAGATTAGCAACAAATGTGACCCCGAAGGAAGAAGGGAAGAAACGAAAGAAGAGAGAAGTCTCACCAGAAGAGGAAGAATCTTTGTTTGAGGTCCCAGAAAATTTTAAGAAGTATGAGATAGTTGACAGGAGAGTCATGATCAGAATGCCGAAACGAGAGGCACAATCAGGAGAGGCCTATGATAACAAAGAAACCACCAAGAAAATAGTAGTGGCCCTAGAAGAAGGAGAGGAGAGATGCACATACATAGGCCATGACCTAACAGAGGAAGAAGAGCATGCGTTAATTGCCTTGCTAAGAGAATACAGAGATGTATTCGCTTGGAGTTACAAGGATTTGAAAGGTGTTGACCCTGACATATGCTCACACACCATCCCCATGACTTCAGATGCCAAACCCTCTAAGCAAAAGCCCTATACATATAACGATAATTACGCTGCTAAGATCAAAGAGGAGATAGATAGACTGGTCGAAGCTGGATTTATCTATGAAATTGAGCACACTGAGTGGGTATCCCCCATCGTAGTGGTGCCCAAGAAGAATGGCAAGCTGCGTGTATGCATTAACTTAAAGAAGGTCAATGCAGCCACAATCCGAGATAACTATCCACTTCCCATCACAGAACATCTCTTAGAAAGAGTGGCAGGCAAGTAAGTGTATAGCTTCCTTGATGGATTTTTGGGCTACAATCAAGTAGCCATAGCTCCAGAAGATCAGCATAAGACGGCTTTTGCCACAGAGTGGGGTATATTTGCCTTTTGTGTAATGCCATTTGGGCTTACCAATGCACCAGCCACCTTCCAGAGACTAATGTGCCATGTATTTAAGGAGTTCTTGAGAAAGAATTTAGAAGTCTATGTTGATGATCTTTGTGCTCATTCCAACATTAGACAAACCCATATTCCTGAACTCAGACAAATCTTTGACAAATGTAGAGAATACCAAGTCTGCCTGAACCTAGAAAAGTGCATTTTTATGGTCAGGCAAGGCAAGATTCTAGGACACATAGTGTCAAAGAATGGCATATCCACTGATGAAGAGAAAGTGAGAGCCATAGCAGAGCTACCTAGGCCAAGGAATGTCAAGGAAGTACAAGCTTTCATGGGACATTGTGGTTACTACCGCCGGTTCATTCACATGTATGCTGTCATTGCAAAGCCCATGTACGGACTTCCGACTAACTTTGAGTGGACGGATGAATGTGAGAATTCCTTCCAGGAGCTTAAACGAAGATTATGTTCAGCACCAATCTTGACCACACCAGATTGGAATAAGCCATTCCATGTTCATGTGGATGCATCCAATTATGCCATTGGATGTGTGCTTGCACAACCTACTGGTGAAGGTAATATGGATCTTCCAATTGCCTACGCTAGTAGACAATTGAATGCAGCTGAACGAAATTATACCACTACTGAGAGAGAAGGCTTAGGCATGATATATGCAGTTAAGAAATTTAGACACTATTTGCTTGCAAATAAGTTTAAATTTTTTACTGATCATCAAGCACTGTTATATCTCGTGAACAAGCCATGCAATACAGGAAGATTAGTAAGATGGTTTCTCTTACTAATGGAATATGATTTCGAGGTTGTGGTAAGGAAAGGGAAGACTCATTTGAGAGCTGATCATCTTTCTAGGCTCACATCTGGAGAAGCCCCACAAGGAGTGTCAGATGACCTTCCTGATGCTTACTTGTTTAATTTGGAAGTTGTACCGCAGTGGGCTAAGCCATTGGTACCAGTATTGACATACGGGCCTAACCATCCAGTAGTAAACATACGGAATAGAGAGGTTGTGAAAGCCCAAAAGTACCACATCATGGCAGGAAGCATGTACAAGCACACGGATCAAGGAATCTTGGCTTGTTGTGTGGAAGAGGACGAGTACAATAAATGGTTGCATTTAGCACATGTAGGTGCATTAGAGCAACACTACTCAAAGCAACCAACCTTACAGACGCTAAGGAGACTCGGAGTACATTGGCCAACTATGGAAGCTGATGTCCAAAGGTTGTGCAAGGAATGCCCAATCTGCTGCACTAAACCACCTGTGGAACATGCCACTCTTTATCAAGTGTCCATTGTGCCATATTGGAGTGAACCACTAGTATCCTTCCTGAGGACAAAAACATTCCCTCCAGACATGACTCTGGCGAGAAAAGGAGTTTAGAACAAGAAGCCCAGGATTACTCACTTATTGGTGATAATCTATACAAACATGGTAAAGACGGTTACCTGAGACTATGTGTCCATGAGAGTGAGTATCTCAAGATCTTGGACACTGCTCACCAAGGTGTAGCAGGAGGACACTTTGGACCAGATCGGGTGATCAAGGCAATACTATTTGCGGGCTTCTGGTGGTCGACCCTTCACATGGACGCACATACCTATGTGAAACGGTGTGACGTTTGCCAGAGAACTCAGTATCCTATACGTAAAGACGAGATGCCACTGAAACCCATGATGGGTGGACGTGCATTCTCTAAGTGGGGAATAGACTTCGTAGGTCCTATTAATCCCCCAGCTAAGGGTTCTCATGCAGAATACATCATTGTTGCAACAGACTATCTAACAAAGTGGGTAGAGGTAAAAGCCACAACGAAGAACAATGCTCAAACAACAGCTAAGTTTTTATTTGAGAATGTGTTCACTAGATACGGGCTACCCATAGAGCTAGTTAGTGATAGAGGCACTCACTTTTTGAATGAAGTGATTGAAAATCTGCTCCAAGAATTCTTGGTAATACATAAGAAGTCTGCTCCCTATCACCCTCAAGCAAATGGCCAGGCTGAGAGCACCAACAAGATCTTATGCAATGTATTGACGAAATTAGTGAACAATTAACGCTCTGATTGGGACAAACAGCTACACCATGCTATTTGGGCATACTGAGTTGCCTACAAAACGGTACTCCAAGCCACTCCCTTTCAAATGGTGTTTGGTCAAAATGCTGTGCTACCTTTAGACTTTTTGATACCTACATTGAAAGTGGCACAAGAGCATGAATGGACGGGTCATGAACTCTCCTCTAGACTTTTGAACGATTAGGAGAAACAAGACTGAGAGCAGCTGCAGGGATATATGCAGCTAAGAAACGACAGAAGGCATACTTTGATGCCCACGTTAAGGATAAAGGTTTAAAGGCAGGCGACTTAGTTTTAGTCTACACATTGAAGCAACATGCGAGGAAACTAGAGAGGAGAGGCTACGGACCTATGATCATCAATAGGATCTCCACGAGTGGAGCAGTACAACTAGCCACTTTAGAGGGTGATGTTCTCCCAAACTATATTAGCGGATGCAGAGTCAAGTTGTATCAGGAACCTCTCACAGAGGAAATGCTAAGTCGACTCAACACTGCTAAGAAACGCAAAGAGGAAGAAAAGCGAATTGAGAAGAAGCTCAAGCAGAAGCCCTAGAGCGCATACGGAGATTGAAATTAAGAAGACAAGGTAGAGAGCACCCTAGGCAAGATGCATATGCAGATCAAGGATATGACGTAGCTATGTGTGAAGTTTCAGGTGATAGCTCACATAGGATAACTGATCGACGTCCTTTCATAACCTTAGATATAGGACAAGGAAAGAGTGCAAGGACTGTAAGAGCCTTGATTGACTCAGGCGCAGCCACTAGTGCTGTTAAATTGTCTTACTGTCAAGAGTTGCAGTTAACTGTCAATCCTGTGGAAGCATATCTCATAGGATTGGGAGGCGTGGAAACCCCTTGCATGGGCGAGGTGGAACTTCCCCTCTATATTCATGATGAGGCAATGACAGTTAAGGTACTAGTGTGTCAAGATGAGGACCTCACTGAACCCCTTGTCTTGGGTCAAGACTGGATCTATAACCAAGCAGTCAACTTAAACCTAAGAAGTGGAATTCTTCAGATATGGGTGAATCAGACTAGAATTACAATTGAGTTAAATAATGGAGCACTCAAGGAACTAGGAAAGACACGGACTCCTGGTCCCTCCAGGGGTGCACATGAAGTTGACCATGTTGTTCTTGTCCAAGGCTACGTGATGCAGAAGAATGAAGATCTCAAAGAAGGAGTCAGAGCCACAATGGAACTCTCTTCTTTTCCAAAGGCCAGAAGGAGGCAGCAACTAAGGGCAGATCAATCATTGAAGACTCTCCAGGCAAGAGACCAAAAGAACGCGCGAAGCAGAACAACTCAGCCGATGAAACAAATGTGGGTGCGAAAAGATGAGCTGTCGACCGTAACTAAGTGGCAACAACGGTCTCAACTTCGTATTAGTAATCAACGACTTGATGCTAATAAGAGGACTCCTAAAACCTCTGTTGAGAAAGTGAAGTCCATTTGGGTACCCAAGAAGTCGAGGAAGGCTGACCCACAATCAAGACAAATTTGGGTGCCTAAGGCTTGCTTGCGGGCTCAAATAACCCCACACAATTCACATCATACACGACAGGGTTCACTCGCTCAAGCAGCCGCCACCCTCTCTTGTCTGATACACTTGAACACACTGCCACCTAGAAGCACGCACAGACTCACTCGTAGATGGGTCCTTAAACAGCCCCCTTTTTCAAGTAAATACCCTATCACACTTTCCAGAGCCTCCACAAAGTCAAACTCAAAACCTATCCGTTGCATTTGGCAACCTAAAACTTGTAATAAACCCTCGGACCCCAATTGTAAATCCATGTCCACCTACTAACTACTTCACCATCACATCACATCATTCCGCTTAGCTCGTAGGTCTACCCAATTTCTAACTACACACACTAGCACCGAGCACTTATTAACCCCTAACCTCTCCCGAACTTTAAGTTAATGTTGTAACAGGGGACACCGTGTCATTTTTGTGTCCATTGCAATGTTAACATTTATTCATATATTCTCACAGAACCAGCTGCGAAATTTTCAACATGGCTGAGGCAGCAGGAACTAGCTCTCACACAGAAACAAGCCCGCAAGTGGTGGACTTAGACAGTTTACCCGTTTTGCCTGAGACAAATGAAAGACCAGAAGAATTGCAGGCCATCAAAATCATACCTATTGCGGACCCTCCGCGTGGCCACACCATGCCCGTAGGAAAGACTTCCCACTGGTTTACTGAGGTGGCAGGACCCTTGGGTGAAGGAACGTACCTATGGGAATCAGAGTTGGACTTCAATGGGAAGCAAGGCAGATACCATTTCTTTACAAGAGAATTTGAGAAATTACAAAATGCAGAAGGTCTACGTTCGATATGGGAAAAGGCAGGATTGAATGCATATTTCAGTGCACGGCTCCCAAAGCCTGACTTCATGCGATGCTACTATCTCATCAACACCTTGACTCCAAACCAGAACCCAAAAGGTGCAAGCTCATTTGTGATTCCATCTCTGACAAAGGGGAATGAGCTCAAGAGGTTCAGGCTATCAAACAACTTGGTGAGAGAGGCTCTAGATATGCGCGGAATGCATATTCCTACAGAGAAGGAAACCCTAGTACCAGACTACATGAAGAATCGAAGTCTCACCAAACTCAAGGACATGGTGTCCATGACGCCTAATATTGCAATACACCTTCGCATGTGCATGCAACACTTTGCTTTCCTGGCACAAGATAGATTCACCATGCCGCCCAAAATGATTTGGTTTATTTTGTATCTGGCAGAGACACAGAGCCTCACCATCAACTTACCCCACTGGATAATTGATCAGATACACCTAGCTCACAAACGATGGCCGCGGAAACAGGTTTTATATGGTTGCTGTGCTTTGACGAGAATCATTTATAGGTGTTTGGCTTATGACATTCCTATTCAACGGGCCCTAATGTGGAATCGTGTAGAGCAGTTTAGAGGCAGGACATCCACTGGACCCCCTTCTAAGAAGATGAGAGGCACTGTCCAAGTCCCATGTGCTCAACCACGTGGAGCCACCCTAACACCAGATGTCACCCCTCCACCCCGAAGAGTCCGACCATTCACACTCCGACTTCCAAGACGCAGCACCGATGGTTCCACCTTGATATTCCCTCCTATCCCAACCGATCTTGAATTTCCGAGTGGTGCACCTTTGGAAGAGCTCACTAATGAAGATTTCGAACAATTATTACAAGATGTAGAGCTGCAGGCAGAAGAGGCACAACAAGCGGAAAACGTGCAAACGCAGGCCACAACCTCCCAAGCACCTGTCACCACAGTTGAAGTGGATGAAGAGGATGACGGCGATGAAGAACAGGAGGAAGATGAGGAGGATTATGATCAAGAGCATCAAGATGAGCAACAAGAAGTGCCAGAACTTGTAGGTGCACCAGCATATACAGCTCAACTACGAAGGTTATACGACACAATCAAAGCAGTACAAGAAAGGCATCAACTCTCTCTTGTATCAGGTCAAGCTTTGATGCAAGAAATGCTATCAGATGAGGGGGTGGACCAACATTTCATTGACACCCTCAAATTAGTGTCAGAATCTTTAGGAGTTCCGGAGGCTGTCCACACTGTAGTCCGCCAGTCCGTGAGGTATGACAAACGCAGAGTTGACACATTACCACGAGCAGGTAAGACTATCAGGATACCCGTCACAGAACAAGAAGTACCCATTGAAACAACAGCTACCCCCACAACCACCACTGACCTCTCTTCCGAAACCTTCGTTCAGACATCACCCATCTCACCCCAGCATCCTCCATCACCACCTTCTCCACCCCCACCACCACCTCCCACTATGGAAGTAACGACAGTCATCACCTCTACCTTCACTTATAACCCATCCTCATTCAAATCATTCTCATTTCGAGAACCCACCTTGCAAGACACCCTCTTCTCCTTCGTCACCAATCCCTTGTACACTTCATCCCTTCTATCCTCCGAACCCATGACTGGCCATCCCATAATTCCAAGTGTAGTTGGAAACCCAGCACCCACCGAAGGCACCCTGTGTTTCCCAGCCTATTCCCCACTACGGGCACCTCCATTCCATGACCCTCACTTCCCATCTGGCCCCTACCCCTCTTTCAACCTGACCTCACCACCCCAATACCCGTCCTTTATGGAGCAGTTCATCCGCTCTCCAATGTTTCAGAGGCACATTTCCCCGATGTTCGCAACGACATCAATTTACACGAACACCACACTCACTTCACCTACCATACCCACCTACATGGTAGCCCCTGTACACACCACTTTGTCTGACCCAATGGACATTTCACCAACCACAGCACCTCTCCCCACGATTCCACCATCTCCCCCTCCCTTACCCCCCACCTCACCACTCACATCATTGGCACACACAACATTCACTACCCCCCTACCCAATCCCACCTCCCATGCACTTCAAACTTTTCCCCTTGCATCTCATAATGTAAATAGCACGTTCAACACCTTACTTCAGTGTGCACATCAACTACAACAAGAATACCATCAATTGGAAGAACGCACTACGGCCCTCCAGGCAGAATCTCAACGTCTGCAAGCTAGGGTCACCACTCTTGAAGCTGACTACCAAACGCTCCTAACCGAGCATACCACCTTACAGCAGGCTCACTCCGAACTGGAATCAAAGACATCAACAGTGGATGACCAAGCAGTCAAGGAATAAGAAACAGTGCTCCAAGCGCAAATGATATCTAATGCTACACTCAGACGCAACATTGGGCTATTAAGGAAGCATATGGCAGCAGCACTAGAAGAGAACAAGAGACTTCAACAACAAAACCAAGACAACTTTGAAGCGGCTATGGAAGGAACTGTAGGAGCAACCATTAGCCCTACCAGATATAGAGCAGTCCCATCGGAAGACATTTGCATCTTACTTGAGGAGCATGCAAATTTCTTGGAGTCATATGAAAAGTTAGAGACTGAATGTGCAGATCTAAAGAAACAGATAGCCAGTGTCCCCACAGCTCAACAAGAGCCGGCAATCTTGCAACACTCTACAGAAGAAGTAGAGACCCTCCGGAAACAGGTGGCAGAACTCAAAGCACGCCTCTTACCATATGAAAGGCCACCCTCGCCCATTGAAGAACCAGAACCTGAAACAGTAGTGGAAATCCCCGTCGATGATAGCTATGAAGAGCCATATGAGCCGATGCCGACACCCGGTGGTCGAACTACAGAGGAAGGACAAGACACTTTAGAAATTCAAGTTCCAGATTGGGTCAAAAGGGTCGAGAAAGTGGGTAAGACACATGATGATCGTGTGGCTGTGCAAATGCAATCTCTCACAAATCTGGAAGAAACTGTCCTTCAGTCTTCTTACTTTCAAAACCTATCCCATCAACGATTAATCACAACATCAGAGTCGCAATACATGCCTTATTTTGTCTTGCTACATGATTATAATGGAGAAGTAAAAAGACATACAGGGAAGGAGCCCACATTCGCCACTCAATTTGAGCTAGGGGATTTACCGACAGATGCTCGTGCTGGCTCGATCTTCCAACCTAATTGGCGTGCACGTCTACTAACCGATTACCCAGAGATGATGAGCACCTGGGCAACCATGCCACTATATATCAAGTATAATCCATGCTATTGCCCAGTGGTACGTCGCAGATCCTGGCAAGCATTTGCAATCAAGGTACGCAACAATAGAGAATGCTCGGCTTGGGTTAACTATCCATATTTTGCTCCGCCTCGGGGGACCCCAACCGTAGCCTACATGATATCAACAATTCGGCACTGGTCTACACGTCTAAATAATGTACCTGACATAGCAGCGAAAATGTGTATGAAAATATTCGAGCTCATGACCATTGTCTTCAAAACCTTTCGGAATGTCCAAGCTCCATACATATCTGCCCCTGGATTCTCTCAAGGTAACAAGGATTTAGTCTACGACATGAGCTTGACTCCCTCGGTCACTATAATCTTTGCCTGGCATGCATGAATAAAGTACTTACCCGCATGCTTCAAGCAGACATTTGAGGAAATGTTCTCTACGGGATTCTGGGAATATCATTCCGAAATCTTCATTCCCAGACCCACACATTTGCTACATCTATTCGCAGTAGAACAAGCGATCCATGCAGATCAGTTACGTCTGCCACATCCGGACATTCCAGGACCAATTGATTGGGATCGTATGATGACAGACTTGGCCAGAGGGCTACGCCTACAAGAACATCAGCTTGCCACTCAGGTTATGGAATATTACATCCAACACTCCCAGCAACAAGGGTCTGTCAGGGACGACAGACGCGAGAGAGGGGGGGTGTTGAGAGCAGTATGGGCACCCAAGGACTGACTAGACAAGGAAGCCAACGGAGAGAGTCAGAGCGAGGTGAAGGAGTAAGTAGACAAAGCATTCGACGCAAATCTAGCAGATAGGCCCTTCAAATTTTTCCAAATCAACATCTTTATAACAATGATTCTTATCACTAACAATCATTGTAAATACCATTTCATATTTTTGTAGCTCCATTTTGTGCAAGCCAAGGAGTCCTTGAGCTTGAGGAGCCTTAGAAGTACCTACATATCAATTTTCGTATTTTTTAGACTCCGTTTAAGCCCTCAAATTGGCCCTGGAACCTAATTTTTAACTAGGCCGGACACTAGGTCTGGACAGGGCCAAAACCTAGTCAAAAACTATAAAAAGAGCTAGAGAGCTCATTTTTGAGGTTAGATTGTAATTGAAATGAACTTGTAAGAACTTTTTGAAAGGAATCTAAGAACTCCATTGCTTCTCACTCTTTGTCTTGCCGTGTGTGCGCGTGTGTGTGTATGTGTGTGCATGCTTGTGTGCTTCTCACTCACGCACTTGTGCCTCCACTTGCTCGAGGTCTTCATACCATCCTCACGTCTTCCCGGATTGACATTAAAGGAGGTGCTACTCATCACTGAGCTACAATGATCAAATTGACAATGAAGAGATGCCAAGGTTTGATCCAAAGTATGAAGAACCAGAGACTTCAAAGAGTGGAGAAGCTAGAAGGTCAACAAGGAATAGAAAGCAATCCATAAGGTACAATTATGATGCTTCATTTTTTACCACTGAAGATTATGCTTATATGGTGAAAGTAGAAGAAGATCCTTCTACATATGATGAGGCAAAAGGTAAGGAAAATCGGGAGAAAGCTATGCAGGATGAGTATGATGCATTGATGGAGAATGAGACATGGGATTTGGTTCCTAAAACAAATAATAAGAAGATCATTGGATGCAAATGGGTCTACAAGACAAAGAGGTATGCAGATGGAAGTGTGTCTAGGTATAAAGCTAGACTTGTTGTGAAAGGGTATACTCAGACATATGGTGTAGATTATGATGAGACTTCTAGTCTTGTGGCAAAGATGACAACTATAAGGACTCTCATAGCTATTGCTGCATGTAAACGTTGGAAGCTATGTCAATTAGATGTGAAGAATGCTTTTCTAAATGGTTACATTTCAGATGATGTTTTCATGGAGCAACTAGAAGGTTTCAAGGATAAATGCTATCCAGAATATGTATGTAAGCTCAAGAGAGCTTTTGTATGGTTTGAAGCAGGCTCCAAGGGCATGGAATTATAGACTTGTGAAGTGCTTGAAAGAGCTTGGTTTTCAAGTGTTTAAGGGAGATAGTAGCTTGCTTGTTAAAGCAAGTGATGATGGGTTCATTTACATTTGCATATATGTTGATGACATAATTCTTACAGGTACAGATGAGAAGGGCATACAAAGTCTTAAGAAGCAGATGGAGAAAGAGTTCAAGATTAGTGACTTGGGAGACTTGTCATATTTCTTGGGAATGGAGATTTCATATACTCAACATGGAGTATATGTGACTCAAGAAAGGTATTTGAAGACTTTTCCAATCAAGTTTAAAATGGAAGATTGCAGGGTAGCACCTACTCCAATGGAGGTGAATCATAAATTGAGCAGATATGGAGGAGAAGAATTCAAGGACATGAATTTGTATCAAAGTTTGGTTGGTAGTCTAATCTATGCTACATTAACTAGGCCTGATTTTTCATATGCAATTGGAGTGTTGTCTTAATTCATGCATTGTCCTAGGAAAGAACATTGGATTGTAGGACAAAAGGTGCAAAGATACATTAAGGGTACACTAAAAGAAGGTTTGTATTATGGATTCACATTGGATACAAAAATCAAGATATATAGTGATACAGATTGGGCAAGTAATCCTGATGATAGGAGGTCAACCTATGGGTATCTATGTTATGTGGAAGATAAATTAATCCCTTGGTGCTGTAAGAAGCAACATACAATTGCTTTATCATCCACAAAAGTAGAATATAAAGGTATGGTCGAAGTTGCAAAGGAGGTTATATGGTTGAAGACTCTCATGAAGAGTTTTGACATCATTCAGAGTACATCCACTATTCATGGAGATAATATGAGTTCATTATATCTAGCTGCTAACCCTGTGTTTCATGTCAGGACTAAACATATTGAGATCCAATATCATTTCTTGAGAGAGAAGGTGATTGATAACAAAATTGAAGTCATACATACTTCTACAAAAGATCAGATTGTAGACATGTTAAGCAAAAGCTTGGATGGACCTAAGTTGCAGAGGTTCAAAGACATGGTAGGTATAAAGAAGATGCAGAAAATCACAATTGACGGCTGAGGGGGAGTTGTTGGTGCATGAAAATCAACAATTGATGATTTGGACAAGGCTTGAAGTCAAATAATAAAGCAAATTTTGAGGCTTGAAGATTAGTGCATGGTCAGAAGATGAAGACTTGTATATAATGTACATTAAGCATGAAATTAGTTCACTTGTACCTTTGTAATGGTGATGCATTTGTACATATATGCCTATATATATAAGTATAAAGTCAGGACATAGAAAAGAGAAGAGATATAGAAAAAGAATAGATGAGTAGAAGAAGAATATGTGTTAGTATATGAGATTCATCAATCAGATGTTTTCCATGATAATAGAAGAAAACTTTTGAAATCTGAGTCGCGATCTTTTCTCCATTTCTCCTTCTGTGATTGATCATTTCACAAATCCTTTTGTAGATTTCTAAGTCCATAAATAATGCATCTATGGTCAAGATTTGAGAGTCTAATTGTAATCAGGCTGAGAGAATTTTAAGTAGGAACATTTACATGTGTATATGTGAAGAAGTGAAGGTAGGAACAGGTGCAATCCCAGTGGTCAATCTTTTGATCAGATCTCCCTCTGCAGTGTAAAGTTTTGAGCAAGCAAGCACTCATTATTTAAGTTGAAAGTAATCTACTTGTGGCTAAAATCATTTGAATAAACAGGGTCTAATTTGGGAGAAGCATGTATTAGAAGTTGCAGGTGTCAAAGTCGACTACACAAAAGAATAATTTCAGACATAGGTACATTGTTTGAAGAAACTCTCAAGATCTACTAAATCTTTTGGAGAGATTTAACTTGGAGAAGGTGTGAAAACTTTAGGAGACACTTTGTATAATTTTTTTTTGAAAACTTTACACATTTGGTCAGTCAATGAGTGAATTAAGTGGAGCAAAATTTTTTGTGTAATGAGTTTCTTTACAGTTAACTCAAGTCTTGATAATTTGGCATTGATTTTCCAAAATTGGTTGAGGTTATGAGTTGTTCTTGATATAGAGGTGTTCTAACATCAAGGATAACTTGTTCTTTTGGAGATTAACACTCTCCATCACATATTTAGGTGCAAAAAGAGATATGCTATCCTATATCCCATGAACAATCTAATAAGAGGATGCCACATCAATACCCACCCCTTGGGCATCCTACTCAAGTACCACTTTTCTTTTGTGCAAGATTTCTTATCCTTTGCAATGTACAATATTCACACATAGGATCATCCATTCAAGGCCATGCACATACACCTTTTGTTCTTTTTCTCCCATGTAGTGCACTAATTAGTACGTGCATACTATTATCACAAAAAAACCCAAGAAATATCACTTGCACTATATGTCATATCTAGTTATACTGGAAGTTGACAACCCCAATGTGCTTCAAGTTGACAACCCCAATGTGCTTCAACCTCCATGCTTCCTCAGGACCAACCACATGCATATCATATATCAACGTGTGAAAAAGGGGGAGTGTTGGAGATATAGACTCATTGAAGTGGGTTTTAAAGGTTAAGAGAGAGAAAAAGGTTAGGGTTGTGAAGAAATAAAACAAGAAGCATGGTGGATGTATTCAAACAATGCAATTGGCTAATGAGGGCCCCAAAAATTAGAAAATTATCCCTCACAATGGCCATTTTTATTAAAATCTCACCTTTAAAAATATGATTGGAAGCCTTTTCTTTCAATCTACTCCATATTTGTACAACCCAAAGAGTCCTTGAACTTGAGGACTCATTTTGTAACCTCATAGGATTTTACAAGATTTTTTTGCACTCAAATCGGACCTCAAGTGGGGGTTTAGGATCTATTTTTAACTAGGGAAGACATTAGAGTGTGAAGAGCATCACTTTTCAAAACACATTAATAAAGATGAAATAACCCTCCTTCGTAATTCTCTTCTACTTCTTCTTCATTTTCTCTTCTAATCAAGTGTGAGTTTCTTGGGATGTCTTGCATCTTGTCCATGAGTGAGACTTTCTTGCATATGTGTGTGTAGGTTTGTGGTGAGACTCCTTGTGTGTGTGCATGACTTGTGGCATGGTGAAGATTTTCTTCTCACTGTCTTGTCTCTTGGATTGACATTTTTTGGATGAGGATTTATTGCTTGATCATGATTGGTAGATGTGTCATGTGAGTGGGACTACATCAAACCAATGCTATCAATTCACTATTGAGAAATCCATATGAGAGGAAAATCATATTCTCTTGAGAGGGAAGCTCTCTTTGAGGACATTGATTTGTATATTGTTTGAACCTTTGAGTGGAAAGATGAATCATATCATAGATACTTTCCTTGAAATTATGGATCAAAGACAAGGTGTCATGTCTCTTTCTTTGAAAAATCACCTAATTTGTCAATGAGATGCACAAAATCTCAAAAGACTTATCTCTTCAATGGTTGGAACCATGCTAAAGCTATTCAAATCTAGGTGAGCCCAAAAGCTTTGTACTAAGTGAGAAAAGTTTTCATTTTCTTGGCTCTAAGAACTTGATAAACTTAACCACATGGATTAGTAGTGCAACATAGTGAATTTTCATGAACTTGGGAAGTTGCAAAGGTCAAAAAATCCACATAAAGGCTTGTGGTGATGGAATTGGAAAGATGTCATTTTATGTCACTTGAGGATTAGGAGGTTTTCACCCCATCTAAGGTCATAATTGAGGATTTTTCTGCCACTTGATCTTCCTCTATTTGAGATCTTAGCATGACTTTGAATATGGGATTCATCCCATCCAAGTCATCCTTCCCTGAGAGTATCCATCACTTCTTGGTCCACCAAATGTCTTCTTCTCATGTGACTTAGGCAATGGAAAGATTGGTTGGCCAAGGGACATGTGTTTTTGTTTTTTTTATTCAATCATTTTTCGATAATCTTGTTGATTTTGATTTATGTATGTGATAGAAAAATATATAATTCTTTGGATCCTTGACCTCTTGGAAGAAGAAAGATCTTGGAACTTGCTTAGCATGAGAGCTAAACGTCTAAATTCATACCCATTCCAACAACAAGATAGACTTCCATTAGTTTGGAATCAGTCACAAATAAACTAGTACTAAGTATCTGACTTAAGATGGACTTCCCATGTGGAATGGTTGCTAGATCCTTTCCATCATCCAAGTTCTCAACTTCTAGATCTCTCAAATGTTTTCTATGATCAGGGTGGTCACACACCACATGGCGGTTTGTTTGTGTAGATAATGCCCATATATATGTTGGAGATAGATGTCTGCGGAAGCACACGAACATCACAAGGAAGGAGAGGAAGCTTGGAGCACATCACAAAATACCAAATGTATTACTAGAGAATGTACAAAGATAAGTAGCCCATTAGGGCAATAGGCATATATACATGCCGGGGGAAAAAACCTCCTAAAGAGGGAAAAAAGTGCCTCGGTGGTCCTAGTGTGTTCATACACATCACGACCTAAATATATCAACAAATCCCCCCTAGGAGTGATGCGATGAACAAGGAGCTGGCACTCATGTATAAGGAAGTGCCAAGCTATGTGGAAATCACTCCACAAAAGGAAGTAAGCCCAAAGCTTTGTGGAAAGCTTCAAACTTCTCCCTAGGCAGAGCCTTCGTGGAAAGGTATGCAATGTTCTCCTGCGTGGGCACATATGCCAAGCTCATCTCCCCAGCAGAGAACCTCTCCTTGACATAGTGATAATGCACCTCAGTGTGCTTATTGCGAGCATGGAACATAGGGTTCCTTGCAACTACCAATGCCCTCTGACTGTCTATGAAGATGGTGGTGGTAGAAGACTGACTAACACCCAAATCAACCATAAGGCATCTGAGCCACACACTCTCAACAGTCACTGTGAAAGCTACCCTATACTCAGCCTCACAACCGGAAGTGGCCACAGTAGGCTGCTTCTTGATCAACCAAGATATACATGAGCTACCAAGCATGAAGCAAAAGCCACTAGTGGACAAATGAGTGTCATAACAACCAGCCCAATCAGAGTCAAAAAAAGCATGCAAATCTGGCAGTAGTGATCCCCCCTTGGGATAAAACAACCCAAGTAGCCGAGTACCACTCAAGTAGCAAAAGATGCACTTAACCACCTGCCAATGCTTGACTCCTAGGCAATGCATAAACCTGCTCATCTGTGAGACAACAAACTGAATATCTGGCAGAGTAATGCATAACTAAATCAAGCATCCAACAACCTGCTGATAGAGAACATCATCAAATGCATCTCTAGCATCATGAAGACTCAATCGTAAACCTGTCTCCATAGGAGTGGCAATAGGCTTACAGTATTCAAGGCCAAAACACTCCAATAATGTGTCAATATATTTCGTTTGACACAAAGCCATTCCACCATCAACTTGCATAAAGTGAATGCCCAAACATTGATGCAAATGCACCAAATCAAACATCTCAAATGAGGCATGCAAATCAGCCTTAAACTCAGCAATATGCGTCTCAATAGGACCAGTGAGCAGGATGTCATCAACATAGACAACAATGATCAGAAGCACGTCGTTAGCATGCTTAAAATATAAGGTGCTTTCAGTTGGACTGTTCTCAAAACCATGTGCAATCAGATACGCATGTATCTTCTCATACCAAGCACATGGTGCTTGCTTTAAACCATATAATGCCTTCTTTAACCTACACACATGGTTTTTATGCCCTTTTTGCACAAAGCCACGCGGCTGAAATACATACACTTCTTCATGCAAGTCACCCTTCAGAAATGTTGTTTTAATGTCCAACTGATGTACATTCCAACCATGATGAGCTACAAGTGCATAAATGGTATGAACTATAGTCATTCGGCAAGTAGGTGCAAAGGTCTCATCAAAATCAATGCCTCTTTCCTACGCATAACCCTTTGCCACAAGTCTAGCCTTATACATGTCAACTGTACCATCAAGCTTATGCTTCAGCTTGTATACCCACTTAGTCCCAATGGCCTTCTTGCCAGGAGGCAACTCACATAAAGACCAAGTACCATTCTTCATTATAGCATCATATTCAGATTGCATAGCAGCCATCCAATTTTCTGAATTTTGTGCTTCATCAAATGAAACATGCTCATTCTCATCACATTGACTAGATACAGCCATAGCATAGCAATCTGATGCAAAAAGGCACTATGAGAGCGTGAACAAGTACGATATGACAGAGGTGCATCTAATTTGTTGTCATGCAAAGTCTACACCAGCCATTTTGGCATAGTTTTTGCCTGCTTAATAATCAACTCTCTCATCAACTAGTGCATCATGTAAATCTGCATCAGAAATGGAATGATTTGCATCATCACATGAAACCTTCAAAGGCTGAGAAGTTGCCTCATTGGGACCAGCACTAGACTGTCAACCTCCAAAAAGAGGTAGCAAAGTATCATACATGTCTTTGGAGCTAACAGATGTCTCCTTAGTACATGAAAGCAATGGCTGAATAGCATCTTCCACAAAAACAACATCATGGCTAACCAGAATGCGTTTAGTCTATGGATGATATAGACGATAGCCTTTACTTCAGAATTGTACCCAACAAAAATACATTTTACTACTTTATCATCCAATTTTTTGCGATGTTGTTCAGGCACTAATGCATACGCCAAACAACCAAAAACATGGAGATGAGCAACAAATGGCTTTCGATCATGCCAAGCCTCATATGGAGTGATAGACTGCAGCGCTTTAGTGGGCACATGTTAAATACATATGCTACACACATGAAAACCTCAGGCCAGAAACTATGTGCTAAAGCCTAACTCTTGATCATACACCTCACCATCTCCATGAGTGACCTGTTCTTTCATTCAGCAACTCCATTCTGTTGAGTTGTATACGGAACAATACACTGGTGTTTTATCCCACATTCAACGAGAAATGCATTAAAATCAGAAGACATATATTCCCCCCTCGATTTGAATGGAGGGTTCCCATTTTACATGCTCACAGATTTTCAGCCAAAACCAAAAATTGTTTGAAGCACATGAACACTTCGGACTTTTCCTTCAATGGATATACCCATGCATGCCTGGAAAAATCATCAATGAAAGCCACGAAGTAAAGATAATTTCCAAAATAAGGTCTTTGCATAGGACCATAGACATCACTATGTACAAGCTGCAATTTCTGAGTAGCCCACACTGAACCATCTTTTGGAAATGTGGAACACTTCATTTTGCCCAAAATACAGCCTTCACAAACATGTTTTCCAGGTGCCTCAAGTTTGGGCAAAGAGGACACCATTTCAGATTTCTACAGGCATTGCAAACTAGTAAAATTCAGATGACCAAAGCATGCATGCCAAAGCTTTGCATCTTACATAGCCTGAGAATCATGTACTACACATGCGGAATCATTTAGAGATCTTACATAGTCTATGAGCTTATATGGCCCGACATACAATGCCAGAAGCAATAAGCACATCACCATTTGACTGATCATGAACTGTACACCTATCATCAACAAATTTCACAACCAAGCCAATCTTGGCTAATGCAGAAACTGATAATAGGTTCTTCTTGATCCCTGGCACAAATAAAGCATCTGAACTACCATCAGCAGTAGTCAAAATGATCTTACCAACTCCCATAATAGGATAAGAGGAGTTGTTGGCATATGTAACAGTATTCCCTATAGGGGTAGGCTCGAGTGAAGAGAAGAAACTGCGCTACGAGGTAATATGTTTAGTCGCCCCACTGTCAAAGTACTGGCAAACATCTAAGTCTACTTAGACATGCAGTGCTCATGAGAAGATGGGTCAAAAATGCAGACAGTAGTAAACACCCATTCTTCTTCGTGCACAAGATTAGCAGACTCTGTTTTTGGTGTAGAGGCCTCTGCAACAACCATTCCAACCTCTTTCTTCTTGCCTCTTTAGCAACCAGTTTTGGATAGTTCTTTATGATATGATCATTCCCTTTACAGTACTTGCAAAACAATTTTTGCTTTTCTGATTTCTTCTCATCTTTATCTTCCTTCTTTGAATGTGCAGCATTTGTAGATTTCTGCTTACTAGTTGAAGAGCTCCATTTTCCTTTGCCCTTCTGACTAGCCAGGAAAGCTTGATCTGCAAAATGCATAATGCACCTATTCTGCCTGGACTGATCTTCATGCAATAGAACAGAGACTAAATCCTCAAATGACAAGGCATTTGGATTGCCTTTCATCATTAACCGAAGAGTAGAAGCAAAACTCTGATATGAATCAGGAAGACCATTCAGAATGGTTTTCACAAGTGAGCTATCTGGTATAACCTCATCAGTAGAAATCAATTGTTCCTTCAAGTCTTTGATCTTTGTTAGAAAATTGTCCATAGAATCACCTTCGTTCATGTGCTCACTCTCCAATTTTTTCGGAGGTAAGCAACATGAGCCTCATTCCTAGCTTGGTACAATGTGGTAAGTGCATCCCAAGCATCCTTAGCTGTTCTGCAAGAGTGAATATAAGGAATAATGGCACGTTTGATAGAAAAAGCTATGAATGCATGTGCCCGGGCATCTTTGCCATTCAACAAATTTGCTCTATAGTAGGTGCAGTAGAAACTGCAGCACGAACAGGAATATGCAGAATATCATCATATTTGACACCTTTTGCCTCAGCTTTTGTACCTACAGTTGTAACAGTTGCAGGTGTGATAGGATGTTTTTCAACGCCCTGCACAATGTTCCACAGTCCTTTTGCAACCGATACATGTCGCATCATATAAGCCCATAACACGTAGTTGGTACCATCCAACTTATCATCAACAACCAACATACAGAATACATCACTGCTTTCAGCCATGGCTGGTGACTAAAATACCTTGATGCAGAAAATTGACTGTATCTCAAAAAGTTGAACAGAACTACCCAGATGAATTCTACTAGACCTATAGCAGACTTTGAGACGCTTATACTGGCTAACAGAAACTGGTATATACCTTTGGCACAAAAAGACAAAATAGCCTACACAAGCACTACAATAGTGCATTCAGAGGCGAAAACGAGCTCAGATTGTGATTTCGACACCATAAAATGAAGCTGTTTTGATCTGGAAAACACGCTGAGTATGCTCACCAAAATTCATGTGATTCTCAGACTACGACAGGAGGAGTGTCGACAGCACCCTAGATGAAGCAACGACCTGCTCTGATACCAATTGTTGGAGATAGATGTCTGCGGAAGCACACGGACAGCACAAGGAAGGAGAGGAAGCTTGGAGCACAATGCACAATACTGAATGTATTACTACAGAATGTACAAAGATAAGTAGCCCATTAGGGCAATAGGCATATATACAAGCCGGGGGAAAAAAACCTCCTAAAGAGGGAAAAAAACCTCCTAAAGGGGGAAAAAAGTGCCCCGACGGTCCTAGTGTGTTCACACACATCACTACCTAAATATATTAACACTATAAACTAGACTGTCAATTTCTTCCATGGAGTCAGCCCATTGGAAGTTCACAAGTAGATCATGTTGTGATAAATTCCATCTAGGTAGACCTTAGCTCCTAGAGTGTTGGTATACACCTACTCAATAGTGATAGGATACTTGCTCTCAATTTTCTACATGAATTCCTCATGCGTTGGCTATCCTTGCATGTCACTAAAGCATGCTATGGTATTAAACTCAATATCCAAGTCACTAGAATTTATAAACCATAATTACTATATTATCTATTCACACTTTGACAAACAGATCGTTCATCCATAGTCTCTACTTTACCATAATAGAATCTTCAAAATTACATGTTCAAACGATATGGCATGGTGCATCTTAATACTATCGTGATTATGTTAACCTCGTAAATCAATGCTTAGTTATTCAATGCACTCAATGGTTATACTACTATATTCATTGTTTATCGTCACCCTCAATAATTACAACAATAAACAAATAGGGCTCAGACTTACTGACAATTCAAAAATACTTAGAAAGTTTATGCAAAGATTGCATGTGCTCAAAGCACCACCCAATAGTTCTACCGTATTGCTAGGGGTCGTCACTATAAGCTTTTTTTATTATATGGGTTGCTTTGAATCTGCATCCCTGTTTATAGCTTTTGGTATATCTTTTGAGTGAAAAGACAATACAAATTTATATTACATCCGGAACCCTAATTTTACATTACAATATTTGATGACCTAGTAGTTTCCTTAGCTTTGAGTGGTCAACATGTGAATATATGGATAGCTTTCTCCCAATTTGAAGTCTCCCAAAGGTGAGATGGCAATGCTCCATGGTGGGATCTCCTTCTTGAGGGATCCATGATGATACTATCATAGTAGAAAACTGAGCTCAAGATTTCACACACAGTACTCCCTAGAGGGCTTGCAACATACCGGAGTGTAAGTATATAGACTATACCTCCCACTTGGTGGGCATGTTACACAATATATAAGTAACTCAAGTATGAACATTTTGAATAATAATGTGCTTTTTCGATAAGAAATCTCTAATGAAGTGATACCACTTCAATGTGCTTGTTCTTTGCATGATAGATCGGATTCCTAGCCAAAGCAATGGCACTCTAACTATAACTGAGCAAACAAGGTGCATGGTGAGTTAGAACCATATCACAAGCAAGATGAGAAAGCCACAATGCTTCCTTATATGCCCCACTTGTAGCAACATACTCTCCTCTGGTGGAACAACCGTACATTCTTGAAGATGAGATCTCCAAGGGATAGCACCTCTGGAAAAACAAAAATGTACCATGACGTAGACTTTCGATTGTCTACATAACCAACATAATCAAAATCTGTGTAACAAATAATGGATGCCTTTCCTCTACCTAAGCATAGACACTTGTCCTTAGTGCCACTCACATGTCTCAAAATCCCCTTGGTCACTTCTCAATGCTTCTTGGCAAGATTAGACATATATTTGCTCACAACTCCCACTACAAATGCAATGTCTAGTCTCGTAGCTACCATAGCATACATGAGACTACCAAAAGTAGATTGATAAGGAATTTTGGTCATGAATTCCTTTTCCTCATCTAATTTGGAGCAATCTTCCTTGCTCAATTTCAGTTATGTGGGTAAAGGTGTACTCAATGCCTTTCCACCCTTCATATTGAACATGTGAAGTACTTTGGATATGTACTCACTTTGAGATAAATATATGCATCTTTTACTCCTATCACGAGGAATGTGCATACCAAGACTATATTTGGCGTCCCCCAAATCCTTCATATCAAATGTCTCAATCAACTTCTTTTTGAGAAATAACAAATCATAAGAGGACTTCCCAACAATCAACATATCATCAACATAAAGTATCAAGCATATCAAACTTCCATCTGATCATCTCCTTGTGTAGAGACAATGAAAATCTTTGCTTCGAGAATAGCCTTGAGATTTCATAAAAGCATCAAAATATTGGAACCATTGTCTAGGGGACTACTTAAGCCCATATAAGCTCTTCTTCATCTTACAAACTATAATTTGTTTGTCAAGAACTACAGGATGTTCCATATAGATCTCATTTGTAAGATCTCCATGCAAGAAAGTAGTTTTTGTGAAGAGAGATGTTGGATGCAATCCAAAGATGAGTTGGTGTTGTTACAACTAGCTTCACACCAGCCAACTGAGACTTCAGAGTTGATTAGTAGACCCTTTGAGCTTCCTAAATCCACAAAAATATCAGCCAAGTACTTTGGAACATGTATCACAAAAGTTTAAGTCAAGACAGACTAGTTGCGAAACGACTAGCTCCCAAAACTTGCTATTTTTGGACATACACCTGCTGGAAAAACTGAACAGTGCTCTCAACCTGGTAAGAATTAGATAGATTACTTTTGTTAATAGAAAATAGACTTAGTAAGCTTCCAAATACAAGTTAAAACACTTCAAATGATGGGCTGAGCACTGAGAACAAGATTCATCAATTTATGGAACATGCCCACCATTCTCGGGGCTCTGCAGAGATAGAACAATGAGCAGTAAAATGCAGATATCTCCCAAAGTATAAATCCAATGACAATCAAAATTTGTATGCGGAAACTAGACAGTAAGATCTATGTAACGCATTTTAAAACACTAAAAATGTTGAGTAGAACTCAAGATATGACCTTTTGAAGTTACTATTCTGAGTGAGTATAGCAGAGAACAAAACAGAGAAGTAGATAATGATAAATGTATAGATTCACATATGATTACAACCACATTGGCAATGATTATTTGCACAATGGGAGTAGAATGATAGAGCTATGGATTAAGCTCTCCAATCTCTACAAAATGACATGAAGTGGTTACGTACAAGGCTTGCTAATCGCCTCTTCCTTCTTGCTCTTTTTATAGCTATTCTTGGAGGGAGTTTTGAATTCGAATTCGAATGGCTCCACCTAAAAGTGATCCCCAAAGTTAGGAGATATTTCCTCAGCTCAAAAATTCATGGTTTTAGATAGTTAGAGCCATGAATTTGCTTTTACATCATAAATGAGGTAAGCCATCCTTTTCTTTTTTCTTTTTTCAATTACAAGAGATAAAATGTACTCTTTTACAAGAGGTGTTCACATGACTACACATGTGGCTTACAAATGATCATAATATCAAGGATATCAAGCATATAAGCTTGGGTAAAATGCACCAACAGCTCCCCCTCAAGCCTAACATGCTTGGCCTCCAAATAAGTCTTCAATTGTCCTTGATTTCCTGCAAGCCAATCATCAACTTGAATCTACTTAACTTTGTACCATCAAGAGCTTTAGTCAACATGTCTGCACATTGCATATCTGTAGAGACATAGGATAGTTGAATATCCTTGCTCGTTAGCTTCTCCCTTACATAATGGTAGTGGACTTCAATATGCTTGGTTCTAGCATGGTATACCGGATTAGCTGCAAGATTTAGTGAGCTTGTATTGTCACCAAAAATGTGAGGTGTTGAAGAATGAAGTCCAAGATCTGTGTACAAGGACTTTAACCACATGATTTCTTGAGTTGCATTAGCCAAACCTCTATATTCGGCTTTAGTAGAAGATAATGCCACGGTTGGTTGCTTCTTGGATGACCAAGAAATGATTTTTGAACCTGCAAATGATATATACCCGGATGTGCTTCTTCTATCATCTCTAGATCCGACCCAATCTGCATCTGAGTAGACCTTTAGCTCAATATCTGAAGTAAATGAATAAAACAAACCTTCATTCATAGTCCCCTTTAGGTACTTGAGGACTCTCTTGGTCACTTCCATATGTGGTCTTCTCGGCTTATGCATAAACTGACTCAATATGCTAACACTATAGCATATATCCACCCTTGTGAGTGTTGCATGATTCAAACTTCCAACCAAGCTTTGATAGCTTGTGATGTCCTCAGTTGGCTCTCCTTCATAAGCACTAAGCTTATGATTTTGCTCCATAGGTGTACCTGCATACTTGGTATTTTCCATCTTGAACTTGACGAGCATGTCATGCACATACTTCCTTTGTGTGATGTATATACCTGAATCTATGTAGATCAACTCCAATCCAAGAAAATAAGTGAGTGGTTCAAGGTCACTTATTTTGAACTCCTCCTTCATTTGAGTCTTTACCTGTTTGATTCCTTCAAGATCATTGCCTGTGATAATAATATCATCAACATACACACATAAATAGATCACTTCAGATCCATTCCTCTTTATGAACAAAGAGGTATCCGCTTTGCTAGCTTTGAATCCTTGGTCCTACAAATAAGTCACCAATCTGAAATTCCAAGCTCTTGGAGCTTGCTTCAATCCATACAAAGCTTTCTTTAGTTTGCATACATAGTTAGGATGATGTTCATCCTCATATCCAGGAGGTTGTGCCATATATACTTCCTCAGAAATCAATCCATTCAAGAAAGCATTATTTACATCAAATTTACAGAAATTCCAATTTCTAGATGCAGCAAGACTAATGAGAACCCTAATTGTAGGCATTTTTGCAACAGGAGAGAAAGTCTCCTCATAATCAATACCATGGGTTTGAGCAAACCCTTTAGCAACTAACCTTGCTTTGTGTCTATTTATACTTCCATCTGGATTCCTCTTGATTTTGTATATCCATCGAGATCCAATTACCTTCATAGATGGCTTGTTAGGTACAAGCTCCCAAGTGTCATTCTCCTTCAAGGCTTCCATTTCTTCATCCATTGCATCTCTCCAAGCTTTCTTGCTTTGTGCTTCTTCGAATGTGGTAGGTTCTTCATTGGTTGAATCCTTTGCAACGTAGATTGAGTGCTTGGTGACCAAAGAAGTATCATAACCAAACCTTTCAGGTTTCTTCTTCTCCCTTGAAGACCTTCTAGGTGGTTGATGTGAGCTCTCGAGTCCATATGTAGCATCCTGCATCTTTGCTTTACCTTTGTTCTTCCATAGCTTTAGTCTTTCCAAGTCTTCTAGGTCAATCTCTGAATCACTTTCTTCAATCTGCTTTGGCTCCTTTGTTTGAAGTGATGGAAAATCTTCATCCAAGTCATAAGGCAGCTTCACTTTCCTGTCATCATCAAACCATGATTTGTTTTCATCAAAAATTACATCTCTACTCACAGAAAATCCTTTATTGGTTGATTGTACAATCTATATCCTTTTTGGTTTTGATCATAACCAATGAATACACACCTCTACCTTGGGATCCAATTTCCCTCTTACTTGAGAATGAATGTGAGCATAGGCTAAGCATCCAAAGATTTTACAATTCTCTAGACTAGGTCTTCTTCCATTCCACACTTCATATGGAGTTGTTCCATCTAGTGACTTAGATGGAAGTCTATTTATGAGATATGTGGCTGTAGACACAGCCTCTGCCCATAGGTAGTTTGGCAATCCCTTTTCGTTGAGCATGGACCTTGCAGCTTCAACAATAGCTCTGTTCCTCCTCTCTGCTACACCATTGAGTTCGGGTGTATACTTGTAGTGACTTCCCTTTTGATGCCTCTTTCATGCAAAAAGGCATCAAATTCATAAGAGAAGTATTCTCCTCCACCATCTGATCTGAGTCTTTTCAAAGTCCTACCTGTTTGGTTTTCAACAAGAGCAATATACTTCTTAAAGCAATTAAACACTTCATCCTTGTGCTTCATGAAAAACAGAATGGTCCACCTGCTACAATCATCTATGAAAGACACATAATATCTTGAGCCTGATATAGATGGCTCCTTACTTGGACCCCACACATCCGTGTGCACTAGATCCAAAGGATTTTGATACATATATCCTTTGTTATTGAAAGGTTGTCTATGAGCCTTACCGAGTTGACAAGCTTGACACTTATAGATCATGTGTTGCCTTGTGATATTAGGCAAACCAAGTACACTTTGGTCCCTGCAAATTTGTTTGAGTGTCCTCTCACCAATGTGAGCAAGCCTTTTGTGCCATATCTCCAAATTTGTTAGAGTTCAAGATCCATAGCTAAACAAAGCTATGTTCTTTGTATCTTCCACTTCAAAAGTGAAAAGCCTTCCTGGCTTTTCTCCTTTGGCAATCCTTCTAAAGCCTTGCCTTGGGTCTTCAACATATGCTCCAAATCGATTGAATCTAACCTGCAATCCTTTTTCAACAATCTGTCCGACACTTATTAATTTTTTGGTAATTGTAGGGACATACAAGACTTTGCTTAATAGGTTCATATTTCCATCTGATGTCTTCACATTACCTATCTTCTCCACTGAGTGCTTTGTGTCATCTCCTGTCTGCACTTCATGCTTGTTATGAGGATCTTCCAAAGCAGAAAGTAAAGCCACATTTCCTGCTACATGGTTGGAGCATCCCGAATCAATGTAAAATATGTGATCATCATCCTTACCCTTCTTCACTGATAGATTCATAATAAATAATGAATCTTCTTGACTTTGGTCCTCTCCATAGTTATTGTAGTCTCTTCTTCCTCTATGGCCACTTTGATAGTTGTTGTTGTTGTTGTTGTTGTTGTTGTAATTGTTGTTGTAGTAGTTGTTGTTGTTGTTGTAGCCTCCATGTATCTGCCTCTATTTGATCCATCGCCACCTCTATTGAATCCTCTTCCTCATGAGTTCCTCGGGTTCTTGAAACATTCTTCAGTAGTATGATTAGATAAGCCACATAGATTGCAAGGTTGAGATGATTGGAATCTCCCCCTGCCTTGCTTTCCACCTCTGCCTCTTCCTCTAGCTCTTCCTCTACCTGCAAAGTTTTCTTGGAAAGAGCTACCTTCATCTTCATTCTTCCTATTCTTTGACTTGTCCTTGACCTTAGCTTTATCAAAATATAAGGCAGAAGTTTGATTACCTCTTGAGAACTCACCACCTTTTCTAATCTTTGCTTCATGAGAAAGAGTTGGCCCATGAGTGTGTTGAGGTCGGGTACATGCATATCCATGTATAAATCCATGGCTGTTGTGAATGACTCCCACTTGTCGTGCTTTGATTCCATCTATGATTTGTCTAATGATTTGCTCCTCTTCAATTACCTCTCCAATGCTTCCAAGTTGGTCGGAAATCTCCTTCATCTTTGTGACATAATCCAGTCACATTTTGCTTCGGGCTTTTCTTCATTGTTGTGAACTCCATCCACAATTGGTTCTTCCTTGCTCGAGTGTTGGAAGAGAAGAAAGAAGCAAGTGCATTCCAGGTCTCTCTTGATGTCTTGCATCCCTTGACATGAGGTAAAAGAAAATCAGAGATTGAGTTTAGAATATAGGACCTTGCAAGTGCATCCTTCGAACACCAATTTGAAAGTCCTTCCACTTCTTCATGTGATGGTTGCCCTTTGTTCCTCATGGTTGGCATTGCTTTATCTCCGGATATGAATCCATATAGATTCCTCCCTTGAAGGTAAGCCTCCATCCTTAGAGACCATGCCAGGTAGTTGTTTCGATCCAATGGGATGCATTGTTTTGAATGGACTAATGGATGTGAAAGTAGTAGTTGTGGAAACTATTACTGAATGAAGATAGTAGGCATTGATGAAAAAATATTTTGTGTTATTGAGTTGTAACTAATTATTGTATGTCTTTGATACAATCACAAATTGTGGATGCACTTTAAAAAAGTAGGAGTTAGAAAATCCTTTGTGGAGCTATTAAGGATCATGGATAGAATACATTTATAATAGGGAACATTTACTAGAACATGTCATAAGCCATTTCAACTATTTTTAACTAGGAGAGGAATCACATATTATAAAAATGGCAAAGAGATGATGAAGTAGAATGCATACACCCTTTTGAACTCCCTTTTACATGAGGGAAGGAGATAATCGTGTGAGAATGACAATTGAAGTCACAGAATGAACACATACTAACACACACACACACTCTATAGATGCTGATGAGCCACCTCCCTCTCCAATGCGACAATTATATAAAGCTAAAGAAGTTGTTGGAGAACTATCTCCTTCACTCTTTTTCCATATATCACTCCTTATAAAGGAATGGTTGTTGATTCAATGGCTTGCTAGCCACTCATCTATGCCCCTAAGTTCAACCCTTAGGCTATGACATTATGTAACATTTCCTTCCACTTAGTACTATTTTGTCCTCAAAATGGCATTGGAAGGTATCTGGGAAAGTTTCTTTAATGGTTTCTCCCACTAGCCCCTATGCACAATACAATGTACATAGTCATCTATATGTGTTGTTTACTTGTATCCTTCCTAAGAGAAAATGAACTTCCTTTTACATGAGTAGACAAGGGATGGAGATAGATACTCATGTGAGAATGATGAACAAAGTTAGAGAATGAACATACAAACACACACACACACTAGATGTTATGAGCTGCCTCATTGTCTAATGCAACCATTATATAAAGCTAGAGAAGTTATCCGAGAAGTACCTTCTTCCCCCTTTCCCCATCTATCACTCCTAACAAAAGAGTGGTTCTTGATGAAATGGCTTATTAGCCACTGAAATATGCCTCTAAGATCACCTATTAGGCTAATATGACATCATGTAACATACAGTTACATGGTGTATCATTTGTATTGGATCTTATGTATCAGCTACATGCTCATGCATCCAACAAATAAATGATCTCATTTTCAAAAGATGTATCAAGGTTTAATTCTAGACACAAATTACCGAGATGGAGTTTACCAAAGATTAAAATATGCTAATTGAGATGTATGTTTTGGAGATCCATGGTACATTGAAGCAATCCAAAAGGAGCCTACTCTAGTTTGGTGGAAAGAACATGGAGGCAAAACAATTGAATGAAAATACATGGCAATGAGAATGATTTAAGTAGCAAATTCAAGTGGTAGTTGTGAACATAAGTAGAATGCATATAAATTATTGCACTCGAAAAGCAGAAACTAATTGAATGCATCATGTGCCATTGATTTAGTATATATTTTTGTGATAAGCACTTACTTCATGCTCCAACCAAAATAAATAATCATGGAACAAGTGAAAATCTTGGTGTATTTCAGATACATGAAGGACTTCAAAATGATACATGGACTGATAAAGAAGCGAACTTAGATGTTTGATGATTTTTATTTTGAAGAAGTAGATGATTAAGTATAACCATTACATGATAACATCATGAATTTTCTCCCAGATTAAAGATTACATATGTTGATTGACTTGATTTTCAATTTGTGTTGATGATGAACAAGGTGACAGGGAGAGAGGCCCATATTTTCTTTCATATTTTACTAGTTTTTTTTTCATTTCTCTATTATTTTTTTGGGACTCAAGTGTTTTCACTTTCATGTTGTCAAGTTCTTCTAGCAAGAGCACCACTGGTTGCTTACCTGGAGTGAGGTTTTCATCTATGTGTTAGCGTGATTCAAATCTAGCTTGAGGTTGACTTGAACACAAGATTGAATTTTGTGGACAATCGTTCCAATAAATACATTGCTACTATTGGAGTTTGAGGTCTACGGAAGCACACAAACAACACAAGGAAGAAGAAGAAGCTTGGAGCACAACACACAATACTAAATGTATTACCAAGTGAATGTACAAAGATAAGTTACCCTTTAGGGTTATAGGCATATATACAAGAAATAATAATAAAAAAAACTCCTAAAGAGGGAAAAAAGTGCCCCAATGGTCTTAGTGTGTTCACGCACATCACTACCTAAATATATCAACAAATCCCCCCTCGGAGTGATGTAGTGAACAAAGAGTTAGCACTCATGTATAAGGAAGTGCCAACCTATGTGGAATCAATCCACAAAAGGAAGTAAGCCCAAAGCTTTGTGGAAAGCTTCAAACTTCTCCATAGGCAGAGCTTGTGTGAAAAGGTCTGCAATGTTCTCCTGTGTGGGCACATATGCCAAATTGATCTCTCCAAGAGAGAACCTCTCCCTAACATAATGATAGTGCACCTCAATGTTCTTAGTGTGAGCATGGAACACAGGGTTCCTCACAAATTCCAATCTGTTATGAATGTCAGTGAAGATGGTGGTGGCAGAAGACTGACCAACACCCAAATCAGCCATAAGGTGTTTGAGCCACACACACTCAATAGTCACTATGAAAGCTGCCCTATACTCACCTCACAAATGGAAGTGGCCACAATAGGCTGCTTCTTGCTCAACCAAGATATACATGAGCTACAAAGCATGAAGCAAAAGCCACTAGTTGACACATGAGTGTCATTGCAACTAGCCCATTTAGAGTAAAAAAAGCATGTAAATAAGGTGGTGGTGATCCCCCCTTGGGATAAAACAATCCAAGAAGTCGGGTACCACTAAAGTAGTGAAAGATGCACTTAACCGCCTGCCAATGCTTGACACCTGGGCAATGCATAAACCTGCTCATCTGTGAGACAACAAACATAATATCTGGCTAAGTAATGCATAAGTAAATTAAGCATTCAACAACCTGCTGATAGAGAACAACATCAAATGCATCTCCAACATCATGAAGACTAGTAAACATTGAGAATATGCTCTTAATATCTTGAAAAGGTAAAGATATGTACCTATTTGAACTAATTAAATACATTTGGCCGTACTTATAAAATTCTAAGGCGACATTTACCTTAGAAAATGATATCCTTTATCTTCTAAAGGAGATGCATTCTTTTCAATAGAATGCTTAGTCAACTTTAGATAGTGCAATAGATGTGGGAAAGGTGAGGAGAAAAACTTTAGGGAGTTCTCCCAGTTAAACTCTAAAAGTGAGGATAAAGCCTTCAATGCTAGAATGATATATAAAAGATCATTCTTTGAATCTTTGGATGATTTAAATAAATGATTCAAGCATGCTCAATAAGTTCCTAAAAAGATTTGGGATATGATGCCAAGAAAGAGGTATCTTTAAGTCTTGCAATAAGTTTTTCCTAACCATGAAAAAGGTATCTTGATGACTTGGTAAGTATTGTTCCTCAATTAGTCTAAGGATTTGAAGGATTTGAAATGATTTTTTCCTCTTTGCAAAGCATTGGTGGCCTTTGAGGTTAGTATACTTAATTATCTATGGTGTGAACCAAAGTTGGTTAAAGATAGTTAGTACTAATGCTCGATGAAAGAACCTACCAAGACTAGATGAACAAAGAACTTGGGTAGAGACCTAGAAGAATGGTCTACCAAATAATTCCAATTCCTAAAGACATGCTTTTAGTCTTTGAATCTATGAAGTCTTGACGTTCAAATGTTTTCAAGAAGGATTGATCTAGAAGAACACGGAAATCTTCTAAGGATTAATCTATAGAAAATCAAGAATGGTCAAGATGAGGATCCACTTTAATAGGAGATAGACTTTAAAATCTGGTTTTATTATCTATTACCCAAAATATTTGAACACTATGCTTCAACAAAAGCTGATTGATTGTATAAGTCCACCTAAGGTGCTAAGCATTGATAAGATATTAGACCTACCCATGGTTTTAAGCATCTCAAGGTAGGAACTAAGTAGACCCACTTTGCTAATTTCATACCTTTTGCTAAGCCCTAAAAAGCAAATAAAGTACACTTTAATTTGAAAAGGACTATAAAGAAGTGGTTCAAGTAAAGAACTTTTAAAGATTCCTCTCCTTTCTGCTGAAAGTGGAAGATGAATCTATCTTTCATACCTTTCAAGATAGAGATAGGATCACGATTGGATGCTTCTACTATTATACGTTTCTAAGAAGATACCAAATGTATAAAAATGTAAGATTCTTTTGGAGTTTGAGAATTGGGAAAGATTCACAGGGAAAAATTAATACTACCAAAGAAATCCACCCATTTTAGTAGTCCATAGGTTCATGGAATGCATGTACAACTAGTTGGACTGAGGGAAAGTGATATGGGAGGGATTGTGATTCCACTCCATCGAGATTAAGTGAGGGTGTAGCCTTTATTTGATTACAAGAGATGAAACTAAAAGAGAGAGATGACCATGATTAGAGTACAGGTCATGGAGCATGATAGAATACTCCACATATTATACTTCTACACATTTTCGAGAATGAGAATGTTGAAATGGAGGAAGAATGTTGTATAAATCATAGGTTCAGAAGGCTGAATATATGGATTCTAAAGGTTAGAATATGATGTATATTAGCCCTTTATATCTCACAACCATAATCATTTATGTTTGCCTCATATAGATTATTTGATCATTTACATTATTAATAAATCCTTAAAGTTTAGGATCAACACTAGAAATAACAATATCCCAAAGACATTTATCACAAACATGTTTTATTGAGATGACACATCTATGAGTAGAGAGCTATTCTCGTGCCGACTCCAATTTGACACATATATGATTATAACTAGGAAAAATTCGACCCAACCAACCTCCAAGGTATGTAAGGTGCTTTAACATCAATCTAAAATAATTTTCCCTCAAAATTGGTCTTCTTGGGTATCCTCCCTTCTGATTACACTAGGGATCATTTTCCCATAACCTTTTCCCTATTCAACTCAAATATCAAACCCACATATGATCATGTTTGTTACCATTTTGGTCAGCTTCACTTATTCCACTTAATGTATGATGCCCACACTATGACTTCTTCTCATAATATGGATGTCACAACTTGGAGTATTATAGATCATTGTTGGGATGTTGTGAGGGTAGAGTTTTGACCATGTGTATAGTGAATATAATAAAAGTTAATGCTTATAAAGTTTCAAAAGTTCACCAAATCATTTTTGATGCTTGAAAAACATGTGAGAAAGCCATGAAAGTGAAAAATGGAGCCCAAAATCAAAGGCTCTAGTGCAACTATCAGAGTATAGCGCACCTTCAATCTATAGTAGTAAGAGATAATGATCATGATTTTTCTCCCAAGCTATACACATATTTATGTGGCTAATTCACGAGGGTATATGCAATTTATCATCGTACATATCCTAAAGTTGTATTTGCATATTAAGTATTAAGAGTTGCAATCTAGCCTCCAAGAATCATCATAAATCTAGCCAATTCATATCTATGATTCAAGTTTTGTTTAAAGGATTTCTGCAATATGATTCATATGCAATAGATCATTCAAGTTTGTATGGGCTTGGCATCACAAAAAAATTATTAAAAAAACTTTTGCATTTGCATTCGTGATAAATTAATAGCATAAAAGATATAACTGTTTAAATCTACAACATATCAAAATTTCAATGTGATTCATATGCAAAAAAAAAATTCCCAAACTTTCGATCAGCTGAGGTGCATGGATGTATTGGACTGTAAGGAGCTGTGTAAAGGGTTCCACTTCTCATCCCTCGGGTGCACATTGATTACAATACCTGTGGAGAGACGAGGAGGAAGAAACATGTTTGCCTTCGCCTTCGTGTACATCTCATAATCGGAATTGTATCGAGCGACCATCCCTCCCACGGGCCTCGGCTTCGACAGCCTGACAAGCTCAGGCCAAACATGAGGGATATCTGCTGCTTCGTTGCCCTCCCTTACGAGCACGCAGGGCCCTTGCGCTCGCTCGTAGCGCACGAGCTGAAACGCAGCGTTGTCGGCGACGGTAATCATCTCCTTCTGGCACCGTTCGCCTCTCCAGAGATACAGCATGTTAGCGAACCTGATCACAAAAGCTCCCCGCGTGTCCAAAAGCTCGATGCCGCCGGCGCCTTCGAGTTTCGGCACCAGGTAGAGGGGATCGTATGGCGATTGTGGCGCAATGCGGTAGATCTGCAATGCGTCCCTCTCCGATGGCGAAGATAGCTTTCTTTCCCAATGCATCAGCTGGCTCACAAAACCCATGTTAGGATTAATTATAATCCGCATTGCCTGCACCTCTTGAAAGGATTCATCAAAGCTCTGACTCTTCCGCCACATAAGGTAGGCGATGGTGAAGGCCGCTGAACGTGAGACACCCTGGCAGCAGTGTAGCAGAACGCGGCATCCGCTTTGCTCCCTCACGATCTCGATCAGATCGAAGACGTCGTATAAAACGCACATGATGTCCTCGCTCTGGGAATCCTGAAGCCACAGCGTCCTGTATATGAATTCGTTTGGGAAGTTTTCCTCACATACGAAACCGACGAAGTTGATTATGTGCGTGATCCTCGAGTCCTGAAGCACAGCCAGGTTCTGCGCCACAGAGCTCCCCGATAAGAAGAGATAGGGCAAGATGCAGGTGCAGTCCTTCTCGCAGGCCGCGATGTGCTCTTTTCTGATGCGGGAATCGGCGTTAATGCTGCCGTCGCCTCCGACGTGTTCCTCACATTCTGCATCTCGCCAGTCCTTGACAGCATGTAGGTTGAGCTTCATGCCGGAGCTGTTCCTTATTCGGCTGATGAGGAGGGAGCGCTCCTTCTTGGGATTGGGATGACTTGCCGGGATGGGGACAACAGGAGCGGGGGCCTGCTCAGTGTCTGGGATTTCTTCGTAGCCATCTCGAAGCTCACGGAGAAAAGCAGCGGATCCGGACCAGGAAGAAGATCTTCGGTGTCGATGACCAGGACTCCAGTGCTCTTTGCGACTTTCCTCCACTAATCCTTTCTCTCGCAACATACCCTGTGGGGATACCTCAAGCCTCTTTCTCTGTGTATCTGTAAAGCCTCTAGACCTTACAATGCGCTTTCAGCGTGTCTGATTTCGTCCTTCTGTAGCCTCTTTCTCTGTGTATCTGTAAAGCCTCTAGATCTTACAATGCCCTTTCAGCGTGCCTGATTTCGTCCTTCTGTAGTACTTACTCCTGACAGAGCAGCAAAATGCTAATGCTCACGAGCTCTGCCTTGACGCCTCATTTTAACGAGGCAAATAGAAGAAACGATGTGCAGAAAAGCCATGGGCGACGGGTCATGGCGGCCATCGGCTGCTCCATTCCACTCGCTGATTATGAAGTTGGGCGCCCAAAGTCAGAGTCGAACAGTGGACGTATGATCAAGACGTGGGATTTGACCATGTCACATAAGAGAGAACATGGGTTTTCCAAAAAACTGATAATATTTATAACAAAGATATTAAGTTTTAAAGATTGGTCCTTCCGTCCCGTAGGCGGATGGTGCTGGTCTCTTGAGGCGGATTGACTTGGTGTTGGTCTCTTGAAGTGATGAAGAAGGTCCACTCTTCAACTTTCAGGTTCGATATGTAATGGCTCCGGCAAGTTTAATTGAGTTGTAATTCATCTTGTTTAATCTCTGCTTTGTGGGATATGGAGATCTTGTGGATACTATGTCCATTTATCTATATAGTTATATTTTCAAAGTTAAAATCGGAGAAGAAAATTCCTTTAGAACTTCCATAAAAAAAGAAAGTTTGGTCTTCCAATGTTATGTCCATTTATCTATATAGTTATATTTTCAAAGTTAAAATCGGCGAAGAAAATGCCTTTAGAACTTCCATAAAAAAGATAGTTTGGTCTTCCAATGTACTTATTAAATTTGAAAGTACAACTTCCATACAAAAAGAAAGTTTGGTCTTCCAATGTACTTATGAAATTTGAAAGTACAACTTCCATAAAAAAAGAAAGTTTGGTCTTCCAATGTACTTATGAAATTTGAAATTTGTATAACGATTGAGCGTAATGATAAGGGTTTAAGGCTCCTTGGTTGGGCCATTGGGGGTGGGGGATGTGGCACTTTTACTTTATCAATGGTTCAAACAATTGAGCTTTATATATATATATATATATATATATATATATATATATATATATATATATATATATATATATATACACACTTGGGTGACTTGGGTCCAAGAACTGGCACGGAACTATTGAAATTGTGTGTTTCTTTACTTGTGTTGAAGGATAGTTATTGAAATTGTGTGTTGAAGCCATATATCTTTATGCCTGAAGAACAAAGGTATCATTGCATAGTGTAATGGCAAAGCATTGGACGTTGGACTCTGAAGTCCAAGGTTCAAACCTAACATATAACCCTTGGAAAGTGGGGGATAAGGAAGATTTTTAAGGTTTCTGTGTTGTTCATTTCAATCTTTCAAAGATACTTAGAAAAATAAGTCCATGATCGAACTTTCAAGAAAAAAAATGTTATTCAAATTTCAAATTTGGTGGGAATCCACTTTTTATATAATTCAAAGTTTTCTATAGCATTATAATTTATTGGAGTGCCATCTTTCATCTTTGAGCATCTTTAATTATTTGCATACGTCAGTATTGTGTGGTTAAGATGCTTATCCCATTAATGAAGGAAAATCATCTCCCTTTGAAATTTACCCTCTTGTAGGTTAGTTGGTTTGGTACTAGCCTCTTGAGGCGGATGTTAAACCCTCGAGTTGGATATGTAATGGCTATGGCTAGTTTAAACCGATTGTAACCTTGTCTAACTTGTCTAAATGCTACTTTGTGGAATATGAGGTGTCCTCCAGGTACTATGTCCATTCATCTATACAATCGTTCTTTTAAAATTAAAGCCCGGGGAGTAGATGCTTGTCGAACCTTTATATATATATATATATATATATATATATATATACTCCCTTGGTCTACTCGACAAGATAAAACTACTTCTCAACTCTTAGGCAATGTGAACTCACTCACATACTCTTCATACAAACCATGGAATCCAAGATTTCCTTATTTTCTTTTACAACATGAATAAGAATATTTTGTATTAGAAAATAGATGTCGTAGACAACTCATACTCACCATGAGATGTTTTACTAAAAAGGACATTGTACTTGACAATAGAAGGAGATAATAAAAAACTTTGACAAGTACATCGATTTGTAACATGAGAATTTTGCACTACAGTGTGAAAATAGAGACCGCAAATCTTTTTGAGTATGGTGATTGCTTTTGAGATATAATCTCATAACAAAAAAAAACATAAACTCAATATTTTCTAAAACATCAGTGGATAAAAATAAAAATTTTGAAAAAATAGTGCATCGAAAGGGTTGTTTCTCTTGGCTTAAATTGTGTCACTTCACAATACAAACACACATTCAATCACATAACTCAATTTAGAACAATTGTCTCAAGCCCTATCATATTGATCCATCAATTGAGGAAGATCAATTGACGTAGAGCAATAGGAAGATTGAACACAAGGAGTCATCTGACAAAACGAATAGCATGGAAGTGTTTCATATTAATATATGAAGATCAACATATGATGCTCTAGGGATGTTTATTCTAATTTTTTTTGTTATATTGATGGCATGTGTGGTGGTTACAAAGATATGCATATGTGGTTTCTGTGCATATATGCTCTAGTGTTTCCATTGAACTTCACTGAAATATATAACCTTCATGTAGGTAATACACAAAAAAAAAAGGTTTATCTTTACAAAAGAGCAAATATATATTTCAAGAATAGCTAGAGCATTGAATTTTGAGAAAAATGTGTGTAATTATATTATTATTGATATGAAGTTATTTTTTTTGTATGATAATGTATATTATGAACAAAACGCCAACTATCATTATACATCAAGTTACACTTGAAGAGGAATTTACAAGTATGAACTTTAGCTTATCACACATGACACATGAGAGCATTGTACATGTACATGTTGTGAATGAGTTGAGGAAAAATATCGATCCAAAACTAGAAAGGCGTATTTTTATTGCATACTCCCTTGATTGAAAGAGATGCAACCTATAGTCACATGTCAAGTGAGGATAACCAAAGCTGTTGTGTTTGATAAAATGGCAAGTTTGCAGATGTAAAAGAGGACAATGACATTAATCCAAGTGAGAAAGGAAACGTTGAAAATACAACTGTAAAAACTCAAGTTTTGGAGTGGACAAGACGTTCGAATCCATGGAGTGGAAGATTGCGTAGAAATTCCAGCCCGAAAAACTCATTTAAATAAATTAAGAAAAAGAAAAGGAAAAATTGATGTTATTGTGAATGGAAGATTTGAGGATCCCAATGGCGATTCAAGTGGTTGAAAACAAAGTTACATCGGCAACACAATAAGAGGAATTGGTCAAGGGCCACAAAGAGATCAATAAAGATGAAAAATCTAGTAAACAAATTGACTTGTGATAGCTACATGGTAGCTACAAGCATTGCAACACTTGTTAGCAACACGATGGTGAAAATGCATAATGTGGATGAGGAAATGGTTTTACTTTATGCACATGAAACATGGTACCCACTACCCCTACCAAAAGGAAATAAAGCCATATGCTATAGACTAGGTTTATAAGATAAACATAATGCTCACAATACCATTAATAGGTATATCGTAAGATTGGTAGCAAAATGTAATAAAGTAAGTCTATGATCTAGGGATCCGATGGCTTCAGACAGATCTGAAATCGGATACCGTTTGGTCACTCGTCTGTAGGACCAAAGATCTCAAGAGTAGACTCAAGCATAAGTCATGTGCTGTCATATTCAAGTAATCCACTTAGCCTAGTGGTTAAGTCTCATGGTTGTGAAGGAGGAGGTCTTGGGTTCAACTCCCATGGGGAGCATGGGGAGAGAGTTTTGCCCAAAGAGCTCTAGAGCCTTCTAACTCAAGTTAACTCACTAACGTGAGTTAACTTGAGTCCAGTGGACTTAACTCAAGAGGTCAGTACAACAACCACTAGTGGACTCTAGTGGAAGGTACTAAAGTAGTGGTCGAGATCACTCCAGCCACTAATAGACTCTAGTGGTGGATATGAAAGGAGTGGAGGAGATTGCACATGCACTTGTGGACTCTAGTTACATTTGTGGTCCTCATTAGTTCAAGCAGCTATATATGCAGGCATTTGGTTGGGAGGAGAGTCATCTCTTTAGCATGTGGTGGTCGTAATCCTTGTTCTCTTGCATTGGTATCAGCACAAAAGGATATGGAAAGACATATGCAATTGACTATGATGATGAGACATTAATAGCAATAACTAAAATGTCTTTTGTAAGAGCACTTATAGAAAATGTGATAGAGAAGGGATGGATATTGCCTTTCTACATGGATAGTTGCTATACATGGGCCAACCACATGGTTATGAAGTTTCAAATCATAAAAGGCTCGCTTGTAAGATAAGAAAATTCTTATTTGGGCTTAAATGAACCCCTCATGCATGATATGCAATACTTACTTATTAGTTGACTTTTGTCAAGTTTCATATGTGTGATGTTCATCACTCATTTTATGTAAGGAAGAGTGCTTATGGGAGTTCTTTTTAAAAGAGAAAGTTGGCCCAAACCTACTATGCCTTACTTGAATTAACTAAAAAGAAAAAACAATTGTACATTGAAGGGGCATAGTGCCCTTGGGATCCCCTGTATCTCGAAAAGCAGGGGTAGGATTGCCCGAAGGCATTGTCAAGATGAAATCCCTCAGGGAAGTGTAGTTCAAGATTTTTTTTCAAGTTCATTTCATTGATTTTTTGGGTGTGAAATGGTGTGTTTTACTACAGAGAGTTATAAATTGTGCATGTTTGGCTTGATTCGAATGATTATGAAATAGAAAACCGTGTCGTGTGTACAGATTATACTTGTATGTTTGTACATAGTTCATTAAGCTAACTCTAAACCCTATAAACCCTAGGTTTGACCCTTGAAACCCCTTGAAAACCTGAGTTTACCTCATGAAAACCTAACGTAAACCCTAGGAAACCTTAGGATTTTAGCCCATAAATGTGAATAAATCCTTCAGTTGATATGTGCAACCTTAAGCATGGGAAAACCCTAACTTTTCCTGATAGAAACCATAGGTTGGAACCTTAGTTTTGCCTCTTACCCTAAGTCTAAACCTTTGAATTAATTTAATTTGTACATAAGATGTGAAAGCAAACCTTAGTCCAAGAAAAATAAAAAGAGAAAAAAAAAATAACCAAAAATTGAGAAAGACAAATTAGAAAATTAAAAAGAAAAAAACCAAAATAAAAATAAAAGATGGGATTCCAAAAAATAGAAAAAGAGCATGCAAGAACAGTATGGAAATATAAAGTTTAGATAAGGAGGTTAGAAGATTCAAGAGAGAAGTCCCTGGCCGCGTAGCCTAGTGGCTGACGCCTTGAAGCTGCAGGAGGATGTCCTGAGTTCAAGTCCTGGCCGGACATATCTATGAGTCAATCATGAAGGATGCCTCTACCTTAAGAGGTTGGGTGTGTGAGTGTGTATTTCAATTTCAGTATGATTTCCAATTTCCTTGTACCCTCAAAAAAAAAAAAAAAAAAAAAAGATTCAAGAGAGAAGTCCTAGGGGGAACTATAAATAGATGCCCAAAATATCATTTTATTTTCCCGGTGGATCTTTTTTGTTCCTGTAGACCGAAGTAGAGAGCAAGATTCTGTATATTCTTTTCTCGTGACTGCGTGTATCCAAAGCAAAGACTTTCGGTACTCAGAACAATATCAGAGACGTAGATTAGACTTATTGGTTCACTGGTTTACAAAGAATACTGTTGATGATGGAAGTAATCACATGAACTTGGATCCTCACCTTCGTCTTCTATAGGATGCCAAGCTGAGAGATTTTTCCATGCTATAGTCAGAGAGACAAGAGTGCCTCTTGCCTGCTTTCCTTCTCACTTTAGATTCGGATATATCAGCACAGATGAAAGAAATTTGGCTTTCTCTCAGAGAGATCTTGGGAGATTTGTCAATTCCCTGTGCGTTGCAAAGAGAGAGAGAGAGTAAGAAATGGAAGAATTGTACACAGTCGACTGATTGGCAGAGGTCTATGGAAAGGGGTAGTGTTTTTATCGGAGTGCAGGGTTGTTGACAATGGCCCTCTCTAAGCATTCGACGTCTTGAGGAAAGGACACTAGCATGCATGTCAAAAAGAAAAAGAAGTTTTTTTTTTTTTTTAAAGGGAAGTTTGGCCTTAGCCTAATCTCCCGGACTTTAATTATATTAAAGAGAAAAAGTTACAAGTGAATGGGACTAGTGTCCATGGGACCCCCCGAATCGCAGAACGCAGGGGAGGAGTCTGGCAAGCTACAAGGCATTACAAATGAGGTGGATAACATTACCATCACCCTCATGTGGGACCCATTTGGGTTTCAACTTGTTGTTTTCCAGGAGATAAATACAGTGATGTCTAAACGGAGGTGATCTCTTGACTCGGGAGATTCTTTTACCAAGGAGAAACAAGGATTTCTCGATCGACCATTCCTTAGGAGTTTGGTCGAAATTGACAGCACAGCGCTCTCTCCAAATCTTCCAGAGAGCCTCGCCTCTGATGGCATTCCATAGCTTCGATGAGCATCCGATCGCCTCACCCAACATCACTTGTTGCCAGTTGATTTGACTCGTTAGTCTCAAAACCCGGGACACGTGATGCCAGACAACACGGGACTTGGGGCAGTCAAAGAACAGGTGGGCTAAATCTTCGATGCACCGATGACAACGCTTGCACCATGGCGGCACACCACAGATTTTGTTACCACATATCTGGACTGCATATAAATTCAAGAGACAATCCTACGGGCAACTTCTTTTTCTTTTGACCGCACCCCCTAATTGAGGTCAAAAGAAAAAGAAGTTGCCCGTAGGATTGTCTCTTGAATTTATATGCAGACCAGATATGGCAATATCCGGTTCAGATCGGGCAGCTCTGGAGTTTGATAGGAGGGAAAGAGAGCACGATCGAGATCGTGAGAGAGGAAGAGTGTGGTGTCACAGTAGATAGGGAGGCAGAGCGCAATGTGCTGCAGTTCGCAAACGAGAGAGAGAGAGAGAGAGGAAAAGGTCACACACAGGCGATGATCGGAGTGCAGAGTAGAAATGGACGGTGAGAGAGAGAGAGAGAGAGAGAGAGAGAGAGAGGGCGATGGCAGTGCTGCACAATGAGGCTAGAGAGAGAGAGATGGGCTTCAGAACACGACAACAGAAAAGAAAGAGAGACGCTAAAGCAAAGAGGTGCGATGGCGGTAGAAAGATATTGGAATCGATTGGGGATGGAGTTAATTTCTCCATTCATTCGCGTTTTGCAACTTCTGGTACCCTACCTATTACCTCTTCACCCGCTCTGATCTCCAGCAGGGTCAAGTAACCAGGGAAATACCACTAGATCCTAGATTGAAAAGAACAAGAGATGTTTAGCATATATGTCTTATAAATATATATGAGGAGTTGCTTTATGAATATATATTGGAGTGGCTTTTTCTTCTAGAGAGCAGGCATCGGTTCAATCTAGCTTGCATTTTAGTTGATTCATATGCAAAAGGCTGTGACAAGTAGGGAAGTTTATGGTGTTCCTACTTCCGATGGAAATTGCTGGCCGCAAATGGGTGGCCTGGTTCGTTTTAATGATTGGGAAGGAGATATAAGTCCACGAATTTCACAAAAAGATGTTATTGTCTATAAGATGCATGTGAGGGACTTCACACATCATGAGTCAAGCAATGTGATTTATCCAAAAACTTACCATGGACTAAAAAAGATTGATCACATGAAGGAGCTTGATATAGATGCCCTAGAGTTGATGCCATGTAATGAATACAATGAGCTAGAATCTTATGCATATAACGTAGTGATGGGTGGTTGCAAGATGAATTTCCTGGCTAATCTTCCTTGAATTTCTTTTCGCCCATGATACATATTCAAAATCTGGGAACCCAAGGTGTGGTTTAGATGCCATTAATGAATTCAAGACACTTGTACGTGAAGCTTACAAACATAGAATTGAGGTGCTTATGAACGTTATCTTTAACCACAAAGGACAAGGGAAAGAAATGGGTCCTACATTGTCTTTTAGAGGTGTTGATAATGCAGTGATTTACATGCTTGCACCAAAGGGTGAGTTCTATAACTACTTTGGTTGTGGTAACATGTTTGATTGCAATTATCCCATTGTTCGTCGCTTCATATTGTGCCTCAGATATTAGGTGATAGAGATGCATATTGATGGCTTCCGGATTAACTTGGCAACAATCCTTGGAGAGGAAGGTGAGTTGGTTAGTCTTCACGTCCATGATTTATGATAAAGCGGATGCGAAATCTATTGCTTGCACTTTTTGTGTCTCAAGGAATCCCTATGATGACGAAGGGTGATGAATATGCCCATACAAAAGGAGGGAACAAAAATACATGTTGTCATGATAACTATATAAATAACTTTAGATGGGATAAAAAGGAGACATATAAAAATGGATTTTATCGATTTTTAAGACTGTCATTAAAATAAATAACGTTATGAGGAAAAAGAAGAGAAGAAGTCAAAGTAAATCAAACAAGGGCATACTTTCTTCATAAGTGGAAGCATAGTTTTTTTTTATATTAAATGATTTTTTACTCCCCGCGGATCTTTTCTTTTCTGTGGATCTTCTCTCCAAGTTCAGCCAGTTGATCTTTTCGAGCTATTATATGAAGTAAAGCTGCAGTTTTTGAAGACTGAAGTGAAGCATTAATCCCTGGATCTTTTCTGTTGTTTTTTTTTCCAGGTCTAGGTGGTTTTTGATGATTTGAGGAGAAAATTTTTTAAGACCAAAGTAAAGTAAAGAAGCATTTTTACCCCCTACGGATTCTCTCCAGGTTATTGCATGATTGGAAGTAAAGAGAAGCAAAGATCTTTCCGTGAAGACTTGAAGTAAAGTGAAGACTGAAGAACAAAGTAAAGAGAAGACTGAAGAGAAGTTAAAGGGCATCTTCTCGCACTGTAGCGGTAAGTCTATCTTGTATCTGGCCGATCCACACGGTAGCAGAATATCTTCTATTATTGAGATTTATTATATGACATCAATTGTATATTCGTTGTATCATTGAGTAGAGGTCATTTGTTTGGCACATCAAGTACCGATGATTTATTTTTTTAGAGAGCATTGTATTTGTCACTCCACATTCGCGATGCATATACCCTTTGACTTTGTTCCATGTGACCGAGCACTTTTCACCTTTCTCTTTTGAAGGCGTGGCCAATGTACATACGAGCATCCTAGTAGGGCGAGGCACCTAGCGTACAGATGCTCCTATGCATAGCTTCCACAGGCTGATTTGGATTCACTAAAGCCTGACTTAGCATCAGTTAGGCACATATACACATTACATAGGACTTATCCTCCTTGTATCCATTACAAGTGGGTGGTCGACCTTGTAACCATGCCCAAAGGGATAGATAAGATGAGGTATATTGTGCTTGCCAGAGAGCACTTGACCAACCATGTGGAAGGTTGAGCTCTCTATACGAAGACGACTTATAATGTATGTGAATTCCTTTTAGAAGAACTCATCTCCAGATTTGGTTATGATGAGAAAGTGGTTGCGCAAAAGGGAGAGTTAGATGCGAGAGAGGCAAAAGAGTTCTCTGATCATCATGGAGCTCAATTGTCTCTTACTATTGCCTATAAACCTAAGGCAAATGGAAAGATTGAGAGAGGTCACCCTTCCATTGTGAAGGTGATATCTAAGGCTTGTAGCAATGATATAAAATAGTGGCATAGATTTCTTCCATTCGTGTTATGGGCAGATAGGATGACTTACACTCGGTCCACAGGTTTCATGCTTACTGAATCGATGTATTCTCAGAAGCCAATCTTCCCCATCCAGACTCAGATATTGATGTGGTTGATGCTCCCATGGAATGATGGAATGAGGAGAGAGGAACTTTTATCATTAAGAATAAAGCAGTTAGAGCAAGGGAATGAAAAACTGAAAGAAGCAGTCCAGAAGATAAAGGAGTCTATGTTGAAAAACAAGATTTATTTTGATAAAACGCATCGGCTTAGACCACGTAGAATTGAGGTAGATGATTGGGTATTGGTGTACGACAATACATTCGACACTCAGTACGATGCTAGGAAGAATTTGACTAAACGATGGTTTGGGTCGTATGTAGTGACATCAATGTTTGAAAATGGAATGTATGCGCTTTGCAAATTAGATGGTAATCCTTTCAAGTCTTTGGTTGCTGGAAAGAGGATAAAGTTGTTCAAGAAGAGAAATGATAGACTGAGTGGTTCACTGATTTACAAAGAATACTATTGATGATCGAAGTAATCACATGAACTTGGATCCTCACCTTCCTCTTCTGTAGGATGCCAACCTAAGAGATTTTTCCATGCTATAGTCAGAGAGACAACAACACCTCTTGCTTGCTTTCCTTCTCACTTTAGATTCGGATATATCAGCATAGACGAAGGAAATTTGGCTTCCACTTAGAGAGATTTGTCAATTCCTTGTGCGCTGCGAAGAGAGAGAGAGAGAGAGAGAGAGAGAGAAAGAAATGGAAGAATCTGTACACAATCAGCTGATTAGCAGAGGCCGATGGAAAGTGGCAGTGTTTTCTTGATGATGTTGGCGATGATGTATGAAATGGATCAGAGCACAGGGTTGTTGACATTGGCCCCTCTCTAACCATTCGATGTCTTGAAGAAAGGACACTTAGCATGCACGTCAAAAAGAAAAAGAAGTTGCCCATAGGATTGTCTGTTGAATTTATATGCAGACCAGATATGGCAACAACCGATTAAGATCGAACAACTCTGCAGTCTAATAGGAGGGAAAGAGAGCGTGGCCATGATTGTGAGAGGGACAGAGTAGGTGTATAGGAGGATTGTAGTGTCACAGCAAATAGGGAGGCAGAGCACAATGCGCTGCAGTTCACAAAGGGGAGAGAGAGAGAGAGAGAGGGAGAGAGAGAGAGAGAGGTCGCACACATGGGATGATCAGAGTGCATAGCAGAAATGGACGTTGAAAGAGAGAGAGAGAGAGAGAGAGATGGACTTCACAGTGCGGTAGTAGAAAAGAAAGAGAGAAACTAAAGTAAAGAGGTGTCATGGCAGCAAAAAGATATTGGAATCGGTCGGGGATGGAGTTAATTTTTCCATTCATTCGAGTTTTGCAACTTCTGTTACCATATTGCCTCTTTACCCCCTCTGATCTCCAGCAGGGTCAAGTGACTAGGGAAATACCACTAGATCCTAGATTGAACAGAACAAGAGATGTTTGGCATATATGTCTTATAAATATATCTAAGGAGTTGCGTTATGGATATAGAATTGATGGGCTTTTTTCTTCTAGAGAAGGGTCATCGGTTCAATCCAGCTTGCATTTTAGTTTACACACACACACGCACAAGGTAAGATCAAAGAGAGGAACAATGGAAAGCTTCAATTGCAAAAGAGTTCTCTTCAAAAGCTCTATTCTCTAACAAGCTAACCCCAAAAATGAGCTCTCTAGCTCTTTTTATAGTTTTTGGACTAGTTTTGGCCCTGTCCAGACCTAGTGTCTGGCCTAATTAAAGATTAGGTTCCAGGGCTTATTTGAGGGCTCAAACAGAGTCTAAAAATTATGAAAATTGGTAGAATGATACTTCTAATACTCCTCAAGCTCGAGGATTCCTCAGCTTGAACAAAATGGAGTTACAAAAATAGAAAATGGTAATTACAATGATTTTTAGTGATAAAAATCACTGTTTTTGTAGGGGATTCTTCTGAAGAGTTGAGATGTACTTCTTGGAGCTCCCTACTTTCTCCCTCTTCTTGTGTGTCCACTTCTTTGATGCACTTTTTTGCTTGTCCTTGACCTTGAGCTTCAACACTGCCCCCCCTCTCGAATCTGTCGTCCCTGACAGACCCTTGTTGTGGCAATTGTTTCATGTAATGCTTAGAGAGGTAGTGTCCATCCTAAGAGCCATCTATCTTCCAATTGTAGCAGGTGCTCTTGTCTGGTTCCTCATTTGTCATTGCGAGCTTGTGCAAGTTGTAGTCCGTTGGTATGTGCTTCTTCCTTGGATTCCAGCATGAATGTGTCATTGTGAGCCTCCATTGATGTTCTCCACATCTTCCAAAGATGATATTCATATGTAGCTCATGCCCCATACTCGTAACCCATAATGAATGATGGGTAAGCTGTTGGAAGTGATGGCTGGATGCACTCAGAAGATCAGTTGGTGCTGCAAAACCTGCTTCACACTTGCCCTCTTTTCTCTTCAGATATGCTTAGTAGACTCCTTGAGCTTCCAAATGACACAAAGAAACCATATATGTACTTTGGAAATGGTTTGGGTAATGATCAAACCAAAACAGATAACTTGGTACTTCAAAAATCAAGAAAAACTTTCTATTCCTGTAGTGATACCTGCTCAGACTTTTACTCAGTGTGACCAGCACACTTAAAATTGGAACAATTCCTTTTGGGAGTATTAAATTACCTTAGTAAGCTACCAATAACAAGTGGAATCACTTCAATTGATAAACTATGCACTGAGAAATAAGTTTAGCAAAATTCTAGTTACCCCCGACTTTTTAGGAACTCTGCAAACACAGACCAGTGTGCACTTCGAAGTGGATTTCTCCCAAATGGCTGAATGAAATCCTTTGAGATTTTGTATGCTTGTAGTAGACTTTGAGCTGGTTCCAATGAGCTATAGATCTCTTGATTTGGTTCTGTAGATCTTGAGTTATGCCCTGTTGAAGTTGACAGACTTGAAGAAGATAACACAGAGAACCAGAAATGATAAATGTGTGTATATCTATTGATTGATAAGATTGTACAAGTTCAATAGCATGACAAGCATAGCTAATTGAGGTGTGGTGGTGTAGGCTATGGAGTAGCACTAACACACACTCAGTTACAATGAAGATATGCCTCGGGGAGTGAGCTGAATGAGTGAAATAACCGCGAGTTTTTTCCTCTTCATTTTATATGAGTTGAGAGAACATTTGAATTTCAAATTCAAACTAAGGCTCCCTAGAATCTCTCCTCTAAAAGTAGGGAGATATTCTCTCCACTAAACTATTCTCTTTTCCACGACTTAATCAGGTAGGTAAGTGATTACATCAGATGCCAAGTCATAAAGACTTTTACAAGGGGTAAAGAGGAAAGAACTTTATAAGCATATGTTCATATGAACCTTGGTTCAAATGAAGCCTTGATAAAGCTTTGTCCAAGTTAATCTTCCATGAGTCCAATGTTCCAAGCCAATGTGTGAAGGCTTGATATGCACCAACAGCTCCCCCTCAAGCCAAACACTTTGGCTCAAGTCTTCTCTTTCATTCTTCAATTACTTCCTGCAATCCAATCATAGATTTGAATCTGCATAACTTGTTTCCATCCAATGCCTTTGTAAGTAAATCTGCACATTGCATATTAGTAGACACATATGTCAATTGAATCTCTTTGCTAAGTAATTTTTCTCTCACATAGTGGTAGTGAACCTCTATGTGTTTGGTTCTGGCATGATAAATTGGATTTGCTGCAAGGTGAAGAGAGCTAGTGTTGTCTCCAAAGATAATAGGTGGTCTTGTGTGTAGACCTAACTCTGTATATAGAAGCTTCAACCAGATAGCTTCTTGAGTTGCATTGGCAAGCCCTCTATACTCTGCTTCAGTGGATGATAATGCCACTGTAGGTTGCTTCTTGGCTGACCAAGAGATAGGCTTATCTCCTGCAAAACAAATATATCCTGAGGTGCTTCTCCTATCATCCTTGCATCCTGCCCAATCTGCATAAGAGTAAACTTTTATGTCAATGTCTGATGTATAAGGAAAGTACAAACCATGACTTTGAGTTCCTTTGAGGTACTTCAAGATTTTCTTTGCTGCTTCTAGCTGGTTTAGTAATTGCTTCTTCATAGGTACCTGGTTCTTCATTCAACAAGTCTTTTGCAAGATATACAGAATGTTTAGTTACAAGTGATGTGTCATACCCAAATCTGATAGGCTTCTTCTTTTCTCTCTGAGATCTCCTCATTGCTTGAGTTGAAGTTTCTGGTTTATCTTCTAATTGCTTCATCTTCATCTTCCCTTTGGACTTCCAAGCCTTGAACTCTTCAAGGTTTATTGTATCATCATCTGAGCTTGAATCTTCTTGCTGAGTTGGTTCTTCCTTAGTAAGCTTTGGAAAATCTTCTTCCATGTCATAGGGTAGACTCACTTTCCTGCATTCATTCTCGTACCATGACTCATTCTCATCAAAGATGACATCTCTGCTTACCTTGAACCCTTTGTTTGTGGGGTTGTAGAATCTGTATCCCTTTTGGTTCAAATCATAACCAATGAAGATACATTTTTCAGCCTTAGGGTCTAGCTTTCCCCTTACCTGTGAGGGAATATGCACATATGCTACACAACCAAAGATTTTGCAATGATCCAGAGAGGGTCTCTTACCATGCCAAGCTTCATATGGTGTCATGCCATCAAGTTATTTGGATGGCAACCTATTGATGAGATAAGTGGCAGTGGATACACTCTCTGCCCAAAGATAATTTGGCAATTTTTTTTCATTAAGCATAGACCTAGCTGTTTCCACAATGAGTCTATTCCTTCTTTCAGCTACCCCATTTTGTTCAGGTGAGTACCTTGTAGTAATCTCCCTTTTGATGCCTCTTTCCTGCAAGAAATCTTCAAACTCATTGGAGAAGTACTCTCCTCCACCATCTGATCTTAGCCTCTTCAAGTTTCTACCTGTTTGATTTTCAACAAGTGCAAGATACCTCTTGAAACAATTAAACACTTCATCTTTGTGTTTCATAAAGTATAAAATGGTCCACCTGCTATAGTCATCAATGAAGGACACATAATACCTTGAACCAGAAATGGAAGGGTCCTTGCTAGGTCCCCAAACATCTGTGTGTACCAAGTCTAGGTAGTCTTCATGCATGAAACCTTTCCTTGAGTAGGGTAATCTGTGAGACTTACCAAATTGACATGATCCACATTTGTAAATCATATGTTGCTTGGATACATTAGGTATCCCAAGCACACATTGATCCCTGCACATTTGCTTTAGAGTCCTTTCACCTATGTGCCCTAATCTCTTATGCCATATTTCTAACTCTGAAAGTGTCTGATCCTTATAATTATACAGAGCAATATTCATGGTGTCTTCTAGCTCAAATGTAAATAATCTACCTGATTTCTCCCCTTTGGCTATCCTTCTGAATCCATGTTTTGGATCCTCCACATATGCTCCATGTTGTGTGAATCTGACCTGCAAACCTTTCTCCACAATCTGCCCAACACTCATTAAATTCTTAGTTATTGTTGGTACATAGAGTACCCTGCTTAATAGATTCTGATTACCATCACATGTCTTCACATTTCCAATTTTGACAACAGAGTGTTTAGTGTCATCACCTGTTTGTACCTGATGTTTGCCCTTGGGCTCTTCCAAATCAGAAAGTAGTGCCACATTGCCAGCTACATGGTTAGAACATCCTGAGTCAATGTAAAATAAATGATCATCATTTGTACCTATCTTGGAGGTCATATTCATGATCAATAGGGAGTCATCTTGATCCTCTGTGTAGTTGTTGTAGTCTCTTCTATTTCTGAATCCACCTTGGTAGTTACCATTGTGGTTGTTGTTATAGTTGTTGTTGTATTGGTTGTTGTACCCATTGTAGCTTTGATGTTGGTTGAATCTGCCTCTCCCTTGAGAGTATCCACCTCTTGAGTAGCCTCTTCCTCTCTGATTCTTGTAGTTCTTGTAGCATTCATCTGTGGTATGATTGGACAATCCACAAATGTTGCATGGTGATGAGTTGTAGGGTCTCCCCCTACCTGACTTACCTCCTCTGCCTCTTCCTCTAGATGACCTACCTCTCCCTGCATAATTAGCTTGAGAGGTAGAGCCTTCTTCATCCTGTTTCTTCCCTTTACCTTTATCCTTAACTTTCTTATCAGTATAGAGAGCAGAGGGGTTATTACCTTTTGATTGATCTCCAGCCTTTGTAAACTTTGCTTCATGTGTAAATAGTTGGCCCATGAGTGTTGTGAGATCAGGGGTATGCATGTCCATATAGAGGTCCATTGCAGTGGTGAAACTTTCCCACTTATCATCTGCCTTGAGTCCATTTGTCACTTGCCTGACTATTTGCTCCTCTTCAATTTCCTCTCCAATGCTTGCTAGTTGGTCTGCCACATCTTTGATCTTTGTCACATATTCTGAGACTGATTGCTTGGGCTGCTTTCTAAGAGTTGTGAACTCAATCCATAATTGATTCTTCCTAGCCCTTGTGTTGGAAGAAAAATAATTTGACAAGGTTTCCCAAGTCTCTTGGGACGTCTTACAGTTCCTTACATGTGGTAAAAGAAAGTCAGATATAGAGTTTAAGAGGTAAGACCTTGCCAAAGCATCCTTTGCACACCATTGGTTGAGCCTCTCATGTTCATCCTTTGTAGGTAGTCCTCTAGTCTTGAATGAGGGCAACTCCTCATCTCCTGATATGTATCCAAATAGACTTCTCCCTTGTAGATAGGTCTTCATTCTCAATGACCAAGCTTGATAATTGTTTCTGTCCAATTTGTCAATGAAGGAAGGGAAACCATCACCCATGTTTACCTTCTATGCTCTGATACCACTGTTGGAAGTGATGGCTGGATGCACTCAGAAGATCAGTTGGTGCTGCAAAACCTGCTTCACACCTGCCCTCTTTTCTCTTCAGATATGCTTAGTAGACTCCTTGAGCTTCCAAATGACACAAAGAAACCATATATGTACTTTGGAAATGGTTTGGGTAATGATCAAACCAAAACAGATAACTTGGTACTTCAAAAATCAAGAAAAACTTTCTATTCCTGTAGTGATACCTGCTCAGACTTTTACTCAGTGTGACCAGCACACTTAAAATTGGAACAATTCCTTTTGGGAGTATTAAAGTACCTTAGTAAGCTACCAATCACAAGTGGAATCACTTCAATTGATAAACTATGCACTGAGAAATAAGTTTAGCAAAATTCTAGTTACCCCCGACTTTTTAGGAACTCTGCAGACACAGACCAGTGTGCACTTCGAAGTGGATTTCTACCAAATGGCTGAATGAAATCCTCTGAGATTTTGTATGCTTGTAGTAGACTTTGAGCTGGTTCCAATGAGCTATAGATCTCTTGATTTGGTTCAGTAGATCTTGAGTTATGCCCTGTTGAAGTTGACAGACTTGAAGAAGATAACACAGAGAACCAGAAATGATAAATGTGTGTATATCTATTGATTGATAAGATTGTACAAGTTCAATAGCATGACAAGCATAGCTAATTGAGGTGTGGTGGTGTAGGCTATGGAGTAGCACTAACACACACTCAGTTACAATGAAGATATGCCTCGGGGAGTGAGCTGAATGAGTGAAATAACCGCGAGTTTTTTCCTCTTCATTTTATATGAGTTGAGAGAACATTTGAATTTCAAATTCAAACTAAGGCTCCCTAGAATCTCTCCTCTAAAAGTAGGGAGATATTCTCTCCACTAAACTATTCTCTTTTCCACGACTTAATCAGGTAGGTAAGTGATTACATCATATGCCAAGTCATAAAGACTTTTACAAGGGGTAAAGAGGTAAGAACTTTATAAGCATATGTTCATATGAACCTTGGTTCAAATGAAGCCTTGATAAAGCTTTGTCCAAGTTAATCTTCCATGAGTCCAATGTTCCAAGCCAATGTGTGAAGGCTTGATATGCACCAACAGTAAGTGTGTTCATGCATGGTTTGAGGAAAATATGTGCCTTGTGCACGGCCTTGTAATGTAGCCCTATGCATGCTTACGTGGAAGCATTGGAAGAAGTATGGTGCAAGAATTGGGGGTCTTGAGTTGAGTGCTCAAGGGTATGCTGACGAAGAGGTTCCCTAATCTATCATGGTTATGGTGTTGCCAAAGTAAAGATACTTACCATGGTGAAGGGTCGATCGATGTTTATCTCTTCGTGTTGTACACCTGGCCTTTGTGATGGATTATGGTCGATGAATGTCCGTGTTGATGGTCCACTGATGCGATTTTTTGAGTGTCTGGTCCTGTCTCCTCTTTTCAAAGCAACATTTGCCAAGTACTGAGAATCGAATTTCTTTATATTCCTTGACAAACAACATTGGGTAACTACACCAAGCTTAGTTTCACATATTCTCTTTAGCTCACCATAAGCAGGAGTCTTCTCAACCAGTATACAAACAAGGATTTTTAGGGTACCAAACTAGCCCTTGCAGATATCTCCTTGGATGCGCTCGTACATACACTAGTTAAGCATCACTCAAGTTGTGGACCTTCAAGCTCTTCCCTCCTACCATGGTAAGGGGAAATAATAGTTGTGGATGCCCTGTTCATGCCAACCGCTTGACGTCTACCAGCTAAGGCAGCAATAATATCATCTGCTAGCCGAGACACACTTCTATCCAAACTGACAAATGCCCAGTAATCAGCGGTTCCACCTTCAACTAAGCATGACTCATTCATGTTCCATGAGCCAAACCTGGGAATAAGCTCTTTCTCTCTCTCTCTTTCTCTCTCTCTCTTTCTCTCTCTTTCTCTCTCTCTCTTTTTTCTTCTTCCTTTTTTTCCTTTTTCTTTTTTTGCGGAACAATGTTACAAAACAAGAAGACAAAGGTTAGTATCAAAAAATGGTTTACATGTGTCAATGTGCTCTCATGCATGGGACTCTCAATTGTGTCTATGCATGGCCATGTAATGTGGCTCTATATTAATGCATACTTTGGAAATGCATGTCCTGAATGGTGCAAAAGACAAGGTTGTGCAAAGAGCACATGGTTGTCGCTCATGGAGGCTTTCAATGTCATTTGCAGATGTTGATGCCATTTGTCTTGGAAATATCCATTGGATCTCGAGATGACAACTGATCCTTCCTCCTTATAGGGATCCATTCAAGAATGGTCTTCGACTGTTTAATGATCTCCTTTGACTGCTTCATGTTTGGGTGATTTCTTGAGGGTTTGATCCTTCGTGGTTGGCGCTTTGATTCTGTGGGGGCCTTGGGTGCTTTTGGCTTCCAAACCCATATCCTTGATAATTGTCTTCTTATCATTGTTGAAGAGGTGATTTGATCTTCTTTCGGTCTCTGTGCTTGGTTCTGACCCTTTTCCCTCCTTGGTTTCTTTGCTGGGACCTTTTTCATGGAGGAGAGCATAGGGCGTTGCGCATGTAAGAGTTTCTTGGGTACCCACATGTGTGATAGCCCATGTTGAGTTGCCACTAATTTTGTGGGCACCCAAACTTGTCGGATACCTTGTGGTTGAGCTTCCCCTAGCTTCTTCGTTCATCTGTTGTCCTGGTGGGCTTGCGTGGATGGGATTTGTGGGGGTAACGCTGGTGGTTGCTCTCCTTTGCGTACCCAGATCTGCTTCATGCCCGGAATTACTTTCTTGTCGAATGGTGTCTTTCTATTTGATGTAGCAGTTGTCGTGAACGATTGTGTTTGCCTTTGTGGTGGAACTATTGTGGCCACCTGAGTCGTTGGAGAAGAAGAAAGATCCACCCACCTTCGAACCTGTTCTTCCACGATTGACTCCTTCTGCATCATAGAGCTTTTGACACATACAACATTTTCTTCCATATGATTAGTCTTAGAAGAACTAAGAGAATGTGGGACATCTGGATTTGTGAGCATGTAGTTCTCTAATTCTAATGTAATGCATTGTTCCTGTACCCAAACTTGAAGAATTTGACTTCTTAGGTTTAAGTTAATTGCATGGTCATAGATCCAATCTTGACCCAAGACAAGTGGTTTTGTAAGGTTCTCATCTTGACACACTATCACTTTGACTTTCATTGGAACACCTTGAAGGTAGATGGGAAGTTCCACCTCGCCCAAACAAGGGGTTTCCACACCTCCCAATCCTATGAGATAAGCTTTTACGGGATTGATGTTCAACTGCAAGTCTTGGTAGTAGGACAGTCTAACTACACTACTTGCTGCACTTGAGTTAATCAATGTTTTCACAGTCCTTGCACCCTTTCCTTGTCCTATCTCTATGTTCACAAAGGGATGTCGGTCAATGACTTGAGAAGTAATTATGCCTGATTTTTGGCACATATCCATGTGATATTTTGGGGCTTTTGATTTGACATCTAGGCCTAGTCGCCTTAACTTATTTCGCCTAATATGCTCTCTGGCCTCTGCCTGTGCTTCTTCTCTCACCCTTAACTCTTCTTCTTTTCGTGTCTTAGTAGTGTTGAGTCTCATTAGCATATCCTCAGTAAGAGGTTCTTGATATAGCTTGACTCTACATCCACTAATATAGTTTGGCAAGATATCTCCTTCTAGAGTGGCCAACTGAACTGCACCGCTAGTGGAAATTCTGTTAATGATCATGGGTCTATATCCTCTTTTTTCCAACTTATGGGCATGTTGCTTTAGCGTATAAACCAACACTAGGTCTCCCTCTTTCAATCCTTTATCTTTGATGTGTGCATCAAAGTATGCCTTTTGTCTTTTCTTTGCAGCATAGATGCCTGCTGCCACACGTAGCCCCGTCTCACCTAAGCGTTCTAGATCGAAGATCCTAGAGGACAATTCATGTCCATTCCACTCATGCTCTTGTGCTACTTTTAAGGCTGGGATGAGGAAGTCCAATGGTAGCACAACATTCTGTCCGAAGACCATCTAAAATGGGGTGGCGTTGAGTACCGTTTTGTAGGCAACTCGATAAGCCCAAACAGCATGATGAAGTTGTTTGTCTCAATCAGAGCGTTTATTATTTACCAGTTTTGTCAATACAGAGGATCTTATTGGTGCTCTAAGCTTGTCTGTTAACTTGTGGGTGATAGGGGGCAGACTTCTTATGTATCACCAAGAATTCTTGGAGAAGATTTTCAATGACTTCATTCAAGAAGTGTGTGCCTCTATCGCTCAGTAACTCTATTGGTAGTCCATATCACGTGAACACATTCTCGAATAAGAACTTAGCTGTAGTCTGAGCATCATTCTTTGTTGTGGCTTTCACTTCGGCCCACTTTGTAAGGTAATCTGTGGCAACAATAATATACTCTGCATGGGAGTTTCTAGCTGGGGGGTTAATAGGACCTATGAAGTCTATGCCCCACTTCAAAAATGCATGCCCTCCCATCATTGGCCTCAAAGGCATCTCGTCTTTTCTAACCGGATATTGTGCACGTTGGCATGTGTCACATTTCTTCACATAGGTATGTGCATCCATATGAAGAGTGGGCCGCCAAAGTCCTGAGAATAGAATGGTCTTAATTACTCGGTTAGGACCAAAGTGTCCACCTACAACACCAATATGAGCAGTATCTAAGACTTTCAAATAGTCTGATTCGTGAACGCACAACCTTAGATAACCATCCTTGCCTCTTCAATATAGGTTGTCTCCAACTAAGGCATAGTCTTGTGCCTCTTGCTCCATGTTTCGTCTTCTTGCTAGACTAGCCTCTTTGGGTAATGTTCCTGATCTCATAAATTCTACCAATGGAGTACTCCAGTCTGGTATTAATGGTAGGTGATAAAGATTCGCGTGCTCCACTGGGGGCTTTCCTTGGCACACTTGAGAATTCTTAATCCACTCATGTATTTCTTTGTCCATGCTAGGCCAATACACTCCTAAACGTTTCAAATTCTGCAATGTTTGTTGTTTAGAATAGTGATTTCCTAGCATTCCTTCATGGGCTTGTTGCAACCAACTACTATGTTCGTCATCCTCAATACAACAAGCTAGTAGACCTTCTATATCTTGTTTGTACATGCTTCCTGCCAATATGTGATATTTTTGTGATTTTACAATTTCTACATGTGATGTTTTAACATTCTTATTTGCGGGTCCGAAGGTTAATACATGTACCAACTTATTTGCCCATTTAGGAACAACTTCTAAATTGAACAGATAAGCATCAGGTAGTTCATCAGAGACTCCGTGCGGTGACTCTCCTGAAGTGATGCAAGAAAGGTGATCTGCCCGAAGGTGGGTTCTACCTTTCCTAACAACAACTTCAAAGTCATATTCCATTAACAAGAGGAACAATCTTACTAGACATCCTATATTGCAAGGTTTATTGACCAAATATAACAAAGCTTGATGATCAGTGAAAAACTTGAACTTATTGGCCAATAGGTAGTGTCTAAACTTCTGAACAACATATACCATGCCTAAGCCCTCTCACTCAGTTGTGGTATAGTTTCGTTCAGCTGTAGTGAGCTGTCTGCTAGCATATGCTATGGGTAAATCTAAATTTCCTTCACCAATGGGTTGTGCTAGCACACATCCTATGGCATGATTGGAGGCATCCACATGGACATGGAATGTCTTATTCCAACCAGGAGTGGTCAGTATTGGTGCTGTGCACAAACGTCTCTTCAGTTCATTGAAGGAATTTTCACATTCGTCATTCCACTCAAGATTTGTCAACGAGGCATAAAGAGGCTTAGCTATGATACCATACATGTGGATAAACCTACGGTAATATCCACAATGGCCCATAAAGGCTTGTATCTCTTTAACATTCCTTGGCCTCGGTAGCTCTGCTATGGCTCTTACTTTGTCCTCATCTGTTGATGTTCCGTTCTTAGAAACAATGTGACCTAAGATTTTACCTTGTTGTACCATGAATACACACTTTTCTGGGTTCAGACACACTCGATATTCTCTACACTTGTTGAAAATCTGTTTGAGGTCACGGATGTGGTATCTTCTTTCTTGGGAATGAGCACATAAATCATCCACATATACTTCTAAGCTATTTCGCAAGAACTCTTTGAAGACATGACACATGAGCCTTTGGAATGTTGCAGGTGCATTGGTGAGACCAAATGGCATCACACGAAATGCAAAGATTCCCCACTCTGTGGCAAAAGCCGTCTTGTGTTGATCTTCTGGGGCAATGGCTACTTGGTTGTAACTTGAAAATCCATCAAGAAAGCTATAAACTTCCTTGCCTGCAACACGCTCCAATAAATGTTCTGTGATTGGAAGTGGATAGCTATCTCTTATTGTAGCGGCATTAACTTTCTTAAGGTTAATACACACTCACAACTTTCCATTCTTCTTGGGCACCACTACAATGGGGGACACCCATTCAGTATGCTCAATCTCATAGATAAATCCAGCTTCAATCAGCCTGTCAATTTCTTCTTTTATCTTGGCAGCATAAGTGTCATTATATGTGCAGGGCTTCTGTTGGTGGGCTTGGCATCAGCAGTCATGGGGCTCGTATGAGAGCATATTCTTGGATCTGCCCCCTTCAAGTCTCTATAGTGCCACACAAACACATCCCTATATTCCCTTAATAGAGCTACGAGCTCCATTTCTTCTCTTGCACTTAGGTCATCCCCTATATACGTGCATCGCTCTTCATTCCCTTCAATGGTTACAACAATTTTCTTGGTCTTTTCTTTATTATCATATGATTCTCCTATGATGGCCTCTCTCTTAGGCATTCGTACCAAAATTTTTCGGTCTTCAACTTCATATATCTTGAAATTTTCTGGTACTTCGAACAATGACTTCTCCTCTTCTTGTTTTACTGCTTTTCTTTTCTTTTTCTTTTGACTGCTCTCACTTCCATCCTTTGAATTTACCATTTTAATGCTTGTGAGAGGTTCTTCTTCTTTTTGGGTAAACACTCCTATATCTTCTAGATAGTGCTCCTCTGAGTTAAAGCAACTATCCATCACAATGGATTCTAGATCATTGTCATTCTCTTCCTCTTCTATGATGTCATTAGGGTCACATTCTTCTAGCAAGGGCTGACACATGAACATTGAAATATCATAACCCTCCTCGTCACAATGAGGTGTCCATTGTTCTTCATTGACTACAATATCCATAGTAGCTAAGATTTATGCCCAACCATGAGGCTCAAATTCCTCATCTGGAAAGATCATTGGTGTATAGGCTGGGTCTTTAATTGGTCTATCTCCTAGAGAAGTTCCTTCTTCTCTTGCCTTTAAGCGTTGTTCCTCTTCCTCCGCGACCTTGCACATCCACAAATGAGTATCTTCATGCAACCAAGATGGATCAGGTGAACTTCCAGAATGCACAGAGATAAAATCTTCTTTCGCTTTGTGGATAGGATTCCACTGTAGGGGTGGTACAGCTCTAAAGGTGTAATCCTTCAAATTGACCTTGGTGGTGACCCCTAAGTGTTGTAAGTACAAGGAGTTGGTTCCCCAATCATGTACTATTTGCAATTGTCGTAGGAAGGGTCTTCCTAGGATCATCTCATAGATATTAGTTTTCTCAAAGTCACATATAGCAAATGTATGTTCAAACTCTACACCACAAGTGGTTAGAGTTATCCCTTCTAGAAATCCTAGAGGTCTTTCAAAATGACCGTCTGCCATTTGAAGCTCCATTCTAGTTGGTCTTAATGTGGGTTTGCCCCATCACTTCCACAAAGAGGTGGTCGCAATAGCAAAACCAACACCTGAATCTATGATTGCTTTGGTTGTATAACCTTGGTAGGTGATTGGAAGATAAGTATTACCTTCTTCACCCTCGCACATGTCCCCTATTTTATCTAGAGGTATCTCTGGGACTTTTTGCTTAGAGCTTGCTTTTGGCATTTTGGAATCAAGTTCTGGAACCTGATCCTTCACGTGATTCCATAGCTCAGGTTTTGCTTTGAGCAGCTCTTTTATAGTGAGATGACATTGAACCTTAGTGTTCTTCATGACATCAATGTTCCTTGGGGCCAGTGAGTCTTCATTCCTTACCAGTATTGTGGGAGCTCTGATCTGAAGAGATTCAGATTCCTAGGGGCTAGTGAATTGTGGAAGCTCTTCTAAAGTATTAGATTCAAAATCTAATCTTTCGTCTTCTTGTTGTTTTGCTTCATCTTCATAAATAGATGGAATGTCTTGGGGAAATTGATCATGAAGGTCATCAATCTCACGAATAGGAGGGGAATTACCCTTCTCCTTGGCCCATTTCTCTTCTTGTATTTCCCGCAAGAACTCTTGAGAGTACTGTTGAATTGAAGGAGGTATTCCAACATCCGTGGAATTAGGAGCATAAGCTACCATTGGTGGTGAGCTTCCTCTCTCAATAACTGGTTGAGCATGTGGAGGTAAAGAAACTTGTGGTTTGTTTACCAACTGCTCTAATCTTTCTACTAAGCCCTGGAAATGCAAATCCGGTTTGACAGAGTTTGTCTGATTGAACTTTTGACTAGTCTCGAGTATAGCTTGAGCTTGTTCTACCATTTTCATGCACATATTTCATCCGTTCAATCTCTAAATCCGCTCTAGGGTAACTCTTGTCTAGGTTTGCAACTGTTGGCCCTTCTTGAAGTCGAGCTTGGTAGGCCTTGAACATCATGTCCAAGCCTTTTGGGGTTGGATCTGCAAGAACAGACCCTGGTTGTGGTCTATTTACAATGGGTGGTGAAATGGGATGAGGTGGAGTGGATGGGGTTTCGGCATGCGAGGGACTTTGAGATGCAATGTCATCTATTTTTGTTTTCGCTTCTTTTAGGCTCTCTTCTAGTTCAGATAACTTTCTATTCCACTTGCAATTGGCTTTCTCCTTGGTATCCTTCCATGTTCTTGTTCTTCTCTTACTAGGCTGTCACCAAGTGACTTATATACATGTGCCCTAAAAATGGTCCTTTCACATAGGAGACCGGCACTTTATTAAAGAAAACCTAAATTCCTACTATTTTACAAACATTATGATACAATGTTTGGAATTTATGCATCTAGAGGACTCCTCTAGTGCATTTGCATGGCTTCATGAGACTTTCATAGACACTTGAAGAAGAAAATTGGTGCTCATAATTTGAAAATTTTGGGGCTTCTTTTCCTGTGCTTCTTTACCCTGCAACAACCACCCTCCCATTTTTTGTTTTCTCATGTAGAGGGGGGATAATTGGCTAGAGCTTGGCAATGGATAGCCATGTTATGCTTGGATGGCAACTAGTTAAGGGTTTGATGGCAATGCACTATGGGATCATCCCATCATCGGTGGCTTCCCCTTATGTTTTTGACTTCTGTCTCACTTCCACATGAAAGTCACTTCCATGCCATTTTCCACAACGTGGGGTCCCCTGGTTGGCTTAAGGGGATACCCTTTTTAAAGTGTGGTCATTCATTCCCTTGCAAGATTAAAAAAAAGGTCTCCCCTTGGAGCAAACTATTACAAAAGGGGGGGGATGGGAGAAGGGGGAGAGGAGAGGAGGGGAGGGGAAGGGAGGGGGAAGAGAGGGGAGGGGATGGGGGGTGGGGAAAAGGGGGCCATTAGGGAAGCGATTGAAGGAAAATGATTGCCTTTACCTTCTTTAAAAGAAAAGGAAAAATTAGAGAAAAAAAATCCAAAAAATGGAAAAGAGACTAGCAAAACTATGCTTTCTTTTTTTTAATTTTTAATAAAATAGGAAAAATAATGAAAAATGGATAAAAATTACAAAAAAAGAAAAAAATCTATAAAAAATTCACAAAAATCTTCAAAAAAACAGTAGAAGTTGGGAAAAGGGATTTTGAGAAAAAAAAGGGGGAGAAAAAAGTAAGTGTTCAAGTATCAAGAAAATCATTAAGAAAATTTTAAAAATCTAAAAAAATATGAGAGGATGGGATAAGGTCTTTTAGTGAAAAGAAAGGAAGGAATGAGAGGAAGATAAGGGCTTAATTTCTAATTGCAAACCAGGAAGAGCATGGAGAGAGACAGCTAGCTCGACCACCTCACCCTAACTTTGCAGATTAAGAAGAAGTAATCCATATTTAATTTGTTCTGAAGACATCCTAACCAAGCTGCTAGACAATAAGGAGAAAACTTAGGCCTAGACACAAGTGAATTCTCAACCCCAACCTCAGCAGAAGCATCCCATTGTTGGTGCAATCCATTTATTCCTCTCCCCCTAGGTAGCAATAGTCAATCTCCCCTTCACACCTCCTCCCCAAAATCATTTTTTTAACCAAACATTCAATGCTAACAAGATGCAACTACATAAAACTCTAAGCCCTCCCTCACGTAATACACAAAATCCTCCTATGCTCCTCCTTTTTACACCTACAACGATGAACATAATGATGTACTAGCCTTCCCTCCAATTCAATTTACACAAAATTACTACCCATAACACCTTAATTAGATTGTCTGATTTTTTAGTTCAATTGCTACCACCACTTTGAATATTCAAAATAGGAATAATGAGATGATTCAATTCAAGTACAAAAGAGGTTCTCCTATCATATTTAATTACAACCATTTACAATACACCACAAATGATTCTAGTGTGTGGTACATAATGTTGTCTGTAAATGAAGTAAGTTCAAAAGAAAAAATGCTTCTAGTCTATTGATGTTGTTGATTATAAAGATGATGATGATGATGATGAATAAGATTATGTTAGGTTATAGAAATATTTCGAAGTAGCAAGATGAGGAAGGAGGGTTGTATGAGCTAAAGGAATAGCAAAGTGATGTTGTAGACTTAGAGCATTGGTAGTAGCTATGATCTCAATCCTAGGTTCTCTATATTATCTTCTTTATAATTTGAATATGTCAGCCCGCAAATTATAAGAACTCATTTTGTGGCTTCCCATTGAATAGAAGTTGTGTTTCTACATCTATGTGCATTCTTATTGAGTCAAATAACATAATCCTTTGATTCTTGTAACAAAGGTGTTCTGCTACGATCCTTTGTAATTTTATGGTTCAAATAATATAATCATTCGATTCTTGTAATAATTTGATGTATGTTCCTTATTGCATATTCAATACTTAGGTGAGTGATCTTTTAGCGTTTAAATAGTAAGTTTTTACTAACGAGGTAAGGTTATCTCACAACTTAAGTAGGACAACGTAACTATCCCAATGCATTCATTTCTATTGACAATAAGTCATGAATAGGAACCAATATTCTTGAAATGTATTGACTTTTTCTTTGTTGGTGGCATATAGGGAAGTAGGAAAGCCAACTCTAATTGAGAAATAGTGAGTAACGAAGCTTAGTATCATGTATTTGAATTTGTCTTAATTGTCCATAGATAAATGCAAAATTAGAGATGATAGAACGTCTAAATCACTAGTGGAGGTAAATTTTCCATCTCATGGCATGGATGCCCTCTTCTTTAGGAAGATGTCAGCCTTATCAACCGCCCTTTTGTGATGATGATCCAATGCAATCAAGTATTGTAATTTCTTAGCACGTTGATGAGTCTTTGTTTGTAAACGTCTTCCAAACTTACCTTCTCGAGACTGCCCCATTTAAAAAATCAATTTCACACTACTTTTGTTGTTGCAAGATCTTGTGGACACATGTACACAGAGAGTATGAAATCTAAAAAGCACACAAAAATAAAGATGTGCAGTAGATGAGAAATACATAGTATTGGGTGAAATCTCCTCGCCCACACTCTATTGGACGAGTCTCTAGAGTACATGTATTTATAGTTTTTTATTACATCCAAGTATAGAGTTACAATGTGGGCAGGTGCTTTGAAAATCATGCATGTGAGTAAAAAGTTGCTCACCTTAGCTTTTATTTACAAAAGTCATGTTATAGAGCGATCCTTATCTCAACCATTATTTTTATGATTTTCTCGAAACAACTTTCTACGTGGGTCTTTTATTTACAAAATATATGGAAAATATAATCTCTCTTACTTATGTCTAGATACATCCGAACAAGTCCATGCCCATCCATGCCCTCATGAACCTTCTTGTACTACATCAAACCACAAGCACGTTAAAATATTATTAAAATAAACTCCAAAATTCAACATTTCAGAAGTGATAACATGCCCCCCAATTGAAAAAGCAACTGACCTCAGCTGATAAGAAATAAAATAGACATGGATCATTGAACAAAAATAAGCATGTTCCATGTAAAAACACATGCATGGAAATGTATGTTTGGAGAGTTAAATTATTATGATTGCAAATGATCTGTAGAAATTAAGTGATCATAATGCGGCATTAATGAAGTCTTATGAATCCATTGAGATTCTTCAATAGAATGATTTTTATGCTTTACTAAATATCTATGATATTGAGTATTTGTATGTGTGATGATTATGTCATGATCAATTATTTTCTCAAGAATTAAGATTTTAGATTAGGACCATTAAGAATAGGAGTTAGTGGTAAAGTGCCTTTGAATGATTTTAGTAAATTAATATGAAAAGAGTTATTGTTAAACTCTTTTGCTAAACATTTCTTATTAACATTATGAGTGTAACGTTTTTTACTTTTCTTCATGTGCTTGTGAATTTCGTGAACTATAGAAATTTGATCTTGAGCAATAGAATTAGCCATAGGAATAGTTTGAGTGAGTGATTTGAGAATGGGAAGTTTTTTTACCATAAACAATTTCAAAAGGTCCATGTCCAATAGTTGTATGTATTATGTTATGATAAGCAAAATGAATTAATGTATTTTCTTATCCCAATTACTGGGACTATCTAATGAATAACAACACAATAAATCAATAATAATTCTATTTATAGTTCCACTTTTCCCATTACTTTCAAAATGAATTTCAAAACTAAAATCTATTTTTGAAACAAAATGTTGAAATAATGAAACCCAAAAAATGATTGTAAAAACAAACATCACGATCAGACAACGTGACTTTTGGGAAACCATGATATGGGAAAAAACTTTAATAAACAACTTAGTAGCTTGAGGTGCATACAAGGTCTTTTTACATGGAATGAAATATGCATGTTTACTAAACCTATCAACAATGTTCTAGATCATTTCCTTATGAGACAAAGTCATAGGGAGACTAGTAATAAAATCCATAGAAATTTGTTCCCATGGTTCATTGGGAATGGATAGCATCATTAATAATCCAAATGTTTTTCCATGTTGACGTTTAACACATTGACACACAATGCATTGGGAAACATAATGGGCAATATATTTTTCCATATTCGGTCAGAAGAAGAAATCTTTACAAGTAAAACTGTTATGGAAAAAATGAAATGTGATTGTGGTGATGGAGAATGACTAAGAGCATATGCTACTTTATTAGCTTTACCAGGTTGACACTGAATCATAGGCTAAAAAAATTTAAATAAAAGGATCCCATCTGATATTTCTATAAAAAATCAATGGTTTATTTAATAAATGTTTAGCAACTTGTTGGTATGTTCTAATTAAAACCTCAGAACCCATAAGGTAATGTTTCCAAATCTTTAAAGCATGCACAACAACTAATAATTCCTTATCATATGTACTATAATTTTTTTCAAAGGGTTTAACTTTCCTACTTCCAAATGTAATGGGATGATTGTTTTGCATTAAAAATGTACCTATACTTGAACCATTAGTGTCTATAACTACATGAAAAGGGTGTGCAAAATCAAGTAACTACAAAACAAGTGCATGTGAAAGTTTTCCAAAATATTATTGTTATGCTAACCCCCATGCAAATGTTACTTTCTTTTTCAATAATAAAGTAAGGGGAAGTGGCAAATAAGGAAAATTTTGACACTTTTTTTATAGAAACTAGCCAACCCACCAACCCAAGGAAAGAACATACATCATTAACTGATTGAGGTACATGCCATTCTATACTTACTTTGATTTTCTTTGGCTCTACATGGACTCCTTTGTTAGAAATGATATGCCTTAAATATTCTAGTTTACTTTGGAAGAAATAACTTTTTTCAAGTTTGGTGTAAAATGTGTTCTTATGTAACAAACTAAAAACTAGTTCTAAATGTTTCTCATGCTCACTTTCATTCTTACTGTAAACAAGTATATCATCAAAGAAAACAAGAACGTAAGCTTGGCAATGAAGGAAAATATTATTCATCATAGATGCAAATGTAACAATAGCATTTTTAGTCCAAAGGGCATTGCCATGAATTCATAATGGAAAGTAAAAACAGTCTTGTGAATATCACTATGTGTCATATATATTTGATAATAACTAGATTTAAGTTCAATCTTACTAAAGTTATATGATCTTTGAAGTTTATCTAACAAGTCACCTATCCGAGGAATATGGTATCTATTTTTAAGTGTGAACTTGTTGAGGGCTCTATAGTCAATGCACATCCTATAATTTTTATTATTTTTATCAACTAATTAGAATGGTTGCTCCAAATGGAGAAGAACTATATCTCCTTTTTAAACTATATCCTTAACTTGGTTTTCTATTTCTATTTTGTGAAAAGGAACATACCTACATGAAGCTTTATGAGGGGGATAACTAATAGGAATTAGATATATACTATGGTCAAAGGATCCTCGAAATGGTGGTAGCTTAGAAGGATAATTGAACATAAAACAATAGTTATAAGCAATCATAAAAGTTTATGTGCATCCAAAAGAGTATGAGTATGAGCAATTATGTCATTTACTAGATGTCAAAATAATTTTAAGAATTATTCAATTAAAATGGAAAAGGGAAGGGTGGATCTTGGGAATTGAAAAAGTAAGAAGATGAAAATTATTTTAAATATAAGTAAAAAGGAGTAGAGTGACAACATATGTGAATAGTGTAGTGGTAAAAAAATTGATTTGTGAATGGAAGGTTTGTGGAGAATGAGTTCTCTTATGTAGAACGAACACGTGTAGTGAACCCTTGTATGTCCAACACTTGGACAAATAGCTGCACCTTAGATAACTTGCTGCTCTCAATAGAAAAATCAAATGGACCTGTGCCTATCCACACAAGTATGCTGAAGAATTGAACTTCACTCTCGGACTAATATCTCCCTGAATATATATCCTTTGAGGAAGATTTTTGAAATAGAGAAAGTACACACAAATAGCTTTCCAACAAGCTAAAAATCAAGTAATTTAGATGAGTTTTGGTCAAGAAACTCAATAGAACAAAATAAACCACATGCAAAGAGCTTTCCAACAAGCTAAAAACCAAGCAATTTGGATACATTTTGGTCGGGAAACTTAACCGACCAAAATAGACTACCTCTCTACATAGGTATGCTAAAAAACTAGACTTCACTCTTTGACTGATATCTCACAGAATATATAAGCTTTGAAGGAGATATTTAAGATAAAGAAATTGCACAAGATAAGCTTTCCAATGAGTGTTTGAGATATGAGCTTCACAACAGAGCTATGTACAAAATGATGTGCGGCTGGAAGGAGTCTATGGGAAGTCAAAATGACAAAATGACCAGATCCGACTATTGGGAGCTCTTGCCTCTTTCTCTCCTTGTTTAGAACATGCTCCCACTCCACGTTTATAACCAATGAGCATGTGAAGAAGTTTGTGCCTCCTTCTTAACTCACCACTTTGCCCACTACATGCCACTTACTACAAGGTAGATATTGTATCTTTTACTCATCATGAATTTTGACTATACTTTTTTTTTCTTTTTTTCTTTTCTCTTCTTTTTCTTTATCTTTATATTAGGTAAATTTATCCAAGCATAGCTCATGTGAAAATGAGCTTGTATATTTATCTTCAACACTCCCCATCAATCATTTGGGAGTTATCTTCAAACATGTCCTGCAAATTTATTGCATCCTTGAAATCTTTGAGTTTAGAAGCATCCAAGAACTTTGTAAACATATCTGCAACTTGCTCTTTGGTTCTGATGAACTTTATCTCCAAATATTTGGTCAATACCTTCTCCCTTACATAATGGTAGTGGACCTCTATGTGCTTGCTCCTTGCATGAAACATAGGATTGCTTGCCAAGTAAATACTTGACATGTTATCACCGTATATAGGGATGGTTCCAAATTGCACTTCAAGATCAGCCAAAAGCTTTTGAATCCACATTGCTTCACATGTTGCAAATTCTAATCCTCTATATTCAACCTCCATGGATGAAAGTGCAACAGTAGGTTGTTTCTTTGAGCTCCATGTGATATGTTTGCTTCCTATCATGAACACATAACCTCAGGTTGATCTCCTATCTTCCTTTGAACCTGCCCAATCAGCATCGCTAAAGGCTTTGACATGCAATTCTTCATCAAACTTGTAAAACAAGTCATGATTAACTGTATGCTTTATGTATCTCAACACTCTCTTGGCTGAATTTAAATGTTCACTTGTCGAGGCTTCCATAAACTGAGAAAAAACACCAACAACATAAGATAAATCAAGTCTTGTAATGTTTGCATAGATCAATGATCCTACAATGCTTTTGTATGTCGTTACATCTTCCAATAGTTCTCCATCATTTGAGCAAATCTTTGTATTGTGTCCACGGGTTGAGTGAGTGGTTTGCATTCACTCAAATCCAACCGGTTGACTCATGTATACCTCTTCTTGTAGTTCTCCATTGAGAAAAACATTTTTGATGTCGAGTTGATATAATGGCCATCTCCTTGAAGCACCAACTGCTATTAATGTTCTGATTGTTCCCATCTTTAAATAGGGCTGAAAACTTCATCATAATCTATGCCTTGTATTTGTTTAAATCCTTTGGCAACTAATCTAGCTTTATAGCTAGTGAACCTTCAGCACTCCTCTTTACTTTAAACACCCATTTGTTTGGAACAATCTTCATACCTTCTTTCTTTGACACTACCTCCCATGTGTGATCATCTTTGAGAGCTCTGATCTCCTCTTTCATAGCTTGCTTCCATTCCTTTTGTGTGCAAGCTTCTTCATATGTCTCAGGCTCTTTGTCTTTGATAACCTGCATCATGTATGCAAAATGTTTCTCCATGAAACTATCATAACTCAACCTTTGATTTGGATACCTTGTCCTTGAAGAACTTCTTTCATTGCCTTTAGAAAGTTGCTTCTTTAACCTATTCAGCTTTACCTTTGGAGTGATTACCTCTTCATATTCTTCTTCACTTGCATCTACCTCACTGTTTGGAGTAGCAAGTGAAGAATTTGGAGACAAAGAATGACTCCCCCTCCATGTTGAACATTCTTCATTTGATGTAGATGCCTTTGGACCTGAAACCTTTGTGCTTGATTGTTGGACTTCTCTTTGATTTGTTCATGCATAATCACAATCATCTTCAAGAGTCTTTTCCTTTCCTTTATCTTCATACCATGGTCTTAGTTCATCAAAGACCACATCTCATGAGACTCTTACTTCCCACATTGAATGTACATGACCTTTCCATGTGGATGTTGGACGTCCAAAGTGAACATCCTTCCTTCTTTTCTACCTCGAGCAATGAACTTGAAGCCTTCCTTTAGATTCTTTATGAAGCACCCATTCTCATTGAATATGACATGAAGAGCATTAGATAGTACCTTTGCTCTGCTTGTATCTCCAAGCCTTAGATCTCCAATATGTTCAATCATGTATTGACTATCATCACCTGTTTCAACACATCGTTTTCCACTTGATACCTGTAGATTAGTGAACAAACTCTCTTGGCATGACATATGGTTACTACAACCTGAATCAATGTACCATTTTTTGTCATCTTCACAATAGCTTCTATACTCATGTCTCATTGCAAGTAGTGTGTCCTTGCTTCCTTCACTTGAGGTGCTTGCGTAGTTCCTTTGGCTCCTTTGATTGCCTCCATTGGTCTTCCATTCTTCATCCAACAATCACTAGCATAATGTCCTACTTTACCACAATGATAGCATGTTATACCTTTATGAGAATTGTAGGAGCCTCTGCCTCTTCCTCTACTTCTACCTCGACCTCTTCCTTGTGTGTTGGCATTTGATGCATCCTTGTTGTCTTCTGAATTGTTTTGATTGTAGTTTGAGTTGTTCTGACCTCTTCCTTTTCCTCTTGAGCCTCCTCTTGAGTTCATTCCTTTACATCGACCTACATATAACATTTGATTGTGGCTGTCCTTTCCTTTGGGGCCACCAAAGCTAAGCTCTTCTGTGACAAGATGAGGGATTAGTTGTTCAAAACCTGGATATGCATCTTTCAAGTTAATGGAAGTTATAAAAGGCTTTCATTTTTGCTCGATCCATTGAGAGTATCACACACAAGATCTTTGTCTTCAATCGTTGTGCCAATAGAAGCTAAAGCATCACTTAGCTCCTTAATCTTCAAAGTATATTTAGTTATGGATTGACTCGAACTTTTCTTGATTGTGTTCAACTCATTTTTGAGTTGAAGTTTCCTAGCTTTGGTATTTGTTGAGTACATCCTTTCAAGAGCTTCCCAGGCATCTTTAGCTTTCTCTAGATGTTGAATATGCCCTATCATGGCATTAGTAATGACTTGTGAAATGAGGAACATGACTCTCCTATTCCTCTCTTCCCATTCTTTTGCTTGCCTCCTTTGGACTTCGGTGGCTGTAGCTTGATGGATTTGAGGTTGAGCATCATCGTTGCTCACAATACCCCACAAGACTTTGCCCATCAGGTAGTTGTTCATTCTAAAATTCCACATGTGATAGTTATCCTTATCCAATTTCTCTACTTGTTGATCCAAGTCAGCCATTGAAGACTATCAAAAACTTTGAGAGTTACCTCGAATAGTTATATTGTCCTTTGCTCTTGCATTTGTGAAGCTCCCCCTTGTTTTGTAGCTCCTCTTTTGCTTTGCTTTAACTCCAACTCTATTGATTAAGCTTGAACACCAAATTTGCTCTGATACCAAATGTGGAGAATGAGTTCTCCTATGCGCAATGAACACGTGTAGTGAACCCTTGTATGTCCAACACTTGGACAAATAGGTGCACCTTAGATAGATTGCTACTGACTAGACTTTTTTTTTCTTATTTTCTTTGCACTTCTTTTCCTTTATCTTTATATTTGGTAAATTTATCCAAGCATAGCTCATGTGAAAATGAGCTTGTACATTTATCTTCAACAAGGTTGTGGGTCCAAATCCCATCCTTGCTAAATGAGAGAGCCCTTATTGCCATTCCTTAATTAAAGAGTGTTTGCGAGGAGACAACGACCGCAATGGGGAAGCCATGGGCGTTAGGGAAGCTAAAGATGCCAAAGTTATGCCAAAGTTCTATGCCTCTCCTTCCAGTTCATTTGAAGGATATGATCTTGAATTGAAACAGGTAGTGGATCAAAGGAGATGTCATGACCATTGTGTTAGGATAGATCATTGAGTGGCTTGGCTAGATGTTCTATCAAGGTAAAGTTGAAGTCAAGCTAAGAGATTGGCCTAGTGGTCAAGTCCAAAGTGTGTGAGGGAGGAGGTCTTGGGTTTAGATCCCATGAGCCAGATAAGAGGCAAGACTTTTAATGCCTTCTAGAATGTTCACTTGCACATGCATAGATGCATGCACTTACTATAGAAGTGATTGTGACATGTGACACTTATGTGCACACTCACCTAGCATGAAGGACAAGTGATCACACATGTGCATACTTGCTTAGTATAAAGTCCCTTAGTCTACATCTATAAACGAGATTGATGGGAGATGAAGAGCATCTCTTCTCACTCGTAGGCTTAGATGTTGTTACAAGTGGGTAGGAACTTCTTGGGTCTTCTAGAGATGCTATAATGAGTTAAGGACACTATATGTGGTTCATGATGATAAATATCAGTCAAGCTCAATTGGAGGACTTTGATAGAGCTAAAGAGGTATGGAAAAATGGGTTCAAATTTAGGACACTCTTTTGAAGAAAGAAGAGAATGCTTGTATGTCTTTGTAATATATAGATCAAGTTATAAGACTAGAGGATAGAAAGTTGATCTATTCTATGGAACATGATGGAGTTTAGATAAATGAAGAACAAGTGCTATTGTTGGAAGAAAACTAATGAAGAAGGCAAACACCTCATATTCTTCGTTTGAAAGTGGAATGTCACATTCAAAAAACCCAACCTTTCCATGTATTTCTATTTAGCCTCATTCATGCTAATGGGCACACAAAACTCTAACCCGGAGCACTCTCAATTATACTGTAGGGGATGCAGGTATGCACATGAGATTGCCCTTGATTGCATTAACAAGAAAAAAACCCCAGAGCACCAAAAGGGTAGATAGAAGTCCTTGTGCGATGGGTTGATTGATTGAGTCTTTAGCTTCTTGAGGCGGGGGCGAGAGTTCGACCCTCCCCATCGATAGGACACCATGTAAAAGCCTTTTGGTTGTTAAATAAGTTGATCTTCATGTTGCCTTCGGGCCGTTGTAGTCACTCTATCTAACCCCTACTCTATGGGATACGAGGATCCGATGAGTACTATGCCCATTCACCTTATACAATTGTTCTTTCAAAATTAAAACTTAAAAGAGTAAGCTTCGATCGAAATTGGATTTTGTAAAAAAAAGGATAAATAAAGAAAACCCGCGAGCCTAATGGAAGAAGAGTAGGTACGACCGAAGTTCTAAAACGAAAAAGAAAGTAGATAGAAAAGAAGTTGGGATATTAACAAAATAAACTCCATGAACACCAGGGCCTATATAAAAACTTGGATTCCTGTTTCTCCACGGTCCTAGAAGTGCAAATGAATGCCTAACATCATTTACTTGTCCCTCAAGAATTCCGATCATCTAAAGAGTCTGCAATTGAAGAGGCAGCTCTCTAAGACTTGGCGCCACCACGTTAAGGCCGTAGCTGCGCGCGAGCGAGTTTGCAAACGTATCCACTAGGAGAGGGAGAGAGTGAGGGCAATGGCGGAGGACTACGATGTCATTGAAGAGTCGGAAGCGCAGCTGGCGAACGAGGAGTACAAAATTTGGAAGAAGAATACGCCGTTTCTCTATGATCTTGTTATAACGCATGCGCTGGAATGGCCCTCTCTGACAGTCCAGTGGTTCCCCGGTGCTGACATAACTTCTTCTTCAGATTTCTTCTCTCCCCATTATCTCCTCCTTGGCACGCACACCTCTGACAACGAGCCGAATTACATTCTGCGTGCTCGTGTGCTTCTTCCCATAGAAGACGTTGAAGCAGATGATGAGACCTTGGATTCCATAGGATTTGGCTCTCAGTATTGCAAGGTAAATGCTGCGTCCTCACACGAAACTGCACGAAAAACGCAATTTTATCACTATTCGTGCCATTCCATTATAAACGTTCGCATCTTTTATGAGACATCCATGCGTTCGGATTATGCTATATTTAATCATTTACAAGCACCATTCAGCTATGGTGAGGGTTTATGGTGCCCGGAAATGTGTTCATTGAAGAATGCCTCACCCTAGACGACGTATTTGTGGCAACTGATGTGGTTTAAGGAGCTTTTTGAGCTCTCTTTTGCCTTCGTCATGGCAGTGACGGAAGTTCCCTCAGGTGGCGACAAGTTTTCAGGACATATTTTTGCTTGCCGTATGAGCCCTCTAATTTTCAAATGAGCTTTTGCCTGGTCAATTTGGTTTCTAGGCATGCTAAATATGAACCCATACTTGTTCTTTTTCAACGTGAAAACGTAGAGGGCCTTGCAATGCTGCAACAATCTCTAACATGCGTAGCGTTCCTGCAAGTGCCACAGTATGTTTCTCCAAAACTGACCTTCAGGTGTCTATCTGCTTAGAAGCACTACGGCTAACAGATGTTTTATTGTTCAGATGGAAAATAGTGGACCATTATTATAAACATATAGGCTATTTGAATGTGGAGAATGACAAGTATGGAGTATCGTTCTTTTGTTCAGTGACTGAAAATTTTCTTTGAACATTTTCATGCCATTGTTTCTAGAATGCCAATGTGTCTAGACTAACCTTAGGAGTCTAGTTACGATTCTCTTCCTTCAACATTTTTAGGCCATTGTTTGTAGAATGCCAATGAGTCTAAGGCGACATTAGGGGTCTAGTTAATGTTTTTTTCCTGATTTGGTTTTGTTACACATTATATATTTATAGATGCTAACATTTAGGGCTGTTTTCTTTAGTGAACTCTAGTTTATTTTACTATCTGGGGCAAAGAGCTGAATCTCAGATTCCAATGTTGCTCTGAACTTTGCCCATGTGCATAACGACATATACTTCTATAGTCAAATGTGGATACATAAGAAATTAGTAGAGGTTGTACAATATGTAGTCAATAAAGGATACATAAGACATTTGTAGAGGTTATATAGTGTGTATCAAATAAAAAAATAGGATAATTTTTTATGCGATTTTGCTGAATCGTATTGTTGATGAAGGTTTTGTTAGTTCACCTAAGCAAGAGATACTTATACACAAGTATATGTGAAAGGTCATAAAGTCTCCAATTAAAAAGAGACTTGATATGCTTAAAAATATCTTCCACATTCTCACTTTAGGAACATAGATAAGCTTAATGTGCTTCTTAGATGCTTACTCATAAATATAATGATAATGGCCTTCAACATGTATTGTCGTTGCATGATGGAATAGGATTCTTTGCAATAGAACTAACACTTTGACTATTAGAATATATCTCCACAATGCATAAGAAGATGAACATAAACATCAAGATAAAATAATTTTTTTTGCAATCAAAAAGCTTGAAGTGTAGCTATAAATGAAGCTCTATATTGTGCCTCACTCGAAGATGTAGTCACAAAGAACTAAGATCATTAATATCAAATACTTTCTTAAGCTTTGACTTAAAAAATTGTAGATCTGAATATTTGGGACTTGTCATGATGATATCATCAACATAAATGAATATTACAATCAAGGCCTTTGCTTCTGACTTAACATAGAGTGTAGAAACAACTTTTGGGTTTCTAAAACCAATGGAAAGAAGGTATAAATGTGAGTTTTTAAAGCCAATGGAAATAAGATATAAATTTATCTTTTCATTACAAGCCCTTGGCAATTGCTTCAAACCATAGAGAGCTTTAATAAGTTTGCATATCAAATGTTCTTTATCTTTCTCTTCAACGTCCTCATGAAGAATTAAGAAAGATAGTCTTGATATCTAATTGATATACTTTCCAATCAAAGAGTGCAAGAAGAGAGCACAATTTTGTTTATGGTCATTTTAGAAGTAGGAGCAAAAGTTTCACCAAAGTCAATACCTTTCTTTTATGCATAACTTTTGATAACTAAGCTCGCTTTATAGTTTTTGACAACTTATTTGTTTATCTTGTTTTTGACTTCTTGTTCTACCTTTGAAAGTTTGGATGCCACTTTCTTGCAAGGTTTGCAAGGACCACCTTTGAATCTTCTAAAAGACTCATGCCTCTTTCCTTTGGAGTCCTAGAAGACTCTTCAATTTTTTGAATTGGTTCCTCTTCTATATGTTGAGTAAGAATGGGAGATGGTGAAGGTTGTGGTGATGGCATGTAAAATTCAGCTTGTGTAGGTATGGTTACAACTTTCTCTTTACCTTTATCTTGATAAATTTATATAGGGGATTGAGAAGGTTGATCATTTTCCTGAGTATGGCTTGACTAAAAAATTTCAAATTCCTTTTACAAAGTGCATAATCATCTTCCTTAAGAAAATATGGAATTTTGACCTTTTTTCGTGAATCTGATTTTCAGCTGTATATGCATTGCGTGAGAGTAAGGCTTCACTTGTTTTTGGAACATAAAATCGATATCCTTTGCTTTCAATATCGTAACCAACGAAAACAAATTTGATAGCTTTTTCGTCAAGTTTATCACGATACTTCTTTTCAATGCAGATATAAAATGAAGAATCAAAGACTTTGGAATAGTTTACACTAGGTTTCTTACCATAATAAGCTTCATAAGGCATAATCATCTTCAAAGATTTTGGAAAGACATTTTAAGAATGTGATTATTTGTGTGAATATCATCATGCCAAAACTTTGGTGAAAGTTTTTTAGAAGACAATGGACATCATACTACGTGCCATTTCAATAAGTGTCCTTTTCTTTCTCTCGGCAACATCATTATGTTTTGGAGTGTAAACAATAGTGGGTTGATGAGAAATATCTTTATCTTCTAAAAATGACTTAAAGTCATTGGACATGTACTCTTCTCCTTTATCACTTTTCAAAATTTGAAGTTTGGGTTGATCTTCATTTGATCAATAAATATGACACGATACTTATGTCCATAAATAGAATCCGCCCTCATTGGTCCTTTCATATCCGAATGAATGACCGGTAACTTTTATGTGACTATAATAAATCCATGCTTCTTGAATTGGCAACTTATGTAGCTTTCCTTCAAGACAACCTTCGCATGATTTTGCATCATCTGGTAACTTAGAAGTGGGTAAATTTTCAATCGTACCTTTGTCTTTCATAAATTTGAGAGCTCTATAATTTATTTGACCAAATCTTGCATGCCATAACTTCATGTTCTTTGGAGCGTAAGACTTAGCAAGATTAGCATGGTTGATTTTTGACAAAACAAACATACCACTTTTGTTTTCATCTTCTAATAAACAATGCTTCTCATTAGGTGTGAGGATTTGACATGAATCTTGATTTTGGTGTGACTTCTTCAATACCAACGACATCCAAATCATGACCATATGCTATGATCACTCTTCTACCTTTAGAGTTAATAAGAGATGAAAAAACCTTCTTGCAACCTATCATATATTTAGTAGCTCCAAAATCAAAGATCTAAGGAATTTTTGATACTTCATTGATCTAAGGAATTTTTGATCAAAATCAAAGATCTAAGGATTTTTTGAAAAACAAATCACCAAGGATAATCAGCAAAAAATCACCTCCAAATAGCTACAAGGAAGCTCCAAGAGTTAGATCACACTTGAGGATGCTCAAGTGTGAGAGTGAGTTATGTTGAAGTGACCCCAAGAGGGTCGTTTTATAGGTTTTAACCTCTACCATGAGTTGCTTTTAGTAAAAACATAGCGAAAGCAGCTTTTCATGGGTGATTACTGGGTGTTTTGCGAGTTTGTGCAAAAATCATGTTTTTGACTTGCTAGAAAAAAGAAACGCTAAAAGTATCATAATTAATGCCTTAAACTGCCTAACACATGGTGCTTTCCTTGATGTATGAGTGAGAGCTACAAGGTGGTGTATTTCATTTTTGAAAAGTTCATAACCCAGAATTAGGGTGGTGATCTAAAAAACATTTTGATTATGTTGATTATTTTGACCGTTTTGAACATTTTTGAAAATTAGGGTTTGTTGGAATATAGGGTTGAACCCCTCAATGTGAGATTGTATTCCAATGTGAGATTATGTTCCAATGC
>CM035429.1:17964794-17972294 GCA_020310875.1 Ceratopteris richardii
CACGGGCCAGTTTGCAAAAGAAAGGGAAGTAGGAGGCCAGCCAAGGTATTATGAAGCTGTTCATTAAATGTGGTCTAAGTTTTAATGTAGTACGCACACTTGCATGGAAGGAGGCCATGAAAATGGTGAATGGCTTGGGGTTGAGTGGGAAGGGCCTTCTTATGAAGAGCTAAGAGGAAGTGAATTGAGGAAAACAAAAGAGATTGTGCAAAGGAAATTGGAGCCTATGCATGAGACGCAGAAGAAATATGGCTGCACTTTGATGTGTGATGGATGGATAGACATTAGAAAGAGGAATGTATATATTATACTCGTTCATTGTTGCATAGGCACCATGTTCCTATGTGCCATTGATGCATCTACTCGAGGCTTATTCATCATAGGGAAGTACATTTTTGGACACATTAGACACGCAATCTAGGACATTGGAGTGGAGAATGTTGTCCAAGTGATAACGGACAAGAGAAGTAATTGTGTTTCCATGGGACAGAAGTTAGAGGAGGAGTTCCCATCCATTGTATGGACTCCATGTGCAGCTCATAGCATAGGCTTACTGATTGAGGATGTCGAGAAGATCCCTTGGATACATGATATTTTTTCCACATGTCACAGAGTGGTCACCTTGTTCACGAAGAGGCCAAAGTTGCTTTCCATTTTCAGATCATACAGTGATTTGGAGCTTCTTAGGCTTGCAAAGACCAGATCTGCTTATATGTGTATTGTGATGGAGAGATTGCTTCGAATGAGGCAAGCACTTATGTAGACAGTTGTTTCACATGAGTGGCTGGCATGGAGTGGCCATACGACCAAGAAGGAAGAGATAGTCCACATTACATGTTTGAGTGATAGCTTATGGAGAGAGGTAGAGGTTTTGGTGGGAGTGATGCAGCCTCTATACTTCATGCTACGCATCGTTGACATGGAGGAGAATACTCTTGGCATCGTCTACGCGTATATGGATCGTGTTGGGGAGTCCCTTGCTCAATGCACTTCTATTTCTTGAGATAGGTATGTAATATGCATTTTGATAATGTTACATTCAAATTCCATGATTCTTATTTTTATTACCAATCATCAATAACATGTTTAAGTCTTGACTCTTGAACTTTGATTCTTGAATTAATAGGCTTGATGAGATTATATCTATATGGAGGGATCGATGGGATTGGTTCCATTGACCGATTCATGGCATGGCTCATATTCTACACCCCTTATGGAGATTTGAGAGTGAAGTGTTGGATCACGAGCTTGACAATGTATGGACTTTATACATACACAGAGTATATGCTGATGATGTTGATATCTGCTTGACACTTGAGGATAAGCTCGTACTATTTCGGAACTCGGGGGTAGTTTTGGAAAAGACACTCCCATGCTATGGTCTAGTCAGTTGTCACTTGTGTCTTGGTGGGAGAAATATAGTTGTCACTTGTGTCTTGGTGGGAGAAATATGGTCTATCTGAGCTTGAGTAGTAAGTACTAACTTCTAAGTCTCATTTAATTTATAATTTCTAACTCATAATTCAAGAAAATAATACATTTTTGATATGGAACATGTAGAGATCACTTGCCATTCTTGTTCTTTCACAAGATTGTAGTGCTAATCCCTATGAAAGAAACTGGAGTACTTGGATCCTCTTTCACACAAAGAAGAGGAATCGATTATCTACTGGACAAGTGGAGCAGTACATTGCCACTGCAACTTACACCTTTTGGAGATCGGAGGTCACACAAGGGATGTGCGGAAGGTGAACATTGACCATATCGACATAGAAAAGGTCCATGAGATGCTTGCTATACCTTCAAAGGAGTTTGACCTTTACAACATGCTATATGAGGAGTTGACCGGGCCACAACATTAGACTAGCTCTGTTATGACCTCCAGTATTCTCCCCGTTGGACAAGGCTAGACACAAGCCATATTCACAAACAATAGAAGGGCGGACATCAAACTCACCTCCCAACCGTAGAGCCAATACGGGCTCACCCTCGAGCCTAGCAGCTGTAGCCAAGCAGGAAACCACCTCCAAGGGATTAGCGTTCCACACACTTGCCCCTCAGCACCATGGGTCCTACTTATAGGCTCAAATGAGGAGGTGGCCCAGTTCACACTAGGCGGCCAATTCATATTTGACCTTACACTTTTTAACTACAGGTGCCCATCCAGATGTCCTTTAATTTTGGGGACGCAACACTTCCCCCTTTATTTCTAATTGCTGTCCTCAACAATTTCTTGGCTAAAACCAAGAGTCCAATCCATCGACAACCTAACTGAATCCCAAGTCAAAACAGACTCAAGTCGATACTCAAGATAAGAAGTCTTCGGAACTTCCTCTCCCTCTGGTCGCGAACCAAGTCGGGTTCTAGTGGAACATGTTTGATAATATCTTCCAAGCTCAATCTCCTCCAAGAGTATCACATAAAATCATCTTGTCCAAGTTGAGAGGCAAGGCAACTGTCATGGAACCAAGATACCTCCAAGTCATTAACCTATCAACTATCCAGAACCAGGATGTCAGTGATTCCTCAAGATAGATCAGACTTGTAAGATACACCAACAATCAAATACGGATCACCATCGAGAAAATAACATCATGCACGTGTCATTGTGAATTGTCCCAGGATCTAGGGTTACCCAAAGATACACCCTCGTACCCCACCAAGACCATGAGGTGCGCACATATCGTGTGAATAGTATGGAGAATAATGAAGTGCAAGGAAGACAACATAATGCAAGGCTTTCTTCGTTGTGTTCTCCTCCCTATGTAACAATTCCTTCTTCCGAGAAGGAGTCTCTCCTACAAATCAACGATCCATGCGTCTAGGTCTTGTGGTTGAGAAAGAGATTAGCTCATGATCAAATATCAACATCAACAGGCTATACATCAGCTGATGTTGAATACTATCATGAGCATACAACAAGCGGGGAAAGTCACTCACCCAATCGGACCATAAATGAGATGCATATGCTGGGTGAAACCATACCACCTATAGACAACAATGGAGCATACCCTTGTGGGCAACAACTCTTGGGTAAAAAACCAAAGAGGCTACCGTCACAACTAAGGGGCTAAGAGGGCTGCCATTGAGGGCAACATCCTCTGTAATATATCCGACTCCATAACGGTCACGTCTACACATGTACCCTTGATGGCTATACCATCATAAGACGTATAATCATCACACCACCAACATATTTTCCACAGTCCGGGGTCAATCCTTCGATCTAAATGATCTCTAGGTCAGTATAAATGGTACTTCCAAAGGAAACTAGATGCAAGGAGTCGTTGAAATACTAGAATCTCCCTTTCGAGAAGGCAATGCAACTCCCTTTCGGGTAGACAACACAACTCCCTTCGAGCATAACTAAGGTGTCCCAATGGGAATGGAGTGCCAGGAGTTGTCAGATCACTAACAACTCCCTTTTTGGCACATCATGTAATGGACATAACAATTCCACAGGAAGGTGAGCAAGGCCCACTACTTCAAACGATGGAACTATGACTAGGAGCCTTGCCATAACTTGACTCATCTCCTGAGGACCGCAATGGCATCTTGACCCATATAAGATAAAAAACTATCTCATGATACTATCCAGTGTCGAGACTCTGAACAAGAGGCAATGCATGTGTTGTGTGCTCAAGTATCACACACGTAGCACCACATGCATCTATATGGATACTTCAAGATTGAGGCTTCCATCATATCCATGTATCCGTGCTCAATCTATATTAGCATGGCAATACATGTATCCCTATAAATACCACATACGGGGTATCTTGAATATACACATGTATCCTATGCTTAGCCTATGCTTAGCCTATGCTAGCCTGAAACCATGTGCATTCGAATGGACACTTCATATAGAAGGTCTCCCATCCTGTACTGATGAACAAATACATCTTGTACTGATGAACAAATACATCTTGTACTGATGAACAAATACATCTTGTACTGATGAACAAATACATCTTGTACCGATGAACAAATACATCTTGTACCGATGAATAAATACATCCTGTACTGATGAATAAATACATCTTGTACTGATGGACATATACCAGCCTACTAGGGCTAAGGTGCACCATGCATGATGGGGCATAAATGTTGGCATGTCCCCATCCTAGTCTCTGCCTACCTTTCCCTATCCAAGAAGCACTCCAGTAATATTGAAATATCTTCCTACCATCTCTCTCTCATTGCAACCAATCATATAGGTACTCGGGACCCATGACGTGGACTAACTGCGGGATCTGAAACATGGAAATCATATAGCAGTCCCCTCTTTTTTAATTTATTATTATTTTTTATTATTTAATTATTATTTATTTTTTTATTTTTTATTTTTTATTTTATTTTTATTATTTATTTATTATTTTTTGTTTTGTGTGTGTGTGTGTGTGTGTGTGTATGTGTTCGTGTTCATGTGAGTGTGTGTGCATCTCTTTTTGTATTGGTTTTCTTTCTTGGTTTTTTCTTTCTTGGTTGTAACTTTCATGTCTTATATTGGTCTTAAGTCTCTTGCTTTTGTTTGTTATTTTTTCCAATGTGTATGTATTTGTGTTCTCTATCTTGAGTTCGTAAGTTTGGATAACTCCGAACTTATGAAGGTATATATGAAGACACACAAAGTTGAGATCTCTATGGAACGAGAGAGAAACCTCATAAATCCAAGGGTAACGGTCACCCTTAGGTAACACCCTCTGTAAGGTCTCTCATAAGTCTGCCAAGGTGGTCAGAGAGACATATGAATAACTAATGACCAGTTCCCGTACTTGTGCAATAGCTAGAATCACCGAGACTCTAGTATCCCATGCACATGTATGTGTGGCCCAATGCATCTGCCAACAGAAAGTTCACATCTCACTATAGAAAATAGATTACATGCCACTCCAATGTCAAAAAAGATTGATGAACTCCTATGTCCACCACATGTGGACTAGAACCATATTTGCTATCTCAATGTCCTTCATGAAGAAAATGAAGATGCCAATAGCCAGACAGGGTCTTTGATGGTCATGCCATACACATGACTCACCCTAAAGGTGTGCATCACCACGTGAATGATCAAGCCATCCCATAGCACCACTCTCCTCCCGCTAATCCTCCATCCCTCAGGATGTCCTAATACATAGAATAATCAACACATGATTCGTCTGCAATAGCTATCATGGTCCATCTACTAGTGGTTACCCACTAGCCCCTCTAGTAGAGTGCATCCACATCATGCCAAAACAAAGATCAATGTGCTCATAATTAAAAAGAACGCAGAAGAAGAATAAAGTAAAATCCATGAATGTTTTGCCAATCAAACAAAAATGATGTGCAAACGATGCACGGATCCAATCATGCCATGTTGATGCGTCTCTCCCCAGTGCTCTATTGAGGAATAAATTCCTAAACCTCGTGACAAGTACCCCTATGTGACTCAGGACCACATTCCTTGTCACAAGGTAGATGTCATCGGTGGCTCACCCAAAGGAATGAGTCCTCCATCATATGGTAAATCCCGTCGGTGGTCATGGAGGAAGATCCTCTCTCACATGGCAATCTCCAATGGTGATATAGAGGCACCCAATATCCTCTCTCTCATGGCAAGCATCTTCTAATGCCTCCCACAAGGTATATACAACAGAAACATGTGCAGAGGTCCCACTATAGGTGCTCTCACGGCAAATACGGCCTATGATCCATCCTATGGAAATCCTCTCAGAACGTAATGCCTATGGATGTGGAGGCTGGTAGTCTTACCACCTCAATAATCATCCATCAATCCCTCAACTCGTATCCTTGATCACATATAGTAGTGAACTACAAGAGAGAAACTCAATCTTCCACATAGGGGCACGAAAACTATACATGTCTGGAAGGACCCATCTATATACCTAAGATCGGGTCTCATCCACATGAGACCATATAGATCAATTGTCTTGGATCTCAAAAAAGATCCACAAAGAATACCTATCACTCATGTGACTCTTGGTCACACCGTGTGGCATGAGGTAGACAATGGCTTCCCTCTGTCCCAAAGTAAGCCTCTCATCGTGGAAGCGGCTGGTATATATCCATAGGGTCACAAGAATGACATGGATCCTCTATCAACCACTAGTCGTCAAGTGGAAATCCCTTCCACGAAGGCTGGAGACCTTGCAAGGTATGATCCTTGCCATAGGTCTCCTCACTATCTAGCTGCAATCCTCCCTTGGTAGGCAAAATCCTCCCCAAGGATTTCTTTGGATAGTCAGGGTCGTGCCCTGATCAATCCCTCTCATGTCTGCAGTCACACCCAATGGGTCTGCAAAGCACTTCAAAGAAATACTCCTTTCGGTATCCCCACTTCATCTCTGCAGCTATAGGATCCAATAGATCCCCAAGGATTTGGGTCAATGTCCAAGATCCTCAGAATCCCCGTGAATATGCATCCAGGGTCTCATCTTGCCACTTCCTAATCAAAGAGGGAAGTGAGTGTACTCATGCCCTTCATCTCAAACACACCATGGGTATGCTCAAATCTTGGGTAAAGGACCCCATCTGACCATGAATAATTGCCATGGCTCATCTAATGGAGTTAAAAATCTGAATATACCCACCTCCTAATTAATGCATCCAGGTAAAAATCCCAATGTTATGGAAGTAATGGGGAAGAAGACCCCTTTCAGGATGTAGCCCGTGCTTGTATGTGGGTTATGGAAGTCGTCATATCTTCCATTGGCTGAACTAGACTGGCTAAAGCTGATGGCTGAGAATTAATAGGATCACTCCATGACGACAAAGAAAGTGGAGTGGCTGAAAGTGCAAGTATGGAGGCTGAGGTGTGAAGGAGTCTTCTCTCTGCATGCAATCTTGGTAAATGTGTGCTATGCCAAGATGAAGAGAGGAGAAGCCCATTCATATGTTCCTAAATTAAAATCCTCCCACCTCCACTATTGTCTCGGTACTTCCTTAATTGATTTGAAAACTTTCTAATTGTACACATCACCCAAGTAATACCAGCCATAAGGAATCTATGGACGAGAATGCATGTGCCCAATTTGATGAGGTGGGTCCACCAAATTTATGCCATATGGAAGACCCCAAATGAAAGATTCCTTGTTGTCCAAGTAATTGCCTTGCAGCCCAAGTAATTGCCTTGCAGCCCAAGTAATTTCCTGTGCAAGGTTAAAAAAAACCATTGCCCATCTACTACAACTCCCCTAATGATGCCCTGGTGCACAAGGAAGATGACTGCCTTCTTTCCATCAACTGATGGATGAATTACAGCCATGCACAACTGTGCACTCATATAGAGGTTCTGCTAAGAAAAAAATTAGGCTTGGCTAGAGTGCAAAGAGGGGGCAACCAATAGATATAGTGGCTGTCCAGCCCTCCCTACAAGCTCCATCCCATCCCTTTCAGCTTTTCTCATCTAGCCTCTTCATTTCTGAGTGTACATGTGATTTCCTCAGGCCAAGCAAATGCATCTGATAGGCTGATGATGGGCTTCCCTCTAGGCATGCGTCA
>CM035429.1:17979794-18174794 GCA_020310875.1 Ceratopteris richardii
TGGCCACAGGATCTGCTGACAAGACTTTGGCACTGCATGACCTTCGCAGGCTTTCTCAACCACTTCACATATTCTCTAACCACACGTAAGCATTCATCATGACGTTCATTAGCAAATCTTTAAATTTCTTTCTTTATTTTAGAGTGTCATTGCTAGTATTCATGAACTAAGCATAACAAGCTTTCTTATTTTAATGGTAAGATCATGATGTATAAGCATGTAATCACATTGGCTCTGAAGTCATAACAATCATTATGATCTTATAACAAACTGTTCTGTCAAAAAGATGTTTACACTTGAGATTCAGTTTGCACCATTTTAAGAAATTGTGAAACCTAGAATTATTCCCTGTTTTGCAGGGAAGAGGTGTATCAGATAGGATGGAATCCAACGAATGAGACTATTCTAGCCTCATGTGCTGCTGATAAAAGGGTCATGGTCTGGGATCTTAGCAGGTCAGTTACTATGTCTTTAATGTAGCTTTTTTCCTTTTCACAATTAATCAAGTGTGGATCTATAGGGGGGAGAAGGATGAAAACTTTCTGTTATTTGACATAAGTTCTCATGGCTAGTAGACTCAGAGTGATTCTTTTTGTTTCTCTTTTTTCTATTTCCCTCCTCCCTTATTGCATTATAAAGATAACAACAGTAAAGTGCTTTTACCTTTCCGTTTGCATGGTAAAAATGGGAGGGCCAATCATATACCCAGCATAAGGCAGAATGGCAGTATATATGAACAAACATTGACATGGAGTTGGATTAAAAAAGAGCTCCAAATTGAAAGCTTAAGTCTGCATTTTCATGATCCACACTGTTAATGAAAGAACTATACTAGATGCTACCACTAACAAGCAGCTGTCCTCAAAGTCAAGCTGCAGCTCTAAATTTTGGAATTCAGATAAGAACACATTGAATTAAAGAGAAACAAGGAAGCATCTGGAACTTATCTCATGATTTTTGTTTTGCTGTACTGAGTTTGCTCGAGTGGACTTCCTATAGGATATTCTTTGGGGCATCTACAAGATGAATCCAATCCAGGGCAGCAAGCTTGTGTGATGCAAGGTAGGGAGAATTCTTGTAGAAGGTCGACACGAATTGTAGTCAATGTTCGAGGGAGATTTCAATTACGAAATCAGGTGCTATAACCAAAGTTTTGAAAATAAAGAAGCTTTCAAATTCTAACTTCAAACTTACCTTTGTATGCACTAAAATGCTTGCTTGGCTTTATAATTGGAGACATATGCATTAAGATTCATTGAGTATGAATGGAGTGGAAACCTATATATAATCATAGTAGATTTGGATCGTGATTTTTTGGTCTAGAAAACCTTTTAAATCGTTCTTGATTTAAATCTCTACCTACGATTTAACTACACAAAGTTACGATTTTTATTTCTTTTGCCCAACTTTCATGAGGCTGAATTCACTCAAGGGCATCTCAAGGATAGTCAAAATGACATTACTCTTCCACCATAGTCTCCTCATAATGAGCCTTCAAGAGAGAAGACAAAAAAGAACTTTACATTTTCTTTTGTTTTTTTGAGGGGAGGAGGGAGATTACAATTGTAAGATTATGTAATATAATTTCATCTTGCAAATATGTATATATATATATATATATATATATATATATATATATATATATATATATATATATATATATATATATATATATATATATATATATATATATATATATATATATATATATCTATATTTTCTATGAAGCACAAAAATAAAAATCTCTTTGAGGGGTTAAAAACCTCGATTTTTATTTCAGGTCTGAACGGCTTAAACGATTTAAACTATTAAATCTCGATTTAAATCTTATGATTTAAATCTCTTGGTCGCACTATGTATATAATAGATCCAAATTCTCAAAAAATCTTAAAATATAAATAACATCAAGGAGGATTGCTTCAACCGTTGCGCATTTCTCGCTTGTCCTCCTTTGTTTCCACCTCCAAAAGAAAGAAAAAATCTAAGTAATAAGGGCAGGTACTATAGTTTGAATTGTGGAAGTTGAACATGAATATGAACCTATTTTATTGCCTTCATGGAATACATGTGCAACATTATTTTGCATCATAATATAATATAATTTAACATCACTTTCATCTATCCTTTCTATAAGTTTAACTATAATGCACACCAATGTTGTTAGTATGGACATGGATATTGGATATCGTGTTATAAGTAAAGTATTGTGATTAGAAGTAATTTTACATAGGTGAAGGTAATATTAACTTCATAATGAGAAGTTTTGCAAGAAAAATCTCAACCAGACAGACACATTTGAATCTTGATAGTGGGGGCTTGCTGTATACTCAGTCTCACATAGGTGGAAACTATAAGTTGTCCATTATTGTGCCCCTGAAACATGAATCGCCTAGGAAGAAGCAATGGTCGCTAGTCAAATGTTGAGGCTCAGCATTGCTTGCCCAAAATTATTTGTCTTAATGCTATAACTTGTCTTAACATCTATCTTTGGGAAGCAACTAATGATGTAGTTTGTCAATTCCCGAAATCCTCTTTACAACTTTGTAGTGTTGTACACTCACAACGTTTTATTATGTGTTTAACTATGAAATTGAACAACCTGAATGTATAAAGCCATTGCTAGAGTTTTTTGAAGTTGTTTCACTTAATTTTTTTACGTGGGGTAATCCACACTAGAGTGTTTTATAAGTTAGTGTCCAATACTATATGATATTGCTCTCTTTATTGTGTATACCCACGAAGTGAATATTTGACTATGTTTTTCACGTATACTTATTTCAAACTTATGTATGGTTTCTTTTCATTTCTTTCTTTCTTTTACTTACAAAGGCTAGACTAGATGCAAGATTATGGAAATGTATTTTGATTGCACGATATATCCCCCTTCCCCCCCCCCAAATAGTAATAAAATACAACAATATCCAACTAGTGTTGGAGTTAAACGTCTGCGGAAGCATGCTAACAACACAAGGAAGAAGAAGAAGCTTGGAGCACAACACACAATATTGTATGTATTACTAGAGAATGTACAAAGATAAGTAGTCCATTAGGGCAATAGGCATATATACAAGTCGGGGAAAAAAACCTCCCAAAGAGGGAAAAAAATGCCCCGGCGGTCCTAGTGTGTTCACACACATCACTACCTAAATATATCAACAAATCCCCCTTGGGGGTGATGCGGTGAACAAGGAGCTCGCACTCATGTATAAGGAAGTGCCAAGCTATGTGGAAATCACTCCACAAAAGGAAGTAAGCCCAAAGCTTTGCGGAAAGCTTCAAACTTCTCCCTAGGCAAAGCCTTCGTGAAAAGGTATGCAATGTTCTCTTGCGTGGGCACATATGCCAAGCTGATCTCCCGAGCAGAGAACCTCTCCCTGACATAATGATAATGCACCTCAATGTGCTTAGTGCTAGCATGGAACACAGGGTTCCTCGCAACTTCCAATGTGCTCTGACTGTCAGTGAAGATGGTGGTGGCAGAAGACTGACCCACTGACCAACACCCAAATCAGCCATAAGGCGTCTTTGCCCTTCTGACTAGCGAGGAAAGCTTGATCTTCGACACGCATAATGGACCTGTTCTGCATGGACTGATCTTCTTGCAACAGAACAGAGACTAACTTCTCAAATGACAAGGCATTTGGATTGCCTTTCATCATTAATCAAAGAGTAGAAGCAAAACTCTGATATGAATCAGGAAGACCATTCAGAACGGTATGCATAAGTGAGCTATCTGGTATAACCTCATCAGTAGAAATCAACTGATCCTTCAAGTCTTTGATCTTTGTTAGAAAACTGTCCATAGAATCACCTTCATTCATGTGCTCACTCTCCAACTGTTTTCAGAGGTAAGCAACACGAGCCTCATTCCTAGCTTGGTATAATGTGGTAAGTGCATCCCAAGCATCCTTAACTGTTCTGCAAGAGCGAATGTGAGGAATAATGGCACGTTTGACAGACAAAGCTATCAATGCATGTGCCTGGGCATCTCTGCCATCCCAACGAATTTGCTCTGTAGTAGGTGCAACAAAAACCGTAGCACGAATAGGAATATGCAGAATATCATCATCTCCGACACTGTCTTCCTGCTTTTGTACATGCAATTGTAACAGTTGCCGGTGTGATAGGACGTTTTTCAACACCCTGCATAATGTTCCATAGTCCTTTTGCAACCAATACATGTCGCATCATATAAGCCCATAACGGGTAGTTGGTACCATCCAACTTATCCTCAACAGCCAACATACGGAATACATCACTGCTTTCAGCCATGGCCGATGACTAAAATACCGTGATGTAGAAAATTGACTGTATCTCAAAAAGTTGAATGGAACTGTCCAGATGAATTCTGCTAGACCTGTAGCAGACTTCGAGACTCTTATACTGGCGAACAGAAACTGGTATATACCTTTGGCACAAAAAGATGAAATAGCCTGCACAAGCGCTGCGATAGTGCATTGGGAGGCCAAAACGAGCTCAAATCGCGATTTCGGTACCACATAGCGAAGCCATTTTGATCTCGGAAACATGCTGAGTATGCTCACCAAAATTCGTACGATTCTGAGATTGCAACCGGAGAGCTGTCGACAATGCCCTAGATGAAGCGGTGACCTTCACTGATACCAATTGTTGGAGTTAGACGTTTACGGAAGCACGCGAACAACACAAGGAAGAAGAAGAAGCTTGGAGCACAACACACAATACTGAACGTATTACTAGAGAATGTAAAAAGATAAGTAACCCATTAGGGAAATAGGCGTATATACAAGCCGGGGGGAAAAAACCTCCTAAAGAGGGAAAAAAATGCCCCGGCGGTCCTAGTGTGTTCACACACATCACTACTTAAATATATCAACAACTAGCATTGCAAGTTCCATAACTGGAGACTTAAATGTATGAATAGCTGGATATAAGTTGTAGGAGATCCCACAATTTGGAACCATAGAAATGAAACATTGTCAATTACAAGATCTCCCTTAATGGAGATAAACAAGATTCAAGATAGACTAGACAAGATTTCATACTACGAGATTACAAGATGAGAAGGCAAGATGGTGAGGAGCTAGACTAGAGAAGGTTGGAACAAGGAACTAAGAGAGAACAAGAATTGGAACTTAGAAGGTACTTGCTTGAAGATTGTGACTCCTTGAGCTCCTAAGCTTGGCATTGGCAAAATTGAGGGACTCTATGGATAACCTTTCCTCTTATAGGTGTTGGAGGGCTGATTCGAATGATAACATCATCATTGATATCAAAACAAGGTCTTTGGATGTCGAAATAAGGCATAGTCCATTGTGTTTGTGATCTTTTTTCCCCTTCAATGCAAGGTGAGGTGGAAAGCTGCGTAAGGTATGGTACAAATACTATACGTATGGAACACACATTTGTACTGAACGATTTTTAGGTACATAGCCAATATGTACCATTTGTAAAACATAAAACTAAATTTAACAATCTTGCAATTTAAAACTCATGTAATCTATCCTCCACAAAATGTATTTGTATGTTTGTAAGTACATACTTTGTATGATCATGATTTTTATTGATGTTTTGACTTTTGACGTTAAGTGGACCTCTAACAAGTATGGTTAAACATTTATGACGTTTCCCTACATGGTCTCTTTTTAAAAAATTGAAAAGCAAATATATATACTATTTTTGTGCACACATTACATATTTCAACAAAATAAACATTTTTTTCCACATTCATAGATAAAAGACGATAAAAAATCATAGTGAGTTAACATTAACACGTTGCATGCATAACACATGTCATAGCTTGTAGGTTGTAGTAAAAAATGTTAATAACTTTAAAGATATGATATCAATCATCAAATATCATCAAGCTGAATATCCTCCTCTCTTACATCATCATCATGAGAAGCATCATCATCATCATCATCTATATCACCATCAACATCATCATCATCATCATGTGCAAGAAGAGAATTGACATCTATCAATGCGAGTCTCTCAAGTATGAGAGAAGTAGAATCATACATACTTCACCCTTGCTCTTTTGTAATGTGAGAAGTCTATCATTATCTTTTCATGTTCAATCATATCAAGTGTGACTTCCATCTTCTCAAATCCTCTCTCTTTAAGTTTAGTTGCAAGTCATAAGTTGGTATGAATGTAGAACAACTTTTCTATATTCATTGGGAGCAGTTTATTCCTCAATTTTGTATGTCTCAAGTAGAAAGTACTCCGATTTCCTTCACAAGGAGAAGCACAAGTTCCTTGTGAAAGAATACATAAAGCAAGCCTTTGCAAATTGTGCATACGAGCCCCAAACAATTCCCACCACTTCAGTGCATAGTGCATTCTCTTTTTCATCTCTAGTAAGAGGCCTTTGATATGTACCTTTAATTGATTTATACTTATCAAGCTTATCCATTAGAATCCCTTGCTTTCCAAGATCTCCATGTGTATAGCACTCAAGGACATCCATCCAACCATCATTAACTTCTCCATCATCATCCGAGCATTTTTCTCTCTAAATAGGGTGGAGAACATAGATTATTGCATGCAATGGAGAATGCATTGTCTCCCATCTTTTCACACACAAACACTAACTTGTTAACCATCAATATGGGTCATTTCCTCAATCATTCTATCTATCAATTCATAAACAACACCCATGGTATCCTCTTCTCTATATGTTAAATGTAATACTTTCAAAATAGGGGGACATATGCTTACAATCTCTTGTGCACATCTCTAAAAAGATGCACTTAAAACAATAGATAATACATCTTCAATTTTTCTTGTTTGGCATACTCTTTTTCTACTATACTCAATTGAAACCACCGTGGATCTCAATCCATTATGCAATCCAAGGTGGTACGGAACATTTGGTACGGCACGTACGGTACGCGTACGGAACGCGGTGCCGTACCAAACGTCAGGATATGGAACGGTATGGAACGTTAACTTATTAATTAGTTCAAAAACTATATATATATATATATATATATATATATATATATATATATATATATATATATATATATATATATATATATATATATATATATATATATATATATATATATATATATATATATATATATGTGTGTGTGTGTGTGTGCATGCATACATGCATGTAAAGTGTATACATTCAATGTGCATTGTAACATGCATGCACTATATATGTGTATGCATGTATGTATGCGTGTACATATGAATGTATGCATGCATGTATGCTCTAAGTTCTCACTCTTATGTGACATTTTAGTACTTAGTACATGTGCAACATAGCACCATAGGTTTTGTGTGACATCTATATGAGTGTGCACTGTGTATGCACTAATGGTCTTTGGAGTAGGCCTATGAGAGAGAGCTCACCAGCTCCTAAGGCAAGTCGCCATTGGAAAACCACGGGGTATTGTTTTTGTAAGTCTAGGTTCCATACATTTTTTGGAACGTTGGTGCGGAACCAAAAGCGCTGAACCATAAAAGTTGTTTGGAACGAGTTCCAAACCAACTATGATGCAATCTCTCATCCAACAAGTTTGCTAACATGATATGTAAGCAAATCTAGTTTCTGCAAGTTTGAGAAGATCGTTTGAAGAATGTTTTCTAAATAGAGCAAGTATGGTGGGCTTCATAGTTACGAAAGTAGTGACTTCTAGAGCTTGGTTCAATATTGGCTTCACCCGGGCAAACCCACCAATATCCTCGAACAACAAATCAATGCAATGGCATATTTATTATTGTTGGAAGTGTGGTAGGCCCAAGCAATAATCATAGCCTAAATCCAAGATCTTTCCAACACTTGAACCTTAAAACATAACACACCTTGACTTAATCAAGAGAGATAGATACCAACAGAGAAGCAAGAAGACAATCATAAAAGAGCAGCAGCTTAATGCTTCTACACACACTAATTAAATGCAAAATGTCATTATACATTGTGTGTAATGATACATAACTTGAATGTAGGCTGATTCTAAAGGTTCTAGGTACAAAAGGTAGTGAGAGAGTGTCTAAAAGGCATCATGTGAGTGAATACGTGCAAAAAGAAGTAAACGAATTGTTAAAACAGTTAATACAGCAAACTCTAATATGAAGTTAGGACTTCTCTGATGTAGAGCGGCAGCAATGGTCACTTCTTGCGATGAAGTAGTAAGCAAACACCCATTATAGCAACAACACATGAAGAAACTCTAATTTAGACACTACAACTTTTCAAAATCAGCACGCACAAGAAGAAGAAGCAAGGGTAGGTTGCCAAAACGCCTTCAAATTTTCATACTCCTCTAAGTACTCCTCGTAGCTCTTAATCCTAGATCTCGTAGCTTGTGTAGCTTAGGTATTAATGCTTCTAAGTGCCCAATAAGCCCCGGGCTCCTTATATAAGTTTCAAGTCCCTCGTGAAGATCTCCATGAAAAGCATAAAAAATTGTTTGAAAAGCTAAAAAATCATAAAACATGCGTGAGTTTTTCTGTTCTTATGCATGAGCAGCTTTTGCACTTTCAATTTGCTTTTTAGGAGTAAAAATCTGGTCGCTCAACTTTTGGGACTAATTTGAGTTGTTTTCATAAAAAAATCTGAACCGCTAATTAGGTATGAGTGAAAAGCACATGAAAAGCAAAAATTAGGGTTTGACCTTTGGTTGACTTTTTGATGCTTGATGGTGTGATGCTATATACCATTAGAAAGCTCTCAGAGAGTACCTTCTAATAATCCAACGAAATTTTGACTAAGTACTAAAATTAGGGTTGCTGGATTGTTGGCCATTTTAGGGCATTCTGACATTGTTTTCCAACATAGTTTGTGTAAAAAATATATGGGAATTCTTGCTTAACCGGATAACCCACCTTTACACAATTTGTTACATTGTTCATGCATATTTGGACAACATTTTCAGGTCTAATATCTTTGATAGCTTCTTTCAAAATCTCAAAGATGTACTCAGCCCTTTTTCTCTTCACATGAAGTGTCCATATATCTCGAAAACATGCTTTCATAAATGCAACCGACCAAAATATTGATGATTGGTCGATTCCTAGCATCATACCAACCATCACACATTGTGATGGAGCAAGTCACTTTTTATGAACATCACTTCATCATAAAGAGGATGTGTATACAAGTGATGATATGATGATGGTTTACAAGAAGAGCCCACACGATCAATTGCATTAACCATATCAAGAAAGTAAAGGGCTTTTCACTTCCGAAACGATATGTGTTCTGTAGAAAAGAACCTACAAAGAGCGTTGTTTGCATGAGCTTCCCAAGCCTTGCAAAGGTCCTTAAGTTCTTCTCTTTTGGGATGCATGAAAAGTGGAAGTATCACCACATGGCTGAGATGCATAGATTTCATCATGATCATTAAACTTTGCACTTTCATTTGCCAAAATATCCTCATGTGAATGCATCACATGGACATTAGAGCATGACCCACTTGCTCGAAATGATTTTGCAAGTAATTTTCTACATGCTTCCGGTATATTTTGGAGAGCTTGAGTACATCTGTCAACTCAACCTTTGAGGCCAAGAATGTGTTCCCTAATTCGGTTTGCTCTTCCATCCCATTCAAGGCCACAAAACTTGCATCTACATGTCCAATTCCCTTTTGGCAAGGCTTTGACCTTGTCCACATACTCCTATTCTCCATCGACTTTCTTTTGCATCCACAAATATAGAAGTCAAACAATCAAATCATTAAGCATGAACATGTGACATGCCATAAATGATATAAATGCCATATGCCATAAATGATATAAATGTCATATGCACATTCATCCATGCACATGCCATATATGATAATGCATGCTAATGAACTTTAGTACATGCATAAACACTGACAAAGGGTTCAATGTATTGTAGTACATTGTTATACAATACATATGTGACATACATGCATATTCATTTATCATTTATGGCATGCCACATGAGCATAGATGAAATCATGAATATGCATGTCATTTATGTACTGTAGTATGGCATAAGTGACATATGCACGTACTACACTACACATGTAAATCTTTGCTTCCTGCATATGACATTTATGTGTGTTGTACATAAATGCAATATGGCATTTATGTGTGATGTACATAATTGCAATATGCAAGGAGTAGAGATTTACGTATATACTATACTACATGCTTATTCATTTATCATTTATGGCATGTCACATGTGCATAGAGGAAATCATAAATGTGCATGTCATTTATGTACTGTAGTATGCCATACATAAATGTTGCCAAAGATGTGCAGTAGCTTTGGGAGTGGATAAATTGCACTCTATAGCCTGTTTAGGTTGGGCTTAGAGGCTTGGGAAGTTTGAGAACTGTAGTGCAACATGTATAGAACAAAGCAAAATCCCAAAATGGACCGATTTTGCATTTGGGCAGATTTACACATGGGGAAAAAAAGAAAGATCAGTAACCTATTTCCGATGGAGCCATTAGTAACGAGTCAAAAACATCGGTTAAAACGGACTTTGACGCGTCAGAATCCAACCTCGAGTACAGATATGCCATGGAGAGAGATAGAGAGGTTTAGATAGAATCACATCTATGCTGAATTGTTTCCATTGTCCCTTGTAACCTTTGCTCATATCCTTGCAAGGAAGTCCATGCGAGTTGGTGCCAACCAAAGGGTACCTTTGAGGAGCACTTAGGGAGGTAGATTGGTTGTATTCACTCTATCTTGTAATTGACTTAGTGTTTTCATTGGTTGTATTCACTCCATCTTGTAAGTGTTCATTCCAGGAGAAATGCATTTGTGGTCCTTGCATCTACACATAATTTCACCATCTACATGTATGTGTATGTATGTATGATGAGAGAATATGTTTGTTTTTGATATGCTTTCCATTTTTACATACGACTTGGATTTGTTTAGTATGCTCTAACAAGATATATGTTATTGAAGAGTTACACTAGGTCGTCATGTGCTTGTAAATGATTTTGATCCATTGTAGTGACATCTCATGTAGAGGTTTCCACTAGCTATGCATACCGCGTGCTCAGGGTGTTGAACTTGATAATGATATATTAGTTGATAGTGAGTCATAGTTTAACTCATGTGATATTGCCATATTGACTCTTTGACATTTGTATTTAGTACCCATTAGTTTAGTGCAATGTATTATGTGCTTTGTGATCATGTGGCATGAGTCTTGATTGGAACTTGTGACTTGTCATTCATAAGATGTGAGTTATGAACTTTGATTCTTGAAATTTGTAGTTATTAGTATGATAATTACTATTTTAATCTATGATAGATTCATGGAATGATGGATGTTTGGCATTTCAAATTTTATGCTTGACGACGTGCTAGTGGTATTTTAATGTTTAAATTTTGATATGATTTAGAATGTATGTACTATGTAGCATGTGAATTGTGATGATTGTGCCATGTAATATGTACTATGATCTATCTTCTATGTGGTGTTACTATTTGAATGTAGTATGGACTATGCACTATCAAAATCTACATTCTAGTTTCTAATAATGACTTGTCAATCAAGACTTAGAACTCAAATCCTAAGTTGTAAGTTTCAACTTATGACTTCTAAGTCTCAGATTACACATACTCACATGTTATTGTCAATTGAATCTTGAAAGTTGATTATGATAAATGATGATTAAAATTACAAATTTGAAGTTTAAGCTTTGAAGTTTTCACACATAATTCTTGATTCTTGAATCTTGAATTGTGCCATGTGAATGTGTGTCATGTATTATGTATAATGTAACAAATTACAATGATTTTACATATGTGACATATCCATATTTTATTGTCATATGAAACTTGAAAGTTGAAACTTTGTTGCTTTGAGATTTTAAGATGAAATTCGAATTGATGTGGTATGTAACTATAGTAGATACATAATAAATATAATATAGTTCATCATCTAAACCATTAATATGAAATAGTTAACCGAGAAGCTAGAACTTGATGTTAGAACCTTCAACCGTTGATATTTCAATTTCTGATTTAGATTATTTACAATTATATATAGCGTATAGGCAATAAATGTGCATTTTGTGGTATATTCCTCAATTTCTATCATGATTCATATCCCAATCCTTAGATACAAGAAGGGAAAAAAAAGGCTCAATGTTTTTGTAGCGTCCACTCCCAAATGTTGTGGGGTTGGCAATGCATTGGCAACAAGTTGCCTTAGATGTTTCATGTTGCCAATAACCTTACTCCCAAGGTTACCTAACAATTGTCATTAGGAGCCTTTTCTTTGACAAAATTAGATACCATGCCCAAGGATCTCACCTCCCTATCCCATATTAGTATGAACTTCTCTATCTTCAGGGAGCAATTAATGAAGATGTTGATGATAATATCCAAAGATTCCTTCCCTTATATCGAGGTTGGGCATTGTAGCAATGAGAAGATGCTTTTGGTTTTGTTTCCCTTTAGATAAATGGTATAGTTAATACGAGGGTGGGCACCTCTTGACATGGGAGGAGCTGAAAACAACTTTTGTCCTAACATTCAAGTTGGGTAACTTGGAATGCATTTTTGATCATTAACAATCTGAATCTGAAGAGTGAAAGGGTTGGAATATGGTGCTGAAGGGGTAGAGGACACGCGTATGTGCCTCAGAAGTGGAGGCGCTGGGTAGAAATAGAGGCGCAACTGCTTGGAGACAGAGAGAGAGATAGTTGACCATTTTTTGGAGAGGGGCTGAAATGATTGAGCAGCCCTAAAGTCTTATTATTGAGTTATATTATATAGGACCCTTTTAGGGTTGGCCAAGTTCACATTGAACTTGGCCCAAAAATAAAGAATAAGTGACATAGCCTTTATAAATACGCCTATACACATGTATACACTATAAAGGGGTCATTTAGGACTTTACCCATCAACCTCCCACTTAAAGGCATAAATGGCGACTTTAAGCTAAGTGACTCCCACCATCTGTATACATAATTGATATTGTGCTTTGGGTAAGCACTTAGTGAGAACATCTGTAGGGTTTTGTGATGTATGGACCTTAACCAATGTGATAAGGCCATCCTCAAGCACTTCTCGAATGAAGTGATGTCGCACATCAATATGTTTTTTGCGTGCATGGAACATGACATTGTTTGCCAAACATATGGCACTCTGGCTATCACGACCAAGAATAGGTGCTCTGTCAGGCAAACCAAACTCACTGCAAAGATGTGCTAACCATATTACTTCCTTGGAAGCCTCAGTGGCTGAAATATATTCAGCCTCAATAGTAGACAAAGCAACAATCTTTTGCAGTGTGCTGCACCATGATACAACACCACCTGCAAGAGTGAAAACATAGCCACTTGTGGATTTCCGTGTATCCACATCACCTTCCATGCCAGAATCATTGAATCTCTTCAGCTCTAATGGGTCCTTTCCATAACAGAGGCATTTGTCTTTAGTCCCTTTCAAGTACCTCATAATGGACTAGTTGAAAGGGTTGGAATATGGTGCTGAAGGGGTAAGGACGTGTGTATGTGCCTCAGAAGTGGAGGCACTGGGTAGAGATAGAGGCGCAATTGCTTGGAGAGAGAGAGAGATAGTCGACCAGTTTTTGGAGAGGGGCTGAAATGATTGAGCAGCCCTAAACTCTTATTGAGTTATATTATATAGGACCCTTTTAGGGTTGGCCAAGTTCACATTGAACTTGGCCCAAAAATAAAGAATAAGTGACATAGCCTTTATAAATAGGCCTATACCCATGTATACACTATAAAGGGGTCATTTAGGACTTCACCCCAACAAAGAGGACACCTTTTTGGAGTTGATGACAAGAACATGGACCTTGATGGCTTGCATGTTCAACGCTCTTGAAGAATTCATGATCAAGAAGTGGATTGAAAATTTCTTTCTTAAGACATATTAATAAAAGTCTGACTCAATTGAGACTTGACACATTCTTAAATGAATTTGTAGCGGTAGCATAAGCACACATCGATTTTTTGGAGAAGCTCATTAGTAAACCATGTGGTATGGGGATGAATCTATGTATCCTATTATGCAACCATCATGGGAAGCTGAGGCTTTAACTCCAAAAGCCTTGCAAGAGGAGAATACATCATTAGAAGGGGTGCATAACGTCATAGATGCATTCATAGATTCTACAAGAATTTGGGGAATTTGTTTTATGAAAGTGGTAAGTATTGAAATTGTTAGGCCAAGAAGCAAGATTGATACAAGAGTAACTCAAATACACACCAAGAGACCATACATACATGTAATGAATAACAAATTATAATAATGTTTCCAAAAATTAAGAGTACCCATGTACAAAGATACAATAAAAACCTAGTACAAACCTCTCACTCTCATACTAACCAAAGAGAGCCTTTCAACGTATGTGAGGCAAAGGCTATGGGTGTAGAGTCTAGGGATGAAGTTGAAAGAAGGTTGCCCAATCTCCTTCTCCAAGTGTATTGCTGTATGGCTGCATACATGCGCGTGCGCGCGCGCACACACACACACACACACACACACACACACAGAGACACACATAAAGAGAGGCACACACTTCCAAGGCTGAGATAGAAGTTGTGCAAGCCGTCCAAGATAGGTAGGCTTTGCACCCTCCAAGAAAAAGCAAAGATTAGCGATGAGATTGATGTACATGCCTTGTGTTATCATAAGGTATTTATAGGATAACAAGGGGAGGCGATTTCTTTTGAAAATCAGCTTTTTGGATGCTTTATTTTTTCGCATATCAACATGAGAGTTACACATGACAACTTCTGGATTATTAATCTGCATGCATTTAATCTAAAAGCTAGTCAATGGCTTTAATGATAGTTGCTTTTCAACTTGAATGTGACTTTGTGTTAAGTTTGGCCTTTTAGAAGAAAAAATTAGGGTTTGACTTATGAGGGTCTAGATGAAGTTTGATAAGGGCAAATAGGGTATCAATAGAAAGCTGTTGTTTTTTAGGCCCATAATTAGAGTAAAACAGAGAGAGATAGACAATAGAGACAAGAGACACACACTTACAATATGGCAAGAGGAGCAACAATGAGCTCCAAAATAATTCTACTATACAAAGGAAAACTTACAAGATAAGCTCCTAGCTATGAGAACACTTAGAGCTCAATATGGAAGTGTACAAGATGATGATATAAGCCAATGCCACCAAGGGATGGGGTAGGTCTTGAGAATGATGGTTTCCTCGAGACGAGGACGAAGCCTAGGTGTCACAAGGACACGTCCCCATGTACGACACTAAAAAAATGTTGGTTTTTCAAAGTATCAAATGAAAGTCATTTACAATGAATGGTTTATATATAAAAAGCCCAATAAAACAGAACTGTAGAAAAATGTGTTCTTAAGTGAACACATGTATGAAACACGTTGAACATTCGAAGTTGACTTTCGAGTCAAGAGACATAATACTATGGGCATCGATTTATTGATAATTTGTTTGGACAAAGTATAAAAAGTCATATGTATTTCATCATGTCAAATACTACATCATTATTGTCATCATATTATTATATACATAAGAAGAATTAAAACTCAATGATTATGTGACATATCACATTATCATGAGAACAAATGTTAAAGACTCAAACGTCAAGACTCAAAACTCACTTGTGTCATGTTAAAAAAGATAGTAGATGTGTAGGTGTGTATACCCTATCAACTATGCATTTTTTGTAATTCTTCCTATCTTTCGTTTGCATTTTGTGCTAGGTTCGCAGAGCTTCTTGTGAGTTCACGCTCGTGGTGTGTGTGCATTGTGGGGTGCGTGTGTGAGCATGTATTGATTTGCAGTTCTATACCCACTATCGGGCACTGATGACGATAGTAGGGATGTCATAGTATTGGGTCGATACTATGCATAATGGAGCTGATATCTATATAGTCTTGTGGTTGACTACCATGAGCTTATAGTTGCACTTCCATTTGAGGGTGAATTTGGGGTTTGCTTGGATTCATTTTGGTATATATAGTAGATAAGAACTTTGAAGAGAGGGCTTAAGCATATGGAGGGGGTTGCTTAAGCCTCAATATGCAAGGCTGAAGGGAAAGGCCAAGCATAAAAGGCTGAAGTTGAAATGTGTGTTTGAGCCTTGAAAGCTGAGGTGTCATAAGTGACAAAGTCTCTTTTAATGGTTGTAATAGGCTTGGAAGAACCTTCTAGAACCTACAACCTATGTGTTAGGTATTCAAGCTTCAAACTTGAAGTTTTGTAATCAAGAAAACCTTCAATTTTCAGGTCCGTCCCCACATAGGCATCCCCATATAGGTCCATCACATGAAACTGTTCTCGGGTTGTGTCCTCATGGTAGACACTTGTTATGTGAGTGTGCAAGGGGATGCCAACCATCCCGATTGGGCGTCCTCATAAATATGTTTTGGGGGTGGCATCTTGGCATCCATAGGGCCGAGGGGAACGTCTCCCTTTGACTATGATATAAGCCGTATATATTGGCAAGGGTGTGCTCCATAAAAACATGCGTTAAAACTGTTTAAAAACTAAAAAAACCATCCTTTATGATTCATGGCCCGAAATCGAGAAGTGTGTTTTTTTGGTTATTGTTATATTTTTTTAATTACCTCGTGGGTTTATTATGAACCCTTGGATAAGATGCTATAAGATTATGACAATTGCCATTTGCTTTTGACCATTAAAAGCTTCTTTTCAACTTTGACCTGAATTTAGGGTTTGACTTTTGATCATCTATAAGCTTCCAAATACCCAAGTCTTATATATGGTTGGATAGTTCTCAAAGAGCTCTTCTTGAATATGTAATAAAAATTTATGAGGACCATCTCTCAGAAATGGGATCATTTTTGATCATTCCCAAATTTGTGACCTTCAAACTTTATGACTATCTACTGCCATTTGAGATCCCTAGTGGAAGGTTGGTCATTTTTCTAACAATCACCTCCTAACTTGACACTATGGGAATGTACTAGGTAAGTATATTTGTTAACTGTTGAGGTTATTATTATCAATGAGTTAGGTACTTGTTTAATTTTGAAATCATGCTAATCATTCACAAACAAAGATCTTAGACATAAAGAACACTCTCATAGCACACGTCACAAAGAGAAATCACACATCCCCACTCTTCTCAACCAATTACTATTTGGAAGGATAGAGACAAATACAAGATGCAATGTAAAGAAGGTAGAGTTTAGACTCAAACATACTCTCGAGATTATCAAGGTTGGTGAGTTCTTTTCAAATCAAGCTTATATGCCCTCATCTACATCTATCAAATGTGCACACACACAGATGATATGATCTAACATGCAAGCTTCTTCAGTCACTTACCCAATCCCATTTTCATGCTTCATCTTCTTTCTTCTTCTTGAAACAAAATTTTGCTTTGTGTTTTACCTATGGATCTTGCATGTATTGAGTGTATAGTAATCTCTCTCTTTGTGATTTGTCTTTCCACAATGTTTTCACTCCTTGAATTTTTTTTTTCCCCCTTTTGATTGTAAATATACTTTCTTTGCCTTTTTCAGCTTTAAATCTTTCCTCCTTGTGTATGGCTTCCATTACTCTATCAAGATTAAGATGAGACTTCTTTTGCATAATATTGACAATCATGTTGTAAAAAGAGGGTAGACCCTTAAATAAAACTACTATTGCTGTTGGTTCTCTAATTGGATGATCCATCCTAGTTAGAACTAAATAGCTCTTAAACTTGTTGATGTACTCTGCCACTAATGTTAAACTACTCATCTCTAGTTGATAAAAGGAAATAAGAAGTGATACAAGAGATTCTTGGGTCTTTGTACCAAATATTTGCTCTAATTTAATCCAAGCTTCACCTGCACTTTTAATACCTACAATTTGATGTATATATTCATTACTCAAACTCATACATATGGTGGACAAAGCTTTCTATTTCTAGATATAGCTATCGCATTTGGGCCTTGACTTATGTTGAAGCCTCTCTTGTTGGAGGACTAGTTGCCCCTCTTGCTTGGGTACGTCCAACTCCACTTGATGAGGATGACAAAGCACTTTGAGCCTAGGACCTATAGAATGCTGGAGGTACTGCTGTAAATAAACCAATTCCTCCTTGTTCAAGTCTCTTTACCTCCGCTTCAACCTCATTCTATAGATCGGTGATCATGAGATAATCTAAGAGACGTGTTTGCCATGTTTGGAAATTGTTTTTCGCTAAAGCGATCTACTAGTACCATGTTGGAGGTTGCCATAATCTCTCAATCAAATACTTAAGCAAGTAGGTTGCACAAGTAAATACTCTACACACTTACTCTCGTGCACAGATACCAATTGTTCGTTTTTTGGCCCACAATTAGAATAAAAGAGAGCGATAGAGACAATTGAGACAAGAGAGATACACTCATAATCTGGAAAAAAGAGCAAAGAATAGCTCCAAAATAACTCAACTATACAAAAGAAAACTTACAAGCTCCAAGCTATGAGAACACTTACAACTCAATATGGAAGTGTACAAGATGATGATATATGCCCTATATGAGGTGTCTTTGTATAGGCAACGATACCCTCTATAAAACCATGCATAAAAGCTATTTGAAAACTTAAAAAGCCTTGTTCCATTATTTGCGACGTGAAATATGGAAGTGCTTTTTTTTTTGGGTATTTTATATATATATATATATATATATATATATATATATATATATATATATATATATATATATATATATATATATATATATATATATATATATATATATATATATATATATTTTATTACCTCACGGGTTGATTATAAAGGTTTGGATAAGATGCTATAAGATAATGATAGTATCATTTGCTTTTGATCATAAAACCGCTTTTCAACTTGAAATTAGAGTTTCACTTTTGATCTTCCATATTTTGCCAAATACCTAAGTGTCATATATGGTTGGATAGCTCTCAAAGAGCTCTTTTGGAATATGTAATAAAAATTTTTGACCATTCTTGATTTTGTGACCTTCAAACTTTATGACTTAATCAACTGCCATTTGAGCTTCCTAGTGGAAGTTTGCTCGCTTTCCTAACAAATGCTCTCCTTGAGTAGAATTAGTTAGAATAAGTAGCTTTCGTAAATCTAAAACGAAAAAAATGCCAAATTTTGAAGTCCTCAAAATTGTAAGTCCAAAAAATAATATGTACAATATTTACAAATGGAGTTTTTCTCCTACAAAAATATGGTGCAGTTTATGTTTTAACTTGGGCTCCTTCATGTAGGAGTGCCCATATAGTATGATTTGTAAGTTGTGTAAAGGCCGGACATGATAGAGAAAATGCCAATTGTCAAATGATGCCCCCTCATCTTGTATTCGTCTTCAAGGGGTCACTATACCAAGGACAAGACCATCCGAAGCACTCAAGGAATGCCTTCAACAACAACAATGATGGTAACTTCTCCCCCTTTCATATATAGGAAAGTGGAGTACATCCATGTAAGAGGACACTAGTGTCCTTAACCATGGATGACTAGTTAGTAGTACCATACAAGAGAGAGAATCAAACAAGATGAAGAAGCAATCGAACATGTGGAAGAACATGATTTATTGAAATGGCTTATTGCTATGAAATCATTATCGTGCTATTAACTATGATAGGTGGCCTCTTGTCCACATGCTAGAAGAGAAGAGAGCAACCAAGTAGGACCATAGTTCAATCACGAAAGCTACTTATCGATAAAAGCAATGCTAGTTATCATGCACACTCCCTTTTTTGAAACCTCTCCTCAAAGACAAACATCTTAAGAAACTTGTTATTAAATGCGGTTTGGTTGCTCGACAATCCTCTTGCATTGTGCTTTGATCCTATTTTTTCGCTCTTCAGAATTTTCACATTCTTGTAAGTATGTTCAAATCTTACCTCGTGCTTTCCTACATTGCACTCCTTGTTCCTATTCCCCTAGTATCAATTGCTCCCCTATCTTGTGCCTAGTCTTGGTTTTCTCTTGTGGAGGGCGAATCACTCCTTTTCGAAAGCTCTAAAGCCATATTCTAAATTACCATTTCTATGTAACTTCAGACTTATCCACTCTATTGGTGAAAGCACTTATAGCAATAAAAGAGCTTTGAACTTAATTTGTAGATAGGATTCCTTAAGACCTTTTTCAAAATTATTCTTTTGCTTGCCCACTTATCTTACTTTCCATTACTTTGTCTAAATCCTTTATGCTGCTTATTTGCATTGCTTTTCATCCTCTCTTTCTTTGTAATGTTCACCTTCTATATTTGGATTCTGGAATAACCACCATGGTTAATCTGCTAACAAAAGAACAATCAACAAGCTATGAAAATTAATTGTAGATTATTTCAAATTGTGCGGTGTCTTTATAGCATAAAACTAGAAGACGTTTCATTTGTATTTATATATTAAGAGCATCTCAAATGTATCTATATATAAGTTTTTCACACGACTGAAAATGAAGTAAACATCCTTAATTGAAGATACATGACACATTGTAGGAACATTAGCAGGTAATTGTGAGCCGATCTGCAAAAAGCAGGTCTTGTGCAAAGATCTGTTATAAGGCATGACACAGATCTGATGTGAACCTCAGCAACTGCAAGCAGATCTAATGCTTTAGAAAAAGCACGAATTTGAGCAACTACAGACAGATCTGATGTGATTTCATGTACACGCATGCATGCATGTGTGCCGTGAAAGCGCGCGCGCGCGCGCGCACACACACACACACACACACACACACACACACACACACACACACACACACACACACACACACACACACACACACACACACACACACATACACACACACTCTCTCTCTCTCTCTCTCTCACATGGAGGGAGGGGAGGGAAGAGGGGAGGGGGGAGAGGGAGGTAGGCAGGGAGGGGGGAGGGAGATCGGATCTTTATTTATTTATTTTATTTTCAATCAAAGAGTTTACTCCATCAGAGCTCATTTTTTCTTCCAAACTGTTCAAAGTTGTACCATACTACACATACTATTCAAACTCATTCCTATTGTTCTTGGCAAGCTGCAACCATGGAATGTGTATACAAAATTAGCCTTGCTTTCGGGGGGGGGGGGGGGGGGGGGGGGGGGTGTGTTTTGAGGCAAGAGCAGGTTCTATTTTCATTGGAAACAGTATTCTTACACAGCTGCTGATTATGGCAGGATCGGTGAAGAGCAGACATCAGAAGATGCTGAGGATGGACCTCCAGAGTTGCTATTCATCCATGGTGGCCATACAAGTAAAATCTCAGACTTCTCTTGGAGCCTCCAGAAGGACTGGTTGATTGCAAGTGTTGCTGAAGACAACATACTTCAAATCTGGCAAATGGCTGAGAGCATTTACCGAGATGATGAGTTGGGTTAGTTGGGTGAAAACTAGTAAGTATTCAAGCAGGCCATCATGTAATCTGCAGGTGACTGTAAAATGCTTGTATAGTTCTTAGCCATAATTCATGAAAGTATATACACATAGGTTTTAGATTTATAACATAGTCTCCAACCACATGCTTGAAATAGTCCATGGATCTATTTTCATGCAGCCTTATAGTACATGCTTAAAATAGACCACGGATCTATTTTTATGCACTCTGTACTCCTTAAAATGGTTAATACGGGAGGAGATAAGCATGCACTTTGACAGCATGTATCTAGAACTGTGTATGAAATTGGTAGACAATCCTTGGCTGTTCAAATGACTTTGAAGCAATGTCAGACACTCTTTCCTTGATTGCCCTTAATGTAGCCTTCAGGTGGAGTACAGCCAGTAACTCAGTGGGGAACTTGCAGATTCTTTTTCATGTCACGTAGGCACAATTTGTCATTACAATTCTTGCTTAAATAAGCTCTTGTATAGGTACTTAACCACTTTCAATGCAATTGAATGCTTAAATAGGAATTTATGTATCTCTGTATCTGCATAATATTTTACATCAAGTTAATTGATCAACCCTTGTATCAAGAAAAATATAGAGCTTATTGCTTTCTGGTATGGGCAACCAGTAAACATGAATTAAAGCCTTGTCTGTATGTAGGCTCGGGCTTGTTAGAACTCTGTAAGCAGAAGCATCTGGAAGTTTTCATTAAATCTGACCAGCTTTAGACAGAATGGCCATTTGATGTCTCTGCAAGTTACTCTAGTCCTTCGATTGAGGATTATATTGACAGTAGGATTGTTGATTGCATTGATTATCAAGTTCGCAAATCTTTCAGATGATCATTGTTAATTGCAGAGCACATAAACAAGACTGGAAGGACCTCACTGGAGACATGTATATGTGATGCTCAGCCTTAGAAAAAGGCTTGAACTTGCTAGATCCATTTAAGCAGAAGCATCACTGAAGTACTCATTAATTGACACCAGCCATAGAAGTCCATTTGATGCCCTTGCATGCTATTCTAAATTATTCGATTCGTAATTGTGTTACAGCATAGTGCAAAGGTGAGATTTAAATCGTAGATTCAAATCGGGATTTTAATCTTTTAAACCATAGAGATCTCTTAAAAATGAAAATAAAAATTGAGGTTTTATTAATCTTGAGTGATTTTTATTTTATTTTGTACTTCGACATTCATCATGGGCCTTCATGGCATGTAAAAGTCTCTCCAAATCTCATTAGGAATAGCAATTACTATAATTTGAGGGATACCCCATAAAAGAGATTACATTTCTCTGTAAGCACATTCACTCTAGGTGTTTTATCATTATCTAAATCCAGGTGAGCTAAGGAAGTTCTTGATAATCAAAGTTTTTGCCAAAGACTATTCAATGGCTAGGATAATGGCTGAACATAGGAGGGAATGGAATCCATATCTTAAATCTACTACAAAGAGTGGCTAGAAGTACCCATCACTTTTTCCAAGTATGATAGTATCTTTCACTTTTTCAAAGTTTGGTGGCACAAACAAAACGAGATACTGGTATCAGAGATCATTCATCACCCAAAAGCAAAACAATATTTTGAGCACAGAACTCAAGAAATGCTTTGATAAGCAACCAATGTCCGTATGTATGCATTCTTTAAAATTGCAAAATCATGTACAAATTCATTATCCATACCAAACTATCCTCATGAAAAAGATCCTTGTGAATGATATTTATAATTAAAATATTCCCTCCAAATATATCTTAACATATAAACTAGGAAGTCATTCTTGAAGAATGCATAATACGACGAGTTATGGACAAGACTTAGAAAAAAAAATTATGACGAAAAATTGTTCTTAAAGATTTAAACAGCGATTGAGATTTTTAGGACTCGAAAAAATAAAAATTGTACGATCTTTTAACTATTTTTGACAGTTGGATTAATAATTGCATGACTTTCAACTTTACAAAACTATGAGATGATCATGTTAAATAACAACAATTAAAGAAGAATGGAAGTAGAAGGATCTGATTGGAGGTATGCATGTGGATGCCATTTTAAAAAATGTATATTCATAAGGATAGAATTAGAAGGATTTGATGTCACATCGTACACCTTCTCTCAGGATTATTTTATTTCATGCCAATTCGAGTGTCGATCTTATTGGATGCTCGATTTAGATAGGGTTCGATTTTGAATGGCAGTACCTTACACAGTAATTTTGACCTGTTGAAAGTAGTTTCCTGTCATTAGACTTTTAATCTGGATACACCTTGGCAATACAAAGTGGTGCAACTTACAACCATGAAGCATCACTGTGTGGATGGATTTATGGATGGGACACTGTGAATTAAATTTCCTGGGCGAACCATACGTATCATGGTGATCTTCCCATTTTCGATCTTGATGCAGTTCCCTCCTATGAAGGGAGTCAGTTGAGAGATGGGCGGGAAGTTTGTCCAAGCTTTCATGTGACAGATTAAAGAACTCCAAGTATGCAAGTGATACAAAATACCGAAGTTCATGAGTAGATGATTGTTCATTACCAACGTTTTTTGATACTCACACATCGTTGGGGAAGTTGAAAAAAGTAATGGAGAATTATTCACCAATTATTCTGAGCAAGTTAAATTCAAATGCACCTTAGTATCACAATACAGTTGGTGCTAAGTCTTCAAGAGTTGCAACTTTATTGGCTACTTCTTGGGGGTACTAATCGTGAATACGTATGTTATTTTGCTTGAAATGGAATCGGTAGAGTCGATTAATCAACACTAATGCCAATTTATATATCTAGGAGCACAGCTGTGTTCGAATGATATGTAAGCTGCAGTCAGTATTATTGAAGCCTCATCTCCATGTACTGAACGAACGCAGAAAATGAAAGCTGGGTTGACCGCCAAAATCTGAAATATCTTAAAGTACAGATCAAGTAAAAGTGAAGAAAATGCATGCGAAATGTAAAAATAGGAGTCACGTATATCCGCGCAATTTCTTATAAAAATATGTTCCTCAATCCCTATACCCTACGTCAAATTCATAGCTATATTTGGGAAGGGTCTTTGTATTAGTCTATAACCTTTTATAATTTCAAACTGCGCATGTAAGTGCTCTCTACTGGACTAATGGGAAAACCATTTACCTAGTATGCTTGAACTCACTTGCACCAAGCATTGATTACTTTTTATTTTTGCTTGCATACTTAGTGATCGACGTGAACAAAATCATGTACACATGCTAACTCCCAGCCAAACATGTCAAATCAATCTGTTTGATGTACGGTTTAAGTTATATGCCGCTAATGAATGTATGTTTTAGCCTGTGCTCATTTGGCATATGCAACAAAGGAGGCAAACAATTCGGGTTTTTTGAGCGGAACCTTTTGTAAGAGGACAAGCTTTTTAGTGGGCAATATTACCTTATACTTCATGTTCTAGTTGATTAATCCACCTCATATCACGTCTTTTGTCTGGAAGGTAAATCACATTAACATCCGATCCTTCATAATTCTATCATATTTATTTTGCATGATAAATTTACAAGAGTTTGTGCCTCTTCAAATGGCAATGCTCTCACATCTCCATATGCATGATAACATTAACAAATAAATGATATTATGACATGTTTGTATAGATGGTTTTTGATTGAGTTTGAGTAGATAAAGGTTCATGTAGACTATTATCTTCGAAGTATTCCATCAACCTTTTTGGCATGATATATTCTCATGATATCCAAACCTTCTCTTACTATAACAACATTAGAGTTATCCTATTTTGAAGTGTAGTGTGAAATTTATGCATGTTAGATTATCGTCTGTTTTCATGAAACATTTGTTGTTGACCTCAAGAGAAGCAATAGAGTAAAACGTACAATGTGAGCTTAGGATTTCTTGGAACCAGAGGTCTATAGGGTCTTCGACAATGGCCACTTAGAGGTACACACACACACACACACACATACATACATACATACATACATACATACATACATACATACATACATACATACATACATACATATGTGTGTGTCTATGTTGATATATTTTGGACGTGATGTGTGTAAACACACTTAGGACCACTGGGGAACTGTTCTCTATCTTTAGGAGTCCCCCCCTCCCCCCCTTCGAGCTTGTATATATGCCCATAACCCTAACATGTTACTTATCTATGTACACTCACTTGGTAATTTATTTAGTATTGTGTTTTGCTCCGAGCTGCTTCTTCCTTGTGTTGTTCGTGTGCTTCCACAAACCTCAAACTCCAACAATTGGTATCAGAGCAAGTTACTGCTTTATCTAGGGCATTATCAATACCCCTCCGGTCACAGTATGAGAATCACACGAAAATTGGTGATGAGCATACCCATGGTGATTAGGAGTTCAAAATAGGTTTGTTCTGTGGTGTTGAAATTTTGATATGAGCTCGTTTCAACCTCTGAATGTACTATCACAGAGACTGTGTAGAGGATTTCATCCTTTCATGCCAAACATATGTACAGGTTTTGGTTTATCAATTCAAGCACCTTGAAGTCTATTACATGTCTAATAGAGCTCAATAGGGGTTTTTGTTCAACTTTTTTAGATACAATGATTTTTTTGCATCACAGTATTTAGTCATTGGCCATGGTTGAAAGTAATGATGTATTCCGTATATTGGATGTATTTCGTATGTTGGTTGTTGAGGATAAATTGGATGGTACTAATAACCTATTATGGTCATATATAATGTGTTACATATTGGTAGAAAAACGTTTGTGGAGTATTGCATAGGGTATTGAAAAATGTCCTACTACACATGCGAATACAATTATTGAAGGTGAATCAAATGGTGTTGAAGATGATCTTCAAACTCCTATTCGTATTGCGGTTCTTATTGCACCTATTGCAGAGCAACTTCGTTGGGATGGTAGAGATGCTCAGGCACATGCATTGATAGCTTTGTTTGTCAAACATGCTATTATCCCTCACATTCACTCTTGTAAGACATCAAAGGATGCTTGGGATACACTTACAACCTTATACTAGGCAAGAAATGAGGCTCATGTTGCTTATCTCCGAAAATAGTTGGAGGGTGAGCATATGAATGAAGGAGTTCCTATGGATAGTTTTTTGATAAATATCAAAGATTTGAAGAAGTTGATTTTTGTTGATGAAGTCTTGCCAGATAGTTCACTTGTGCAGATTGTTCTCAACAATCTCCTATATTAATATCAAAGTTTTGCTGGTACTCTTCGATGGATGATGAAATGCAATCCAAATGCCTTGACATTTGAGGATTCAATCTTTGTTTTATTTCAGGAAGGTTAGTCCAGGCAGAATAGATCAATTATGCATGTTGGAGATCAAGCTTTCCTAGCTAGTGAAAAGGGCAAATGTAAATGGAGCGCATCCACTAGCAAGCAAAAATTTGCTAATGCTGCAAAGTTGAAGAAGGAAGACAAAGATGAGAAGAAAATAGAAAAGTAGAAATAGTTTTGTAAATACTGTAAAGGAAATGATCATGTCATAAAGAGTTGTCCAAAACTAGCTACAAAAGGTGCAAAGAAGAAAGATGCTGGAATGGTTGTTGCGAAGGCCTCTATGCCTAAAACAAAGTCTGCTAATCTTATTCAGAATGAAGAATGGGCATTTACTATTGTATGCAGCTATGACCCATCTTCTCATGAGTAGTATATGCCTGTAGTAGAAACAGATGTTCGGTACTTTGAAAGTGGGGCAACCAAACATATTACCTCGCAGTGCAGATTCTTTACTTCACTTGAGCCTACCCTATAGGATTACATGTAATAATAAATCCTCTTATCCTATAATGGGAGTTGGTAAGATCATTTGGACTACTATTGATGGAAGCTCTTTCACATTATTAGATGCTTTGTATGTGCCAAGGACTAAGAAAAATTCATTATCAGTTTCAGCATTAGCCAAGATTGGCTTGGTTGTCAAATTTCTTGATGACGGATGTACGATTCATGATCTCTCAAATAGCAATGTTATTTTTACTTCTAACATTATGTCGTGGGATGTATAAGCTTGTAGACTATGCAAAATCTGTTAATCATTCAACATGTGGAGTTCAAGGTTCTTAAGCTAAAGCTTGAGGAACCTTGTAAGCATGTCTATGAAGGTTGTATTTTGGGCAAATTGTAGCGTTCATCCTTCCCAAAGAATGGTTCAGTCTAAGTTACTCATAAATTGCAGCTTGTTCATAGTACTTCGTGACTTTTATTGATGCTTTCTCCAGAAATGCATGGGTGTACCCATTGAAAGTAAAGTTGAAAGAAAGAGCGTCTCTTATGGATATGGCGAGATGTATGGTCAAAATTCAAGCTTTACCACATAACTTCTAGTTTATATGTGCAACATATGTACTTAACAGGTATCCCACCAAAGCAATGCAATCTATCACTCCATATGAGGCTCTGCATGGTCACAAGCTATCTGTTGCTCATTTGCATGTTTTTAGTTGTTTGGCATATACATTAGTGCCTAAACAACAACACAATAAATTGGATGATAAAGTTGTGATCTTGTTGGATATAGTTTTGAAAGCAAAGCCTATTGTCTGAATCATCCACAAAATAAAAACATTTTGGTTAGCTATAATGTTGTTTTTGTGGAAGGTGCAATTCAGCCATTACTTTCATATATCAAGGAAACTTCGATTCCCTCTAGAGATGTGTATGACACTTTTCTACCTCTTTTTACAGGTGGACAACCAAGTGGTGGTCCAAATGAGGCAATTTCTCAATAGAGGTTCCACATGATCATGAAAATATTTCCATTTTCGATGCAAATTTACATGATGTACTTGTTGATGAGAGGATTGATATAGAGGAGGCAAAATATATACCTAAATCGCTACTGTAGACTTTCATAGATGGCAAATTAGATGCACTTCTATCATAGCATACTTATTTAGGCTCTCATTGTGCTTCTTTCGCATCATATTGCTATGTACTGACTGCCTCTAGTCTGTGATGTGAATGAGCCTATTTCTTTTGATGAAGCATAAAATAAAGAAAATTGGATGGCTTCTATGCAATTAGAATGTGATGCTACTGTGAAGAATGGTACTTGGTCTTTATATGATTTACTAGATTTTATATGAAGTACTTGGTCTTTATATTGGATGGCTTCTTTATTTTGAGTTTACTAGATTTACTCCTTGAAATTTCGTCTTTCATTGATCTATTGAGATATCAACAAACAATGCATTGAACCACATATGATGTAAGGCTAGTGTTATAAAGTAAGTCTATGACATTAGTGTCCAATCGCTTCAAATAAATTTGAATTTGCACACCGTTTGGTCACTTGAATGTTTGGCCAAAGATCTCCAGACTAAACTTAAGCAAAGGTTCATATGGTCCCTAAAACAAGGAATCCACCTAGCTTAGTTGTTAAGTCTTGAGGGGTGCAAGGAGGAGGTTTTGGGTTAAAGTCTTGCAAGGTGTAAGCTTTTGCCCAAGAGATCCATGAGCAAGAGCATTGTGGATTGTTCTTTCCAATTGGCACCTTTCCAGATATAGGGTGGTGGAGAATCAATCTACAAAAGGATGTTGTGGATTGATTCAGAAAAGAATGGCTCTCAATTGAAGCTACTTTTCTAAAGAGTGGTTCTCAAGTAAAGTTGCTCTTTTAAAGAGCAGCTTAGAATCAAAGGGATTGAGTCCTCAATAGCTATATATGCATGCATAAGATTGGGAGGAGATTCATCTCTCAAGCACATGGTGGTCCTAATAGTCTATTTATTACATTTGTCCAAATTTTAGATCTATTTGAATAATTTGGACACTCGCATCATATTCAATTGATAAGACAATCCTCAAAACATGCAACAACCTAGATAAAAAAGTAGGATAATTCAAGAAATAAGATTATATTGAATTAGAATGTAGACATTGAAAATTAACATACATTTGTAGTATAAATTGTATGACTTAAGGGAGAAATGGTTAGTGGAATCTTATATTTATCAAAAACTTTGAATTAGAATATATTTCTTTCTTGTTTCAAGACATGCTGATGGGAAACGATCTAATTTTGAATCTAAGAGCAATAATATAGTAGTTCAAGTAAAATGAATAAACATTAGTCTAGGAAGAACAATTAATATAGTAGTCTAGTAGATGGCAAAGCTAGAGTAGAGGATTCTTCATAAAACCGAACATTCAAACAATATAAAAAACTATTTAATTCTCCCCTAAAGAACTTCAAAAGTAACACCATGGCAAGAATGGTCTAACTAAAAACCATGGATGTTGTTAGACCGTGGCCAATCTGACACCCAATTTTGTAATTAATTAATTATGTGCCCTTAGAGTTTGCCCGAAAATCTCAATAGTTCGGGAACTTCAACCATCTTGCCACCTTGTAATTGATATACAAAAGATAAAGAGAAGAGAAAAAACAGCGATAACATAGTAGTAGAAAGTAAGCATATTGTATCTGTAGACTTTTGTTCGCACAGAAATGCATACTGTGTATGCAGAGTTGTAATCTCCTTCTATACTGTAATGATTTTTGTGCGTTGCAATAAACAATGTTTATTATGTTTCAATCTTATATTGTTTTGAACTTCATCTTTCTATGACTATATTTTCTACTGTATCATTGTTTTTGTATCACTTAGGGAATAGAAATGCACTTGATTTGTTTTGGTAACCCCCATTCCCCGAACCATATTTTCTATGTGAATAGTCAAAAAACATTTGGAGACCATGATGGGATGGGGTATTGCTAATAGCACTTGATGAGAAGATGATTGATTCAGTAATCGGGACAACAAAGGGGCAGAAGGCTATCCATTGCAATGAAGAAGGATTATGCCAACATGTCTGGTAAGTGCTCTTCAAAATATTAAGAACAACAAGCAACATTTGCAACAACAAAATCATTTGCTTCACAAAATACGAATAGTTTGGGAGGCAGAGTTTGTGGAAGCGACCACATATTAGACCAACTGCAGGTTTTGGTAGATAAAGGGTACCATACCCGTTGCCGACACAATTTCTGGAGGTACATATGGTCTTTGAGGCAACGAAGTGGCAAGGAGAGGGTGTAGAAGGATGACAAGCCAAGGTGGAATCAGACAGGGAATGAGAGAAAAGACCCTGGGAATAAGGTGTGATGCCAAGTTTAAGGCCACCAACTCAATGTGGAAATGCTCTCCAGAAGCTTTAAATGCGGTAACTCTGAGTACTTTACCAGTGTCTGACCCATATACTCAATCATATTGTACACAATGTAGAAATCCAAGACATGTAGTGTCTACTTGTGCCTTAAATTAAGTATATTGTGTAATTTGTAACATTATGACACATAGTACGGACCAATGTAGATATAATAACAAAAATCAATAAGTAATGACCAATCATATCCAACCAGAACCATGGTATAATGGTCTATGGATTTCACCACCAACGATATATAATATTCATCCAAATGACTTAGGAAATTCTTGAAATAGGTAAGACCAAGGCTCTTCGGGAAACATGGGCCAAGTTAGGCCTAAGTATCAAGGATATGGTAGAGGATGGAGACCCTTTAATAGATATCATTGGGATGAAGGAGAATATCAAAAGGAAGGTAAGGGACGAGAATGCCAATTTTGTCTAGAATTTGATCATATTTGTGCTGATTGTTCACATGTGCAAGATTATGATAGAATGAAATAGGAAGCTAGGCTTAAAGCCCCCATGGATAATATGGTAACTTTGACTTTTGAAGATCCAATAGCTCTTGTAGTTACCTGATCCGAAGAAATCCAAAATAGAAATGAGCCAATGTTATTTCTCGATGTTACAACGCAACATCAAATCTACAATCAAGCAATAGGTTTGGTTAACCAAGCTATGGTAGAATTTTTTGACGTAAGTACTTGTAGTCAGACCTCGACAAGACTAGCTAAATAGGCAATAGAAGGGATTGATAGGGATGGAGTAGAGATTTAGAAGTCTTCAAGACAATATACTACGATTCCGACTCACGTACAAAATTCCCTACCAACCACTACAAGTTCTACATAGGAGAATATGGAGAAATATGATGTGTCCGATCCTTGGTAGATTTTCTATAAATCCACAATACACTTACCTCTTGGTGATTTGTTGGAGTTAGTTCCTACTTTTTGAGATTCTTTATTGAAAGAATCCCACGATAGAAACATCTGAGGATCAATTAGTGGATTACATGGTGCCTTTAATTTTGATACTATATAAAAACAAAAAGATTTCTAGAGTTTTGATTGATGGAGGTTCTGGAGTGAATATTGTAACTTCGCAATTTCAACAAGTAGTTCTAGTAACTGCTGTAGTACAACCTGTAGCTGAGCCTTTACATTTTGAGGAGGAGGCATCATGGATTTCTAACGAGGATATTTTTACACAAGCTAACATACACATTCAAGAAGATCAGATGGAATATGTAAATTTAGGGTCTGTAAACACACCTCAAAAGGTCAAAATAGGTGCTAGTCTACTCAGTGGATTTCAAAAGGAATTAATGATGCTCCTGACTGAGTTTAAAGATGTGTTTGCATGGGATTACTCAGACACACATGGATTAGATCCCATATTTATCAGCATAAAATATAATTAAAGCTCAATGTCTCTTCGGTCGTATGAACCCAAATTTTGCAAAACAGATCAAGGAAGAACTCGATCGACTACTACGAGTAGGCTTTATTGTACCTATCGAGTATCTAGAATGGACATCTTCTATCGTTATAGCACCCAAGAAGAACAAGTAGTTAGAAATTTTTGTAGATTATTGTTTATCACTTAGGGAATAGAAACACACTAGATTTATTCTGATAACCCCCATTCCTCAAACCTTATTTGCTACATGAATAGTTGACAAACAATGTCTCAATGTGATCACTAAGATTGAAAATTTGTTAAAAAAAAAAAACATTGAAATGATCAACATTTGGAAGTAAAAAATTTAAACAAGATGAACTTCCATCAAAATGGTATTTGTTATGATCTTGTAAGACTATCCTATCGTCAATAGATATTTTGGTTCACCGAAACTTTGTAGGACTATTATAGCAAGAGGCTAGACTATGGACAAAAAACGTGTAGTTATAGGAAAGTAAGTGAATTATGTGGTTGCTTGAATTTTAGTTAAGTACAATAATCGATTATTAGAAAATGTATTGGTAGAAAAAGGATTTGGTGTAGGGATTTCATCTGCTTTCATATCCAAAAAATGGGATATAAGCATATAATCCAATGCCATTGTTTATAAAAATTCAAGGATATGATTGAAAATAGCCAAAAAGAATAATTACCAATGTAAACATGTGTAATTCCTTATCTAGAAATTAATAAATAGAATGCATTGTTTTTCTTGGTTGTAACTATATATATATATATATATATATATATATATATATATATATATATATATATATATATATATATATATATATATATATATATATATAGTTGTATAATTATCGACGTTCATTGAAATTGGTCAAGAAATGAGTGTAAACTTAATCACGTATAGATTTTACTAAATATGGGCATAAAAATTTTATGGAGACTACAATACTCCACCTTTTTAAATTGGATGCACATTTTATTTGCAATTTATATATGTATTCCTAATCGGTTGTCGGTAGGGTAGATTGGTTGATGTTTTCCGTTTCCTGGATGAACATAAATATTACTTGCTTCCCATTATACTAAAGGTGGTGTATTCTTCAAAACCCTTAAAAACTATATTGTCTCTTAGTTCTAATCATATATTAGCTACCTTGATTGTTGATATGATTTGTTCCTACCCTTGATGATGAAACATATTGTTATGGGTATCATCTTCCTATTTATTACGCATTTTTGTATGAATCACTTCATATTTTTGACTACTTGAATTTACGTAAGATTCTATTGATGATGATTTAACTTATCATCGTGCATAATTTTTTTCATATTAGTGATATCAAGTTTTCAACAAAAAATTTATCATCAATTCAGTTTTGAATCAGTTCATATTTTTCATGTTGCGTGATTGATATATATTATTTAATCATATGATTGTGATCAGATTTTATATATCAAATCATTGTTTTATCTTTTTTTTTCATCTCTCTTTCTCTTAAGCTCTCTGAGTTCCTATGTTCTTGAACTCTAGTATTAGGTATTAGAGAAATATAATTTTCATAAGAATGAGGATGCTTTGTGGATTCAAGCATTAGATCAATATTGATTCCATTTTCAATCCTCTTGTTATTAGTTACAAGAGGGACGACCATTGAGTCATGGACAATTCCGAAGTTATGACTATTAGTTAGTTCATGGCCATTGAGTTCCACACTAGGGAAAGATATCTCAAGTATCCAAATATGAAACAAAATATATGGGATGCTATCAATATCTATATCAAATGCATTAATCCACTCAAAGGATCATCAAATGCTTCTGGAGAACTTCCAAAATTAGGGGAAAAAGCTCCACTCCATAACTAGAATGAATTTACATATTCAATAATGGGACTCTAACTTGAGTGCTGATTTATACATTTACGGAATCTTGGAAGAGAAAATAGGAAGAGAAAATGCAAAAAAGTATTGAAATTTTTTGAATTCATATGTCACAATTAGTAGTAATTGAAGGTTTCTTATAAAAGTTTCTTGTGAATATGAAGATTTTTTTTTCATACAAGAAGAGTGTATAGATGTTGGAAAATCATACCATGTGATGAATGCATTTACCAATTTTCAATACTACATTGGAGAAAAAAATTTTAAGTGATATTAAATGTTTAATACGATGATTGAGAGAGAAATGATAATCTTTATTCAATGAATATATTTTATTGATTATAGATGAGATAGTAAGGTTCAATTCGGAAGCATATCAATAACTTTAAAATTCATATATTACAATGATCATATTTTGGTGCACTAATACCCAAAAGGAAAAGGCTATGTCAACTTTGTCAAAGAACTTTCCACATGCATATGATGTACATGCAAAAATGATCTAGAGCTTTGTTGATGCAACTTTGGGATGAAATATTGGTTCTTTATGGTAGCCCAAGACTAAGAGGAATTTAGGGAGTTCTAATTTCAAGAGAGGCTTCACAAAGAAACATAGAACAAAGGCAAAACCATTGTGAAAAGGAGTGCTTCGAGTTTCATTGATGAAAATACTATGAAGCTTTCAATCATTTTAATGCTCTAAATTCACATGCTTCTATTCCACACCTTACCTTTTGTGCAAAGAATATGATAAATTAAATTTCAAAATAGAGGAGTCTTCTACTAGAAGTATGACCCAAGATAAGCTTTAACACCTTACCTTTTGTGCAAAGAATATGATAAATTAAATTTCAAAATAGAGGATTCTTCTACTAGAAGTATGACCCAAGATAAGCTTTATCAAATATTTTTCTGTGCTAATACATTGCAATTATGATGTGTACAAACAAACTTAATCTAGAAGAGAAAATTTTCCCTCTTTAAAAGGCTTTCCACTAGTTATTAGACCTAAAGGATGATTATAGTTTCAGATTCTATTCTTTCAATCTTCTTTCTTGTTCTATTTTAATATGTTCCTTCTCCTCGAACCCCGACAATGTGATTAAGAGAAAGTTGCTAATACATTTCTCCCATTCTCTTAGATTTTAGAAGATTTATTGAAAAATATTAGGATAAGATACTAATTTTAGATAGGTTTAGGATGTAATTTTCATTTAGAATTGTTTTGACACACCTTTACAACATTGTAATTATTAGGTACGATTTTTTTCTTTTTGTACATATTTTTTTCCATGTTTTTTTCTTAATAACATAACTGCCCCAAAGTTTACTATAGGTTTTGTAGAATTGCACATGGTCATTTTGTTCACTATCCCTAAAAATGTCATTTTTTTGCATCAAGGTACAACCATTGACCACAAATGATAATATTTATGTGTTTGTATGTGGTTGGTGAGGATAACTTGGATGATTTGGTCATAGAAATCTTGTTAAAAATTGTATGCTATTGAAATATGCACCATTCTAGTTACAAATAATATATGTACTTGATTTAGAGGGTATTGAGGATAACATGGGTTCTACTTTTGTTGTAATTTTTACTTTGACTACATATGTGCATCATAACACCTTCAACCATTGTAGATAAATTTTGATAGGATGGAAAGGATGCACTATCCATCTTTTTTTATGGTAGCCATATCTCGTTGTCCGTAAAAGAACAAAAGTGAAATAATTTATTTAATGAATTTTCTATTCAATTATGTAATGGAAAATCAATTTATAGTCATTTATAACTCTAAATCTGCAAAATTTTTGGAGGCAAACGAGTTTCTCATGGAAATTGCAAACTACATGGTCAAGGGGCACATTCTACGTCATGGTCTTTGGTTGGAGGCTATTATCTGTATGAAATATATAATTAATGGATTTCTATCATAAAGTAAGTTTATGACATGAGGGTCCATTTGGTTCAGAAGGATCTACTATCGGACATCATTTGGTCATTCAAGTCTAGGGAAGAAGTCTCAAGATTAGACTTAAGTGAATGTACTTATGCTTTTTAGACAAGAAAATATGATTGGCCTAGTGGTTAAGCCATACGGATGAGAAGGATGATGGCTTGGGTTCAAGTCCTATGAGAGATGTGGGAGAGTGTTTTGCTCGAAGAGCTCTAGAGCCTTCTAGAAGTATCCACTTGAGTTAACTCTAGCTAAATAGGACACTTGGTGCACATGTAGTTACATGGCCAATACTTGGATGGTCAGTATCCACCTACCATAGTAGGTAGTCCCTTGGAGAGAGCTAAATATAGAGGCATAAGGTTGGGAGGAGAGACATATCTCTATACTTCCTAATCACTATTCCTAGAGTATTTAGATAGCTCTATTCTTAAGGATGAAATCTTTTTCCAAGGGGAGAAGAATGTTATAAAATAAGATTATGACATGAGGGTTCATTTGGTTCAGACATATCTAGGATCAAACATCATTTGGTCATTCAAGTGTAGAGAAGAAGTCTCAAGACTAGACTTAAGAGAAGGTGTTTATGATATCTAGACAAGAAAATGTGCTTGGACAAGTTGATAAGTCATATGGATGAGAAGGAAGAGGTCTTGGGTTCAAGTCCTATGAGAGACGTGGGAGAGTGTTTTGCCTCAAGAGTTCTAGAGCCTTCTAGAAGCATCCGCTTGAGTTAACTCCAATTAACTAGGAAACTTAGCACACATATTGTTACATGGCTGACACTTGGATGGTTAGTATCCACCTGCCATAGTAGGTAGTCCCTTGGAGAGAGCTATATATAGAGGCATAAGGTTGGGAGGAGAGTCATATCTGTAGTACATAGTGGTCCTTGATCATTAGTTCATTGCAATGTCCCACTAAACCATTTTAGTATATCAATCCTTATGAGGACTAGCACAATTTGAAGTTAATTTTAATCATTAGTATGTTTTTCTTTCTTGGAACATGCATGATTGGTAGTGAATAATGAAAAAAGGTGGATGATAAGAATAATAAATATATATTTGCCAGGTAATTCTAACAGATAATGCTATTATTTACACCATACATAAATTAAGTGCATAATGGTTTGTCAAAATGTGGTTCTTTTTAGGATGCCCTTCAGCCTCATGTGCCAAAGAACATCAATTATCCCAAAGGATGATCATAATAATCTATTTCCTTCTTTCAAGGTTGGGTAGACAAATGTAGCTTTGGTTAAGGTGATTTTTTTACTTTGCATGGGTTTTAAATGAGGATAGGATTCATTCCATTTCTTTTTTGAGATGATCATGATGAACTTGTTAAGACATTAGACATTCAATATTTAAAACTATAACACAATGGTTGGTGCAGACTTCAAAGGACTAGAAATTACCGTTCTTGCTCTTGCATACTTGCTTAGAGTCTCATAGTGCATCTTTTACATTAAATTGTTATGTAAGGTTCGTCTCTATTCACATCATGGAGTGAGCCAATCTCTTTTGATGAAATAGAAGAGAAAATCAAATTATTACTACACATTCAAAACTCAATGCTATTTAAAGCTTGATATTTTTTCCTTATGTGATTTTCTCCTAATAAGAGGCTATTGGAACTAAATGTATCCACAGACAAAAATATAAGCTTGATGGTGAAATTTATGATTAAGAGGCTAACTGCATAGAAAAAGGTGGTGTAAAAGGAAACTGATCTTGATGGGACCGTTTCTCTTTTGTGTCACATGAATAGCATGGCATTTTTGCACTTGTATTTGTGGTTGGAATGTACATCAATTGGACATTAAAGTTCCATTTTTGAATGGGTATTTGAAGTATTTTGATGGCAATACACCATGCTAAAATCTCCTTTTGGAAAGCTCCACAATGATACCCTCATGATAGAAAACCACGCTCTACGAACTGCACACAGTTCTCCACACAAAGGCTATAGAATACACAAAAAACATAGTACACAAGGAGCATGAAGACAAATTTCATAGTTGTTACAAGTGCGATCGAACATAGAGTCTTTGGCTGACCAGGCCACTATGTGTTTTATTAAAGAACATATACAAAAAGTTTTCGTTGGCCATTTGGCCTTTCACATGGACACTAACAGTAATAGTCTCCCACTAAAGATCAATATGGCCAAAGTTGATGGAGAGTGTTAATCTCCAAAAGAACAAGCTATCCTTGATGTTAGACCACCTCTATATCAAGAATAACTTTAAACTTCAATCAATTTTGGAAGACAAGCACCAAACTATCAAGAAATTAGCTAACTGTGAAGAAAATCATTTCTCAGAAAAGTCTGCTGCACCTTAATCACTCATTGACTAATCATTCGTGTAAAGTTTTTGATAAAACTTTGTAGAATGTTTTGTCTAGAGATTGCGCACCTCCTCCAAGTTAAAACACTTCAAAAGCTTGAGTAGATTATGAGAAATGATTCAAACAATGTACCTATTTCTGAAACTGTCTCTCTGTATAGTCGACTTTGACACCTGCAACTTCTAAGACATGGTTCTCCAAAACTAGAACCCGTTTAAGCAAATTCTTTTAGCCATAGATGGCTTACCTCTCAACTTAGATTTTGAGTCTTGACTCATGCAAAAGTTTAATATGTGCAGTGAGAAATGATCAAATCATTGACCATCGAAAATGCGCTTGTTTCAAAAAACTATGAACACTCTTTTACATATGAATGTTCCTACTCATAATTCTCATAGCCTGTTTACAATTAGGCTCTCAAACTTCAACCATAGACTCATTAACTATGAACTTAGACATCTACAAAAGGATTCTTGAAATGATCAAGCACAGAAGGAGAATACATAGGAAGATCAGGTGCAACTTCTCTTCATTTCTGGAAAAAATTACATCTAGATGAGAGCTATTCTAATCTCTTCATAAGTGTCTAATGACATCTAATTCTACTCAATTCTCATGCTCTACATTCTCTTTCTCTTTGCCCCGACATTTTTCCTTGTATATATAGGAAAAATATTTACAATCTCATGTCTATACAAAGATATAAGTGTGCTACATCTGAATTAATGTACATATGTGTACATATCTTTCAACTCTTGAATATGTCCTTCCTTCATGCTTCACAAATTGTTCTCTTCTCAAATCCTTGACTTCATTTCCATGTCAAAACATCAATTGGTGATTGTCCTGCACCAACAGCTCCCCCTCAATCATCAATTGGGGTTTTCTCTATCTTCTTTATGCCTACCATGTCTTTGAATTTCTGTAGCTTTGGTCCATCCAAGCTTTTGGTAAGCATATCAGCTATTTGATCTTTTGTTGAAGTATGTATGACTTCAATCTCTTTATCCATCACCTTCTCTCTCAGAAAGTGATACTAAATCTCAATGTGTTTAGTCCTTGCATGAAACACATGATTAGCAGCTAAATACAATGAACTCATGTTATCTCCATAAATGATAGGTATACTCTGTATGGTGTCAAAACTCTTCATGAGAGTCTTAAGCCATATCACTTCCTTTGTAGCTTCAACCATACCTTTGTAATCAGCTTCTGTAGACGATAAAGCAACTGTGTGTTGCTTCTTTGAACACCAAGAGATTAACTTATCTCCCACATAACACAAGTATCCATATGTTGATCTTCTATCATCAGGATTACTTGCCCAATCTGCATCACTATATATTTTGATGTTTGTATCTGATGTAAAACCATAATACAAACCCTCTTTGAGTGTACCCTTAATGTACCTCAACACTCTTTGACCTGCAATCCAATGTTCTTTCCTAGGACAATGCATGAATTGAGACAAAACTCCAACTGCATATGATAAATCAGGCCTAGTTAATGTAGCATAGATAAGACTACCAACCAAACTCTGATATAGCTTCATATCCTTGAATTCTTCTCCACCATATCTACTCAATTTGTGATTTACCTCCATTGGAGTAGGTGCTACCCTGCAATCATTCATTTTAAACTTGATTAACAAGTTTCTCAAATACCTTTCTTGAGTCACATACAATCCATGTTGAGTGCATGAAATCTCCATGCCCAAGAAATATGAAAGTCTCCCAAGTGACTGATTTTGAACTCTTTCTACATTTTCTTCTTTAGGCTTTGAATGCCTTTCTCATCTGTACCTGTAAGAATTATATCATCAACATATATGCACATATAAATGAACCCATCATCACTTGCTTTAACAAGCAAGCTACTATCTGCCTTAGATACTTGAAATCCAAGTTCTTTCAAGAACTTCACAAGTCTATAATTCCATGCCCTTGGGGCGTGCGTCAAACCATACAAAGCTCTCTTGAGCTTACATACATGATCTGGATACCTTCTATATCTGAATCCTTGAGGTTGCTCCATGAAAACATCATCTGAAATGTAACCATTTAAAAAAGCATTCTTCACATCTAATTGACATAATTTCCAACCTTTACATGTAGCAATAGCTATGAGTGTCCTGATGGTTGTCATCTTTGCCACAAGACTATAGGTCTCATCATAATCAATACCATATGTTTGAGCAAACCCTTTCACAACAAGTCTAGCTTTATACCTAGACACACTTCCATCTGCATATCTCTTTGTCTTGTAGACCCACTTGCATCCAATGATCTTCTGACTATTTGGTTTAGGAACCAAATCCCATGTCTGATTCTCCATTAATGCATCATATTCTTCCTGCATAGCTTTCTCCCAATTTTCCTTACCTTTTGCCTCTTCATATGTGGAAGGGTCTTCATCTACCTTTATCATGTAAGCATAATCTTTGGTAGCCAAAAAAGAAGTATCATAGCTATACCTTATAGGTTGCCACTTATGTCTTGATGACCTTCTAAGTTCTCCACTCCTTGAGGTTTCTGGTTCTTCACACTCAGGATCAAATCTTGGCATTTCTTCAACTTCAACCTGCACTTCATTATTCTCCTCTTCATCAAATATCTGAACCTTTGATTTACCCTTCTTTTGACTCACAACTTCTTCATCACCTGTATTAATATTGATTGTACCTGCATACCAAGTACCTTGCTCATCAATGTAACATCCTTGGACACAATGAATTGCTTTGTGGATGGACTCCACAATCTATAACCCATCTGCTTGTCATCATAACCAATGAATACATACTTTTCAGCTTTAGGTTCTAACTTGTGTCTTAATTGTGATTCTCTTAGTTCTTCTAAGACTAATCATATGGAAGAAAATGTTGTATGTGTCAAAAGCTCTATGATGCAGAAGGAGTCAATCGTGGAAGAACAGGTTCGAAGGTGGGTGGATCTTTCTTCTTCTCCAACAACTCAGGTGGCCACAATAGTTCCACCACAAAGGCAAACACAATCGTTCACGACAACTGCTACATCAAATAGAAAGACACCATTCGACAAGAAAGTAGTTCTGGGCATGAAGCAGATCTGGGTACGCAAAGGAGAGCAACCACCAGCGTTACCCCCACAAATCCCATCCACGCAAGCCCACCAGGCCAACAGATGAACGAAGAAGCTAGGGGAAGCTCAACCACAAGGTATCCGACAAGTTTGGGTGCCCACAAAATTAGTGGCAACTCAACATGGGCTATCACACATGTGGGTACCCAAGAAACTCTTACATGTGCAACGCCCTATGCTCTCCTCCATGAAAAAGGTCCCAGCAAAGAAACCAAGGAGGGAAAAGGGTCAGAACCAAGCACAGAGACCGAAAGAAGATCAAATCACCTCTTCAACAATGATAAGAAGACAATTATCAAGGATATGGGTTTGGAAGCCAAAAGCACCCAAGGCCCCCACAGAATCAAAGCGCCAACCACGAAGGATCAAACCCTCAAGAAATCACCCAAACACAAAGCAGTCAAAGGAGATCATTAAACAGTCGAAGACCATTCTTGAATGGATCCCTATAAGGAGGAAGGATCAGTTGTCATCTCGAGATCCAATGGATATTTCCAAGACAAATGGCATCAACATCTGCAAATGACATTGAAAGCCTCCATGAGCGACAACCATGTGCTCTTTGCACAACCTTGTCTTTTGCACCATTCAGGACATGCATTTCCAAAGTATGCATTAATATAGAGCCACATTACATGGCCATGCATAGACACAATTGAGAGTCCCATGCATGAGAGCACATTGACATATGTAAACCATTTTTTGATACTAACCTTTGTCTTCTTGTTTTGTAACATTGTTCCGCAAAAAAAGAAAAAGGAAAAAAAGGAAGAAGAAAAGAGAGAGAGAGAGAAAGAGAGAGAGAGAAAGAGCTTATTCCCAGGTTTGGCTCATGGAACATGAATGAGTCATGCTTAGTTGAAGGTGGAACCGCTGATTACTGGGCATTTGTCAGTTTGGATAGAAGTGTGTCTCGGCTAGCAGATGATATTATTGCTGCCTTAGCTGGTAGACGTCAAGCGGTTGGCATGAACAGGGCATCCACAACTATTATTTCCCCTTACCATGGTAGGAGGGAAGAGCTTGAAGGTCCAGTGATGCTTAACTAGTGTATGTACGAGCGCATCCAAGGAGATATCTGCAAGGGCTAGTTTGGTACCCTAAAAATCCTTGTCTGTATACTGGTTGAGAAGACTCCTGCTTATGGTGAGCTAAAGAGAATATGTGAAACTAAGCTTGGTGTAGTTACCCAATGTTGTTTGTCAAGGAATATAAAGAAATTCGATTCTCAGTACTTGGCAAATGTTGCTTTGAAAAGAGGAGACAGGACCAGACACTCAAAAAATCTCATCAGTGGACCATCAACACGGACATTCATCAACCATAATCCATCACAAAGGCCGGGTGTACAACACGAAGAGATAAACATCGATAAAAATTTGTAGAATGTTTTGCCTAGAGATTGCGCACCTCCTCCAAGTTAAAACACTTCAAAAGCCTGAGTAGATTATGAGAAATGATTCAAACAATCTACCTATGTCTGAAACTATCTCTCTATATAGTCGACTTTGACACCTGCAACTTCTAAGACATGGTTCTCCAAAACTAGAACCCGTTTAAGCAAATGCTTTTAGCCATAGATGGCTTACCTCTAAACTTAGATTTTGAGTCTTGACTCATGCAAAACTTTAATCTGTGCAGTGAGAAATGATCAAATCATTGACCATCGAAAATGCACCTGTTTCAGAAAACTGTGAACACTCTTTTACATATGAATGTTCCTACTCATAATTCTCACAGCCTGTTTACAATTAGGCTCTCAAACTTCAACCATAGACTCATTAACTATGAACTTAGACATCTACAAAAGGATTCTTGAAATGATCAAGCACAGAAGGAGAATACACAGAAACATCGGGCGCAACTTCTCTTCATTTCTGGAAAAAATTACATCTAGATGAGAGAGATATTCTAATCTCTTCATAAGTGTCTAATGACATCTAATTCTACTCAATTCTCATGCTCTACATTCTCTCTCTCTTTGCCCTGACATTTTTCCTTGTATATATAGGAAAAATATTTACAATCTCATGTCTATACAAAGATATAAGTGTGCTACATCTGAATTAATGTACATATGTGTACATATCTTTCAACTCCTGAATATGTCCTTCCTTCATGCTTCACAACTTGTTCTCTTCTCAAATCCTTGACTTCATTTCCATGTCAAAACATCAATTGGTGATTGTCTTGCACCAACAAAAGTGAATATGGACGAAAAATAAATAATGATAAAGGATACCCGAGTGTAAGTTTACAAACTATATCTTCCACCTGATGGAGATGTTACACAGTATACAAGTAACTGTGTAAGGTCATGATTCAAATAACCGCCATCAAAGTGACAAAAGTGTCAAAAGCTATCCTGTGGTAGAGCTTTAGTCAAATGATATGCAACATTATCTTGAGTATGAACCTTCTCAATAATAATGTGCAGTATCTAATGAAGTGATACCGCACCTCAATGTGCTTGGTCTTTGCATGATAGACCGGATTCTTAGCCAATGAAATGGCACTCTCACTATCACTGAGCAAACGAGGTACATGCTGAGGTGAACCCATATCACAAGCAAGATGAGAAATTCACAGTGCTTCCTTGCATGCCTCACTTGCTGCAACATACTCTACTTTTGTAGTGGAAACAACTGTACCTTCTTGAAGATGAGATCTCCAAGAGATAGCACCTCCAACAAAATGAAAAATGTACCTTGATGTAGACTTACGATTGTCTACACAACTAACATAATCAGAATCTGTGTAACCAATAATGGATGCTTTCCCTCTACCCAAGCATAGACACTCATCCTTCGTTCCATTCATATATTTCAAAATCATCTTGATCGCTTGCCATTGCTTCTTGCTAGGATTTGACATATATCTACTCACAACTCCCACTGCAAATGCAATGTCTGGTCTCGTAGCTACCATAGCATACATGAGACTACCAAACACAAATTAATAAGGAATGTTGGTAATGAATTCCTTTTCCTCATCTGACTTGGGGCAATCATCATTGCTCAATTTCACATATGTGGGTAAAGGTGTACTCAATGCCTTTCGACCTTGCATATGGAACCTATGAAGTAGTTCAGATATGTACTCACTTTGAGACAATTATATGCATCTTTTAATCCAATAATGAGTAATGCATATGCCAAGAATATGTTTGGCATCTCCCAAATCCTTCATATCAAATGTAGCACTCAACTTCTTTTTGGGAATTGACAGGTCATAAGAGGAATTCCCAACAATCTCTTTGTGTAGAGACAATGAGCCTAATTGCTTTTAGGATAGCCTTGAGACTTCATAAAAGCATCAAACTTTTGGTACCATTGTCTAGGGGATTTTTTAAGTCCATATAATCTCTTCTTTAGCTTACAAACTAGACTTTCCTTGCCAAGAACTACATAACCATCTGGTTGTTCCATATAGATCTCATTAGTAAGATCTCCATGCAAGAAAGAAATTTTCACATCCATTTGGACTAGCTTACAAACTAGACTTTCCTTGCCAAGAATGACATAACCCTCTGGTTGTTCTATATAGATCTCATTAGTAACATCTCCATCAAGAAAGAAATTTTCACATCCATTGCAACAAATCCAAGCAACATTTGCAACGTAGTCATCTTTGTTGACAACATGATTGCTCCTACTTCATCTACATTTGTATCCGCATGAGTGCATCTCCATTTTGTATCCAGGAGGCACTCCATTTCTAGTCTATTTCCATGTTATATTGTATTTCCTTTATGTTTGGGTACCTTGCCATGTGCTTCTACCAGTTGTATTCATTCTCCTTTCAGGAGACTTATCCCACATATGATGTACTTTTGAGAGCCCCTCCCAAATCTATATAAGGATGGCCGCTCCCCTTATTTGTACTTGGTTAGAAGCTTGAGGAGCCTACTCCATGCTCTTGGCAAGCTCATTTCTAATCCACATGAGTTTACCCATTTCATGGTCTACTCATTTTGTGTCTCACACATTCTTTGTTTTGTGAGAGTACTTTACTTTTCATTTTGCTTCCGCATGCGTACTCTCTACATGGTATCAGAGTGCTAGCTGAAGGACTTGGTGGTGCATTTGGCGATCGTTTTGGTGGTGGTGGTGTTTGAGTTTGGTGGTGTTGCTCTCCACACAATTGGAGGAGCTTCTTGCCATCAGTTTATACTCTTTGGGCCTCATTTTGCCTATTTGCCCACCCTCCCACCCTTTCTTCTTCGGTATTTTATCACCATTTTGTACACCTTTTATACCATTCTCCCTCCCTCCCACCCTTCTTTTACAGTATTGGATGTATTTCAATGCGATATGATATGTGTGTTGTCCAACTCAAACCTTATGACATTCTATTCATTTAGCATCACGATTATGTGGAGTTGGGTGATCTCATGCCTTTAAAGTGTTCATAAACACTTTTGACCTTTTTTTCACTTATGATTAAGTCAAAGTTAATCGAGTGCAACTGTTCAACCTTGAAAGTCCCGATTGCATCTCTACCCAAGTAGTTCGGAACTGAAGACTTCAGTAATTCAGTGATGTTGCAATTTTGAAAAAGAGCAATTGCGTTGCCGAAGATGAAGTCGACCGTTCCACTGATTACGTAGTCTCACTGAGTGTGTTCGTGGCCACTGTTGGCCTGCCACTTGCTACCATACACGACATCACTGCTGTCGTCCTCCCAAAGTTCTTCCTTGAAGACCTCGACCATAATGCTTATCATGCGCTCGTCAGTGTTTAGACTGTAGCCGACGCTCCACTTGCCCGGCGCTACGTGGTTACACGAGAAGAAGAAGGAGAGCTCGGAGCAAGCTTCTTGCCTCCATTGCGACAAGCATTTAGTAGAGAAAGAAGTTGGTCTGTGCACCATCTCCGAGTCAGAGAGAGAGAGAGAGAGAGAGAGAGAGAGAGAGAGAGAGAGAGAGAGAGAGAGAGAGAGAGAGAGAGAGAGAGAGAGAGAGAGAGAGAGAGAGAGAGAGAGAGAGAGAGAGAGAGAGAGAGAGAGAGAGAGAGAGAGAGAGAGAGAGAGAGAGAGAGAGAGAGAGAGAGAGAGAGAGAGAGAGAGAGAGAGAGAGAGAAACTTCACTTCCGAGTCCCTGGTAGAGATCAGTGCTGATTGCAGTCCCGTTCCATCACCATCAAAAGACAGAATACCTCTGCCTTATCCATGGGCGACCTTCGTGCTTCCTTCTACAGAGTCAACACCTACTTCTTAAACAACAGAGAGAACGTGCGCTGATCAGGGACACACCTAACGATCGGAGATGCACCTATAGGCTATAGTTGTGTCTTGAGTAGTAGACGGAAGGGATACCTTCTCCGAGCCGAACTCATCAGCGACATCCAAAAGCCTTATTGTGACAGTGAGAAGGCGATAGATCTTTTTGGAGAAGCTTTTCATTTCTTCTTCGCTTGGAGATCACGAACCACTGGCGGGTCTGCTCCGCGTACTCTTCAGAGATCACTCTATGCTATCACAACAAAGTCTCTGAGAGAGTGTCTGAGAACGACACCCAACCATGATTCATCTTCTATGGCCTGACAGAGTGAGAGCAAAGCTACCGAATCTGTTAAGCATGAAGCATTAAAGACCGCCACCTGCATCATTAGCTATCCACTGAATTAAGAGGAGCCTAGATGTGATAGGCCTCCCCCTTCCACATAAGCGCTTACGTCTCCTCCATTCAACATTCTCTGTCAAACAAACAACTGCGAGAGAAATAGTAGGGACTGAGCGCGCATCATTTTGTACAGTCAGATGGTGCATTTTCTCTCTCTAGCGACAGAGAGAATTGGGAGGCTGGAGATGTCACGCAGAAGATAAGAGATCACAGGATTACACGTCATGCAATCCATGCGAGACTTCCTACTGGCAAAGATAGAGGAAAGAGATGCGCCCATGTACTCCTTTCTGATCACCTGCAAGCCAGGACCCCACGACCCCAGGCGTTTTTCTCGGATGGAATGGTGAATTGAATATGAGTGTGTGTTTCTCAGTTCCTCAAGCAAGAGGCATGGGCGTATAGTTACAGAGTGGTCTCTCTCTCGTTTGCATAAGATAATGCTTGGCGCTTGCCTCTGTTCCATGCAAATGCAGTTACTGTTCCATGCGAGTCTGACAGTCCAGCAAGGCTAGCTCATCTCTCTGGGTTTTCTATTTTTGGAGCCCTTTGTCATATTTAGTATCGCTTTCAATGCATGCTCATTCTCTGAATTTGCTTTTGACCCACCAACTAATTGTATGAAGCATCGAGATATATTGAATTAAGGGTATCAACCTACAATTCTCTTTGGCTACATTTGCGATAACATCAATATCTATGAACTTCAATTTTCTAGAGCCCATGCTTCAATTTGGCACTATATTCGAATTTTTTTATGTATAGATGTAGCCCTTATATTTTTTTCGGAGGAAGTACATGGACATCTTTGTATTTCCCAAGGTTCCATTTTTTTTGGGCTTCAACCATACTTTGACACCCTCAAGGCACTAAGTGCCTCCATCTTGTACCTCAAAATATAAAAAGAAAAAGTATTGTGTGTGTATGAGTGTGGGATTGGAGGCTACTCTAAGCCCACCCACAAGTTCTCTTTGAGCATCAACTCTCCTCACTCCACGATGTCTCTCTTTGCAAAAGTGAAGGGCTACTCTAAGCCCCCCCCTCCCCAAGGAGTTTTTCAGTCTGGTATCGAGTCGTTCATATCAAGCTTTGTAATTATTCTGTTGCAACATTTTTGGCAAGAGATTTTGGTAGTGTTTCTAAACACTTTATCTTCAAAGCTTGTGCATTTGGCAAAGATTTTGGTAGTGTTTCTAAACACTTTATCTTCAAAGCTTTGTAATGACCAAAAGTGAAGGTAGCTCATCATCATCTATGGCTAACTTCTTACCCTCTTTTGCCCCTATTTTTATGCCTAAGGATGAATGCCTTAGTGGCAAAATTACACTCTATGGAAAGATGTCATGCGCGCCTATCTCTACACAAATCTTCTTCACGAGGTAGTAGATGGGTCAGACCTCGAACCCAATAGGGATACCAACTTAGACAATTGGCATGTGTGGAATGTCAAGGACAAAAGAGCTTTAGCTCAGCTGTTACTTGCTTGCGATGAACTGACAAAAGGGCATATCATTGCCTGCAAGACATCCAAGGATGCTTGGGATATGTTAGCCGCTTTGTATGAAGACAAGACCCCTTCGAAGATATATGCATTAGAGGCCGAGTTTCATAATTTGACCATTAGGCCACACGACACAATTACCAAGGTCATAGCCCAATTTGAGGACTACTAGTGTAAATTAGCACTTTGTGGTAGGCAGATCTCTAGTGAAGACATGGCCATTAGGCTTCTCAACAAGTTACCTAAGTCGTAGGAGACATTTGTCATAACTTTGTATAATCGCGGCCAAGTCTTATCTTGGGAAGAGGTTTGTCGACTATTGCTCCTTCATGACTCGCGAGCCAAATCGACTTCCTCCCAGGAATCTGCCATGAAGGCCAAAGGCCCATTCAATAAGGGCAAAACCACAAGTCATCAGGCTAGCAATGGATCTAAGCAAGGATCACATAATTCATCGAAGAAGTTCACCTGTAATTTTTGTGGAAAATCAAGACACTTAGAAATGTTTTGCTATAAAAAGGAACAATCATCGAAGGCTTCTACGTCTAGGCAAGCATCCAAAGGATCCCAACATAGATCCCACTGTTCGAGTGAGGAACTCTTCATCTCCACAGAAGCCAATGCCCTAGTCACTTCTAGCTCCCCGCATGAGTGGATCTTTGATCGCGGAGCTACCTCCCATATGTGCAAAGACAAGGAATCCTTTCAAGAACTTGAAGAACATACGGGAGAAGTCTATCTTGGAAACAACAAAAGTTTACCCATCGAAGGAAAAGGGAAAGTTCAAATTTCCAACCATCAGGGGGAATGTAAGTCTTTGTCCAATGTTCTTTTTGTTCCAAATTTATGTATGAATCTACTTTCCATCAAGGCCATTACAGATCAGGACAAACAAGTATGGTTTGATAACACCTCAATTAACGTAGTTGATTCCCATACAAAGAATGTCATTGCTCAAGGTATTGAAGAAAAGGGCCTCTACAAGCTATCTTGCTTTGTATCCAAAGAATCAACCTCAAGTTTGTGGCACCAGAGGTTTGGCCACACTTCTTACTTATAAAAAATCTCTTCATCCCAACTTGTGAAGGGATGGCCAAAGATAGGGCAACTTACTGATGTCTGCCAAGATTGCACCCAAGGCAAGCAACACAGGGCCCCAGTTCCCAAGGAAGCTTCAACACGAGCGAGGAATCCACTAGCCCTTATCCACATGGACTTATGTGGACCTATGAATACCCCATCCCTGAGTGGATCCCTCTACTTTTATCTTCTAGTAGATGACCACTCTTGCTATATTTGGGTTCACTTTTTGAAGTCAAAGGCAGACACATTCTCTAACTTTCAAACTTGGATCAAGGAAGTTGAGAATGAAGCTTCAACTAAAGTTAAAACCATCACATCAGATGGAGGTGGTGAGTTTATCAATCATGATTTTGATAACTTTCTCAACCAGAAAGGCTTACACTGGAGGACATGACTCATCATCACTTTTGGATGTGCATACCTATTTACAACTTGTTGGCTCATTACTCTATCTTGCCAACACTAGACTAGATATTGCTTATGTAGTTGGTATACTCAGTCAGTTTGAACATCAGCCTCGTCAGACTCATTTGGATGCTGCTGAGTGACTACTTCGCTACCTTGCCCTCACCCGACATCATGGTCTGTGGTATAGAGGGGGCATCGAACTCGCCGGATATTCCGATTCAGATTGGGCTGGTGATCTTGATTCTCGACGGTCTACTTCTGGGTATATATTCTTGCTTGGCTCAGGACCTATCTCTTGGGCAAGTAAGAAGCAGCCTACAGTCGCTCTATCATCTACTGAGGTCGAGTACTGAGCTTCCAGCTTTGTAGCATGTGAGGCCATCTGGCTTCAATGTTTATTATCTGACATTGGTGTTTTGCAGGATACTCCAACATGTCTTCACACCGACAGCCAATCAGCCTTGGCCATTGCCAAGAATCCAATGTTCCACGCTTGGAGGAAGCACATCGAGATCCAGTACCACTTCATCCGTGAGAAGCTCATATCTCAGGAGATTTCTCAGAGCAGTGTACCTCTCAGGAGAACCTGGCGGACATGTTCACGAAGGCTCTACCTCCGGTTCCCCTTCAACGCTTGGTGGACCTCTGCAGCATTCAACCGCTCCAAAATGGAGCTGCAGAGGGGGTGTTGACGACATGATTGCTCCTACTTCATCTACATTTGTATCCGCATGAGTGCATCTCCATTTTGTATCCAGGAGGCACTCCATTTCTAGTCTATTTCCATTTTATATTGTATTTCCTTTATGTTTGGGTAGCTTGCCATGTGCTTCTACCAGTTGTATTCACTCTCCTTTCAAGAGCCTTATCCCACATATGATGTACTTTTGAGAGCCCCTCCCAAATCTATATAAGGAGGGCCTCTCCCCTCATTTGTACTTGGTTAGAAGCTTGAGGAGCCTACTCCATGCTCTTGGCAAGCTCATTTCTAATCCACATGAGTTTACCCATTTCATGGTCTACTCATTTTGTGTCTCACACATTCTTTGTTTTGTGAGAGTACTTTACTTTTCATTTTGCTTCCGCATGCGTACTCTCTACAATCTTGACCACCGAAGAGAAGATTTCCTCAAAATCAACACCATGTTGTTGCTTAAAACCCTTTGCAACAAGTCGTGCCTTATACTTTGGAGAAGCACTATCTGATGTGAAAATCAACTTATATACCTTACAAGGTAAAGATTTTGTGCCCTTTGGCAAAGGTTGGTGAATAGAATCCAACTCACTCTTCATGGCATGCTCTCACTTGACACGATCCTTTGTCTGCATAACTTCTTTGTAGCAAGAAGGCTCACCAGCATATGTTAGCATAACAAAATCCAAACTTGGAACATATCTATTAGGTGGATCTGAGACACGTGTAGAGCACCTCAACGAATGTTTATAGACTAATTTGATTGGACATTCTCTTGAACATCCATATGTGCAACATTTTTATGCATGCTAATTTGAGGACTAGTATCCTCAAACACCACTCTTCTCACTTCAACCTCCTAAATGGGTTGTTTATGCATCTTAGACTCATTGAAAATGACATCACTACTTTTGATCACTGACCGTGTTTCAGGATCCCATAAGTGATATCCAAATTGGTCTTCTTGACCATATCCAACAAAAATGCATTTCTTTGACTTATGGTCCAACTTTTTTCTAAGGTTGTTGGGTATATGAACATATGCTTCATACCCAAAAAATCGAAGATGATCATAATATAGTGGCTTCTTTATCCATAACTCTTGTGCCACTTTCAAGACCTTGGAAATACTAGGTGAAAGGTTAATCACATGAACTATAGTTGATACTTCTTTTGCCCAAAAGCCTTGTGAAAAGTTTGCATGATGCAACATAGAAACTACTCTATCCTGAATAGTTCTATTCATCCTTTCACCTACACCATTTTGTAGTGGGATATAAGGAGATGTAAACTCTCTATGAATTCTTCTAGATTGACAAAAAGGGGTGAATTCATGTGAGGTATACTCACCCCCATTATTTGAACGTAAAGCCTTAAGCTTAGTTCCTTTTCACTCTCAATTGAAGTAAGCCATTTTTTGAAAGTAGGGAGTACCTCATCCTTGACTTCGATAGAATATACCCGGATGTTTCTAGTAGCATCATCTATGAAGGTGACAAAGTAAAGAGAACCACCTAATCACCTTGTGGGCATAGGACCACACACATCTCTATGAACGATTTCTGTCAATGTGTATCTTGTGCACATTCCTAGTTTGCTTTCCATATTGAAAATGCTCACAAAATGAAAAATCAGAGAAAGATAACAGAGGTAAGTAGCTAGAATGAGAAAGATTTTCAATTCCACTACATGATATATGGCCCAACGGCCATGCCAAATACAAGGCATAGGCTATTGAGTAACAATAACACGTGTTCTTTTTGTGATACAAATAAAGGATAAAGTGAGCCAACTTTGCTTTTTTTGCAATAACCATATTGCCCTTTGATATGCAAAAGGACTGAGCATAGAAGACCACCTTGTTATCAAGTTGACCAACCAACATCAAAATACATGATGACTGAGGTACATGGCATACATTAGGCATAGTAAATTTTGAACCATCAATGAACTGCAAAACCACATTTCCAATCTAGACAACATCACACTAGTAAGAGTCACCAAGTCTCATAGTACCAGGAGAATTTGCTGCATAAGTAGATAACCATTCTCTATGTGTTATCACACGGAAAGAAGCACAAGAGTCCAGCAGCCATGTGTGGGAAAGAAAATCAGCCATAAGAGCCTCAATAGGCATAGTACTATCAAGTTTCAACACATCAATATCATCAGAAATAGCATTGATTTCTTCAATCTTCATAGTCAAAGTAGATGGTGTAGGTATTTTTTTAACATGCCCATCAACATTTTTCCCTTTACCTTAAGCAGTCTTTAATGTAGAGCATTATTTCTTCATGTGTCCTTTCTTATGACAATGATGGCATTCGATATCCCTCTTCCTTGATTTACTTCTACTCTTATTTTATTGACCATTATTTTCCTTGTTCTTGCTCCTGCCACGTTGCTGATTCTTTCCTTGGTAAGAATCACAAACATTATATGCATCTCCACTATGAGTGCCAACCATATATTTTCTACAAATCTCCTGATTCAAGAGTGCTCCACATATGTCATCATAGAAGAGTTTACCACCAGGTGCACTATTGCTAATAACAATGCAAAATGTATCCCATGATGATGGCAAGGTGCATAACAACAAGACTACTTTCATTTCATTATCCACATCCATTTTTTGAGCATTTTACTGAGAGAATATAGCATCAAGCTCATTCAGATGAAAAACAACACTATCTTTGTCCTTCATGCAAAGGTCATATATCTTTCTCATCAACTACACTTTATTTGATGCCATTTCTTTTTCATATGTATTGCATCACTTCTTCTAAAGCTCCTCTGCACTTTCACAGTCCAATACTGTAAAGTAAACCTTATCTTCTAGGTGTAATCAAATGGTAGACCTAACCATTTCATCCAAGTTATCCCAATCATCTTCATCCATGTAAGTAGGCTTCTTTGAGATTCCATTTATTGGCTTCCATTGCCTCCTCTGAATGAGCACATCTTTAATTTGATTCTTCCATAGAGCAAAGTTTGTGCCATCACATTTTTGGATCTAAAAGTGGTCTTTGCCTTGAAAGTTATAGCTCCATCTAAGAACACTAGCACTAGACCCTGATCTGCTAGATGTGCATGAGATCTTTGATACCATGATGATTGAGAAGTGACCAACATGATAATGGAGCTAGAATTATCAAAACACCACTAAAGCTAAAAAAGGACGACCAAGTGTCAAATTCAGGGAAATTAATAGAGTCTCCCTAGAGAAATGGATTAATGAACAATAATGACCAACCAAAAAGATTATGTGAGAATATATGTGCTCATACCAATAAGTGTATCAAGGAGTAAATCGACCATTGTATAGTTGACAAAACAAAAAATCAAGAAAAAAAATTATCGAAGTCTCCTCTACAAAATGAGCATATGACCAGTGCAAAGTGCTCATAAAACTACAAGTACTAACATGTAAACCTGCATAGGCAATCACTGACTCCACTACATATAATCAGTTAATAGAAAGAAGCCAACTTGGCTTGTCGAGCACATATGGACAACTAGCATACATCTCCTACAGTGAGGATGGGTAAGTCTTCCACCTACATCACGGAAGAGACCTCGACATGTGGGTGTCTCATAGTTAAGAAAACCTCACCACGATCCTCTTTATCAACATCAAAGGTTGTATGCAAAAACATAACCACAATATCAATGACCACATGGACGTACATAAACGATATCCATAGAATCATATATAGTATGTATGTGCTCAATATATGCAGTAAAGTGGAACTTAAAAGGCTGAATTCATAGCCCAAACACTAGCGAACAACACCTATAAGTTTCTACCAACTCTATTCTTTCAGCTCAAAAACCTGCCTAAACTTGCGGTGGTTGCTCCCACGACAACTAAAACCTTTCAAGAAACGTATAGATTTACTAGTGTGGCTGAAAAGCACAACCACAAAGGTGAATATTTGTTGTTATAGAAGTACAAAAATCACTCTTGTTGATGTTCTTGAGCATGTGTAAAGTGAACTATGTGCAAAAGTACTCCAAAATGGCTCCAAGAATCACCTCGTAAATGCTTCAAAACATGCTTCGAAAGCAAAGAATGAAGCTTTCAGGGACCAAAACATGTTCAAGGTAATATTAACCTCAGTTTCCCCCCTTCCTCAAACACCACAAAAGTGTAACTTAGTGGCAAGAGAGCTTGTTGGTTAAAGGGGTTCTGGGGGGGAACAAATTGGGATGGTTGACCTCTCAGGAAGTGTCGAGAACCTCTATCTTCCTTGATCGTTGAGGTCCTCCCGTGCACACAGCCAATAGTGCCAACAATGACTTAGGTGATGCGGATGACAAGGTATGCCAAGGTCTATACCTTGGTCACCACCTTAGTCTTAAGCATTGGAGAAAGCCTTGGGTGGGTGAGCGAGTGCTTGCTTTGCTGGCACAAAAGGAACAAAGTTTTTGCATCAAAATTCTCTAATACGAATGAAGTATTTTGATGGTGATGCACCACACTAAACTCTCCATCTGGAAAACTCCACAATGATACCCTCAGGGTACAAAACCAAGCTCCACGCACCGCACACAATACTCCACACAAACGCTGCAGAATACACAAAAAATTGTTGGTGCGATTTACTCCAAGCCTAAATGCTTGATCACTTATCCTTTGGCTCATATGTATATTCATGTGTTAGCACATGAACAACCTCTTGTAAATGTTTGATCCTTTACTCATTGTAAAAGTGCATAGGAGGAGTCACTTCTAATCATGAGTTGTTAGGAAGAATCTTTTCATCAATCAGCTGGTGAGTTAGGTAAAGATTGAAGATCCTAAAATCTAGTGACACTTTTTGGTAGAAGGTTTGAATTTCAAATTCAAAAAGGAGCTCCAACTTCAACTATAAAAATAGGACTTCAAAAGTAGCATGATGTAGCCCGAGATTGCAGAGATTTCAAAGGTTTTCAAGAGGCATATTAAGCTCACATCATAGCTCTAATATTGCCCTCTAATTGTGCAATCATTCATTGCCAATGGCATTGTAATCCATGTGCATTAATATATACATCTTGATCATATCTCACTCTCTCTTCTCAGTCATGTACCACTCAAAACAGTGAACTTCTTTGACTTGGTTCTCAGTGCGTACTTGATCATTTAATGTGATTTAAGTTGATATAGATTCAGCATACTATCTATTTTCTTGCCATAAAGTTTCATTACCATTTCCCAAGCAAATCTTGAGATATCTTGAAAAATCTGCTCATTGGTCTGCATATTGTTGAAGCCCAAAAATGTCGGGATACACCTTTAACTTGCTAAGCATCATTCTCTGAGTATAGTCTATCATTTTAAGCAAAATCACTTGCAAAAGGTATCCATTCTAGTTACTTAGATATGCCCATAAGAATTTTACTCAATTGCGAGCAGAGAGGGACTACTGTTCATTTCTTTGAGCACGTGTGGTGACTAACATAGCAAGTTTTGGTTCATAGTTCAAACTCATATTCATCTGTTTTGATCCAATGATTTGAGGATCATACTCCAAAGTACTAGGTTGTTTATTTGTGCTTCTTGGAAGGCTCATCAAGTCTACTTTGCACTCAACTCAATTTTGGCTAGTGTGAAGCAGGAGTTTGTAGCACCATCTCATTTCCAAAAAGTGTCCACCATCTCTTCTTACAATGGTATCAGAGCAACATCAAAGCAAAATTGGAGATGGATTTCCATCATTCATTGACAAATTGGACAGGGGAAACTATTCAGCATGGTCCCTAAGGATGAAGGCTTACCTCCAAGGAAGAAGCTTATATGGATACATCTCTTGGGATGAAGAAATGCCAACATTTAGAAGCAAACATCAACCTACAAGAGAGGAGCAAGAAAGACTAGCTACATGGTGTGCAAAGGATGCTCTAGCCAGGTCTTAGATACTTAACTGAATATTTGATTTCTTATTGCCTCATATTAAGAATTGCAAGACCTCCCAAGGGACTTGGGAAGTACTTTCTTCATACTTCTTGACATCAAATACAAGGGCTAGGAAGAACTAGCTTTGGATGGAATTCACAACCTTGAAGAAGCAACCAAAGCAAAGTGTAGCTGACTATGTGAGGAAGATAAAGGATGTAGCTGATCAACTTGGGAGCATTGGAGAAGAAATAGAAGAGGAGTAGATAGTAAGGCACATCATAAATGGCATCAAGGCTGATGAGTCACAAATGGGAGTCCTTTACCACAACAATGGACCTATATATGGACATGTAGATACCTGACCTCAACACATTGATGGGGCAACTCTTCACACATGAGACAAAGCTCAACAAGAATGGAGATACTTCTAGAGGTAATCAATCCTTCACCCTTTACACAGATAAAAATAAGAGTAAAGACAAAGAAAAAGGTAAAAGGAATGAAGAAGAGGCAAGTTCCTCTCAAGTGAATTTCACAAGTAGAGGAAAAGGTACTAGAGGAAGGGGCAGAGGAGGAAAGCAAGGCAGGGGGAGACCATACAACTCTTCACCTTGTAACATTTGTGGCTTGACCAATCATACCACAAATGAGTGCTTTAAGACCACAAAGAATTAAAGAGGAAGGGGCTTCCATAGAGGAGGCTATGGACAATCCAGAGGTAGTTCAATAATGGAGGAAACAACTACCACCACAATTACAACCAGGGCTACAACAACAACTATCAAGGAGGCTTCAGAGGTAGAAGAAACTACAACAACTATACATATGATCAAGAGGATTCCCTACTGATCATGAATATGACAGCCAAGAAAGGTTACAAACATGATGAATACCTATTTTACATTGATGCTGGTTGTTCCAATCATGTGGCTAGAAATGTAGAATTGTTGTCTAACCTTGAAGAACCTTAAGGGAAGGATGAAGTCTAGGTAGGTGATGAAACCAGGCACTTTGCAAAGAAGATTGGAAATGTTAAAGCATTTGATGGTAACATGAACCTCTTAAGTAAGGTATTATATGTGCCAACCATAACAAAAAACTTAATCAGTGCAAGGTAGATTTTTGAGAAGGGCTTACAAATTAGATTCACAAGGCATGGAGCATATGTGGAGGACCCTCAACAAGGCTTCAAGAGGATTGCAAAAGGTGAGAAATCTTGTAGACTCTTTACATTTGAAGTTGAAGACACAAGGAATATTGCTCTCTTTAATTACAAAGATCAAACCCTATCTAACTTGGAGATATGGCATAAGGCAATAGGTCATATAGGTGACAGGACATTGAAGCAAATATGTAGGGATCAGAGTGTACTTGGAATTCCAAATGTGTCCAAGATTTAAGTGTCTCATTAGAGGTATTTGGGTGTATATAACATACTACTATAGAGCTAGGGATTAATATATAAATGTAAGTGTCGCATTAGAGTCATTTGGGTGTATATAAAATACTAATACAAAGCTAGAGTGTATATAACATAATAATATAGAGCTACATAACATTCTTGAATTAAGACAAGTGATAATAGATGAAATATGCACAAAAGAGAGGTAGAAGGTGAGATGCATTCAAATAGAGAAAGATCCTGAGAGCTCGTGATAGTAAATAAAGATAGATACATTCTCTCAATAAACATGAATGAGCGCATTGCCCATGAGTCTGTCGTCGACAATAGACTCCATTTCATATTGGATGAATCATAAGTTTCTTGATAACGAGGTATAAGTTGACGACTATGCATTGAGTAATATAGGGTGAGTTCCATGAGAAGCCTACAAAAAAATCATATAGGGACTAATGTTGTTTCCTATCCTAGTCTTCTATGTGGATGACAGAGAGAAGTGGTGAAAAAAATCCTCATCCCTCCTCATAACCCCCTTTTGAGACTCTTTGTAGAACATCCATGCCAAAACTCCATCACATAGGCAACTTTTTAAGTGGTAGTAACTGACAAAGATGATTGGGATTTCATTAGGGACAAGATATCCCATTGGTGTGCATTGCTCTAATGCACAATTACTCAATGTTCTTCATGTGGAAAATACTCCTAAGATTAGTCAATTAGCAAACAAGGGTGCATCAAATGGAATTACATACATTCAAGATGAAGTAATGTGAGGACCATTGCCTTTAGACATCATAATAGTTATAGAGATAGCGAGTCTCACTTACAACAATGAATACAAAAGTATAATTTTTGAAAATTTATCTCTTTTAACAAACAAGAATATTCAAGAAGTTTCATAAGTATGCATTTGTGAAAAATGATGCAAGGATGGACCATGCTAATGTTGGGGGCCTTTAAAATGTGTTTTTAAAAACTCGAAGAGATCAAGCCATTTTCTAGGGAGAAATGATGTATTAAAGAGGGATTAAGAAATTATGAGCTACTCTCAATTGAAGGAAATAAGATATTTCTACTCTATGTGGAATGCACAAGTTTATCAAGATCACCCTAATCTATCACACACAAATATTTAGGATATGAAGTGATGGACCATTTGTGGTGAACAGTGGTGAGATGGGTGATGGAATGAAACATAAACTAAGAGAAAAATCCTAGGAACTTAACTATTCCACATATAGTGATCCACCTTGTAGCATCATCAACATAAATCACATAGTATCTTGAACCATTAATATTGAAATCCTTTGATGATCCCCACACATCTATGTGTACCAACTCAAGCTTCTCTGAATACATGAAACCATGCTTAGTATATGATTGCTTATGAGCCTTACCTAATTGACATGCCTCACATTTGTATGTCATATGTTGACCTGCAACATTAGGTAATCCAAGCACTGAACCATTGTTAACCATATCCTTAATACCTCTTTCATTGAAACATCCAAGCCTTTTATGCCAAAGATCTAACTCAGAGATCTTATGTCCTCCATAAGTAAACAAGGCATGACCAACATTTCCTTGAATCTTCAATGTGAATAAGCTTCCTTCTTTCTTCCATGAAACAATTTGTTTATACCCATTGCTAGGGTCTTCCACAAAAACTCCATCATTAGTGAACCTTACTTCATAACCTTTCTCAACAATTTTCCCTACACTTATCAAATTCTTTGGAATTGTAGAAACATACAAAACCTACTCAGAAGAGTGCTCCCATCCTTGGGCCAATTGACTTCACATTGTGCTTTGTATTATCACCTGTTTGAACTACATGATTACTCACCTTATTCTCCAAATAAGTCATCAAGGCTATGTTACCACTCAGGTGATTGCTACACCCTGAGTCAATGTAGAAGACTCTTTGGTCTTCACTTTGTCTTTCACAAGTTGCATTCATAATCAAGGTTGAATCCTCCTTCTGATCTGAAGCATAATTGTAGTAGGTATTGCTATAGGATTGACTTTGGAAACCTCTACCTGCATTTCTTCCAAAGTAACCTCTACCTCTGAAATAACCTCTTTGGTTTCTACTACCTCTTCCTCTTGAATTAAAGTTTTGACTATATCCTCCATTATTCTGATTATTATGCCAACAATCATGAGCTAAATGATTTGTCTTACCACAAATCCAGCAAGCTTTGGCTCCATCTTTATTGCTTCTACCTCTTCCTCTACCTTTGCCACCTCCTCTTCCTCTTAGGAAGTTGGCTTGGCTAGTTGTACCTTCTTCTTCATTTAATTGTTGCTTGCCTTTGCTATTCTTCTTCTTGTCCTTTGAATACATTTCTTGATATGTACTCTTATCAACATCACCTTTGACATCCTGCTCAAAATTTAGCATATGTCCTAGCAATTGATTCAATACAGGAGTGAAATGATCTAGTGACAATTCACTAGACAAAATGAATGGCTTCCATTTCTCATCTCCTCTCAAACCTGTGAGGATTTGCCTAACCAATTTATCCTCTTCAATATCTTCATGAACTGCTCCTAATGCATTTGCAATGTCCTTCATCCTTGTTACATAATCAGAAATGGATTGAGAGGCCTTCTTCTTGAATGTGGTAAACTCTGCCCATAAGGATGCCTTCCTTGACTTTGTAGTATTTTGGAAATGATCCAAAGCATTCCATATGTCACTTGCACTTTCAAGTCCTCTTATATGAGGTAGCAAGTAGTCGTTGACTCCCATGTAGACAATGCTCCTTGCTTGAGCATCCTTCTTCATCCATGTCTTCAAATCTGAGAGTTCATCCCTTGTTGGAACACTAGCATCTCTGAATTCTAGTTTTTCTTCTTCACCTCTGATATAACCTATCAGGTCTTTGCTCATGAGATGAGCTTCCATGCTCATTGACCAAGTTGGATAGTTTTCTCTATCCAATTTCTCTATCAGAAGAGAATCTCCCATCCATTCTTCACCTATGTATTAAATTCTTCAAGTTTTATGAGGAATAAGTGTACCTTTACTTTGAATGAAGTTCCTTTTGACCTTCTTGATAGCTTCATACCTCCTTCTCTAGCTTTCCCTTTAAGCTTTCACCTTTTGAACCTTCAAATGTTAACTACAGCAGTCGGTGCCTTCCTTTCTTCTATTTTTATGATTCCTACTCTGATACCACTGATGGAGAGTGTTAATCTCCAAAAGAACAAGCTATCCTTGATTTGAGAACCTCTATATCAAGAATAACTCAAAACCTCTATCAATTTGGAGGATCAATACTATATTATCAAACTTTTGAACTATCTGTGAACAAACTCAACACACAAAAATTTTTCTTTACATAACTCACTCATTGAATGACCAACTGCGTAACCTTTCCCATGAAAATTTGAATGACATGTTGTCTAAATATTACACACCGTCTCCAAGTCAAACAATCTCAAAATATTTAGTAGATCTTGAGATATGATCCAAATAGTTCACCTATGTCTAAAACTGTACTTCTCTACAATCGACTTTGACACCTGCAACTTCTAATGCATAGTTCTCACAAACTACAACCCATTTGTCCAAATGATTTTAGCCATAGGTAGCTTACCTTCCAACTTAAAGAATGAGTGCTTGCTTGCTCAAAACTTTACACTGTGGAAGGAGAAATGACCAAAACATTAGCATCAAATTCGCACTTGCTTCAATGTTCACTTCTTCACATTTACACATGTAAATGTTCCTACTCTCAATTCTCTCAGCCTGATCACAATTAGGATCTGAAAACTTACACAAAGGTCACTCAACTATAGAATTAGACTTGTATAAAAGCATTTCACAAGATGATAAACACAGAAGGAGTACTCAACAAATTATCGGGTGCAACTTTTTCTTTACTCAGAAAACTTTACATCTAAATGATGAGATATCTTCACTACACTTTTAAAGTGTCTAATGACTCTTACAACTTCTAATTCTTCATATCTCATATTCTCTCATACATGCCCCGACTTTCTACTTGTATATATAGGCATATATGTACAAGCTGATGACTATAACAAAAGTATAAGTGAGCTAACTACAAGTTTAATGTACATATGTATACAAGTCTTCATTTCCTGAATATGCACTATCTTCAAGCTTCATTTGTTGTTCTTTTCTTCATCTTTTGACTTCAACCCTTTTTCCAAGACATCAATTGATGGTTGTCTTGCATCAACACTGATAGAATCACACATACAATTATTTGAAATATTAATTTTTCATCCTACATGCTTATGAACATCATTGTAGCTAAGACAATGCAATCATTCACTGAATTCCATAGTAACCCATACAATAGTAGGAGAGAAGGGAGTTTTTGCACTCTGAGGCATCGTAATCAGATGAAGACAGCAGTGCAGATGATTTGAGATGGGGATGGAGCAGAGCATTCTATAGAGAGAGAGAGAGAGAGAGAGAGAGAGAGAGAGAGAGGTTTAGAGTGATGGCAGTAGAGCAAACGATGAGAGAGAGAGAGAGAGAGAGAGAGAGAGAGAGAGAGAGAGAGAGAGAGAGAGAGAGAGAGAGAGAGAGAGAGAGAGAGAGAGAGAAGGGAGTTTCTACACTATGAGGCATTGCAATCAGATGAAGATGGCAATGCAGATGATTCAAGATGGCAATGGAGCAGAGCATTCCAAAGAGAGAGAGAGACTTTTTAACATTGATAAGAGGCAAAAATTGTCCTATGAGACAAAACATATACATCAACATGATCGGATCGACTATAATCCCAAAAAGAAAATTAAAATGTGAGTATGGGTTACTATGGAATTCAGTGAATGATTGCATTGGCTTAACTACTATGATGTTCATAAGCACATAGGATGCAAAATAAATATTTCAAATAATTGTATGTGTGATTCTATTAGGACTAGCCAAAAAATATAAATAAAAGAGAAATTATGATTAAAGGTGAGCTGCATATGAAAAATGCAAGAAGCTAGGAGGGGACAAAGCTAGAAACAAAAAAAATTCAAATAAAGTTTCATTAAATATAAATTCTTCAAGTCATTATAGAAATATTGCATAGATAGATATCTCTTGAACCATGTTATTACTTTTCAAGCTCAAATTTTTTATAAAAGAAGTTAAGGAGTGACCTTACATATAAGTCATTAGAAGAAAATTCTTGGTCGTTTTGATATATTTCAGTAGTGATGTGTGTGAGTGTGAAGAGAGATGGTGGATGCAATCCAAAGATGAGTAGGTGCTGCTACAACCAGCTTCACACCAGCCAACTGAGACTTCAGAGTTGATTAGTAGACCCTTTAAGCTTCCTAAATCCACCAAAATATCAGCCAAGTACTTTGGAACATGTATCCCAAAAGTTTAAGTCAAGACAGACTAGTTGCGAAATGACTAGCTCCCAAAACTTGCTATTTTTGGACATACACCTACTGGAAAAAATGAACAGTGCTCTCAACCTGGTACGAATTAGAAAATTCCTTTTGGGCATAGCAAAGAGACTTAGCAAGCTTCCCAATCCAAGTTAAAACACTTCAAATGATGGACTAAGCACTGAGAACAAGATTTATCAATTTCTGGAACATGCCCACCATTCTCGGGGCTCTGCAGAGATAGACGAGTAAGAAGTAAATTGCAGATATCGCCACAATTATAAATTCAATGACCTTGAAAATTGATATGCAGAAACTAGACAGTAAGATCTATCCAACGCACATTAAATCACTGAAAAAGGATCAGTGTAACTCGAGATATGACCTTCTAAAGGTACTGCTCTGAGTGAGTATAGCAGAGAACAAAACAGAGAAGTGAATGATGATAAATGTATAAATTCATATATGATTACAACGACATTGGCAATGAATCTTTGCACAATGGGAGTAGAATGATAGAGCTATGGAGTAAGCTCTTCAATCTCTACAAAATGACATGAAGTGGTCATGTACAAGGCTTGCTAATCGCCTCTTCCTTCTTGCTCCTTTTATAGCTATTCTTGGAGGGAGTTTTGAATTCGAATTCGAATGGCTCCACCTAAAAGTGATCCCCAAAGTTAGGAGATATTCCCTCAGCTCAAAAAGTCGTGGGTTTTGGTAGTTAGAGCCACGAAAGTTCTTTTACACACTATAGCATATATCTACCCTTGTGAGTGTTGCATAGTTCAAACTTCCAACCAAGCTTTGATAACTTGTGATGTCTTCAATAGGCTCTCCTTCATAAGCACTAAGCTTATGATTTTGCTCCATAGGTGTACCTACACACTTGGTATTTTCCATCTTGAACTTGACGAGCATGTCATGGACATACTTCCTTTGTGTGATGTATATACCTGAATCTGTGTAGATCAACTCCAATCCAAGAAAATAAGTGAGTGGTCCGAGGTCACTTATTTTGAACTCCTCCTTCATTTGACTCTTTACCTGTTTGATTCCTTCAAGATCATTGCCTGTGATAATAATATCATCAACATACACACATAAATAGATCACTTCAGATCCATTCCTCTTTATGAACAAAGAGGTATCCGCCTTGCTAGCTTTGAATCCTTGGTCCTGCAAATAAGTCACCAATCTGAAATTCCAAGCTCTTGGAGCTTGCTTCAATCCATACAAAGCTTTCTTTAGTTTGCATACATAGTTAGGATGATGTGCATCCTCATATCCAGGAGGTCGTGCCATATACACTTCCTCAGAAATCCATCCATTCAAGAAAGCATTCTTTACATCAAGTTGATAAAGATTCCAATTTCTAGATGCAGCAAGACTAATGAGAACCCTAATTGTAGGCATTTTTGCAATAGGAGAGAAAGTCTCCTCATAATCAATACCATGGGTTTGAGCAAACCCTTTAGCAACTAACCTTGCTTTGTGTCTATTTATACTTCCATCTGGATTCCTCTTGATTTTGTATATCCATCGAGATTCGATTATCTTCATAGATGGCTTGTTAGGTACAAGCTCCCAAGTGTCATTCTCCTTCAAGGCTTCCATTTCTTCATCCATTGCATCTCTCCAAGCTTTCTTGCTTTGTGCTTCTTCGAATGTGGTAGGCTCTTCATTGGTTGAATCTTTTGCAATGTAGATTGAGTGCTTCGTGACCAAAGAAGTATCATAACCAAACCTCTCTGGTTTCTTCTTCTCCCTCGAAGACCTTCTAAGTGGTTGATGTGAGCTCTCGGGTCCATATGTAGCATCCTGCATCTTTGCTTTACCTTTGTTCTTCCATAGCTTTAGTCTTTCCAAGTCTTCTTGGTCAATCTCCGAATCACTTTCTTCAAGCTGCTTTGGTTCCTTTGGTTGAAGTGATGGAAAGTCTTCATCCAAGTCATATGGAAGCTTCACTTTCCTGTCATCATCAAACCATGATTTGTTTTCATCAAAAATTACATCTCTACTCACAGAAAATCCTTTATTGGTTGGATTGTACAATCTATATCCTTTTTGGTTTTGATCATAACCAATGAATACACACTTCTCTGCCTTGGGATCCAATTTCCCTCTTACTTGAGAAGGAATGTGAGCATAGGCTAAGCATCCAAAGATTTTGCAATGCTCTAGACTAGGTCTTCTTCCATTCCACACTTCATATGGAGTGGTTCCATCTAGTGACTTAGATGGAAGTCTATTTATGAGATATGTGGCTGTCGACACAGCCTCTGCCCATAGGTAGTTTGGCAATCCCTTTTCGTTGAGCATGGACCTTGCTACTTCGACAATAGCTTTGTTCCTCCTCTCTGCTACACCATTGAGTTCGGGTGTATACCTTGTAGTGACTTCCCTTTTAATGCCTCTTTCATGCAAGAAGGCATCAAATTTAGAAGAGAAGTATTCTCCTCCACCATCTGATCTGAGTCTTTTTAAAGTCCTACCTGTTTGGTTTTCAACAAGAGCAATATACTTCTTAAAGCAATTAAACACTTCATCCTTGTGCTTCATGAAAAACAGAATGGTCCACCTGCTACAATCATCTATGAAAGACACATAATATCTTGAGCCTGATATAGATGGCTCCTTACTTGGACCCCACACATCCGTGTGCACTAGATCCAAAGGATTTTGATACATATATCCTTTCTTATTGAAAGGTTGTCTATGACCCTTGCCGAGTTGACAAGCTTCACACTTATAAATCATGTGTTGCCTTGTGATATTAGGCAAACCAAGTACACTTTGGTCCCTGCAAATTTGTTTGAGTGTCCTCTCACCAATGTGAGCAAGCCTTTTGTGCCATATCTCCAACTCTGTAAGAGTTTGAGATCCATAGCTAAACAAAGCTATGTTCTTTGTATCTTCCACTTCAAAAGTGAAAAGCCTTCCTGTCTTTTCTCCTTTGGCAATCCTTCGAAAGCCTTGCCTTGGGTCTTCAACATATGCTCCAAATCGATTGAATCTAACCTGCAATCCTTTTTCAACAATCTGTCCAACACTTATTAAATTTTTGGTAATTGTAGGGACATACAAGACTTTGCTTAAGAGGTTCATATTCCCATATGATGTCTTCACATTACCTATCTTCTCCACTGAGTGCTTTGTGTCATCTCCTGTCTGCACTTCATGCTTGTTATGAGGATCTTCCAAATCAGAAAGTAAAGCCACATTTCCTGCTACATGGTTCGAGCATCCCGAATCAATGTAAAATATGTGATCATCATCCTTACCCTTCTTCGCTGATAGATTCATAATCAATAATGAATCTTCTTGACTTTGGTCCTCTGCATAGTTATTGTAATCTTTTCTTCCTCTATGGCCACTTTGATAGTTGTTGTTGTTGTTGTTGTAATTGTTGTTGTAGTAGTTGTTGTTGTTGTAGCCTCCATTGTATCTACCTCTATTTGATCCATAGCCACCTCTATTGAATCCTCTTCCTCTTGAGTTCCTCAGGTTCCTGAAACATTCTTCAGTAGTATGGTTAGATAAGCCACATATGTTGCAAGGTTGAGATGATTGGAATCTCCCCCTGCCTTGCTTTCCACCTCTGCCTCTTCCTCTAGCTCTTCCTCTACCTGCAAAGTTTGCTTGGAAAGAGCTTCCTTCATCTTCATTCTTCCTATTCTTTGATTTGTCCTTGACCTTAGCTTTATCAAAATATAAGGCAGAAGTTTGATTACCTCTTGAGGACTCACCACCTTTGCTAATCTTTGCTTCATGAGTGAAGAGTTGGCCCATGAGTGTGTTGAGGTCGGGTACATGCATATCCATGTATAAATCCATGGCTGTTGTGAATGACTCCCACTTGTTGTCTGCTTTGATTCCATTCATGATTTGTCTTATGATTTGCTCCTCTTCAATTACCTCTCCAATGCTTCCAAGTTGGTCGGAAATCTCCTTCATCTTTGTGACATAATCAATCACATTTTGCTTCGGGCTTTTCTTCATTGTTGTGAACTCCATCCACAATTGGTTCTTCCTTGCTCGAGTGTTGGAAGAGAAGAAAGAAGCAAGTGCATTCCACGTCTCTTGATGTCTTGCATCCCTTGACATGAGGTAAAAGAAAATCAGAGATTGAGTTTAGAATATAGGACCTTGCAAGTGCATCCTTCGACCACCAATTCAAAAGCCCTTCCACTTCTTCATGTGATGGTTGCCCTTTGTTTCTCATGGTTGGCATTGCTTCATCTCCGGATATGAATCCATATAGATTCCTCCCTTGAAGGTAAGCCTCCATCCTTAGAGACCATGCCGGGTAGTTGTTTCGATCCAATTTGTCAATTGTTGATGGAAATCCATCTCCCATGTTGCTTGACTATGCTCTGATAACATTGTGAAGAGAGATGGTGGATGCAATCCAAAGATGAGTAGGTGCTGCTACAACCAGCTTCACACCAGCCAACTGAGACTTCAGAGTTGATTATTAGACCCTTTAAGCTTCCTAAATCCACCAAAATATCAGCCAAGTACTTTGGAACATGTATCCCAAAAGTTTAAGTCAAGACAGACTAGTTGCGAAATGACTAGCTCCCAAAACTTGCTATTTTTGGACATACACCTGCTGGAAAAAATGAACAGTGCTCTCAACCTGGTAAGAATTAGAAGAATTCCTTTTGGGCATAGCAAATAGACTTAGCAAGCTTCCCAATCCAAGTTAAAACACTTCAAATGATGGACTGAGCACTGAGAACAAGATTTATCAATTTCTGGAACATGCCCACCATTCTCGGGGCTCTGCAGAGATAGACCAGTGAGCAATAAATTGCAGATATCTCCATAACTATAAATCCAATGACCTTGAAAATTGATATGCAAAAACTATACAGTAAGATCTATCCAACGCACATTAAAATCACTGGAAAAGGATCAGTATAACTCGAGATATGACCTTCTGAAGGTACTGCTCTAAATGAGTATAGCAGAGAACAAAACAGAGAAGTGAATGATGATAAATGTATAAATTCATATATGATTACAACCACATTGGCAATGAATCTTTGCACAATGGGAGCAGAATGATAGAGCTATGGAGTAAGCTCTTCAATCTCTACAAAATGACATGAAGTGGGCACATACAAGGCTTGCTAATTGATGGAGAGTGTTAATCTCCAAAAGAACAACCTACTCTTGAATTTAGAACACCTCTATATCAAGAATAAGTCAAAACCTTCACCAACTTAAACTATCAATAACCAAATATCAATTTCTTGACTAAACTGTGAAGAAGGAATTTCCTCAGAAAGTCTGCTGCATAGATCTTGCTCATTGACTGAGTAAATGTGTAAAGTTTTTGATGAAACTTTGCACAAGGTGTCGCGTAAAGATTGCGCACCTTCTCCAAGTTGAATTACTTCAAAAGGTTCAGTAGATCTTGAGAAATCTACTTACCAAGTCAGCTATGTCTAAATCTGCACTTTTGAGAAGTCGATTTGGACACCCCTAACTTCTTAACTTTAATTCTCTTAGTATAAAACCCGTTTAAGCAAATGCTTTTAGCCACGAGTAGCTTACCTTCCAACTTAAAGATTAAGTGCTTACTTGCACAAAACTTTAAACTGTGGAGTGAGAAATGATCAAATCATTAAGATCAAAATTTGCGCCTGTTTCAGGAACCAGTGAGTACTTTCTCACATGTAAATGTTCCTACACACAATTCTCTTAGCCTGATCACAATTAGACTCTCCACCTCTAGACATAGATTGATTAACTATGGACTTAGATATCTCCAAAAGGAATTCACAAAAGATCTATCACACAGGGAGAAAACACAGAAATATCGAGCGCAATTTTTCCTTCTATTTCTCAGAAATTTACAACTGAGTGAGGATGGAGAGTTCAACACACTTCACACATGTCTAATGACATTTTCTACTACTCAATACACTAATCTCATGATCTCCTATTGTCTCTCCTTGTCTTCTCTTGTCTTCTCTTGTCTTCTCACTTCTGCCCCGACATTTTTCCAAAGTATTTATAGGCAATTATGTACAGACTTATATCAAAGCATAAGTATAAGTAACCTATATCTTAACTAATGTACATATGTGTACATGTCTTTCACTCTGTGAATGTATCCATCTTCTTTGCTTCAAAACTTGATCTCATCTTCATCCTTTGTCCTTCAAATCTTCAATTGGTGATTGGTCTGCACCAACAGCTCCCCCTCAATCATCAATTGAGGTTTCTCTTATCTTCTTTATACCTGCCATGTCTTTAAACTTCTGTAGCTTTGGTCCATCCAAGCTCTTTGTAAGCATATCAGCTATCTGATCTTTTATTGAAGTATGTATGACTTCAATCTCCTTATCCATCACCTTCTCTCTTAGAAAGTGATACTGTATCTCAATGTGTTTAGTCCTGGCATGAAAAACAGGATTAGCAGCTAGATATAATGAACTCATGTTATCACCATAAATGATAGGTATGTTCTGTATAGTGTCAAAACTCTTCATTAGAGTCTTAAGCCATATCACTTCTTTTGCAGCTTCAACCATGCCTTTGTACTCTGCTTCTGTAGATGACAAAGCAACTGTATGTTGCTTCTTTGAGCACCAGGAGATTAACTTATCTCCCACATAACACATGTATCCATAGGTTGATCTTCTATCATCTGGATTACCTGCCCAATCTGCATCACTATAGATCTTGATGTTTGTATCTGATGTAAACCCATAATACAAACCTTCCTTGAGTGTACCCTTAATGTACCTCAACACTCTTTGTCCTGCAATCCAATGCTCTTTCCTAGGACAATGCATGAATTGAGACAAAACCCCTACTGCATATGACAAATCAGGTCTAGTTAAAGTAGCATAGATAAGACTACCAACCAAACTCTGATATTGTCTCATGTCCTTGAATTCTTCACCTCCAAATTTACTCAATTTGTGATTCACCTCCATTGGTGTAGGTGCTACCCTGCAATCATCCATTTTAAACTTGATTAACAAGTTCTTCAAATACCTTTCTTGGGTCACAAATACTCCATGTTGAGTATATGTAATCTCCATGCCCAAGAAGTATGACAAGTCTCCCAAGTCACTTATTTTGAACTCCTTTTCCATTTCCTTCTTTAGTCTTTGTATTCCTTCCTCATCTATACCTGTAAGGATTATATCATCAACATATATGCACATGTATATGAAACCATTATCACTTGCTTTGACAAGTAAGCTACTATCTGCTTTAGACACCTGAAATCCAAGTTCTTTCAAGAACTTTACAAGTCTATAATTCCATGCCCTTGGGGCCTGCTTCAAGCCATACAGAGCTCTCTTGAGCTTGCACACATGATCTGGATACCTTTTATCTCTGAACCCTTGAGGTTGCTCCATGAATACATCATCTGAAATATAACCATTCAAAAAAGCATTTTTCACATCTAATTGACACAATTTCCAACCTTTACATGCAGCAATTGCTATAAGTGTCTTGATGGTTGTCATCTTTGCCACAGGACTATAAGTCTCATCATAGTCAACACCATATGTCTGAGCAAACCCTTTGACAACAAGTCTAGCTTTGTACCTAGACACACTTCCATCTGCAAATCTTTTTGTCTTATAAACCCACTTACATCCAATGATCTTCTGACTATTTGGTTTTGGAACCAAATCCCATGTTTGATTCTCCAATAATGCATCATATTCTTCCTGCATAGCTTTCTCCCAATTTTCTTTACCTTTTGCCTCTTCATATGAAGGGTCTTCATCTGCTTTAATCATGTAAGCATAATCTTTGGTAGCCAAAAATGAAGTATCATAGCTATACCTTGTAGGTTGCCATTTGTTCCTTGTAGACCTCCTAAGTTCTCCACTTCTTGAGGTTTCTGGTTCTTCATATTCAGGATCAAACCTAGGTGTTTCTTCCACTTCAACCTGCACTTCATTATTCTCTTCTTCATCAATTATTTGAACCTTTGACTTACCTTTCCTTTGGCTCACAACCTCTTCATCATCTGTATTAATATTGATAGTACCTGCATACCAAGTACCTTGCTCATCAAATGTAACATCTTTTGATACAAGAAAATGTTTTGTGGATGGATTCCACAACCTGTATCCCATCTGCTTATCATCATAACCAATAAACACATATTTTTCAGCTTTAGGTTCCAATTTGTGCCTCAATTGTGATGGCACATATGCATAGGCCAAACATCCAAATACTTTGCAATGATCTAGTGTAGGTCTCTTACCCCACCATGCCTCATAAGGTGTCATTCCGTGCAAAGCTTTACATGGTAACCTATTGACCAAACAAGTAGCTGTATTTACAGCCTCAGCCCACAAATAATTAGGGCAATTTTTCTCCTTCATCATGGACCTTGCAAACTCAACAAGAGTACTATTCCTCCTTTCTGCTACACCATTTTGTTGAGGAGAGTACCTGCAAGTAACTTCTCTTTTTATACCTGCATCCCACAAGTAATTACTGAATTCATTAGAGAAATACTCTCCCCCTCCATCTGACCTTAGTCTTTTCAACTTATGTCCTGTAATTCTTTCTGCATATGCATGATAGTGTTTAAATGTATTAAACACTTCTGACTTATCTTTGATCACATAAATAGTGATCCATCTAGTAGCATCATCAACATAAATCACATAATACCTTGAGCCATTGATACTGAAGTCCTTTGATGGTCCCCACACATCTGTGTGTACCAACTCAAGTTTCTCTGAATACATAAACCCATGCTTGGAGTAGGGTTGCTTATGAGCCTTACCTAATTGGCATGCCTCACATCTGTATGTCATATGTTGACCTGCAACATTAGGCAAACCAAGCACTGAACCATTGTTAATCATGTCTTTAATACCCCTTTCATTGAAATGTCCAAGCCTCTTATGCCAAAGATCTAACTCAGAGATCTTATGTCCTCCATATGTGAACATGGCATGACCAATATTACCTTGAATCTTCAATGTGAACAATCTTCCTTCTTTCTTCCCTGAAACAATTTGTTTATACCCATTGCTAGGGTCTTCCACAAACACTCCTTCATTAGTGAATCTTACTTCATAACCTTTTTCCACAATTTGTCCTACACTTATCAAATTCTTAGGAATTGTAGGAACATACAAGACCTTACTCAATAAGGTGCTACCATCCTTGGCCTTCACTGATCCAATTGAATTCACATTGTGTTTTGTGTTATCACCTGTTTGAACAACATGATTAGATACCTTATTCTCCAAATCAGTCATTAAGGCTATATTACCACTCAGGTGATTGCTACACCCTGAATCAATGTAGAAGACTCTTTGATCTTCATTCTGCCTTTCACAAGTTGCATTCATTATCAATGTTGAATCTTCCTTTTGATCTGAAGCATAATTGTAGTAGGTATTGTTATATTGTTGACTTTGGAAACCTCTACCTGCATTTCTTCCAAAGTAACCCCTACTACCTCTGCCTCTGAAATTACCTCTTTGATTTCTGCCACCTCTTCCTCTTGTATTATAGTTCTGATTATATCCACCATTACTCTGATTATTATGCCAACAATCATTAGCTAAATGATTTGTCTTACCACAAATCCAACAAGCTTTGCCTCCATCTTTGTTGTTTCTGCCTCTTCCTCTACCTTTGCCACCTCCTCTACCTCTTAGGAAGTTGGCTTGACTAGTTGTACCTTCATCTTCACCTGCTTGTTGCTTTCCTTTGTTAGCTTTCTTCTTGTCCTTTGAGTACATTGCATGACCTGTACTTTTGTCACCATCTCCTTTAACATCTTGCTCAAATGTTAGCATATGACCTAACAACTGATTTAAATCAGGAGTGAAATGATCAAGTGATAATTCTGTAGACAAAATGAATGGCTTCCATTTGTCATCACCTCTCAAACCTGTAAGTATTTGCCTTAACAATTTATCCTCCTCAATGTCTTCATCAACAGCTCCTAAAGCATCTGCAATATCTTTCATTCTTGTCACATAGTATGAAATGGATTGAGAAGCCTTCTTCTTAAAGGTGGTAAACTCTGCCCATAAGGATGCCTTTGACTTAGTAGTATTCTGGAAATGCTCCTCCAAAGCATTCCAAATATCAGTTGCACTTTCAAGTCCTCGAATATGAGGTAACAAGTAATCATTGACTGCCATATATATAATGCTCCTAGCTTGAGCATCTTTCTTCATCCAATTTTTCAAATCTGCTAACTCTTCCCTAGTTGGAACACTAGGATTTCTGAACTGTGGCTTCTCTTCTTCTCCTGTGATGTAAGCTATTAAATCTTTGCTCATAAGATGAGCTTCCATCCTCATTGACCATGCAAGATAGTTTTCCCTATCCAATTTCTCTATCTGTAGAGAATCTCCCATCTTGTGTTCACCTGTGTACTGAAATCTTCAAGCTTTATGAATAATATATGTACCTTTACTTCAAATTAGAGTTCTTTTGTCTTTCTTGATGTCGTATGGTCTCCTCCTCAAGCTTTGCCTTCAAGCTTTCACCTTTTAGTTCTTCAGTTGTTGAATTTCTTGAATCTGCAGCAGTCGGGATCCTCCTTTCCTTGATTTTGATGTTTCCTGCTCTGATACCACTGATGGAGAGTGTTAATCTCCAAAAGAACAACCTACTCTTGAATTTAGAACACCTCTATATCAAGAATAAGTCAAAACCTTCACCAACTTAAACTATCAATAACCAAATATCAATTTCTTGACTAAACTGTGAAGAAGGAATTTCCTCAGAAAGTCTGCTGCATAGATCTTGCTCATTGACTAAGTAAATGTGTAAAGTTTTTGATGAAACTTTGCACAAGGTGTCGCCTAAAGATTGCGCACCTTCTCCAAGTTGAATTACTTCAAAAGGTTCAGTAGATCTTGAGAAATCTACTTACCAAGTCAGCTATGTCTAAATCTGCACTTTTGAGAAGTCGATTTGGACACCCCTAACTTCTTAACTTTAATTCTCTTAGTATAAAACCCGTTTAAGCAAATGCTTTTAGCCACGAGTAGCTTACCTTCCAACTTAAAGATTAAGTGCTTACTTGCACAAAACTTTAAACTGTGGAGTGAGAAATGATCAAATTATTAAGATCGAAATTTGTGCCTGTTTCAGGAACCAGTGAGTACTTTCTCACATGTAAATGTTCCTACACACAATTCTCTTAGCCTGATCACAATTAGACTCTCAAACTCTAGCCATAGATTGATTAACTATGGACTCAGATATCTCCAAAAGGAATTCACAAAAGATCTATCACACAGGGAGAAAACACAGAAATATCGGGCGCAATTTTTCCTTCTATTTCTCAGAAATTTACAACTGAGTGAGGATGGAGAGTTCAACACACTTCACACATGTCTAATGACATTTTCTACTACTCAATACACTAATCTCATGATCTCCTATTTTCTCTCCTTGTCTTCTCTTGTCTTCTCTTGTCTTCTCTTGTCTTCTCACTTCTGCCCCGACATTTTTCCAAAGTATTTATAGGCAATTATGTACAGACTTATATCAAAGCATAAGTATAAGTAACCTATATCTTAACTAATGTACATATGTGTACATGTCTTTCACTCTGTGAATGTATCCATCTTCTTTGCTTCAAAACTTGATCTCATCTTCATCCTTTGTCCTTCAAATCTTCAATTGGTGATTGGTCTGCACCAACACTAATCGCCTCTTCCTTCTTGCTCCTTTTATAGCTATTCTTGGAGGGAGTTTTGAATTCGAATTCGAATGGCTCCACCTAAAAGTGATCCCCAAAGTTAGGAGATATTCCCTCAGCTCAAAAAGTCGTGGGTTTTGGTAGTTAGAGCCACGAAATTGCTTTTATATCATGCATGAGGTAAGCCCTCCTTTTCCTTTTTCTTTTTTCAATTACAAGAGATAAAAATGAACTCTTTTACAAGAGGTGTTCACATGACTACTCATGTGACTTACAAATGAGGATGATATCAAATATATCAAGCATGTAGGCTTGGGTAAAATGCACCAACAGTGAGCACACTTTGGAAGGCTATCATAGGGAAGGTGGTTCATGTTGCCCTTGTTTGGAGGGTGGAATTTGCACAATGGGTGCATTTTTTGGGGAATAGTATCATAGGAGGCTCACCATGCATGCTACAAGAGGGAGTGAAACACTTTGCACACAGTCGTAGGAGTAGGTCATTGAGGAAAAAATTGTAATGTAATTAAAACAAATAACTTAAAGTAAAAACATCGTACTCATCAACTCTTATCTATAATGGAAAGAAATTGATTAGAGAAGATTTAGGTCACCTCTTGATGTGATTGGATCTCACCTTTTGACATGTATATGCTTTTGATTGGTTGAAGAGGTTGGTATGTGACCTTTTAAATCTTACAATGAGTTGTATTATGACTTAGAGTCATGGAAATACATGATCAAACTAACCCCTTCCTTAAGCACACCTCCTACTAGCTGTTCTCTACATATTTTGCAGGGATTTTACTTCTACATACTCTATCTCTCTAGATGATCTTGCTAGACTCCTTGATATTGTAGTTGTTGTTTTTCCTTCATCCCGAACTCATTTGCAATGTTTTTTGTCTTGTTAGATATATTATAGCTTCTACTTTCATTGGTGTAAGTCTCAGTATCAGTGCCTGCACATTCTCAAAGAAATGTCTAGAATAGTGTCTATGTAGTTAGCTAATACTCTTTGAAGAGATCAAGTTGTCTTTTTTTATTTAGTTGATTGAGGCATCATATAGTGTCCAAATGGAGTGATTTTACTCTCATTGGAAAGCTCTATAAGTCTAGTTTTAATTGCAAAGTTTCATTTTCATCCTTTTTATTTACTTGGAGAAACTTAGAAAACACAGAGACTATATTTGAAAAAAATTAGGATCATAGGAGGGTTCATTTGCTTTGATTGTGTGCATAGCAGTGTTTATTCCCCAACAATGGTATCAGAGCTATAAGTGGAGTATCAAAGAGAAGAAGGAGCTTCTAAAGTGAAGTAAATACCTCATCAAAGTTTTAAGAGAAGAAGTAAAGAACACGCACGTCAACAACAAGGGGAAGCAAACAAGTCATCAAGTCAAAGATGGAACTTCGTCAAGAGGAGTAGCTCTATTTTTTGAGGTAAAAGCCATCTTTTTAAACTTCATTGCATCACGGGGGAGGCTCAAAAGAGCTAGAAGGCACCATGGCTGATCTCAATGATCATATTGAGAAGCTGCAGAAGGGGAACTACCAACCATGGTGATTTAGAATAATCATTTTTTTGATGGGGAAAGGTTTGTGGGGACTTGTGAGTGGTGGAGAGCCAAAACCCTATATAGATGAGTTAAACCAACCAATGACCAGAGAAAATTAGTAAGAGAATGAGATGAAAGGGACAAAAGAGTCATTTTAATTTTATCTCAACATATTAGCAACTCCATGATAGGACATATTTAGGATTTGGATACATCAAAGAAGGTGTGGGAGTGCTTGGAAAGATTGCACTCAGCCTCAACAAAAGCTAGTAAAATTCAGCTCAAGAATGAGCTAAATAGTCTTAGGAAAGGCCCTTCTCAAGGTGAAAGAGCTTGCAGATGCACTAGGGTCAATCAATTGTCCCCTAGATGATAACGATCTTGTAGCCCACACCCTAAATGGACTTAGGGATGATGAAAAATGGAGGGCCTTCAAAACTTGAGTGTATGTAAGGACTCTATTCTTAATTTTGATCGACTAATCACTGTCATTGTGATAGAGGAGATGAACCTTGGTGGTCATAATGCCAAGGATAGCCAAGAGCAATTGTTGTATGTAGGTAGAGGAAGACAAAACCGAGGTGCTACAAGAGGAAGAGGAAGATATCAAAGCAACAAAGGAGGTCAAGCGCAACAAGAAAATGCAAGTTAAAGAGGTGAAAGATCAACAAATAGAGAAGATGTGGAAGAATTGGTGGAAGAGGACAACCCACTTCAAATGGATGCTTTGTATGTAGTAGGCCAGGTCATTTTGCAAATGAATGTTATCATAAAGCTCAAAGATTAGCGACTCAAAGCAACAATAACAATTATAGAGGGCAAGGTAACTATGCAAACATATCATCCAATCAAGGGAACAATTATTTACTTGCCATGAGGTATAGTGAAGATACAACTCAAGCTAGTGAAGATGTATGGTATGTAGATACTAGATGTAGCAATCACATGTCATGTCTAAAGGATTATTTTAGTAATTTGTAGGTCCCAAAGCATCAAGGACATGTGGAAATAGGTGAAAACTCAAAGCATACCATTCAAAATGTGGGAGATATGAACTTGGAAGGAAATCAAAGGTCAAAGTGCTTATCAGAGTATTACATGTCCCTACTGTTACCAAAAACTTGATTTTGGTAGGCCAAATGGTAGAAAAATGCCATCAAGTTAGGTTCAATGTGTTGGGTGTGTGTAGAAGTGTGAGAGACACACAAGAGGCACACACAAGGATCACAAACAGAGCAAGACACATGGAGAAGACGGATGGGTGCAATAGCTCTCTCTATCGATGATGAATTAAACTAAAGTAAGAGCTAAATAATATCCCTAAGTACAATGTACCACCACATATGAGTGAATCTTGTTGGAAACAGAAATCTAAATGTATATGAGATGTGTGACGTAATAGGTTGTAGAAGAGTGAATATGAGTGACAAAAAGAGGAAGGATCAATGTGAAAGTGATAATCAGCAAACCCTCATCTAACTTTAGGCTATGGAAGACCCTAAGTCAAATATGTGTGTGAAAAGATCACGTACTTACAAAAGTAGCAAAGAATGTTAACAAGTTTGCTGCCAGAAATCCTCAAACCCATATGAACATACCTTCTCGAACACCTCATCCAAATATGCATAAAGCATACATGTACTGATTCTCTTGTACCTATGCCAAATAGGACTCCTCTTGATATGGATGCCACTTCCATATACTTCAAGTAGTACCTATGTGCATAAAGAGAATATGTACCTAAATGTTTTAACATAAGATGCAAATCTTCTGTTAAGCTCCATCCAATGTCTTTGAAGTACACCGAAATCTTTAGTAGAAGACAATCTTCAAACACATTATGTAGATGGATGATCCACACCACCAAGCTGTTGATGGGTAAGTCCTCTCCATAAGCAAGAGTATGAGCACACTCTTCTCCAAGAAGAACTCCATCGTCGCTCCTCAACATGCTCCAAGATAGCAACATGGCTGCCCCATGTGCTAGAAGCACCACCTCTAATGAGAGACCAAGCTCCAAAGCTTGTGTTGCAAAATGTGTAGGATGAATAGACAATAAGCCAAGCTTGTTCTTTTATAGTATTCTTGTTCCCTTGAAAAGCTATACAAAAAGCATATCAATAAAGCACTAGCAATCGTAGGAGCGAAAAACAAAATCAAACGCATTTGCACTCATCCATCATTATTGGAGAATCTTTTTCTTCTTCTTCCTTCTTCTTCCTTCTTCTTCCTTCTTCTTTCAAAACTGAAATATAAAGAGAACCTAACAAAGGAAATATAGGAATACCTGAAATAGGAATACCTATAGATATGACTCTGCATTCTTTTGCGTAAGGGTGAAAATAAGTCTTCATGTTTCATCACCCCCCTAGATGACCTAATACTAGTATCCAGACTTCTTCAAATATATCAGACTTTATGAAATCTGGAACGTCTTCCTTCTTTCAATAAATCTAATCTTCAATGATCAATACCTATATCTGAAACAAAATCTCTGAACCATGTTTATTAGCATTGTACACATGCCAATAGCTTTCCCTGTCATTCCTCAGCTTCCCAAATTATAGAATAAGGTTAGCTGATCTATCATAAAAACCTTACTGAAAGCATTTTAGGATCAATAATTTTCTACAACATAACAATATCTTCTTCTATTTCTTTGCAACACAAATCTGGTAGAATCTGAATCTTTGACTTCTTCCTCCAATGCTAAGAACTTTTCAAACAAAGGATAGATATCTGGCTCATAAATACTCAAGATCATACAAGATCTCTCTAGATCTATCAAGATCTCTCCAACAAAATACCTATGTAGAATATGCTCTCATCAAACCTTCAAGACTGAATGTTTGATTTGTTACTTGAATGTCTCTAAGTGTCCATGTTTCTCACAAAGTTGTAAAGCTTTTCTTTAACCAAATCCTTCCAAGAATCTGCAACTCCTACTTGAAACATAAGTGGACAAACTTCTCACCTTGAGAACTCCAAAAGCTGCAAGTTAATACTTCATCTTTTCATATTCTACCCGGGTGAAATGTGATAGTATTTGCTTGACTTTCTTTTGGCTAACTCCACTTCTCAATCAAGTGCTAGGATTTAATGGAACACCCTTTTGAATACAAGAATGTATCCAAAAATCAAGACAAACACAGAAAGTAGATTCTCCATTCACTTGTACATCAAAAATCTGAATTTTTTGAAGTTTTCAAAAAATACTGAATATGAGGTAACCTTTCCAAAGAAAGCCTCACCCCAAGTCTTCATCATCTGCTACAAAAAACTCTTTTACCTCAAGAGTTAGATAAAGAAGAAATATACTTCTCTGCAACTTGTCATATACCAAGTAGCTTTGTATTGACATTCCAAGACTTTGAGGGAACATATAAGCTACCTGCTTAAAAGATGCTCTTAAATCATATGTTGCAAACCTAGAATTTTGGGAACCTGAGAATCTGAGATCTTGAATGTTTTGATGCCAAATCCCTAAAGCTCTGATACCAAATGTTGGAAATTAAGTAGGCCCATAACTAGTATCACAGGTCCAAGTTCCATAGGTCCAGGATCAACAACACAGATTCCAACAATCTTCCAATATTGACAAAAGATGAACATACCACACTTTAATCATACAAATGATGAGACAAAGATAGAGAAAGATTAGACAACATGTGTAAAGCGTTATGTAAGCCACTGCTTACTCATACTATCATATATACAAATATCAATTTACAATGTGGGAGCAAAACTCTCAACCACTCTATGTGAACAAAAATGGATGGATGAGTGAATGTACAAATGTAACAAACATATTCAGATGTATGGACAAAAATCTGAATATATATGAGATGTGTGACCTAATAGGTTGTAGAAGAGTGAATATGAGTGACAGAAAGAGGAAGGATCAGTGTGAAACTGATAATCAGCAAACCCTCATCTAACTTTAGGCTATGGAAGACTCTAAGTCAGATACGTGTGTGAAAAGATCACATACTTACAAAAGTAGCAAAGAATGCTAACAAGTTTGCTGCCAGAAATCCTCAAACTCATATGAACATACCTTCTCGAACACCTCATCCAAATATGCATAAAGCATACATGTACTGATTCTCTTGTACCTATGCCAAATAGGACTCCTCCTGATATGGATGCCACTTCCATATACTTCAAGTAGTACCTATGTGCATAAAGAGAATATGTACCTAAATTTCTTAACATAAGATGCAAATCTTCTGTTAAGCTCCATCCAATGTCTTTGAAGTACACCGAAATCTTCATGTAGAAGAAAATCTTCAAATACATTATGTAGATGGCTGATCCACACCACCAAGCTACTGATGGGTAAGTCCTCTCCATAAGCAAGAGTGTGAGCACACTCTTCTCCAAGAAGAACTCCATAGCTGCTTCTCAACATGCTCCAAGATAGCAACATGGATGCCCCATGTGCTAGAAGCACCACCTCTAATGACAGACCAAGCTCCAAAGCTTGTGTTGCAAAAGGTTTAGGATGAATAGACAATAAGCCAAGCTTGTTCTTTTATAGTATTCTTGTTCCCTTGAAAAGCTATACAAAAAGCATATTAATAAAGCACTAGTGGTCGTAGGAGCAAAAAACAAAATCAAACGCGTTCGCGCTCGTCCGTCATTATTGGAGAATCTTTTTGAAAAAGTAATCTTCAAAACAATACTCCCATCAGGCTACCGACGTCGTTCGTGGGTATTGAACCCATGCCACGAGTTTGGGAGGATAATGGTCTAGCCACAGCACCCAACACCTTTGCTTGTACAAGGGCTAAAAAGAACAAGTACTTATGTTGTAAATTGTGGACAATCTTGACCTTTTGACCATGGACAATGTATTATATGACATTGTTTCCAACAAATCTATATGTGATAATATGGGGAAAAAACCTTTAGCCAGCACTAGAGTAGAAAGTGCCCATGTATAGGAAAAAGTTTCACATCAAAGCTACTCAAGGAACACATAAGTGTAACAAACCCCCTGAAGCGAATGATGTGAACACATACAGGGAGTGAGAGATTAGCCCCCACAAGGTAATAAGCCTAAAGCTTTGTGAAAAGCTTCAAACTTTTCCGTGGACGAGCTTTGGTGAATATGTCTCCTACATTATCTTGTGTAGGCACATATACCAAATCAATATCTCCGGCATGAAGATGCTCTCTCACATAGTGATAATGCACCTCAATATGTTTGGTCTGTGCTGGAATCAATGTCTAATAATTTTTATTCCATGTGAACCTGAAATTTCATAGTGTGAAACCATCTTTTAGAAAGCTAAAAGAAAACAAAACAAACGTTGCAAAATAGGATTCTAAAAGTAGTCTTTGCTTTTCATAAATAAAACAACGATGGAGTTTTATTTGATCGCTACGTTTTTGCTTTATTAAGACATGCGCACGTTTTACTTTATTCTTGAAAAGTATACGCTCTTGCTTTATTATGGGAAGCTTAACCTATATAAGGAGGCCCTTGGCTCATTGTTCAAGCATCACTCAAGGATCACTCATCAAGCAAAGAGGAGGTGATCAAGCTAGCTTTTGGTGTTCTAAAGCTTTGGAGGTGGAGTTTTGGTGAAGGAGAGGCTATTCTCTTGGGGCAAGAAGTCTTCTACAAGATGGTGGTAACTATCTTTTGTGAGTTAACCTTATATTTTGTTTTTAGGGTTTCTCTACCCTAATCTCAAAATTAGGGATGGTTGATTTACAATTTTGTTACACTGTTGTGTGAGAATAAGGTTAGCTTCATTGCTCATTCACTTCACACACTTAGATTATTTCAACATAATCTACATTTTGTATCATCATCTTCTGGATATTCTTCCATTAGTGAGTGCACCACTTTATATGGTTGATTAGTACTCCCATGTTGTAATTTGGACATCTATTTTTTAGTGAGTAAGCATCCAACTTACGTTCTTTATCCTTGTCTCAAGATCTCTTTCTTTCTATCTCTCACTTATCATCTTAATTAATTAAGTGTGTATGCTCAAAAGGTTTTAGTATTGGAACGATCTTGGGGCCCCAAATTCCAACACTTGGTATCAGAGCATAATTGACATACACACTTAGTTAAGATGAGTGAGATTAGAATTGAAATTGAGGACAAGTTGGATGGATCTTCTAATCCCATGTGGAGTTTCATGATGATGAATATTTTAGTGACAAAGGATTTATGGAGTATCATCAATAGATCCTTAACAAGACTCAGATGAGAAGGTGAAGAAGGAGCCACAGTAGCTTCAAGAGGTACTGAAGAAGAGGTAACCACTTCAACATCCAGAGTCACAGGTAGGTCTTTACCAATAGTTCCTCCTACTGAAGATCAGGCAAGGTGGGATGCTAGAGATGCTTTAGCACTTTCATTCATAGCAATGAGTGTTAAAAAGCATATTCTACCACAGATCAGATCTTGAAGAAGTTCTAGACAAGCTTGGTTGAAGCTTGAGAATCTTTTTTAGAGCAGAAATCCTGCTAGGAAAGCTCACTTAAGGAGAAAACTAGCAAATACAAGGATGAAAGGTGGTGAGTCAATTCAAACCCACATTACGAGACTCGTTGACTTGAGAGATCAACTTCTAAATGTAGGAGTTGAGATATCAGATGAAGAAATGGTAAATATGCTGATTAATTCACTTCCTATTTCATATCGATCTTTTATAACCACTCTTACTCTTACCACAAGAGATAGAGAGGTTACATTTGAAGAGTTAGAATTCTTGTTACTTCAAGATGAAGATCAGTTGAAGGGAATGGAAGAGAATGACGAAGCACTTTTATCTTCATCAAAGGGGAAAAATAAGAAGAAGGAGAAGAAGGAAAAACAATCCATAAAGGAAAGTAAGTCCCTTTCACCTTCTACTTCAGATTCTATATCTACTACATCTAAAGAGAAGTTTTCTAAGAAGAAGGAAGTAATATGTTTTTACTGCAAGAAACATGGACATTTTAAAGTAGCATGTTATAAAAGGACTACAATAGAAAAGAAAAAGGCATCAGGTAATGTTGCAGAAGGTGATAAAAAAGGGAAATCTCAAGGTGATTCTTATGCCTGTATTACCATTGAGGAAGTAGCTTTTGATCAAGCAGCTTTACACGTTCTTTCAGCAAGTCCTTGGATATTTGACTCAAGTGCTACAAAGCATATGATAGGTTGCAGAGATTTGTTTTCTTCTCTTTCATATTCTTCAGGTAGAAGAGTTGCAGATGTAAATGATTTGGATGTTGTAGGAATAGGTACAGTAACCCTAAAGACAAGAGAAGGTGGTAATTTTCAGATTTCAAATGTTCTTTATGTACTTGAAATGAAGAAGAATCTGCTATCTATTTCTACATTTTTAGGTGATGGTTTTAAAGTTGTATTTGAGAGAGATCTTTGTAAGATCTTATCACACAAAGAAAAGTGTATTTTACAAGGTGAGCATAGAGGAGGGATTTTTGTTTTGTCAAAAATCAGTCAGGCATATGCGGTCAAATCTTCATCACTGGTGGAAGATATGAAGCTATGACATGAAAGATTTGGACATATTAGTTTTGGATCTCTCAAGAGTATCAAAGATAGAGGTATGGTTGAGAGTTTACCCTCATTCAAGCTACCAAATGATTCAGATATATGTGAAGGTTGTCTTGAAGGTAAGATGCATAAACTACCTTTCAAGAAACATGATCATATTACAACTACCAGGAAATTGCAGATTATACATTCAGATGTGAATGGACCTATGAGAGGAGACTCTATTTAGGGCTTCAGGTATTTTGTTCTATTTGTTGATGATTTTATGAGATACTCATGGATCTATGGTCTTAAGTTGAAGTCAAAAGTATTTCCTATGTTCAAGAAGTTTGTAGCTATGGTTGAAAATGAAAGTCCAGAAACTATCTAGATTCTCAGAAGTGATAGAGGTGGAGAATACTTTTCAAAAGAGTTCCAGAAATTTCTTGATGAGAAAGGTATTACTCAACACCTTACTATTGCTTATGCTCCTCAGCATAATGGTGTTGCAAAAAGAAAGAATAGCATACTTGTTGAGATGATCCGAAGCATGATGGCATCCAAGAGGCTTTCACCGAAATTCTGGTTTGATGCAGTACATACAACTAATCACCTTTTGAACAGGTCATCTACAAAAGCTTTAAAGGTAATTACAGCATATGAAGCTTATTATGGTAGAAAACCTAATGTGAGTTACTTCAAAGTGTTTGGATCACTTTCTTATGTACATATTGAGAAAAAGGACCGAGGCAAACTAGATGTAAAGGCAAAGAAAGCTATTTTTATTGGATATCCTATTGAGAGTAAAGGATACATGTTTTATGTTCTAGAGATAGGTGAAGTTATTCTTTCACGTAATGCTTATATTGCTTAAAATAAGGTTTATGATAAGGAGGCAAAAATTCCAGAGTTCATTAGTGAAAATGACTATGGATTTTTAAGAAAGATTTTGGATGTACATGTTCAGCCCTATCAGGAGGGAGTTAAAATTCCTAGGATTCAAGAAAGAGTTGAAGAAAGAGGAATTTCACAACCTAGTCAGTTTGGTTGCAGAAGATTTTCAGTTTTCTTGATGTAAGAGTACATCAACCCATTCATATCTTTTCAGATAGCCAGAGTGCTATAGCTATAGCAAATAATCCAGTGCATCATGCAAGGACAAAGCATATAGAGGTACACTACCACTATATTTGAGAGCAGATAGCTAAGAAGCACATTGAGCTGGTTTATGTTCCTTCTAGTGAGAATGTTGCAGATATATTTACCAAAGCATTGACTAGAGATAGTCATGAGAAGATTTGCAGGTTACTGAAGCTTCTACCAATATGACATTGAAGGAGGGATTGTTGGAATCAATGTCCAATAATTTTTATTCCATGTGAACCTAAAACTTCATAGTGTGAAACCATCTTTTAGAAAGCTAAAAGAAAACAAAACAAACATCCCAAAATATGATTCTAAAAGTAATCTTTTCTTTTCATAAATAAAACAACGATGGAGTTTTATTGGATCGCTACGTTTTTGCTTTATTAAGACATGCGCACGTTTTGCTTTATTCTTGAATAGTACATGCTCTTGCTTTATTATGGGAAGCTTAACCTATATAAGGAGGCCCTTGGCTCATTGTTCAAGCATCACTCAAGGATCACTCATCAAGCAAAGAGGAGGTGATCAAGCCAGCTCTTGGTGTTCTAAAGCTTTGGAGGTGGAGTTTTGGTGAAGAAGAGGCTATTCTCTTGGAGCAAGAAGTCTTCTACAAGGTGGTGGTAACTATCTTTTGTGAGTTAACCTTATATTTTGTTTTTAGAGTTTCTCTACCCTAATCTCAAAATCAGGGTTGGTTGATTTACAATTTTGTTACACTATTTTGTGAGAATAAGGTTAGCTTCGTTGCTCATTCACTTCACACACTTAGATTATTTCAACATAATCTAAATTTTGTATCATCATCTTCTTGGATATTCTTTCATTAGTGAGAGCACCACTTTATATGGTTGAGTAGTACTCCCATGTTGTGATTTGGACATCTATTTTTTAGTGAGTAAGCATCCAGCTTACGTTCTCTATCCTTGTCTCAAGATCTCTTTCTTTCTATCTCTCACTTATCATCTTAATTAATTAAGTGTGTATGTTCAAAAGGTTTTAGTAAAGATCGTGGGGCCCCACATTCCAACATTCTATGCATGAAACATTGGGTTTTTTGCAAAAACCAATGCACTTTGACTAGTAGTGAGAATACGAATAGTAGCATCAATCTCCATGCAAAGATCTATCAATAGGCATCTCCGCCATATACACTCCACTCTAGCTGTGAAAACTACCCTTTACTCAGCTTCACAACTCGATGTCACCACTGTAGGTTGCTTCTTACTCAACCAAGATATGCATGAGTCTCCAACTAAAAAGCAATTACCACTAGCGGACACACGAGTATCATAACAACCTGCCCAATCACTATTTGTAAAAGCATGCAAGCATGGAGGAATATCTCTTCCATAAAAGAGACCTAATCTCGAAGTGCCGAGATATGTAAACACATGTTTCATCGCTTGCCAATGCTTAGTGCCAGGGCTATGCATGAATCGACCCTATTGGGAAACTGCATACTGTATATCCGGCCTTCTGTTGCATGCATATATAAGACATCCCACAACTTGCTGATAAAGAGAAGTGTCAAACGGATCACTAGAATCCTCAACTGAGAACCTAAATCCTATCTCAACTAGGTGGAAACTAGCTTGCAATCCTATAAGTCAAAATGCTAAAGTTGTTTTTCAATATACTTTGCTTGATGCATAACAACTCCCCCGTCAACAGATACAAATTGGATGCCATGATAGTAGCTCAAAAGACCAAGATAAGTGACATCAAAATTATGCTACAAATCAGCCATAAGAATATATATAGAGTGTGCTTTCAATTGAACTCAACATGTGAAGCCAAGAGCCTTCAAGTGCTTATGGATTTTCTCATACCATGCACGTGGAGCTTGCTTGAGACCATACTAGGCTTTATGCAAGTGAGAAACCATATGCTCTTTCCCTTTCATGGAAAATCCAAGAGCTTGCTTCATATAGACGTCTTCTTGCAAATCACCATTTAATAAGGTTGTTTTTATGTACAACTGATGCACTTTCCAACCTCGATGGGCAGCCAATGCAACCATGGTACGAATGGTAGTCATGCGTGAAGTAGGTGCAAAATTTTCCTCATAGTCAATGCCATATTGTTGCACTGTCGGGATGAAATCCCTCAGGGAAGTGTATCTCAAGATTTTTTTTCAAAGTTCATTTCATTCATTTTCTGGGTGTGAAATGTGTTTTGACTTCAAAGAGTTATAAATTGTGCATGTTTTGATTGATCCGATTGATTATGAGATGAAAAACCATGTTGTGTCTCTACATTAGACCTATATATTTGTAAATAGCTAACTACAAACCCTAGGAAACCCTAGGATTTTAGCCCATAAATGTAAATAAAACCCATTAGTTGATGTGCATGACCTTAATCGTAGGCAAATACTGACTTTCCTCGATTACAAACCCTAGGTTGGAACCTTAGTTTTTCCATTTACCCTAAGTCTGACCATTTGGTTTCATTTAAATTGATTACAGGTGTGAAACCAAACCTTAGTCCAAGAAAAATAAAAAGAGAAAAAGAAAAGAAAACAAAAATAGAGAGAAGAAGAATTAGAAAATAAAAAGAGAAAAATAAAAAATAGAAATAAAACAATGATTTTCCAAAAATAGCAAAAGAACATAGAAGAAGGTTCTGGAAATAGAAAGTTTAGATAAGGGGGTTAGAAGATTCTAGAGAGAAGTCCTAGGTAGGACCTATAAATAGGTTTCCAAACCTCATTTGTTTCTCCCCATGGATCTTTTATGTGGATCTTCTCTCTAGGTGCACTTTCTTATCCTTCTCTTATTCATTCTTTTCTTGTTCATTTTTTGTCTTTATACATTCATACTTATTGTCCGAGAGAGAGAGAGGGAGGGATAGAGAGTAAGAGGAGAAGCAAAAGTGGATGGTTTAAATTAATAAACATTCATTTCTCAGTGATAAATTTTCTAGTTTTCATTTAATCCTTGTAAGGCCAAACTTTCTATGGGGTTGTTGCTACAATTTCTGGTTTTGGATGGTTGGACCTTGCTATCTGCTTGAAAAGATCAATCGATTACAATAATGGCTAAGAACATGTATAATTTCATCAGAGTGGTCTTATTTCTCTTAATAATTAACTGTAGGATATGATTAGAGTGATAAAACAGAGAAAGAGGGAGAAATGGACAGCCATTGTTGTAGATCAATGTGAAAATGATGGAGTGAGAGAGTAGCCATGATAGAGGATGCATGCAAGAAGGAAGAACGACGCTTAGCTCTAATTGAACAAACTTAGGGCCATCTGTACACGTACTATTAGCACATGATTTGATTGAAACCGAGGAAGGTATTGTGAGGAGCCTCTGCATGACAAATGGAGGGTAGGTCTATGTACATTGCCAATGGCATTTTTAGCTTTGAAGCTGCCTGGAACTATTGTGGTGATGTTGTTATTCACTCCAGCGATCGCCTAGAAGGTGGCAGCTTCCGATGAAAACTGCGCCATCACCGTCACTTTCAACAACATAAACAAACTATTTACGAGTTGCACTAATCTGGATGGTCAGAGTGTGATGCTAGAAGTGGACCTTGGACTCTATGAACATTGTGGAAGTTCTATTTTTGACGCAGACCGCACATATGCATAGAGAGAGAATGATCTCCTTTTTGAAAGGCAACGCAATCCATGGATAGTGCTGGTCACAGCCTACTGGTTGGAGGTGGCATCTGGTCTCAATTATGTATACAACACATATTTGAGCGTGCTGAAGTTGTAGTTGTTGTACAACAAACACCAAATCAACGTGTTGGCTGTTGCCAAGGACCTGCGTGACCATGTGGGTCTGTGCATAAAGGCACCCAGTACGCATAAAAGAAGAAGCTTGATACTCTGAATCGATGATCTGTAGACTATCATACACCCTACAAGAGATGGTGAAGGGAGAGAGAGGGTTTGGCGCAGGAGGAGAAGCAAATAAAGATCTCAAAGAAAGGCCAAATTGAATTTGGGAAGACGTAGAGAGAGAGAGATAGAGAGAGAGAGAGAGAAAAAAAAAGAGGTTCAGAGTGATGGCAGTAGAGCAAATGGTGTGTGTGTGTGTGAGAGAGAGATAGAGAGAGAGAAGTGAGTTTCGCACTCTGAGGGATCGCAATGAGATGAAGACGACAGCGCAGATGATTCGAGATGGCGATGGAACAGAGCATTCCACAGAGAGAGAGAGACAGAGAGAGAGGGAGAAGGGAATTTCTGCACTCTAAGGCAACACAATGAGATGAAGACGAAAGCATAGATGATTCGAGATGGCGATGGAGCAGAGCGTTCCACAGAGAGAGAGAGAGAGAGAGAGAGAGAGAGAGAGAGAGAGAGAGAAATTTTAACATCTATTAGAGGCCAAAATCAGTCTATGAGACAAAACATATACATCAGCATGATGGGATTTAATCCCAAAAAAAAAAAATGTATGGGTTACTATGGAATTTAGTGAATGATTGCATTGGCTTAGCTACTATCATGTTCATAAGCATGTAGGATGCAAAATTAATATTTCAAATAATTGTATGTGTGATTCTATTAGGACTAGCCAAAAAATATAAATAAAAGAGAAATTATGATGAGATGCAGATGCAAAATGAAAGAAGCTAGAAGGGGGGGACAAAGCTAGAAACAAATAAAATTTCAAATAAAGTTTCATTAAATATAAATTCTTCAAGTCATTATAGAAATATTGCATAGATAAATATCTCTTGAACCATGTTATTACTTTTGAAGCTCAAATTATTTATAAAAGAAGTTAAGGAGTGACCTTACATATAAGTCATTAGAACTAGTTTTTTAGTGGTTTTGATATATTTCGGTAGTGATGTGTGTGAACACACTTTGGACAGCTATCAGAGGGAAGGTGATTCACGTTGTGCTTGTTCGCAGGGCGTCATTCACACGATGGGTGCATTTTTTGGGGAATAGTATGATAGGAGGCTCACCATGCGTGCTACAAGAGGGAGCGAAACACTTTGCATGCGGTCGTAGGTCATTGAGGAAAAAATTGTAATGGAAGTAAAACAAATAACTTAAAGTGAAAATATCATACTCATCAACACTAGATCAAATGTTTACAAAGGACTAGTACATCATGGCTGATTGTGAAAGGATTGGTTATGAAATCAATATACAAAGCGAATCACTATCCAAGTGATGACAAATGATACAAAACTAGCAATGAATTCTGCTATAGTGTGGATGAAGAATAGTCCTCGAACTTCTGAGCTACATGGCACAAAAGCTCTTCTCTTCACTTCAAATCATGGGTATTTTTGAAAAATTTCATCGGAAAAAATGTTGAAAGTTTTGTATTTCAAGCTCAAGAATGTGGGAACATGCCCCAAATTGAACTTTCCACATCATCCACAATCAAAGGAGGATCAATTCCATAAGTTCGAGGCATCCAATCATATTTATAATGGAAAGAAGTTGCAGATTAGAGAAGATTTAGGTCACCTCTTGATGTGATTGGACCTCACCTTTTGACATGTACATGCTTTTGATTGGTTGAAGAGGTTGGTATGTGACCTTTTAAATCTTATAATGAGTTGTATTATGACTTAGAGTCATGGAAATACATGGTCAAGCTACCCCCTTCCTTAAGCACACCTCCTACTAGTTGTTCTCTACGTATTTTGCTGAGATTTCACTTCTACTTATTCTATCTCTCTAGATGATCTTGCTAGACCCCTTGATATTGTGATTGTTGTTTTTCTTTCATCCCAAACTCATTTGCAATGCTTTTTGTCTTGTTAGAAATATTATAGGTTCTACTTTCATTGATGTAAGTCTTGAGATCAGTGCTTGCTCATTCGCAAAGAAATTTCTAGAATACTGTCTATGTAGTTAGCTAATACTCTTTGAAGAGATCAAGTTGTCTTTCTCTATTTAGTTGATTGAGGCATCATCTAGTGTCCAAATGGAGTGATTTTACTCTCATTGGAAAGCTCTATAAGTCTTGTTTTAAGTTCCAAAGTTTCATTTTCATCCTTTGCATGTATTTGGAGAAAGTTAGAAAACACAAAGATTGTATTTGAAAAAAATTAGGATCATATGAGGGTTCCTTTGCTTTTGTTAGACGGCCGCCGGAGTAGGACAAATGTATGCCGGATGTAACGGAGTTTTCGAAATTTGTGCGAAAAGTTAGTACGCGCATCTTGTAAACATCTTTATAAAGCAATGGAAAAAGAGTGGTCGAGAGCCCGTTTTTCTGGACTTGCCAGAGGGATTGTCGAAGCCTGTGTGATGTATTGTTGTGTAGTCTGAGTCTTGTTAGTGTTCTCATCATTCTGCCTCGCCCACTGACACTGTGGTGCATAGTAACGAATCGTAAGTAAAAGGTTGTGTGTCTGCTTGTTGGCGTTGTGTTTGGTTGTATAAGTTCCCAGGGGTTACGTACTGTCAGTCATTTCTTTGCATAAGCTAATTGATAGTGGGAATTCCGAATAGATAACTGGAAGTGTGTTCTCGTATGCTCTGTTGTGCTACCGGATTCAGTACCTTCGGTATCATTCTCTGGTAATCCCGATTATGAGGAAGAGCTAGTACCTTCAGTAGCATGAATAAGTTGATTGAAGAGTACTGATAAGTTTTGTGACGAATGAATCTATCGATTATAGTATTCTCTAGTTGATTTACTGCCTACTGTGAGTTTGTATGCTATCCGGCATATATACCTGTCATGAAGAAGTTGTTTGTTGATTTACGAGAATATAATACCTATTAGTTGTTAGTATTGTTGTAACACTCGGATTACTGCCCTGTCTCAATAGCCACTTTAGTCTATAAGAGTTAGATACACAGATTCCCAAAAATCGGATATTGTTTGATGGAGGCTAATAACTGAGCTAAGACGTGTTAATGGTTATTGACTGTTGTGCAAAGATTTGGGAAATTAGTACAGGGCCTCTATCTAACAGACCCCTACCACTCCCAAGAACCCACGTTGTTTCGGTGACGATACTGGAAGTTTAATACAGTTTACGGTGAATCATTGTTTTACGTTTAATATTTGTTCGGTAACGATTTCGGCTAGACAGTAACACAGCGTTACCGTTACTATAACACACTTAAGACTTGGCGCCGTCTGTGGGAAGGTGGCATCAATATTGTCAGTCGTCTGTCAGAATTAGATTATCGTTCGATTGGCAGTAGCAACAGAATCAGATTGTTGCAAACTGTTCCATTAGTAATACTACGCGATTAGTACAAAAAATGATACATGCCGGTTACTCGATCCGGTGAAACGTATCCCAAGAACCATCAGTCTGGAGTACTTAATGTACTAAAGACAACTCTGGAAGGTAAAAGTACAACTAGGTTTGGCCTAGTTGTCAAGAAAGTTAAGAACGTTAGAACTGATTCCGGTCATATTCCGGTAGAACGTGTTACGCCTCTGGTACATTCCGGTACTATTTCGGCACAGTCTGTCGAAGATATAGTAATTCCAGAACCTACCAAGACGCAGTTGGAATCCAGTTTAACACTCGTGGAAAAAGATTCAGATTCATCTACGATTAGAAACGCTCTAGTCAAAGAAATCGGCGAAGGCAAAAAAACACCGTATTCGGGCATAATTTCGGTGCCTTCCGGTGATATTTCGGTAAGAGAATCATAGTTTTTCGGTGACGGTTTAGCATTTTCTACTGAGTCTTCAGCCCAATCACCATGCTTGGAAGCGAGTTCCCATACACTGGACATCAAGAAGGAAGGAAAGCTGTTCGAAACAGAGATTCGAAGCATATTAAGCAAGATAATCGCACCGGAAAGTGCGCCATCCGACGATACAGATTCCGGTAGTTCAGATATTCAGGCCCGAGATACAGAAGGAAGGTATAATACACTCACGATGAACGGACAACAACAACAACAACAGTTATGCCCACCCAGGCCACCTCCAACGGGAGTGACATACACGAAGTTTGGTGGATTTCTAGGAGATGATCCGGATGCTCACGTACGCACCTTCGAGATAAGCTACGTAGTTCTCAACCATCCACCGGATCAGGCCTACAAAGCCATTGTCTTCCAATCTACACTTGTTAATGAAGCAGCTAGATGGCTTACAGAATATGATATTAATCATTTCGGCACCTATGAAGCAGTACGAGATGCTTTTCTGCAGCGATTCAGGCTAAAAAAGAATCCAGCCGAAATTTTTGACTATTTGCAGAATAACAGACAGAAGGCAAATCAAACCGTACAGGAGTATGCTACTCTCTTCAGAACACACTTAAGGCAGCTACCACCGGCCCACCCTAACTTGCCAGATGATGTTATCACTCAGTGGTTCATCAATGGCTTGGTTCCACAACTTAAGTAGATCATGATCATAAGATGTATCGGAGCAAACCAAAATGTTGCAGAAGATATGACTAGACAAGTATACTGCAACATATGCAAAAATTCAGGACATACCAGTGCCAATTGCGCACTTAATCAGACATTATGTGCTATCTGCAACATTGCCGGACACACCACCGAAAACTGTGCATACAACACTAGAGTACAGGGAACAACGACTGTCAATGCAATTATCCAGGAACAAGGGCAGATAGCCAACCACTATGTGCCTCCACAAATGAGAAACAACCAGCAGCAAGGATATCAAAATTACCGAGGACAGAGGAATAACAACTATAATCCAAACCGCTGGCAGAACAGGCCACCACCGGAAAATCCCAATTTACCACCACCATGCTGTCATTTTTGTGGCGAATTTGGACATATTAGGAGATTTTGCAAGGATGCAGCTCAGTATGATCAAAGGAAGAAGTAACGTCAAAATCCAATGGCCAACATGGTAAAAATCACACCGGTGGAAACACAGGCTACTGCAGTCCAGACCCGTTCAGATAAACAACTGCAACCGGCAGCAGAAATATTTGAACCAGGGATACGTGAACAACACAGAATGTACAACAAGGCTAGTCAATGGACCACAGCAGAACCACCAGTCTTCCCAGAACCTATTCCGGTAACCCAGCCCTCGTTAACAAAAGAAGGAACACAACAAAGGGAGTTAGCAACAGGAACATCGTCAGCAGCAGATACATTACCAACCGTAGACACCTCCGCATCAGCAGAGGCATCAACTTCAACATCAGTAGAGTCTATCAATCAATCTCAACAGGCCTGGGAAATCTTATCTAAGGCATCTATCGCTCTGCCTCTGGGCCAACTATTGGCATTAGTACCTGGAATTCGCCAACAGTTCCAACAACAGTTCAATCCGGTACCTTCTTGTATTCCGACGACAGCAGCAGTTCAATCGGAACCTGATTCTACAGTTGATCATTCAGTCCCCTTGATTACAGTATGGTATAAGAATCATAAGATTACGCAGGTATTAATTGATGGAGGCTCTGGTGTTAACATTGCGACTGCGGCATTATGCAAAAGGTTAGGATGGACCGAAATCGAACCAGTTCAATTTTTTGTCAGAATGGCAGATCAATCAAGAGTCCATCCTGTAGGACTTGTGCGGAACATACCCATCACTTTACAAGGTACGACCTTTAAAATGACCTTTGTTATACTAGATCTGCCGGAATCCACTTTGGATTACAACCTCCTTTTTGGCCGACCTTGGCTGAAGCATGCGAAGGTAATACAGGACTGGTCTGCACAAGAGCTTACGTTCAAAGATGCCAATCGAAGATATGTGGTAAAATTAGATGCTATACAACCTTGCGAGCTACACGCTAGACCGTATTTTGCTGAACCAGTCCATATGCTAGATGGATTGTCAGACGATGAAGAAGAAGAGTTTCTGAAGAATAACGCTGATTTAATTTCCTTAGGAACTGTTGATCTATAGACCGTTGTAGATAATTGGAATGCTTCAGTTTGTACAGTAATACCCATCACAGAAGAGGCTAAGAAGGAAGGCACTGTCTCGACACATGACAATGAACTGCAGCAACTCTTTAAACCAACAGACCACAGAGAAACATCAACAGTTCTATGTCCCTGAAGATCAGCTGATCACGTACAATTTAGGAGATGAAGATCATCCACGTCCTGTAAAGATAAAGCAAAACTTACCGGAAATATTTCAAGCAGGCTTAATCCAGCTACTCCGAGAATTCACCGACGTCTTTGCATGGGACTACAAAGACATGAAGGGATTGGACCCCCGTATCTACCAGCACAGGGTCATGCTGAAGCCAGAATCAAGACCGATAAAGCAAACCAGCTACCGGATGAATCCCCATTATGCATCTCAGGTAAAGGCAGAACTTGCTAGGTTATTAAAAGTCGGGTTCATCGTACCAGTAGAGCATGCTAAATGGATCTCTCCAATTGTGATTGTGCCCAAGAAAAACAAGCAATTGAGAATCTGTGTAGATTACCGAAAATTAAATGCAGCAACCGTACCGAATCCTTTTCCAATCCCCTTTTTGGATACCATGCTTGATAGAGTAGCAGGTCACGAGATGTATTCATTCCTAGATGGATACAGTGGCTACAACCAAGTGAGAATGGCCGAAGAAGATATACCAAAAACTGCATTTATTACCAACTGGGGTATCTTTGCTTGTACGGTAATGTGGTTTGGATTGAGAAACACACCAAGCACATTTCAAAGATGTATGCAGGAGATATTTTCTCCTTATCTCACTTCATTTATGCAAGTATATCTCGACGATTTTTCAATTTTCGGTAAGATGATAGCACACCTGTTCCATTTACGGTGCTGCTTTCAGAAATGCAGAGAGTATAGACTCTGCTTAAACCCGAACAAATCTGTGTTTGCAGTTTCATGTGGAAAGTTACTTGGCCACATTGTATCTACACAAGGTATCCAATTAGATCCAGATAAAATTTCGGCAGTATTAGAAGCTCCGGTGCCAGCTACTCCAAAAGAAGTCATGCGCTTTTTGGGTCAAGTACGGTGGCATGGAAGGCACTTACGGTGGCTTGCTCATTTGGCAATACCCCTGAACAAGCTAATCGCCAAAACTCCTCGACAATTTGAATGGACCCAGGAACGCCAGATAGCATTTGATTGTTTAAAGCATTTATTAACACAAGTTCCTATCTTACAACCGCCGGACTGGGATCACCCATTTCATGTATTTGTTGATGCGTCAGATATAGCAATAGGAAGTGTGTTGATGCAACAAATTGATAAATGGTTCAGACCAGTGTATTATGCAAGTCGAAGATTAGCCCCTGCTGAGAAAAATTACTCTGTAACAGAAAGAGAATGTCTAGGGCTAGTATATTCGGTCAAGAAATTCAGACATTACTTGCTAGGCCGTAAATTCACATTTCATGTAGATCACGCTGCACTTGTCTATCTAGTTCGGCAACAGCATCTAGGTGGTCGATTAGCGCGATGGGTCTTACTCTTGCAGGAATTTGACTACGAAGTCATTCACCGGCCAGGCAGTTCACATGCCTTAGCAGATTTCTTATCCCGCTTAGATTCCGGTGAAGCTCTGGTAGGTATAGATGACACGACACCCGTGATTTATGTGTCAGAACCAGTTAATGAAGATTCTGCAGACCCACCTATCCCATTTTCATATTATGATCAGATCTTGACCTTTCTTACTGATGGTTGCCTTCCATCTCAGACTTCTAGAGTAGTACGCAGGAAAATTGCAGTCTTTAGCCGCCGATTTCGGTTAATTGCTGGAGAATTATATTATGTAGATCACACCGGAATCCTACTTTGCTGTATTCCACCGCATGAAGTTAATTTAGTTATTACTCTGGCCCACTCAATTCCTTCCGGTGGTCATTTTGCAGCATATTTAACTCACCGAAAAATTTTGCAGAGTGGTCTCTAGTGGCCAACGATGTACAGAGATATATTACAGTTTGTCAAACAATGTGATACTTTCCAAAGAGTTGGACAGCCTCTGCAATGTCATCTCTTTCCTCTGCAACCCATCTTACCATTGGAACCTTTCCAGAAATGGGGTCTAGATTTTATCGGTCCAATTACACCACCAGCAGTCTTCAGTAACAACCGTTACATACTGACCTGTACAGACTATGCAACCAGATGGGCTGAAGCCTGGGCTTTACGGTCTGCTACAGCCGTTACGATAGCAAAGTGTCTACTAACCGATGTCTTTCCACGTTTTGGATTACCACTGGAAATTGTATCAGATCAAGGCACTCATTTTGTAAACAATTTAATGAAGGCACTTACACAGTCGTTCCAGGTCACACATAAATTTAGTTCTCCTTATTATCCGCGTGCTAATGGTTTGGCTGAAAGTACAAACAAATCTCTGCTGAATATACTTCGGAAATTGATCATGGAAGCACCGGAAAGATGGGATCAACTGCTACCTACAGTGTTATGGGCATACCGGACTACCTATAAGGTAACAACAGGATTGACACCTTTCAAATTAGCTTATGGCTTAGAAGCAATAGCACCAATGGAGATAGTTATACCAAGTTTACGAGTAGCCATTACCCAGAAACTGCGGCCGGAAGACTCACTGTCATTTCGGTTGGACACATTCAGAGAGTTAGACGAGCACCGATGGCTCAGTTTTTTAACCATGCACGAAGTTCAACTAAGACAGGCAAGGACGCACGATCGAAACCTGAAAACTCCAGTGTTTTCGGTAGGACTGCTTGTACTTTTCTATAATGCAAAGTCAAATAGATCCGCAGGCAAATTCAAATTACGGTGGTTCGGCCCTTACAAGATCTCAGAACAAATCGGTCCAACAACTTTTTGGTTGACTACGTTGACCCAATATCCACTTCCAAAAGCAATCAACGGCTCGAAGCTGCGGCCGTATCAACATGCTGCTAGCCCGCATTAAAACATTCGGCGGTGGACCGCATTTTTTAGTTTTTTCTTTATGTTTCCTTCAGTTCTTTCTTTTCTTTGTTAATAGCCGCGTTTTGTCGTAAGCCGCCCTCCTTACCAATTACTCAAACATGCACGCCAAATTAAAAGCAATATCATTCCAGCACCGCACAATGATAACCATCACTTCCTACCCCCCCACCGTAATATCTGTACTTAAGCTCTTCGGTTGTGCCAAAAAACGCTATGGTGTTCTTGTGATTGTGATTGTGTTTTCTGTGTTCTGTGTATCCGTGTGCTGTGTCCTGTGTATTCGTGTTCGCGTGCGCAATGGAAGGGTTGGCGAACTACACAGCTTTCTGTGATGGTATAACCGAGGTAGGAGAATACCTGCGCACCCGAGGGTTGGCCAACTTTGCTGAGCTGCCATGGCACTCAGTGGAAGCCCATCCCTTCTTCGCACAAATCATCCCTGCCATCGCCCAATCCCCCATCGCTGAACGAAAATGGCTCTTCCCCTCTCTACCATCTAGAACCGTAATAACCTTCCAGGCCTTCGCCGAAGCCTTCCGCCTCACTCCACAAGGCCGCGAGAATGGCCCAAGTATCCCCGTAGCCTGCATGACTGAACTTTTCCCCTGCCATTCATCGAACGAATACGCCATTCTCTGCCGCCCCGAACCCGAAAGAACTGCACTCCAGTTGTTAGTCGCCATCTTAAACCTCCAGAAACGCACCTACGGTATATCCTGCCCGTTCTATTCCACCATCGACCTTGCTGCACATGAACCCGTCAACTTCGCATCCTTTTTCTTTCACCGTATCCATAAGGAGTGTGTAGCCATAGTGAAACAAGTCAACAAAGGAACCACCCCTCAATCCAGACTTCCCCACATCCTCTCCTTTCTCTTTCCGACCATACTTGCAGCTCAACCACCACCACGAGGACCCGTCCTAAGGCATGAAGAATTAGTACAGCTACTAGAGGATGAGGAAGAAGAAGATGAAGAAGAGCTCAATCAATTGTTCCGCCGGAAACGAATCAGGATTAGCTCCTCCGAAAGCGAAGCACAAGGCTCAGCCGGAAAAGATAGAGATGACAATAAAGAAGAAGAGAAGAACGAAGAAGAGACATTCCATGATACAGCTACTTCAATGCACAATGAATCATCGACTGAGCAACAAGAACAACAAGATCGAGCAGAAACAGAATCAATTTCGACCGAAAAAGAATCAGAGCAACAGGTAGACGAGCAAGAATCTGCCAGAGATGCACTAGATAAGCTACTGAAGGCAATGGAATCCACAGAAGCGAACAATGCAGAACAAACAAACACAGTAACAACCACTGACTCTGCCCTCCCCAAAACACCGCCTGTTAACCCCATTTCCCAACCAGAACCACCCCACAGTCCCATCAAGCCCAGTCACCCCACCGAAACTGCTGAAGCCTCTACATCCTCCCTCAACTATTCACCACCAAATTCACAACAACTCCTCACCGAAACCTCTTCGCAACCTCGCCCTCCTCTGCCACCCCACCCCGTTCTAGTTTTTTCGGAATTAGAATCTATGGGTCGAATGTTGATTAATCTATCCCAACAACTGCCGCAACAACTGAAGCAAGCCACAGACAATGCACGAGATGAATTCCAAAGAAAATTGGAAGTGATGGAGGCAGATATCACCCCCCTCCAAGAAGAGTTACAAGCCGCAAGAGCAGAAAACCATGCACTCCATGAGCAGATCAAGCAACTACAGGCTACACTCCAAGCACAAGAAGAGAGCTTAAGCCAGCGAGATAAGGCACTGGCTGCAAAAGAAGAAGTATTGTCAGCTGCCGACACAGAGATAACAAGATTAAATCAAACAATCAAAGATACAGAAGACACACGAATCGCGCTAGGAAACCTACTGGAAGAAACCTGACTCCAGCTGCAGGACATAGTACAGAAATACCAAGAGCAGCAGAGAGAAGCTAAGCAAACCGAGGAACAACTACAGAGAACGAAAGAATCCTTAGACGACGTCAACAATATGCTCAAACACCAATTGAACAGGGAAACCAAATATCAAAAGGACTTAGCGAATGCCCACAGAGAACGAGATGCATACCACAAAACCATACAGTTCCAGAATCAACAGTTTGAAAGACTGGATAATCAGGTACGCAACCAAAAAGACCGAATCAGGGAAATGCAGAAGCAAGTAACGAAAATGAAGACAGCCAGAGATGCGGCACTATCCAACGATTTCTACTTACAGGAGGCCTTTTTGCAAACACAAGCCGAAATTTTGCTCACCGAAGCCATTGCCCTTAGTTCTGTTAGAGTAGAAGTGCAAATATTAGAACCCGACACCCTTAAACAGTTATTAGAAACCCTTAAGAAAAAAATAGCCCGTACATTTAGATTAGCCAGAAATATGTATCTAGAAGGAATCATAGATGAACAATAATTTTTGTAATCAAAAATCACTTGCGGGTTCGAGTCCACCGTGCGTGCCAGTGTTAGACGGCCGCCGGAGTAGGACAAATGTATGCCGGATGTAACGGAGTTTTCAAAATTCGCACGAAAAGTTGGTACGCGCATCCTGTAAACATCTTCATAAAGCAATGGAAAAAGAGTGGTCGAGAGCTCGTTTTTCTGGACTTGCCAGAGGGATTGTCGAAGCCTGTGTGATGTATTGTTGTGTAGTCTGAGTCTTGTTAGTGTTCTGATCATTCTGCCTCGCCCACTGACACTGTGGTGCGTAGTAACGAATCGTAAGTAAAAGGTTGTGTGTCTGCTTGTTGGCATTGTGTTCGGTTGTATAAGTTCCCAGGGGTTATGTACTGTCAGTCATTTCTTTGCATAAGCTAATTGATAGTGGGAATTCGGAATAGATAACTGGAAGTGTGTTCTCGTATGCTCTGTTGTGCTACCGGATTCAGTACCTTCGGTATCATTCTCTGGTAATCCCGATTATGAGGAAGAGCTAGTACCTTCAGTAGCATGAATAAGTTGATTGAAGAGTACTGATAAGTTTTGTGACGAATGAATCTATCGATTATAGTATTCTCTGGTTGATTTACTGCCTACTGTGAGTTTGTATGCTATCCGGCATATATACCTATCATGAAGAAGTTGTGTGTTGATTTATGAGAATATAATACCTATTAGTTGTTAGTATTGTTGTAACACTCGGATTACTGCCCTGTCTCAATAGCCACTTTAGTCTATAAGAGTTAGATACACAGATTCCCAGAAATCGGATATTGTTTGATGGAGGCTAATAACTGAGCTAAGACGTGTTAACGGTTATTGAATGTTGTGCAAAGATTTGAGAAATTAGTACAGGGCCTCTGTCTAATAGACCCTTAACACTCCCAAGAACCCACGTTGTTTCGGTGACGATACTGGAAGTTTAACACAGTTTACGGTGAATCACTATTTTACGTTTAATATTTGTTCTGTAACGATTTCGGCTAGACAGTAACACAGCGTTACCGTTACTATAACACACTTAACACTTTGATTGTGTGCATAGGAGTGTTTATCCCCCAACAATGGTATTAGAGCTATAAGTGGAGTATCAAAGAGAAGAAGGAGCTTCTAAAGTGAAGTAAAGACCTCATCAAAGTTTTAAGAGAAGAAGCAAAGAACAGGCACGTCAACAAGGGGAAGCAAACAAGGCATCGAGTCAAAGACGAAACTTCATCAAGAGGAGTAGCTCTATTTTTTGAGGTAAAAGCCATCTTTTAAACTTCATTGCATCAAGGGTGAGGCTCAAAAGAGCTAGAAGGCACCATGAATGATCTCAATGCTCATATTGAGAAGCTCGAGAAGGAAAACTACCAACCATGGTGATTTAGAATAAGCATTGTTTTGATGAGGAAAGATTTGTGGGGACTTGTGAGTGGTGGAGAGCCAAAACCCTATATAGATGAGTTAAACCAACCAATGACCAAAGAAACGTAGTAAGAGAGTGGGATGAAAGGGACAAAATAATCATTTTAATTTTATCTCAGCATATTAGCAACTCCATGATAGGACATATTCAGGATTTGGATACACCAAAGAAGGTGTGGGAGTGCTTGGAAAGATTGCACTCAGCCTCCACAAAATCTAGGAAAATTTAGCTCAAGAATGAGCTAAATAATCTTAGCAAAGGCCCTTCTCAAGGTATTAATGATTACATATTAAAGGTGAAGGAGCTTGCGGATGCACTAGGGTCAATCAATTGTGCTCTAGAAAGTAACAACCTTGTAGTCCACAGCCTAAATGGACTTAGGGATTATGAAAATGGCTTCACAACTTTAGTTTATGTAAGGACTCTGGTCTTGAATTTGATCAACTAATAACTCTCATGGTGACAGACGAGATGAACCTTGGTGGTCATAATGCCAAGGATAGCCAAGGGCAATTGTTATATGTAGGTAGAGGAAGAGAAAGACACAACTGAGGTGCTACAAGAGGAAGATATCAAAGCAACCAAGGAGGTCAAGAACAACAATAAATGCAAGTTAAAGAGGTGAAAGATCAATAAATAGAGGAAGATGTGGAAGAATTTGTGGAAGAGAACAACCCACTTCAAATGGATGCTTTGCATGCGATAAACGACGTCATTTTGCAAATGAATGTTATCATAGAGCTCAAAGAATAGGGAATCAAAGCAACAATAACAGTTATAGAGGGCAAGGTAACTATGCAAACATATCATCCAATCAAGGGAACTATTATTTACTTGTCATGAGGTATAGTGAAGATACAACTCAAGCTAGTGAAGAAGTATGGTATGTAGATAGTAGATGTAGCAATCATATGTCATGTCGAAAGGATCATTTTAGTATTTTACAGGTCCCAAACCATCAAGGACATGTGGAAACATGTGGACACTTAGATCATACCATTCAATGTTTGGGAGATATCAATTTGGAAGGAAATCAAAGGTCAAAGTGCTTATTAGAGTATTACATGTCCCAAAACTATTACCAAAAATTTGATTTTGGTAGGCCAAATGGTAGAAAAAGGCCATGAAATTAGGTTCAATGTGTTGGGTGTGTCTAGAAGTGTGAGAGACACATGAGAGGCACACACAAGGAGCACAAACACAACAAGACACATGAAGAAGACGGATGGCTCGAATAGCTCTCTCTATTGACGATGAACTAAACTGAAGTAAGAGCTTAATAATATCCCTAAGTACAAAGTACCACCACATATGAGTGAATCTATATGTGGTAGCATGGGGGAAAAGCCTTTAGCCAGCACTAGAGTAAAAAGTGCCCATGTATAGGGAAAAGGTTCACATCAAAGCTACTCAAGGAACACATAAGTGTAACAAACCCCCCTAGAGCGAATGATGTGAACACATACAGGGAGTAACAGATTAGCCACCACAAGGTAATAATCCTAAAGCTTTGCGAAAACCTTCGAAATTTTCCCATGGAAGAGCTTTCGTGAATATGTCTGCCACATTATCTTGTGTAGGCACATATACCAAATCAATATCTCGTGCATGAAGGCGCTCTCTCACATAGTGATAATGCACCTCAATATGTTTGGCCCGTGCATGAAACACTAGGTTTTGTGCATTAACAGCCAATGCACTCTGACTATCAGTGAGAATATGTGTAGCGGCATCAATCTCCATGCAAAGATGCATCAATAGGTGTCTCAGCCATATACACTCCACTATGGCTGTCAAAACTACCTTGTACTCAGCTTCACAAGTCGATGTCTCCACTGTAGGTTGCTTCTTTCTCAACCAAGATATGCATGAGTCTCCAATGAAAAAGCAATTACCACTAGTGGACACATGAGTATCATAACAACTATCCCAATCACTATCTGTAAAAGCATGCAAGCATGGATGAATATCTCTTCCATAAAAGAGACCTAATCTCAAAGTGCCTTTGAGATATGTAAACACATGTTTCACCACTTGCCAATGCTTAGTGCTAGGGCTATGCATGAATCAACTCAACTCAGAAACTGCATACTGTATATCCAACCTTGTGTTGCATGCATATATAAGACATCCCACAACTTGCTCATAAAGAGATGTGTCAAATGCATCACTGGAATCCTCAATTGAGAACCTAACTCCTATCTCAACTGGTGTGGAAACTAGCTTGTGATCCTCAAATGCAAAATGTTGAAGCAGTTTTTCAATATAATTTGCTTGATGCATAACAATTCCCCCCTCAACATATATAAATTGGATGCCATGATAGTAGCTCAAAAGACAAAGATAAGTGACATCAAAAGTATGCTACAAATCAGCCATAAGAATCTCAAGCTTTGCATCACATGAACTAGTCAAGAGTATGTCATCAACATAAAGAACAAGCACTCTATGAACAGCCACATCTTTGCATACATAGAGTGTGCTTTCAATTGAACTACATGCAAAGCCAAGACCAATCAAGTGCTTATGGATTTTCTCATACCATGCATGTGGAGCTTGCTTCAAACCATACAAGGTTTTATGGAAGCGACAAACCATATGCTTTTTGCCTTTCATGGAAAATCCAGGAGGTTGCATCATATAGGCCTCTTCTTGCAAATCACCATTCAAGAAGGCTGTTTTTATGTCCAACTGATGCACTTTCCAACCTTGATGGGCAGCCAATGCAACCACAATACAAATGGTAGTCATCTGTGAAGTAGGTGCAAAATTTTCCTCATAGTCAATGCCATATTGTTGCGTTGTCAGGATGAAATCCCTCAGGGAAGTGTATCTCAAGATTTTTTTTCAAAGTTCATTTCATTGATTTTCTGGGTGTGAAATGGTGTATTGACTTCAAAGAGTTAAAAATTGTGCATGTTTTTGTTGATCAAAATGATTATGAGATGAAAAACCATGTCGTGTCTCTACATTACACCTGTATATTTGTAAATAGCTAACTCCAAACCCTAAGAAACCTTAGGATTTTAGCACATAAATGTAAATAAATCCCATTAGTTGATGTGCATGACCTTAGTCCTAGGCAAACAGTGACTTTCCCCGATTAGAAACCCTAGGTTGGAACCTTAGTTTTTCCATTTACCCTAAGGCTAACCCTTTAGATTCATTTAAATTCATGACAAGTGTGAAACCAAACCTTAGTCCAAGAAAAATAAAAAGAGAAAAAGAAAAGAAAACAAAAATAGAAAGAAGAAGAATTAGAAAATTAAAAAGAGAAAAGTCAAAAATAGAAATAAAATAAGGATTTTCCAAAAATAGCAAAAGAGCATAGAAGAAGGTTCTAGAAATAGAAAGTTTAGATAAGGGAGTTAGAAGATTCTAGAGAGAAGTCCTAGGGGGACCTATAAATATGTGTCCAAATCTCATTTGTTTCTCCTCATGGATCGTTCTCCAGGTACACTTTCTTACCCTTCTCTTATTCATTGTGGATGGTTTAAATTAATAAACATTCATTTCTCAGTGATAAGTTTTCTAGTTTTCATTTAATCCTTGTAAGGCTAAACTTTTTATGGGGTTGTTGCTACAATTTCTCGTTTTTTATGGTTGGACCTTGCTATCTGCTTGGAAAGATCAATTGATTACGATAATGGCTAAGAACATGTATAATTTCATCAGGGTGGTGTTATTTCTCTTAATAATTAACTGTAGGATGCAATTAGAGTGATAAAATCAGAGAAAGAGGGAGAAATGGACAGTTGTTGTTGTAGATCGGTGTGAAAATGACGGAGTGAGAGAGTAGTTGTGATAGAGGATGCAGGCAAGAAGGAAGAACGATGCTTGGCTCTAATTGAACGACCTTAGGGACAACACATATTTGAGTGTGCTAAAGTGGTAGTTGGCTTACAACCAATGCCTAATCAACGTGTTGGACATGCGTGACCATGTGGGTCTGTGCATAAAGGCACCCAGTATGCATAAAACAAGAAGCTTGATACTCTCAATCGATTATCTGTAGACTGTCATACACACTACGAGAGATGGTGAAGGGAGAGAGAGGGTTCAGTGCAGGAGGAGAAGCAAATAAAGATCTCGAAGAAAAGGTCGAATTGGGAAGATGCAGAGAGAGAGAGGGGCTATGGCTAAGTTAAAGAGAGGCGGTTAGAGCAGAGAGAGAGAGAGAGAGAGAGAGGGGGGGAGGTTCAGAGTGATGGCCGTAGAGCGAATGATGAGAGAGAGAGAGAGAGATGAGAGTTTCTGCGCTCTGAGGCATCGCAATCAGATGAAGACGGCAGCATAGATGATTTGAGATAGTGATGGAGCAGAGCATGAGAGAGAGAGAGAGAGGTTCAGAGCGATGGCAGTAGAGCAAACCAAGAGAGAGAGAGAGAGAGAGGAGGGAGTTTTTGCGCTCTGAGGCATCGCAATCAGATGAAGGTGGCAGCACAAATGATTCGAGATGGCGATGGAGCAGAGGGTTCCAAAGAGAGAGAGAGAGAGAGAGAGAGAGAGAGAGAGGGAAGAATAGAAGGTCGTGCGCATCAGAGGCATGTCAAGAGCAGGAGAGAGAAACTGAGAAGAAGGCTCATGTTGTAGAGCTCGCATAGAGGATGAGTATTGCACGGTTGAAGATCGAGGAAGAGAGTCGGTTGAAGGAGAGTTGGTGGAAAGAACCAATGGAGAGAGAGAAAATGCTCAAATGTGTTTTGATTTTCTGAGAAGGAGAGAGAGGGGGGGGGGGGGGGGGGGGGGTGAGTATTGCTTTCTTGCTTCCCGCTGTCATCCCCGTTGAGTCTTGTTTCTGACTAGAGGAAGAGTGGTAACTCATTTACGAAGTCTGCTGCAAGGTCTAAGCATAATAGGAGATATACCGATAAGGCTATTCTTCTATCACGAATGATAACTTGGATTTAGGTTGTGTTGTTATCGAAAAGTCTGCAACTAAAAAGACTCTTCATAATTTAGATGATGTCATGGCACCACCTCTTGCAGTCAAAAGAAAGCAAAGAGAAACAATGGGTGCAAACTTTGATAATGCGCCACTTTATTCTCAAGGTCTCTTGACACGCTTACAAATGCATAACAACGAGTTTATGACAGAGAGAGAGAGAGTCACTAAAAGAGAGGGAGGCAGAGAAAGCCATAGATCGGTGTAGCTCATCGAATCAAAGAAATGATTGTATTACATGTGTTCTCGTAATTAGGTTTTGTTGTTTCCCCTTTAAATTTTAATGCCTCATGCTAGAGTAAAAAAATAAATTAGATTAAATGGGTAAAGACAAACAATAAATGTTGGTTTAAAATCAAAACAAAAATAAACTTCTAAGCAAGACGCATCGAGTTCATACCTGTCACTATAATGGATGTGCGATTCATGGTTGTTGCTAAATTCTGATTCAAAGCATCGAACAAAAAGTGTTCATTTAAGTCATAATATATGCATTATTAAGTTGGAATTGTTGTTCTTGAATTCACTATAACATGCAAAATATTATCACTATATAATGGTTAAAGTATAGGTCAAGAGCTCAAAATATGTTTTTCTATCAAGAGTCACAAGGCCAATAGTTTTTCATGAGTGACTTTTATTTTTACAAAATATACTAATGTTTTTTCCTCCCCCCCCTCTATGGATGTTTTGTGTGCATCTTCTCTCTAGATTTCTGCTGGATTTTTGAAGTAAAGAGAAGCAAGGTTACTGCTGTGAAGACTTGAAGTAAAGCTTTGAACGAACACCAAAGAAAGCAAAGATTTGATCGTAAAGACCGAAGTCGAAACTCATGGGCATCTTCTCACACTATACTGGGAAGTCTATCTTGTATTTGGTCGATTCGCATTGTAGCAGCCTACTGTATCCCTAATCCGCACTCTAGCAAGAATCATTGTATTATTGAGATTTATTGGACGACATCAATTGTATTTACATTGTATCATTGACCTTAGTTTGTTTACTTGGCGCATCAATCCGAGAATTTCCATTTCCTAGCAATGTATTTCGATTTATCATCCACGATGCTTACGAGCATACACACATTTGCTTGTCTCTTTCGAGGGTGCGGCTTATGATGTACGATATGATCACCATACAAGGGCAAGGCACCCAACGTGCAGACATTGCTCGCCGAATAGGGAGAATGACCCAGATCGGGGCCTGATCCAACCCTGTGCCGCTCTTCCCTCCTTACCTCCTTCCTAACACCTGAACCCGATGTGAAGCAAGGTAGTTTCTTAGTGATCCTTGACATGCCACCCACTCCTTGAGAAGAGAAAACGGGAACCTCGACATCGGATAGAGATCTCCAGGTACCAGCATTTTAAGTTCTTTGAAATTTTGCATTGCTCCACACACACTTTAAACAGAAAGACTGTTTTGGTTTCTTGAGCCTGAGCATTCACGTTCTTCACTAGTTTATTCCTGCTTAGACTAGGAATTTACGGTTTTCGTAGCTTAAACAGAACATTGGAAACAGTAGGAAAAATATCAAAGAAAGAGGGGAAAAACGCATTTAAATGTTTGGGAATTAAAGAGAGAGCAAGAAAGGGAAATTAAGAGAGACTTAAGTAATAAATCAAAGAGCAAATCAAGATCAAGATCAAGTGAAATATTCAAGTAAAATTCAAGTCAAGAAAGTCAAAGAACAAGTGAGCTAGATCAGATTCTAGCCTAGGTTGAGAGCATTTAGGCTGACCTCCACCTCTTGGCTCGTGAACCATTGAGTTTCTTCTCTGAGCTCTACTTTGAGCTAACAGAGATAGTAGAGCCACTGACACTAGACATCGTTCTGAGCTACAGGACAGACTAGAGAAGAGAGATGGAGGAAGTGTTTAAGGAAATAGTGATAGAGAAACAAGGGGCTCGTGTAGTCCAAGCGGTTTTGAGAGAAAAAGGAAAGTTCACGGGACTTAATGTGATAGAATACCTAGATGTGTTTGAGGACCAGGCACAAATCTATTGACTACCTGAAGAAATGTTTACCCATTACTTCACCCGTGTAGTTTCAGGATCTATCCTAGCATCTATATCAGTCCACATAGCGAAGCCTTGGGCTGAATTTAGAAAGGAACTTCATAAGTTGTTTTACCTAGAAGATTTTTCCCAACATAATAGAGAAGGGTTCCTACGGTGGGTTAATTCCCCGAAACCCACCGCATCCCTTAATCATCTCTTCATTGAATTTCTCAGAAGGTATGCCCAGCTTCCACAGTGCAACAATCTAAGAATTACGACCACCACATGCTAGAGAGATCACTCTCCTCCCAACCTTATGCCTGTATATATAGCTGCTTGAACTAATGAGGACCACAAATGTAACTAGAGTCCACAAGTGCATGTGCGATCTCCACCACTCCTTTCCTACCTTGCACTAGAGTCCACTAGTGGTTGGTGTACTCACCTCTCGAGTTAAGTCCACTGGACTCAAGTTAACTCACGTTAACTTGAGTTAGAAGGCTCTAGAGCTCTTTGGGCAAAACTCTCTCCCCATGCTCCCCATGGGAGTTGAACCCAAGACCTCCTCCTTCACAACCATGAGACTTAACCACTAGGCTAAGTGGATTACTTGAATATGACAGCACATGACTTATGCTTGAGTCTACTCTTGAGATCTTATGCTCTGATACCAATGCAACAATCTAAGAATTACGGCCACCACATGCTAGAGAGATCACTCTCCTCCCAACCTTATGCCTGTATATATAGCTGCTTGAACTAATGAGGACCACAAATGTAACTAGAGTCCACAAGTGCATGTGCAATCTCCACCACTCCTTTCCTACCTTGCACTAGAGTCCACTAGTGGTTGGTGTACTCACCTCTCGAGTTAAGTCCACTGGACTCAAGTTAACTCACGTTAACTTGAGTTAGAAGGCTCTAGAGCTCTTTGGGCAAAACTCTCTCCCCATGCTCCCCATGGGAGTTGAACCCAAGACCTCCTCCTTCACAACCATGAGACTTAACCACTAGGCTAAGTGGATTACTTGAATATGACAGCACATGACTTATGCTTGAGTCTACTCTTGAGATCTTTGGTCCTACAGACGAGTGACCAAACGGTATCCGATTTCAGATCTGTCTGAAGCCATCGGATCCCTAGATCATAGACTTACTTTATTACACACAGGTTGATTTGGATTCACTAAAGCTTGATTTAGTCATTTCCTTTCTTAAGATCCTAAGTCTAGAAGATGGGACTGAGGTCGAGAGAAGGATAGAGAGCACTAGTTATGTAGATGCGATACAAAGTAATGCTATGCCTATTCCAAACACGCAAGGTTACGTAATGTCTTAGCATGCACCTCCAGTGTAGCCTATTGCTCAGCAGGCGCTTGCACCACCAGTTTAGCCCACATTTCAGAGAAACACTTGGCCTTTTGAGAGACGAGTAACTGGTGGCTTTGGAGGGGAAAAAAAGAGATGTGTGTGGTGCAACACATAGGAACATTTCTCCTCTGCATGTGAAGAGCTAAATCAAGCAAAAGATCATCAGCTGGTGATCAATATAGATAAGAAACTATGCGACTTCAGGACTCAGCTTCCTCTACCTGTGAACTGGGGGAAGGGAGGAATGAAGAAACTTTATGAGAATCTGTGAAGTAACAATGCTAGCACATCACCAGCATAGTTAGAGCCGGCAGAAGAGGGAGATATGAGGTGAGAAGGTTTTTGGGAGCCTATGTATTCTATGTGATATGGATTCCTCACTTTGCTCACATTTCAAACCTCTTATATGATCTTCTGAGAAAGAAAAAGAAGTTTGTATGGACAGAGAAACAGTCGAGAGCGATGCGTAGACTAAAACAACTACTAATTGAAGCCCTGATTCTGAAGCATGTTGATTATTCAAGATAGAGGCCTATCATTTTGACTGGTGACACCAGTCCTATATAGGCTAGGTCATAGGACAAGATGATGATGAGGGGCAAAGATATGCAGTTCACTTTGGTGCGAAGATTCTGCACGACACTCAAAGAAAATATCTACAAATAAAGAGAGAGTTATGGGGATTAGTGATTGCTTTAAAGATCGATAATGAGTATTTCATTGGGGCGAATGTGGTAGTTGAGACCAATTGTCTTCCATTTTAAGAAAAGAGATGATGCAGATTATGAGATTGAGCAGGAACTCATGGAGGATACAGATGGCACTAAGACTGATGCTGATGAAGAACAATAAATTAGGAAATTGAAGAAAAGTTGGATCAAACAACCATGAAGATGGACTAGATTAATCAGATGAACCATTTCCAACTTTAAATTCTGTTTTCTTTTTGAAAGAGCATATGCATTGCATTGTTGTGTGTGATAAATATATGCACAAATTTTAAAAAAAAATCAAGTAGAATCGAGATAGCAAACATTTATTATGGTTTTTTGTAAAGTATGAACGACTAGGAATGATATGAATAGAATCAGTTAGCAGAATAGAGACTTTTGGGAGTGAAAGCTTGGGAATGGGATGGCATGCTTAAACTGAGTGTGTGTATATGCTAATATATTTGAATGCTTAGTGAGTGGGATTCTTTGGGTCCTACTATTTATTTCTTGTGAGATCTTACCTCCAAATAGATCATGATTTATGAAAAACCTTCATACTTCAGCTAGTAGTATATGTGTGTGCATGTTGTTAGCACGTTGCTATGGGCTAGTAGGTAGGTGGAACGACCTTGGTCAGGTGATCAAGGCCACGAGCTGACGCTAGCTTTCTCATACGCCTGACCTATCTATTGTCATGCGCCTGCATGGGTTGATAGGCAGGTGGAGTCACTCTGGCCGGGTGGTCAGAGCCACGAGTTGACATCGATTTCATGTAGCGTTGGCATTGTGTATGTCATGCGCTATGTCAGGTTGGCTCTCTCCCTTTTTCTATGACCAAAGTGCCAAAACCTTATTTTCTTCTCTCTTTCTCTCTCTCTCTCTGTCTCTCTCTCTCTCTCTTCATCGTTTTTCACTTCCATCACCATAGCCATTTCTCTCCCTCTCTCTCTCTCAACCTCCCTCCAAAATCTCCCTCTCTTTTTGTGATGACCTCTTGTGTAGCACTTCTCTACAACTACCACCCCTCTCTCTCTCTCTCTCTCTCTCTCTCTCTCTCTCTCTCTCTCTCTCTCTCTCTCTCTGTCTTGTTGCCATTTCTCACTTCCACCACCATAGCCGATCAAGTTCTCTTTGCTATCACTTGCATGATCAAATTCTTCTACTGCCTTTGCACCTCTTCCTTTCTTTCTATCTCTCTCTCTCTCTCTCTCCATCTTCTACATCATTTCCAAATCTGTCACAAGGATCAAGTCAATTTTTCTCTCTATCTTTTAATCCTCTATAATTGCCACTCGCTCTCTCCATATAGACCACCTCTAATGATATTTTTGTGCCTCGTTAGATGCTAGAACTCTGATATTGGCAAAGCTAACTTTTTGTATTTATCAATACAATCATGCACAGTAACCATTATATATCTATATATTCTAAAAACATGTAAATACACACAGGCAAGTATGGACGACTGGCATTCCAATTAGACACGATCTTCAAAACAAGATAAAAAACTGAAACACTACATCCATATTTCTTACTCTCAATATGTATAAAAAGTCAAGAAGTTACTAATATCTCTCTCTACTTGTATGTATGCGCATTCATATGCTTCAAATTCCATTTATCCTTTCTCTTTCACTCTCATCATATGAGCGTAGCATAACAAGAGAATGGCTTGTTTTTCTCTTAAAAAAGCACAATACAACAAGAAATAACTCGATTCTTTCTTCTCTGTGTTTGTCGGATTAGGGTATCAATTCAATTGGAGCAAGAGGAAGAAGGATAGAGAGATGGTGTGCTCTCTTCCTAATTTTCTCTATCTACCCTTGATGAATTCATGGAGTGGAAGGAAGAGGGTGGAGAGATAGGGTACTCTCTGTCTCTTCCTTATTGAGAGAAGAACATGTAGGAAAAAAATAAGAGAAGAGGAGCAAAGGTACTTGAAAAATTCCATGAGAAAAACCTAATGAAGGCTAAGCATGTATTTATAGGTTTCCCCAAGGTTCTTTTTTTAGAGATTTAGATCCTTCTAATTTTTCCATTCCATTTTTAGCATATCTTCTTTATATTTTTTTCGAATTCTAGAAAATCTAATCTTTTGTTTCTATTTTGAGTTTCTCTTTTTCTATTTTTATTTTTCTCTTTTTCTTTTTCTATTTATTTTTCATTATTATTTATTCACTTGTTTTTTTCTTTTGATTAAGGTTTTATTCCTTTTCCCACGTATGTACAAAGAATTTAATTAAATTAAGGGTTAGTGTTGGGAAAAATGAATTCGTAAAGTTTCTAACTAGAGTTATATTTGGGACAACCTAGGGTGTTTTTATGGCAAGGTTTTCAAACTCATAAGTAATGATTAAATATATACATTAAGGGTTTTAAACCCTAGGTTTCTAAGGGTTTCAAGTTAAGTTTCCAAGGGTTAAAGGTTGACTTTTAGGGTTCTTGAGCTAGGGTTTCAAGGGTTTTGAGGTTTCTAAGGGTAAAACTTATTGGAGTTTGAGGTCTACAAAAGCACACAAAAATCATAAGGAAGAAGAAGAAGCTTTGAGCACAACACACAATACTGAATGTGTTACCAAGCGAATGTACAAAAAATAAGTAACTCATTAGAGCTATAGGTGTATATACAAGCCAGGAGGAAAAAACCTCCTAAAGAGGGAAAAATGTGCCCTGATGGTCCTAGTGTGTTCACATACATCACTACCTAAATATCTCAACAAATCCCCCCCACCCTTGGGAGTGATGCAATGAACAAGGAGCTTGCACTCATGTATAAAGAAAAGCCAAGCTTTTTGGAATCAATCCACAAAAGAGACTAAGCCCAAAGTTTTGTGGAAAGCTTCAAACTTCTCCCTGAAGGGGTTTGGAGTGCAGAAGAAGAGGAAGGAGGAGATGGAGGGAGAGAGAAGAGAGGAAAGACGCGCGGATATGCGTGGGAGCCTCGAAACCCACATAATGATCTCCCTTGAGGCAATGCTCTATATATGATGTATATATATGAATATGGGGGTAAGGTCACATGACCCTTACATCCCCAACAATCTCCCACTTAAGGGTCAATGTGACCATAAGTGGAAAAATATACAAAGAATGATGTAGGACTATACAATAATGTACAGGAAGAGTCCGGATCTCTACCCATACCAGATCAGCCTACACCAACTGCCTCGAACAAGGTGTATCCATGCACCTCAAACTGCTCTAGACTCATATCGATAAGAGTCGAGCTCATATCTGACTGATGCAAGAACTGATGAAGTTCCTGCAAAGCTCCCACTCGCTCTATGCCTGTGTCAATCATGGAACGACTGACAACTCCAAGTGCAAATGCTCCAATAGCAACTGCAATGTCTGGTCTCGAGCATAATAACTCGTACATCAGACTCCCGAATGCTGACGAAACATGTGCTATCCTGGCTAACCTAAGTATGTCAGCCATGCCTGTATCCAAGGCATCCAAAGCACCATCATCAAGACCAACATGTCCTGACATATCTATGTCAACATCTGGCATGAGCGAATCCAAGAATGACTGCATGATCGCTGACTCATCAACATCTAAATCAGTCATCCTCTCAACCAAAGATGTATCTAGCTGTGCATCCTGAGAGCTAATATGCTCTGGTATACGCTGTGTACCATGAGAGCAATCTTGCTCTACCATACCAAGTGTATGATCATGCTCCACATGAGCTGACTGCACAACATCAACACCAAGATCCATCTGATGATCTAACTCTAAGTGAGTATCATCACAATGCTCTATACGAGCATCCACATCATGCTCTAAAGTATCCAGCTGATCATCCAAAGTATGCTCCATATGAGCATCCATATGATCAACCAAACCATGCTCTATATAAGCATCATGAGCATCCAAAACATGCTCTACATGTGCATCCATCTGAGCATCTGAATCTTGCCATACATGTGCATCATGAATGTCAATAGACATATGTGTAGGTAGACAAAATGAGACATGACGAGTCTCACATCGCACATAAGGCTGAACTCCCACTGAGACGAGACTGTCTCTCACATGAAGTACCTGCAGTGGATACCTGTGCCCAACCCTGGCACCTCTGACAAGCATAAGCTGTCCCAACTGCAACTGAAAATGATGCTCACCAAGGAATGCATAACATCTGCTCTCCTGTAACTGGCTAACTGAAATCAAGCTCATAGGGAATGAAGGCACATAACGTACATGTCTAAGCATAAGTGATGCTCCACTAGGTAGCATAATGCATACATCTCCTGCACCCTCAATATCATATGTCGTACCATCAGGCATGTGCACACATCCACGACTCTCACCTGAGAATCGACAAAACCACTCACGATGTGGAGTAACATGAAAACTGGCTAATGCATCAAGCAACCAAGCCATATGTGTGCTATCTAATGAGCAAGAGGAATCATGAGATGAACCATAGGAGAAAGTGATATCTCCATCACTAGCATAATCAACTGCCATAGAATCTCCTGAAACCACTACCTGATCTGCATCACGTGCATATCTCTGACATCGTCGTCGCATCCGCCTGAAGCAACATCGTCGAATATGGCCCTCATGACCACAGTGCCAACATCGAAGTCGTCGATGTGATCTATGTCTCACATGAGTCAATGGACTCGCATACATATCATGTAGTCTCTGCCATAATGCACTACTCGTCTCCTCATACATAACAGACTCGTATATAGAATCCACAAGCTGTAATCGGATAGTGGAGCTGGCCAATGCATCCATATCCATCCATACATGGTCGAGCATGTCACGAGGCCTCTGTGCATCTCTATGCACATACATGTGTAACCCTGCACGAACCAATGTATGCCACATCTGAGCTTTCCATCTCGGAAAGTCAGTGCCATCAAATCGAGAAGACACCATGCTGGCAATCCAATAGACTAGCAATATAACAAGAGACTAGAAACAATACTCTATCCTGAATAGGATCACACCTGCATATCCATATGCATAATTCACATCACATATGTCTCACTGGAGAAGAAAACCATGTGAACCACCTGTCACATAACCATGCATCTACCATGCATATAAAACCATGAGCATAAGCCTGCTCACCAAGTCTCCAAACTGACTAAGTAGATATGAAAGAATCCTGGGAAAAATTCGACAGAGTATCCCTTGAAAACTGAGCAATCAAACAAGATAACCAATCACCAAAGAACAATGAATAATCTGTCACCACCTGTCACTGATATAAATCAAGAAGATAATGGCAACTACATGTGCCAAAAAACTAATGGCAATACACGCCAATACAATGGCAATACAACTCCCAATCAAGAATAAATCCTGCAAGATGGTCCAACCTATCACGAACAATGTGTGACCAAGTCCAACTGAATGGAGATAATCAATGATCCAAAGCTATCACACAAGCTTCAAGATCCACTAGAGCTCCTTTCTAGCATAAAAGCCGATGAAATTTCGGCAGCATCTCCTCTGTAACATGGACTCTAGAACCAAAATAACCATGTGGGAATCACCATCCACATATGCCAAGAATCACAATAGCAAATACATATCAATCAATGAACAAATGCTAATAACGGTGACAAACAAACGTGTAACTGAGGCTCCAATCTGGATCATGTACCTGCAAAGAAAACAAAAGATACAAGTACCAAACAAGATCCAAAATCAACTCTCATAAAAGTATGTGCAACCGGCAAGTAAATCCATAACCAAGTGGCATAAGCAAGATATAGACCACAATGCCACTATACATCCATGATCGAACTCATGATGACATAAACCTCAAAAAAGAGTATACCACAATGTCATCTTACATGCCAAACATGTAACAAGATCATGCTCTACTCTCATATGGAGGAGCTAACACAATGATCATACATGTACAATGTCTTGAAGCTCTGAAAATAAGAGCTTGCACACCATAAATTCTCTCTCGAAGAAGTTCCAAAGCAAATTCAACCTCCAAGTGCAATTAGGGTTGTTTGGGCAAAACTGTACTGCTCTGTGTTTTGCTGTTTCAGAGGTGATAACCTCTGAATCTGAACTTTTGGTCTTCAGCAAACTTGAAGATCTGCTTCTTGGCTATGTAACGACATAAAGAACACCTCAATCGGAGGTGCGTAGCTCAAGATATGCTTAAGATAAGCACCTACTGTCAATTTCACTATCACTTGCAACAGTACTGCTCTGTATTCTGCAATTTCGGCAACTTAAAACTCAGAATCTGGATCTGAGTTCTCCTACAAAGTTGTAGCTATCTTTACAAGCTACAAGCAGCAAGTTGAATCATCGCATTCCGAGCTGTAGAACTCAACTTATGACAAAAAAACCGACCTGCTGTTCTACTCAATGTAGATTCGCCTTCTACAATTCTCTGCGTTTTTCGAATTTTCGGCACTTCAGAAGTCCGAACCAGGTTTTACGCCCTTCTGTGAAGTTGTAGCTCTCTGTGTTAGCTACACACAGAACTTTAAAACGCGTCAATCCGAGCTTTCTAGCTCGAGTTATGACCGAAATACTGAACAGCTGTCAAGAGATGCCGACCTGCACTTTCTCTTCTTCTCACCTAAGCTTCCATTGAAGCTTCTTGCACACCAGCCTTCAACATGCTCTGATACCAATGAAGGGGTTTGGAGTGCAGAAGAAGAGGAAGGAGGAGATGGAGGGAGAGAGAAGAGAGGAAAGACGCGCGGATATGCGTGGGAGCCTCGAAACCCACATAATGATCTCCCTTGAGGCAATGCTCTATATATGATGTATATATATGAATATGGGGGTAAGGTCACATGACCCTTACATCCCCAACACTCCCTAGATGGAGCCTTTGTGAAAAGGTCTACAATGTTATCCTCTGCGGGCACATATGCCAAAATAATCTCTACAGCAGAGAATGTCTCCTTGACATAATGATAGTACACCTCAATGTGCTTAGTGCAAGCACGGAACATAGGGTTCCTCACAACTACCAATACGCCCTGACTCTCAATGAAGATGGTGGTGGTAGAAGACTGACCAACACTCAAATCAGCCATAAGGCATCTGAGCCACACACACACTCAATAGTCATTGTGAAAGCTACCCTATACTTAGCCTCGCAACTAGAAGTGGTCATAATAGGCTGCTTCTTGCTCAACCAAGATATGCATGAGCTACCAAGCATGAAGCAAAAATCACTGGTGGACACATGAGAGTCATAGCAACCAGCCCAGTGAGAGTAAAAAAAAACATGCAAATCTAACGGTAGTGATCCCCCCTTGGGATAAAACAATCCAAGTACTCAGGTACCACTCAAGTAATGAAAGATATGCTTAACCTCCTACCAATGCTTGACACCTGGGCAATGCATAAAACTACTCATCTGTGAGACAAAAAATTGAATATCTGGCCAAGTAATGCATAAGTAAATCAAGCATCCAACAACCTATTGATAGAGAACAACATCAAATGCATCTCCGGTATCATGAAGACTCCACCGCAAAAGTTTCTACATAGGAGTGGCAATAGGTTTACAATCTTCAAGGCCAAAATGCTAGATGAATGTGTCATTATATATTTTTTGAAATAAAGCTATTCCACCATCAACTTGCATAAATTAAATGCCCAAATAATGATGCAAATGCCCCAAATCTGACATCTCAAATGAGCCATGTAAATCAGCCTTAAAATCAGCAATATGCTTTTCATGAGAACTGGTGAGCAGTATGTCATCAACATAGACAACAATGATCAGAAGCACATCATTTGCACACTTAACATATAAGGTGCTCTCAGTTGGACTATTCTCAAAACCATGTGCAATCATGTAGGCATGTATTTTTTCATACCAAGCATGTGCTGATTGCTTCAAACCATATAAACACCTTTTTCAACCTGCACAGTTAGTTTTCATGCCATTTCTTCAAAAAGCCACAGTGCTGAAAAACATACACTTCTTCATGCAAGTCACCATTTAGAAATGCAGTTCTAATGTCCAACTCATGTACATTCCAACCATGATGAGTTGGAAGTGCATAGATGCTATGAATAGTAGCCATTCGACAAGTAGGAGCAAAGGACTCATCCAAATCAATGCCTCTTTTTTGAGCATAACCCTTTGCAACATGCCTAGCCTTATACCTGTCAACTATTCCATCAGGCTTACGCTTCAGCTTGTGCACCCACTTAGTGCCAATGGCCTTCTTTCTAGGAGGCAAGTCACATAAAGGCCAGGTACCATTTTTATGATAGCATCATATTCTGATTGCATAGCAACCATCCAATTTTCTAGATTTTGTGCTTCATCAAACAAAACTGACTCATTCTCATCACAAATACTCCTGACAGCCATAACATAGGAATCTGATGCAAAAGAAGCACTATGAGAGCCTGAATGACTACGATATGGTAGAGGTGCATCTAATTTGCTATCATGCAAAATCTACAATAGCCATTTTGGCATAGTTTTTGCCTCCTTAATATGAGCTCTCTCATCAACAAGTGCATCATGTAATTTTGCATCAAAGATGGAATGGCCTGCATCATCACCTGAGACCTATAAAGGTTGAGAAGTTGCCTCACTAAGACCAACATGTGTTTGGAGCTAACTGATGTCTCCTTCATACATGAAAGTAATGGCTGAATAGCATCTTCCACAACATCATAGCCAACCAAAATGCATTTAGTCTGTGGATGATATAGATTGTTAATCAATGTTAAACCTTAACTGTTCATAGTTAATTCAAATCTAGGTTCTTGGGATGGTTAGGGGTCTGTAAACAGAGGCCCTGTTTGTATTTTCCCAAATCTACAGATTCATTATATTCGACTTCACAGACTCTCATGCATTAACTGTGTTGAATATGTTTACAGAACTACCGCACAATTGACTGTGTACTTCTTCACATACCTCATTAAACCGTCAATCGTTAATACTTCGCTAAGACTTAATTAACTATTAAGCTTAACAACAGAATCAATAAGTACTCGAATTACACAGAATTTTGGCAAACCCGCGCTCTACAGTAGGCTTTCGCCTACACAAACAGTCCGGTGACACAATACCCACTTTATCATGCGACTCTTCTCAGACCTTGTTATGCAAAACACTAAAGAATTAAAGAAGGTGTCCGAAGAACTTTTCTAGAAAAGTCGTGATTTGGAAGCAGAGATTGGCCTGACTATTCAGTTAAAGAAGGAGATGGAAGCTATTAAAAAAGAGAGAGAAGATTTCTACAAAATGATGCAGTTTCAAGTTCAGGAACTCGAGAGAAGAGAAAAGCAATTGGGAGCTCAGGCGGACAGGCTCTCGTGCATCGATGTAGAAGTAGCAGAGATGAAGCTGTGGCGAGATGCTCTATTGCGATGGTTAATTCAACTCTGGGTTCTTGGGATGGTTAGGGGTCTGTAAACAGAGGCCTTGTTTGTATTTTCCCAAATCTACAGATTCATTATATCCGACTTCATAGACTCTCATGCATTAACTGTGTTGAATATGTTTACAGAACTACCGCACAATTGACTGTGTACTTATTCACGTTGTCGGAAGGATTTCCTCACTCGAATTGTCATATGGAAAAATAAAAATATTTTTCTTTAGAGTTGGTCAAATGATATCTCTCTCATAGATTTTTTTTTATGTATTGGTTTGAATTGACTAATCTTTTCTTTTTTTTCACTTAGTACTTGCAGACAACAAATTCGTGAAGAGTTAGAGTACTAAACAAAGATGTCATGTAGTGGAGTTTATGGATAAGTACTTTAAAAGTATTGATATTGAATACAAAGATAACAAGGTATTGAATTGTGTATGAATCTTTATGCTTGTATTTTACATATATGATTTCATCAAAAGGTAAGAAAATACATGTATATATATTTTTGTGTATCTAAATACATTTCTAATCTTATATGCTAATGATTATTTACCTAAAAATATCTATTATTTTCAAGGAACTTCTAATAAAAAGTGTTGATTACCTTATGTCTATAATGATTAATGAAATGCTCTTAATTCTTTTGATTAAGTGCTAAGTTATTTATTCGTATTTATAAATAAATAAATATATATATATATATATATATATATATATATATATATATATATATATATATATATATATATATATATATATATATATATATATATGTGTGTGTGTGTGTGTGTGTATATATATATATAATAGTTTAGAATTAAATAATAATATTTTAGATAAATATGTGCTTACGTAAATTAAAATAAGTACGTGTGAATTTTAGTTCATCTATGACTTTTGTGTTAGTTAAAAATAGTTAAGTATAGGTTAGTAGTTTTAGTATGCATGGTAAATTTAAGTTAACTAAAGACGTCGAATGTGCATGTTTATGTGTATATAAGTAGATGATTAAGTAATGATTGCTGCTAATGATCTTCTGCAGGTACGACGAAAGAGAGAGAGAGAGAGAGAGAGAGAGAGAGAGCAAGAGAGAGAAAGAAAGAAAAGAGGCCCTGGAGGTGTTGCTGGCAACGACGTAAAGAGAGGAGAGAGAATACATTCTGGACCTTTCCCTCCCTCTTCCTCCATTCATCGTCGACAACCCTGTGAGTGTAAGAGAAACAGGAGACCGATTGCAGAGTTGGTGTTGTGGCTATCATGTCGTAGAGAGAAAGAGAAGCATTCATGCATGCATATCTGGCATATGTTTGTACGGAGATTGAGAGATGTCTTTGATGCAGTGAAACAAGAGGCTACCATAATTGCATGGAAAGCTTGTGATATCATCATCAGACTCTCGGGTCTTCATAGGTGTGTGTGTGTGTGTGCGAGAGAGACTCCTATCGGAAGCGTTGTAGATGGTATGCAGAAGAAGAGGAGGAGAAGATCCGAGGTCACTCTGCATAAGGAGAAGGCCATGTTCAAATAAAGCCGTATGACGAGAGAGAGAGAGAGAGAGTGAGAGAGAGAAAGAAAGAAAGGAGGCCTTGGAGGTGTTGCTGGCAACGACGTAAAGAGAGGAGAGAGAATACATTCTGGACCTTTCCCTCCCTCTTCCTCCATTCATCGTCGACAACGCTGTGAGCGTAAGAGAAACATGAGACCGATTGCAGAGTTGGTGCTGTGGCTATCATGTCGTAGAGAGAAAGAGAAGCGTTCATGCATGCATATCTGGCATATGTTTGTACGGAGATTGAGAGATGTCTTTGATGCAGTGAAATAGGAGGCTACCATAATTGCATGATAAGCTTGTGATATCATCATCAGACTCTCGGGTCTTCACAGATGTGTGTGTGTGTGTGCGAGAGAGACTCCTATCGGAAGCACTGTAGATGGTATGCAAAAGAAGAGGAGGAGAAGATCCGAGGTCACTCTGCATAAGGAGAAGGCCATGTTCAAATAAAGCCGTAAGATTTCGTTTTCATCCGAGTGCTCGAAAGAATATAGTCTGCGCTTTCAGAATCCATGCCTTTTCACTTGGAGGAGGATAGCGGCGGCATATTTTTTATGGATTTAACGAAGAAAGGGAATCATGGAATAAAAAACAAAAACACTGGAGCAAGGGAAATACTGCTGATGAACTGTTGATGAAATTTTCAATTAGATTTTTTCGATCTTTCTTTATTACGCTCCAAACGTCTTCTATATTAGCTTTTGTATGTATCGCTTTATGAAAAACCGAGCAAACTTGATGAAAGAGGAGAGGCATGCTCGTTAATTAGAGATTTTTAGGCAGCTGGACGCAAGGGGTAGCCATCATCAGACATAAGCATTCATCTGATGAGTGTTTTATGTTATGATCTAAGGACTGATGAAGAAGGTGGGCAGAAGTATGTGTGTGCAAGGAGGCACTATATGCATATGCATGATATCTGACAAATCGTGATGGACTGTGATTTTTGTCTACCATGATTAAGTCACAATTAATCCAGAAACAGCGCAACCAATGTGGAGAAGGATGAGTAGACGTTGATGCTTAATATTATTCTAGCCCAAGTACACTTAACGGTGAAATTCTGACAGAGGAAGAGCACACATATTCCAAGAGAGAAAGAGGGAAAAGCGTGAGAGAGAGAGAGAGAGTGAGAGAGAGAATTCATTATACATGCATGTGACTTAGTGTGCTTGTTGTGATTTGCATTGATGACTATGGACGGGAGGAGCACATAATGGTAGAATCCATTTAGGCAGATTTATAATCTACACATTCACTTTATGAATCAAGTCCAAACAGAAGTCAATGTGTTTGATGCTTTCAGTACAAATTAATAATTGTATTAAATGGATATTTTCTTAGATATGTCAATGAACTCGTATATATGTATGAATGCAATCTGGGATGCACTTATTCCATTGCAATTGCAACAAAAATCAATACACTCATGCAAAAGCATAGACGACTAAGTGTCTTTTGGATGTATTAGTTTATTTCCATTTTATTTCGTTGTTGATTTTTGGTTTTTTTTTCATATCAATCTATTGGGTTTTACACATCCATAAAATAGGCTAGATCTCATTGTTGGATCACCTTTTTCACGAGCTGTTATGTGTGCATGAGTATGAGCATGCACGTATATTTATGAATGCATGAGTGTGCATGTGTTGTGAAGCATGTGTATGCATGTGCATGTTAAGATAAGATTGCATGTGTATTGATGCATGCATGCACAAATGATAAATGAGATATGCATGTATGTTAAGATTGTATGAATAAATGCATAAAAGTAGGTGAATGCATATTAGATGTAAGTGCATGTTTATGAATGTATGTTAGTATGCATGTTTATGTATGCTAGTAAATGCATGTAAATGCTAATGCATGTTAAATAAAAGTTAGTGAATACATATTAGATATAAGCTAATTGATGCATGTTTACATGTAAACAAATGTGTGTTTGCATAGATGTCTTCAAATGCATGAAAGTTAGGAAGTTAGAAGTCTTTATATACATGTGTTAGTATAGGTTTAAGTTATGAAAGCTAAATTAATGAGTGTTTATATTTATTAAAAAGTATACTTATGTTTTGGTGGCTAATGATCTTCTGCAGATCATTGGAGAGATTACAAAGGAGAATACGAGAACACAAGCATACGAGATTTCAAGATCACAAAATTACGATATTTGAAGATTGTTTATTAAGTTGTATAGGATTATCTATTAAGAGAATTGTATTAGCACTTATGATAAACTTTTGTATAGGCTTAAAATCCTAAAAGATTTCTAGCACTTCCACTTTTCGATATAATTAAGATTTGTATAGGCTTAAAAAAGATTGATTTTGAAATTCTTCATACTGTTTCTCTGAAAATTAATTGAGATCTTTACTTTTTTATTTCGTATGTCTAAAGAGATAGGATCTACAAGTAGTTCTAAACTAGTATCTACAAACGATTCTGATATTAAGAATCAAGAATTAGAAAACTTAATTATAGGTACACTACTTCCGACTTCAATTGATAGTTTGAATAATAACGAAAATATAATAATTGAAATTACTAAAGATAAAGTAGTTAACGAAACTTTACACACGTTAGATTACGATCGTCTTATTTCTAGAATTTTACCTTTAATTACCATAGTTTTGCCAGAATCGGAGGACAAGAAAGACTTATTCCCACCTAATTTAGTTAGAAAGCCTAACTCAAATCAAATTGCAAACGAAGCGTTGACTTTGTTAAAGATAAAATTACAAGCGAGAACTTAGTTTTGTCTTATCAATTAGAAGTTATGGAAAGATATAGAAACGCTCGTCCTTGCGGCTCTTAGTCTAAAAAAATAGTTCTTAATTTGCACTCCCATAAATTAGCTTTTATCACACCTAAACTGAAAAAATCAACCGAAGGCCCTAGGCATACTTAGAAGCACCCTGCGTGCAGTCACACGGTTAGGTTAGCGCGATTCTTGTAGATGAACGTCAGCCTCCCTTCACACCCCTCTACGACAGCTTTGGTGAACCCAACGTGAAGCTTGATGATAGTGTGCCTTCCAACTGGTGGAGCTTCGTCGTTTCAAACCCCCCCCCCCTCAACGTTCAAGAGAATCAAGATATATTCATGGTCACTTTAGTTTTGTTTTTAAGATTGTTTTAACGTTCACTTTTGAACCTCTTCAGCAAATATCATCAAGTAAGGTGTTTATTTTAAGTTCTTTATTTTTAGTTTACGCACATCACTTAAAAAGAAAAGTTGTTTTCATCTACACTAGGATCTAAGCACCTTCATATTAGCATTTAAAGAATGTTTGAATCTTTCTTTTGTATCTAGGAAATATAATTTTTACTTAAAGCATTTAAATATTTGCATTTTTAGGAAAAGCCATTATTTTTGCATCATTAAAAAGAAAAGATTTTAAGTTTTGAAAAAGAAAGATTGTTTGTTTTATTGCATAAAAAGAAAGCTTATAGCATAAAAATAATTTAAATTTAGGTTTCTTTTTAACTTAAAGTTAATGCTTTTATTTTTTTCAAAGAAATTAATTTTAAAGAAATTAATAGTAAGCTAAAAGACTTAAATCAAGAAAAACTATTTTATAAAAATTACCTTATTAAAAACCCTTTAAAATTGAAAAAGTTAGAAAAAAATTTAAAATCTCTAAAAAACTTAAATTCAAAAAGAGTAAATATAAGAGATAAGTCATAATTTAGGGTTTAGAAATCAAAAAGATTTTAGGAAAAGAAGATTAGAATTAGTAAAGCCTAGGATTAGGGTAAAGCCATCCCTGGCTTTATCAACTAGTGATAGATTTAAACAATTTAGAGAGCAATTAGATCCGGCTATTAGGGAACTTCTTCTCCATTCGAAGCGTTATCAAGAACGCAAGATGGAGGAGATGTTCAAGAACATGATGATAGAAAAGCAAGGGACACGTACAGTCCAAGCTATTCTAAAAGAAAAAGGAAAATTTACTGGATTGAACATTACGGAATACTTGGATGCATTTGAGGAACAAGTGCAAATCCAGGGATTACCTGAAGATGTACTAGTGAAATACTTTGGACGTGTAGTTTCTAGTTCAATTCTAGAATCTATACAAGAGCATGCTGAAAAAACATGGGAGGAATTCAGAAAGGAACTTCATAAAATGTTCTACCTCAAGGATTTTAGCCAGCACAGTCGAGAAGGTTTTTTGCGGTGGTTAAACACTGTTAAGAGCAATGAGTCTTTAACTCATCTTCACGGTGAGTTTATGAGACGTCTGGCTCAACTTCCCGAAGATGATAGAAATGCTATAAATCCAGATGTAATTATATATTTTCTTAAGATACTTAATCCTGAAGATAGGGCTGAAATTGAAAGACGAATAGAGGAGCCAGGAAAAAGGTATGGGCTAACTGATGACTGGGAAAAGGTTAAAAAAGAGATAGAGGCTGTTGCTCAAATGAAGCAAAGGCAAACGATTTTATATTCTAGACCTAATTCTTCTCAGCCAAGGGAAACTCCTGCTATAAGGCAAGTTGACATGCCAATGCCTGCTACTACGGCTACGGCTAATAATGCAACTGCTACTAAAGCTCCCATAGAATTTCAATTAGATATTCTATGTAAGCAAATGGAAAATGTCATGAACATGCAAGCATCTCTTTCAAAAGAGGTTGCTAATTTAAATAAACAAGTTTACTCCATGAGCTTTAATGATCCAGGGGCTAGCAGTAGTGGTGCAGGGCAAGCACCGCCTAATCAACCAGTTATGTCTCAGTATGTTCCACCTCAACCAATCTTTCAGCCAGCACCTCAGCAAGCTCCTCAGTTTGCTGTACAGCCATCCTTTCAAAGAAATAATGAGAAAAGAGGGACTAGCGGGAAGCGCTGTATTTGGTGCGATAGTCAGGAGCACGCATCATTTGCTTGTGAAGAATTAAAAAGTGCTAAGGCGAATCAATTGGTCGTAGAAATAGATAGAAGACTATGTGACTTTAGGTCACGTCTTCCTTTGTCCGTCAATTGGGGCAAAGGCGGAATGAAAAAGCTTTACGAAAATTTAACAGTCTCAGATGCAACTGACAGTACTTCGGCTGCAAGACTAGAGCCGGTCGAGGATAGGCCTTCTTCAATGCCTAGCCAAAATCCATATTCAATAGAGGCACTGGTACGAGCTAGGGACGAGATAATATACAAGACCGCATGGAAATCTCCTGTAGATCAATCCTCTGTCTTTTCTCACATTGCTAATGTTGAGGACAAACGGAGACGAGAAGATCAACAGGATGACGTAGAAGAAGGTGATAGGAGGATAACTAGGAGACAAACGAGAGAAGATGAAAAGAAAACTGATAAAAAAGTTCAGTTTGATGAATCAAATTTATCTCAAGAAGAGAAGAGGAAAATGATAAAGGAAGGCAAAAAGCCGACCGATGAAAATGTTCAATCGCAAGAAGAACAGAAGAAATTGGAAACCTCTAAACCTGAAAATAAAGAGGATCAAAAGCAAAATGAAGAGAAAGGGAAGAAAAAGGGTAGAAGAGCTCCACGTGCTATTATGATTTCTGAGCTCGAAAAGAAAAATGATGCTAGGGAGATTTTAAATGACATTCTTCTAAAAAGTCAAGTAACGATGTCACTTGAGCAAGTGTTTTCCATAGCGAAACCAGAGTTCAAGGATAGTTTTATTCGACTTATTAGAAGAAGACGCTTTCCTTTGCCACAAGACGAAGACATGCAAGACGTGGCAGAAGAAACCCTAGCTATGAATGATGCAGTTACATTAAGTGAAAGTGACTATGAGGATGATGAAGAATTTACAACGGGTAGTGTAAATAGAAATTTTGTAGGAACCATACAACCTAATGAAGAAATGATAAAGAGTGAAAGTAAATACAATTCTACCTTCTGGGCACGAGGTACACCAAAAGTGAAGATTAGACTTGGAGATGAGAAGGATTCTTGTTTAGCTTTGGCTCTCATTGACTCAGGGTCAGAGATAAACGTGATTTCAAAAAAGTTCTTTGACAAATTTAGATGGCCAATCGATAAAGAGCACGGTTGGCGAATGAGAACAGCTGATAATGGCTCTGGTATTTTGTTGGGAGCATGTGCAAATGTGCCTATTATGATAGGTGGTGTTCGAGAAGAGTTTCACTTCTTTGTTCAAGATAATTGTTCATATGAAGTGATTCTTGGACAGCCATTTATAGCTGAAATGAGGATGGAAACAAAAGCAATGAACGACGGATCAGCGTATGCAAGAATTCGATCCAAATCAGGGATGGATTCTTTGCAAGTTATGATGGTTTGCCCAAACCATACTAGAAATAGAAAGAGCTTAAGAAGAAATCCCATTGACTTGATCAGTCATGTTTGTGATGATCCACTGGCTGTAAGAGAATATGGAGCGTATTATGATCAAAATTTCTGCTAGACTCCACTATTGACCGAGACAATAGTGGACGTTGTTTTGATGTCTCGCCTATCAATGAATATAAATTTGAAGATTACTGAATTTGTACTCCTACAACTAGTTTGCAATATATTACTAAGGAAAATCTTACAAAAACATTTAGAAAAGAAACTGAAAAATATTTCAGACAAACCGGATTAATTTCAAGTGACGAGAAAATTGAGAGTATAATTGAATTATCAAAAAGTTCTATTTTATTAGAAGAGCTAGAAAGTGTTTCTTATGAAAATTTAGAATCAAATATGATAATTCTTAACTCTATTCAAGAGTATGAGATTATTAGTGAATTTATCCTAGAACATGAAATTAGCATAGAAACTAAATACAAAATTGTAGAAAAGAAAATAAAGCCTGTAGCTCAACCCTTACCCAAAGATAGTCATGACATACTTCGTCGAGTACTAAATGATCCTATTCTTAGAGATCGATCTAAGTAGGTCACATATTTACTGATGAGAGTAAGAAGTTTATTAAATTTGGAGATGAATTTCTTTCTCAAATTGAAAAAGAGCAGTTTACCAAGATGATTGTTCGTCATGGTAAAGCTTTTTCTTTATTCCCTCATGAGATAGGATGTGCAGACCCAAAGTTAGTAGCTCCGATGATTATTTTCACAGTACCGCATATTCCTTGGAATCTTCGTCCGATTCCAGTTCCAAAGGCTCATTTACCTGAGCTAATGAGACTGTTAAAGGAGAAGATTGCCATGAGAATCTTGGAACCATCCTCAGCACCATACTCTAATAGGTGGTTCACGATACCGAAAAAAAGTGGGAAGCTACGCTTTATCAGGATTTGCAGCCTGTGAATAGAGTCACTATTAGAAAATGTAGGAACGGGACCCATCGTAGATGAGTTTGCCGAGGCATTTGCTGGTCACTCCATCTATTCAATGGGAGACCTGTATTCAGGGTATGATCAGTTTCAATTAGCAATTGAGAGTCGAGATGTGACCACGATGAAGACTCCTTTGGGTTTAGTACATATGTGTACTTTACCACAAGGAGCCACGAATTCTGTGGCACACATGATGAATGCTATGAATCTGGTCCTACATGACTTTATCCCAAAAGTGATGATGCCTTTTATTGATGATATTCCAATAAAGGGGTGTGTGGAAAAAGAAAAGGATGAAAGTTTAGATTCATCTGGTTGCAGAAAGTTTGTTTCTAACCATATTTCAGATTGTGAAAAGATATTTGAAAGATTTGAAGAGGTTGGACTAACTTTCTCCCTAGAGAAATCAACTTTTGGTGTTATGAAGTGCTAATAGTTGGGCATTTATGTGGCCATTATGGTCGTAGACCCTATCCAGCAAAAGTTGATGCCATTAGTAGGATTTCTGAGAGATGTCGCAATGTAAGTGAAGTAAGGAGATTCCTAGGTGCATGTGTTTTCTATGTCATCTGGATCCCTCACTTTTCTCATGTAGTGAATCCGCTTTATGATTTATTGAGAAAAAGAAAGAAATTCTTTTGGGCTGATGAGCATTCTAGAACTATGAGGCATCTAAAGCAATTGCTTATCAATGCTCCTGTTTTGAAATGTATTGACTATACAGGAAATAAGCCTGTAATCCTAACCATTGACACTAGTCCTATTGGTATAGGTTGGGTCATTGGACAGGATGATGAGGAGGAGCAAAGGTACGCAGTTCGCTTTGGAGTGAAGATTCTTCATGATACTCAAAAGAATTACCCACAAATTAAGAGAGAATTATGGGGATTAGTTACAGCTTTAAAAACAGATAAAGAATATTTTATAGGCGCTAATGTAATAGTAGAGACCGATTGTCTTCCATTAATAGGTTTAATAGCTAATTGTTCGTCTCCAGATATAGCTATGCTACGATGGATAGCCTATATTAAATTTATTAATCCTACTTTTGTTCATATAGCCGGTAAACATAACACTGTTGCTGATATGCTTTCAAGAGCAAAATTCGACAATAATAGTGAAGCATTAAATAATCATATTAATTTAATAAATTATGAAACATCTATCTATGCCTATGAGAGATTTAGAGAAAATGATTATGAAGGAGAGTGGCGAGATATAGGAAACTATCTGAGTTCATTTCGGCCTTCCCCAAGCTGGTCTTCAAATCGATTCCGGAAAATCAGGAAAAAGTCTTTCAACTTCTTCTTGAAAGATGGATATCTTTGGAGACATGCTAGAGGAAAGGTTCGAAACCCTCAAAGAGTACTAGGTTTGAAGGTTTTTCAAGTGCAAGTTATGCAAGAGATGCACGAAAGCCTTTGGGCTGGTTATAAAGGCTTTGTAGCTACATATGAAAAGATTAGGGAAAGCTACTGGTGGTCGAGGATGTATGTAACTGTTAAAGAATTTGTGAGCACTTGTAGTACGTGCCAGTTACACTCCTCTGTCAAGCATAGAGATCCCCTTCACCCGACCTATCCACCTTGTATTCATTACAAGTGGGTAGTTGACCTTGTGACCATGCCTAAAAGCAATGATGGCATGAGATATATTGTTCTTGCACGAGAGGATTTGACAAACCACGTCAAGGGTAGAGCTCTTCGCTCCAATACTACTTATAATGTATGCATATTTCTTTTAGAAGAAGTATTATCCAAATTTGGATATATAGAAAAAGTAGTAGCGGATAGAGGTGACTTAGATGCGAAAGAGGCAAGAGAATTCTTTGCACAACATGGAATTCGATTGTCTCTTACGACTGCTTATAACCCAGAAGCAAATGGTAAAATTGAACGGGGGCATCCTTCCATAGTGAAGGCTATTTCAAAAGCTTGCCATGGAGATATTGGTCAATGGCCAAAATATCTCCCATTTGCTCTTTGGGCTGATCGCATGATGTACACGAGAACAACTGGTTTTATGCCGGTTGAACTCATGTATTCTCAGAAACCATTATTTCCCATTCATAGTCAGATAATTAATTGGATGAATTTAGATTGGAAAGATAACGTTTCAAGAGAAGACTTATTAGGACTTCAAATTAAACAATTAAAACAAGGAAATGAAAATCTAAAAGAAGCAATTAAAAAATTAAAAACATCTAGATTGAAAAATAAATTATATTTTGATAAGAAACATAGACTGAGACCGCAACCAATAGAGAGTGGTGACTGGGTGCTTGTATATGATAGTACGTTTGATACTCAATACGATGCACGTCAAAAACTAACTAAATGTTGGTTCGGACCTTACGTTGTTGTTTCAGTTTATGAAACAGGTACATATAAATTACGTGAATTTGATGGTTCTATGTTAAGGAATTTGATTGCAGGGAAAAGAATAAAACTGTTTCGAAGAAGAGAAAGCAGTAAATTCGAATTGGACGAAGACTTCTTAGAGGACGCCAATGAAGAAGAATAAAAAAGATCAGGTGAAAGAGTTCTAAACTTTACTTATTTTTTAGTTATTATTATGATTTTTTTAATTGATGCATTTCATGTGTAGATATGTACATCTTTTTGATAGGAAAGGAAGATTTTTAAAATTATGAAACAATGAATTTAAAACTGAAGTAGGGATGTGTGTGAAGAGAAAATAAGAATTAGAGACCCTATGGCTTTCATAAGGATAGGAGAGGGAACACTTAACTTGCAATTCCTAGTAGAAGTAAGTTTATTTTATATAGGTAGACTACCTTAACTTCCAAACCATGTCGCTAATGAGATCCTAGTTCCCACTATAGCATTCCTCTAGAACCTCTACTCTGAGTAGGGGTTAAGCCTTTCCCCTTAGACAAAAAAATTGCGAAGAAAAATTAAGAAAAGAGAAAAATGAGAACATCAAGTAGTATATTAATGGCTACTGCAAGATGAGAAAAAGAAAATTAAAAAAGAAAAAGAAAAAGAAAGAAAAAAAAAAGTTATCATGTTTCAGTTGTGGTCTCGAAACCACTTTTGAAATTCTATACGGGCAATATGAGGCGGATTTATGCTATAGAGGAATTAGTTAGAAGCATCTTATGGCAAGTGGCTAGGGAGTGAGGGATAGACCATTTATATAAAATATTATTACTTTTGAACGGGTTAATAGAAGAGCAAGTACCACAACTGTCTGCTTGATTTCTATGGGACTTTCTAAAACTTGTTTTCAATTTCATGCATTGAACGAAAACGTTTATGATTCAAGTTTGCATAATTTTAAAAGGTTTTTCTTAACTATCAAAAAATGTACTTACCTTTAGGAGCATATTTTACATAATTTTGAATAAAATAGTTCAAGAAATATTTATCAAAAGAATTTGATACTGCTTTCCTATTGAACTGCAGGTTGGCCCATCGAGGGCGATGTGCAGGTTTGGTGGGGGCAGATGTCCGAAGGATTTCCTCACTCGAATTGTCATATGGAAAAATTAAAATATTTTTCTTTAGAGTTGGTCAAATGATATCTCTCTCATAGATTTTTTTTTATGTATTGGTTTGAATTGACTAATCTTTTCTTTTCTTTCACTTAGTACCTACAGACAACAAATCCGTGAAGAGTTAGAGTACTAAACAAAGATGTCATGTAGTGGAGTTTATGGATAAGTACTTTAAAAGTATTGATATTAAATACAAAGATAACAAGGTATTGAATTGTGTATGAATCTTTATGCTTGTATTTTACATATATGATTTCATCAAAAGGTAAGAAAATACATGTATATATATTTCTGTGTATCTAAATACATTTCTAATCTTATATGCTAATGATTATTTACCTAAAAATATCTATTATTTTCAAGGAACTTCTAATAAAAAGTGTTGATTACCTTATGTCTATAATGATTAATGAAATGCTCTTAATTCTTTTGATAAAGTGCTAAGTTATTTATTCGTATATATAAATAAATAAATAAATAAATATATATATATATATATATATATATATATATATATATATATATATAATAGTTTAGAATTAAATAATAATATTTTAGATAAATATGTGCTTACGTAAATTAAAATAAGTACGTGTGAACTTTAGTTCATCTATGACTTTTGTGTTAGTTAAAAATAGTTAAGTATAGGTTAGTAGTTTTAGTATGCATGGTAAATTTAAGTTAACTAAAGACGTTGAACGTGCATGTTTATGTGTATATAAGTAGATGATTAATTAATGATTGCTGCTAATGATCTTCTGCAGGTACGACGAGAGAGAGAGAGAGAGAGTGTGTGAGAGAGAGAAAGAAAGAAAGGAGGCCCTGGAGGTGTTGCTGGCAACGACGTAAAGAGAGGAGAGAGAATACATTCTGGACCTTTCCCTCCCTCTTCCTCCATTCATCGTCGACAACGCTATGAGCGTAAGAGAAACAGGAGACCGATTGCAGAGTTGGCGTTGTGGCTATCATGTCGTAGAGAGAAAGAGAAGCGTTCATGCATGCATATCTGGCATATGTTTGTACGGAGATTGAGAGATGTCTTTGATGCAGTGAAATAGGAGGCTACCATAATTGCATGGAAAGCTTGTGATATCATCATCAGACTCTCGGGTCTTCACAGATGTGTGTGTGTGTGTGTGCGAGAGAGACTCCTATCGGAAGCGTTGTAGATGGTATGCAGAAGAAGAGGGGGAGAAGATCCGAGGTCACTCTGCATAAGGAGAAGGCCATGTTCAAATAAAGCCGTACGACGAGAGAGAGAGAGAGAGAGAGAGTGAGATAGAGAAAGAAAGAAAGGAGGCCCTGGAAGTGTTGTTGGCAATGACGTAAAGAGAGGAAAGAGAATACATTCTGGACCTTTCCCTCCCTCTTCCTCCATTCATCGTCGACAACGCTGTGAGCGTAAGAGAAACAGGAGACCGATTGCAGAGTTGGCGTTGTGGCTATCATGTCGTAGAGAGAAAGAGAAGCGTTCATGCATGCATATCAGGCATATGTTTGTACGGAGATTGAGAGATGTCTTTGATGCAGTGAAACAGGAGGCTACCATAATTGCATGGAAAGCTTGTGATATCATCATCAGACTCTCGGGTCTTCACAGATGTGTGTGTGTGTGTGTGCGAGAGAGACTCCTATCGGAAGCGCTGTAGATGGTATGCAGAAGAAGAGGAGGAGAAGATCCGAGGTCACTCTGCATAAGGAGAAGGCCATGTTCAAATAAAGCCGTAAGATTTTGTTTGCATCAGAGTGCTCGAAAGAATATAGTCTGCGCTTTCAGAATCCATGCCTTTTCACTTGGAGGAGGATAGCGGCGGCATATTTTTTATGGATTTAACGAAGAAAGGGAATCATGGAATAAAAAACAAAAACACTGGAGCAAGGGAAATACTGCTGATGAACTGTTGATGAAATTTTCAATTAGATTTTTTCGATCTTTCTTTATTACGCTCCAAACATCTTCTATATTAGCTTTTGTATGTATCGCTTTATGAAAAAGGGAGCAAACTTGATGAAAGAGGAGAGGCATGCTCGTTAATTAGAAATTTTTAGGTAGCTGGACGCAAGGGGTAGCCATCATCAGAAATAAGCATTCATCTTATGAGTGTTTTATGTTATAATCTAAGGACTGATGAAGAAGGTGGGCAGAAGTATGTGTGTGCAAGGAGGCACTATATGCATATGCATGATATCTGACAAATCGTGATGGACTGTGATTTTTGTCTACCATGATTAAGTCACAATTAATCCAGAAACAGCGCAACCAATGTGGAGAAGGATGAGTAGACATTGATGCTTAATATTGTTCTAGCCCAAGTACACTTAACGGTGAAATTCTGACAGAGGAAGAGCACACATATTTCGAGAGAGAAAGAGGGAAAAGCGTGAGAGAGAGAGAGTGAGAGAGAGAATTCATTATACATGCATGTGACTTAGTGTGCTTGTTGTGATTTGCATTGATGACTATGGACGGGAGGAGCACATAATGGTAGAATCCATTTAGGCAGATTTATAATCTACACATTCACTTTATGAATCAAGTCCAAACAGAAGTCAATGTGTTTGATGCTTTCAGTACAAATTAATAATTGTATTAAATGGATATTTTCTTAGATATGTCAATGAACTCGTATATATGTATGAATGCAATCTGGGATGCACTTATTCCATTGCAATTGCAACAAAAATCAATACACTCATGCAAAAGCATAGACGACTAAGTGTCTTTTGGATGTATTAGTTTATTTCCATTTTATTTCGTTGTTGATTTTTGGTTTTTTTTTCATATCAATCTATTGGGTTTTACACATCCATAAAATAGGCTAGATCTCATTGTTGGATCACCTTTTTCACGAGCTGTTATGTGTGCATGAGTATGAGCATGCACGTATATTTATGAATGCATGAGTGTGCATGTGTTGTGAAGCATGTGTATGCATGTGCATGTTAAGATAAGATTGCATGTGTATTGATGCATGCATGCACAAATGATAAATGAGATATGCATGTATGTTAAGATTGTATGAATAAATGCATAAAAGTAGGTGAATGCATATTAGATGTAAGTGCATGTTTATGAATGTATGTTAGTATGCATGTTTATGTATGCTAGTAAATGCATGTAAATGCTAATGCATGTTAAATAAAAGTTAGTGAATACATATTAGATATAAGCTAATTGATGCATGTTTACATGTAAACAAATGTGTGTTTGCATAGATGTCTTCAAATGCATGAAAGTTAGGAAGTTAGAAGTCTTTATATACATGTGTTAGTATAGGTTTAAGTTATGAAAGCTAAATTAATGAGTGTTTATATTTATTAAAAAGTATACTTATGTTTTGGTGGCTAATGATCTTCTGCAGATCATTGGAGAGATTACAAAGGAGAATACGAGAACACAAGCATACGAGATTTCAAGATCACAAAATTACAATATTTGAAGATTGTTTATTAAGTTGTATAGGATTATCTATTAAGAGAATTGTATTAGCACTTATGATAAACTTTTGTATAGGCTTAAAATCCTAAAAGATTTCTAGCACTTCAACTTTTCGATATAATTAAGATTTGTATAGGCTTAAAAAAGATTGATTTTGAAATTCTTCATACTGTTTCTCTGAAAATTAATTGAGATCTTTACTTTTTTATTTCGTATGTCTAAAGAGATAGGATCTACAAGTAGTTCTAAACTAGTATCTACAAACGATTCTGATATTAAGAATCAAGAATTAGAAAACTTAATTATAGGTACACTACTTCCGACTTCAATTGATAGTTCGAATAATAACAAAAATATAATAATTGAAATTACTAAAGATAAAGTAGTTAACGAAACTTTACACACGTTAGATTACGATCGTCTTATTTCTAGAATTTTACCTTTAATTACCATAGTTTTGCCAGAACTGGAGGACAAGAAAGACTTATTCCCACCTAATTTAGTTAGAAAGCCTAACTCAAATCAAATTGAAAACGAAGAAGTTGACTTTGTTAAAGATAAAATGTTGTCAAGATCTTGCTCACGCGCATACAGAGATTACGGATGCAGAAAACACACAGAAAATAGAGGCAACAAGAGACAAGATTGAACGCAAGATTGGGTGCAATCTCCCCCCATGCACTCTGTTTCGACAGTCCACAGAGTGCATGTATTTATAGAACTTTTGATTACGTCGAAAATAGTGGTTACATGAGGGCGGCTTCGAAAAGCAGGCGTGAAACTAAAAGTTGGTAACTTTTACAGAAAGCCATTGCTTTTAATAACAGAAACTGCGGTCTATGTTGAGGTGTATACGACACTATACACTGGTGTTTTATCCCACGTTCAGCCAGAAATGCATTAAAATCAAAAGACATATATTCCCCCCCTTGATCAGAACGGAGGGTTTTTGAGTCACCCGAACTTAACCATATTTGCGAAAGGAGTAACGCTGCATTTTGCCCAAAATATAGCCTTCACAAACATGTTTTCTGGGTGCCTCAAGTTTGGGCAAAGAGGACATCATTTCAAATTTTTGTACGCGTAGCAAACTAGCAAAGTTCAGATGACCAAAGCATGCATGCCAAAGCTTTGCATCTGACATAGCCTAAGAATCATGTACTGCATATGCCAAATCATTTATAGAGCTTTCATAGTCTATGAGCTTATACAGCCCACGACATAAAATGCCAGAAGTATTAATCACATCGCCATTTGATAGATCATGAATTGTACATCTATAATCAACAAATTTCACAACCAAGCCAATCTTGGCTAATGCAGAAACTGATAACAGATTTTTCTTGATCCCTGGCACAAATAAAGCATCTGACAAAGTGAAAGAACGACCATCAACAATAGTCAAAATAATCTTACCAACTCCCATAACAAGATAAGAGGAGTTGTTGGTGCATGTAACGGTATTCCCTATAGGGGCAGGCTCGAGTGAAGAGAAGAAACTGCGCTGCAAGGCAATATGTTTGGTCGCCCCACTATCAAAGTGCCAAACATCTCAGTCTACTACATACATGCATTGTTCATGAGAAGATGGGTCAAAACTGCAAACAGTAGTAAATGCCCATTCTTCTTCTTGCACAAGATTAGCAGACTCTATTTTTGGTGTAGAGGCTACTAGAACAACCATTCCAGCCTCTTTCTTCTTTTCCTCTTTAGCAGACAATTTTGGACAGAAATATGGAGAATATCATCATCTTCGACACCTTCTGCATCAGCTTCAGTACCTACATTTGTAATAGTTGCAGGTGTGATAGGACGTTTTTCAACACCCTGCACAGTGTTCCACAGTCCTTTTGCAACCAATACATGTCGCATCATATAAGCCCACAATGGGTAGTTGGTACGATCCAACTTATCCTCAATAGCCAACATAGGAAATACATCAGTGCTTTCAGCCATGGTCGGTGACTAAAATACCTTGATGCAGAAAATTGACTGTATCTCAAAAAGTTGAACGGAACTACCCAGACGAGTTCTGCTAAACCTATAGTAGACTTGGAGACGCTTATACTGGCGAACCAAAATAGGTATATACCTTTGGCACAAAAGGATGAAATAGCATGCACAAGCACTGTGATAGTGCTTGCTTCACCCAATAATGCTTGTTTCCAATCAATTTGTCCCTACAACAACAATATTCTCCCTAGGGCTCACCAAATTGACACTGACTTGGGGCACAAAAAAAAGGTGTCCCAAGTCCTCATTGCCATGTAGGTAATGTTTAAACCAAGGAGGATGTTGTCTCTGTAGGCTCTGATGATTCCCCTCATTTTGCAGGTTGCCGAGCACCCATCCTGAGTCAAATGATGTAGCCCATAACATGGAGATTCTCCTTCAATGGTCCGCCTAGCTACGTGTCACCTCCCATTAAAACTCTCATTCAAGATACCAACAAAGGGTGCCTCTACATGGCTTCACACATGGATGCCACATGGCACTCATGTGTGAGCCCATCTAATAAAACTAGGAGGTGGTTCACACCTCCTCCTCTAAGGTACCCCATGTTACATTTCCTTCCCCTTAACTCCATTTTGGTCCTCAAAAATGGTATTGGAAGGTCTGACAGGATGAGAGAATTAATGGAAGAAACACTCCCACAATATCCCCATGTATCTGATGTACATGGTCACATCTCCATGTTGTTTCCCCGTATCCTTCCCCTTAAGAAGACTCTTGGGAAGGTAATCTAAAGTTGGGAAACCATCTTTGAAGGGTGCTAACCTGCTCCCATGTGGCACTATCTTCTGAACTATCTTTCCAATTTACTAAACACTCTTTATATAAGTGACTTCTTGTATGTTTTTCTCAAATGTGTTGTATGCTCTCATGCTCATGTGGAACATATTGAACAGAAATAAGCTCTACTACCTCAATATCTAGAATGAGGTTGGCAGATTCACCCAGCCTTTTCTTAATCCAACTAACATGAAATACTGGATGGATTTGGCTATTCTCTAGAAGTTGGAGCTGGTAAGCCATCTTCCCTATTCTCTTAAGTAATGGGAAAGGTCCACAATACCTAGGAGATAGTTTTGGACATGTTTCTGTCTTCATGGTTTCATACCTAGATGGAACTCTAAGTACTCGTGAAGAGCTTTCCAATGATATATAACATTGTACCAGTTGATTCTAAAATGGCCCTTAAAAGTCCAAGCTCAAATAGAATAGTATGTTATTATCTTTGTAGTTTGTATATAAGAAAAAACAAGCAATGTCATGGTTAAGGCATTGGACTCCCAATCGGGTGACGTGTTTGAATCCCTTATAGTGCATCATCACGCTAGACTTTTTTTTTTAAAGTTTGCTTTCCCTTCTACTTTTCAAATTAGTATACGATATAATTAATGCCACAATTAGTAATTGCTTTTCAGAGTTTTCCCAATCATAGCAATCGTAGCTTTTAGGTGCTTTATGTTGTGCTTTTCAAGAAGCAAAAGACTTTATAAGAAGAGGCCCTTGGCTCATTGTAATCGTCGTATCTTCTCGTCATCAATTGAAAAGTCCCAATCTTGAGGAGAGCTCTAGCTAGCGTTGGAGTTTGGAGGAGTTGAAGGACATGGTGTTGAGAGTTCCATGCTCCACCCTTTTGTCCCAACTTACTTTCATTCTCATGAAAGCACATTTATCCCACATGCAAGGGAATTCTCCCAAAATCCATATAAGCAAGGCCTCCCTTCACTCCTTACAAGCCATTCCACTCAAGCTCATTCACTCTAGCCCATTGCCAAGAGTGTGCTTCCTCTCCTCATGGAGTCAGAGTAGGAGTAGTGTTTTGTTATTTCAACATGGTATCAGAGCATAGGTTAAGTTTTCTTTTTGTGTTTAGCATCATAGTCTTTTGTTCCCTCCCTTCCTCCCTTTGATTCATCATCTTTACAATATAGTGCTTTTGAGCACTACTTTCATTTTCACTAATCATGGCTATCATCTTTTTGTTTTCATTATCATCATTACACTAGAACTTTGCATTGTCTATATCATTTGCTTCACATGTGCCATGTTCCCGATGTGGACTAGTCTTTTGTAAGGTTTCTTTGTCAATAAAACTATCTATTCAGTAACCATCTACTCTAGCACAACACTATAGAGCACTATAAAGATGAAGAAGTGCTCATTGCTCAATGGATGAGTGTCAGGTGAGAGATCACAGCATCTCTGGCGCTACAAAATTTTCCATAATGCTTCTCTCAAATACACCTCCATCCATGCATATAGATAGAGCAAAAGAGTTGCTATCACTGATGTGATTGATGAGCTCTGTCGCACAAAAGAAAATATAGTGACAAGAATGACAATCATTGGAATAGAAGTTGAATGTGTTCGCCCTTTTCGTTGCTCGCCTAAAGCACAGGAAGATCTTAAGCACATCATCTTCTCTGCATATCAGAACATCATTGTTTATGAGTTGCTCTCCAAACCATGATGCCAAGGTTGTAGGTACAACACCCTACTCTGCATCACCAAGCTCAGAGTGGGAGTTTCGCTGCAGCGCTTCTTTGAAGCCAAGGCGATTAGAGAGGAGATGTCATTGATAGCCTGTACTAATGCCTCACACAAGCTTGCTCAGATTCGAGAATGAAGGAAGCGACGTTGTCAGCTCTCAAACTGGAGTCGAACACCTATAGCAAGAAGCGGATGGCAGTGCATATCAAGGAGTGTTGCGCCCTAAGGTGGAGGAAAGGAGAGAGGCAGAATGGTGCCGAGGTTGCTGAAAGGCGGTCGATGTGAAGTGACTCAAGTCCAGTTCATCAAAAAGAGAATCCATTCGTTTGATTTGGAAGACCTTTCAAAACGGAGGGCATAGACGACGACGTTGAAGAACAAACCAAATCCAAAGAATGGCTGCTCCGTGCAATTTTGTCTAACGATTAGATGCAATGAACTATATTTCTTCGGCTAAGCAGGCAGGTCTAAGGCCCGGAGACTGGAGCGGTGCTATGGTTAGTCATCTACGTAAGCAGTGATGTAATTTGCTTTGCGGGGGATGTATATTTGCAGATCTTGCGAGAATCAATTAAGATGTGTACGTGTCATGGCGCCCTCTCATTGGCAAGTTGTACAAGATGCATTGGTTCACGATTTTTCAAATATTGCATGTAGTCTAAATATCCATCGATTTGAGAAGTACTCAAGAAAGACTTCACTTACAAGGATATGCCACACACATGGCTCATATCTCACACACACACACATATGGCCTCTTTATAAGGGATTAGACACCACCTTGTGTAGTACTCAAGGTAGGACCTTCCCAAAGCCATCAAGTCTTGAAGCCATATATACTCTCTACATATCAAAGAGATGTCACTAAAGTGAAGATGTATTAACACTTTCCGAATCATATCAAGCCCCATGTAAAGGGACTAGACACTACTCTTTAAAAGAGTAAGACCTTCCCTATGGCTTGAACAAATGACACTCAAAGCCCACTACAAGGCCACAAAGCTCAAAACTCAAAAGCTTCAACAACAGGATGCTACCAAAGATCCCATCAATGGATCCAAAGCAACATTCAACATCAAAAAGGCAAAAGGAGTCCACAAGAAGAATATGTAAATGGATCAAAAGCACCACCTACCCCATGTTGTAAACCCTCTATATGTCTAGGGATCCCATATCTCCCTAGATCTCAACAAAAGAAAAAACACTTGGATCTCAAATGTCCAAGAATATGTCTTGGAATCCCATATGTCCCAAGATCCCAGGGATGCCATATGTCCCAAACTTGGATCCCATTTGTCCAAGTTATGTCCAAGGATCCCATATGTCCTTGGATCCTAAAAACCAAATGGACTATGTGATCCCATATGTCACTAGTCCCCATATTAAAAACAAAAGGGTCATCACATGGAGGGGGAGTGTTGAGAGTTCCATGCTCCACCCTTTTGTCCCAACTCACTTTCATTCTCATGCAAGCACATTTATCCCACATGCAAGGGAATTCTCCCAAAATCCTTATAAGCAAGGCCTACCTTCACTCCTTACAAGCCATTCCACGCAAGCTCATTCACTCTAGCCCATTGCCAAGAGTGTGCTTCCTCTCCTCATGGAGTCTCCATGCTCATAGAGCATCTTATGTAAGTCATTTCCATTTCTACTTTAATTCATTTCATCATGTTTTGTTATCTTTTGTTCCTTCCTCCATAGCTTGTTAGATGTGTGCATGTCATTAGACTAGGATTAGTGTTTTGTAATTTCAACACATGGAGGTTCAACTTTATGCAGAGGAGGTTATCTCTATATCTTGGTGGTGATTCTTCTCACATGCTCGGAGGAAGCTCTACACACATGCTTGGAGGAGGCTCCAAATACATGCTTGGAGGAGGCTCTATGTAAATGCTTGGAGGAGGATTTTGAAGATTATTATGAGACAACAATATGATCAATTATGAGCTGGTAGCTTGTATCTTTTTCATTATTTCAAGTAGAAGTGTATAATCACTTCTTATGAATTAATTTCTTTCTCCCATAAGATGGTTTGTCTTGTAAGTGATCTGATCAATCTTCTTCTTGAGTTTTTATTATCTCTTTCAGTCTCCATTCAATCACCTAAGCTTGCATGAAAGACCCTGCATGCACTGTTGGACTTGGCGATTGAACTGATCCACCAATCTTGCGTCATCTTCTCGACAATGTGTTGGAATAAACCTAGCCATTTTGGTTAACCTATCCACAATTACCCAGACAGAGTCGTGCCCCCTCTATGTCTTAGGTAATCCAACTACGAAATCCATAAAGATACTCTCCCACTTCCCATTGGGAATGTCCAATGGGTGGAGTAGTCCTCCAATCCTCAACCTTTCAGCTTTATTGACCTGACATTTAGTGCACTTAAGCACTTACTCTAGGACATCCCTATGAAGTCTAGGCTAGTAAAACTGCCTCTCAACAAGATCATAAGTCTTGTTAACTCCTGGGTATCCTACACTAAGTGTGTCATGACACTCATACAAAATGTGTCGTCTCATCTCAAGGTCTCTAGGGACACACACCTTACTCTTATATAACAGATATCCATCATGGAGACTGTAATTCTTCCACTTTAATCCTTCTCATTGGAAACTTTTGTATCATGATCCCCTTTCTCTATGGCTTCCCAAATCTTGGAATATGTAGGATCAAGCGTACATTTCCCTCTGATCGACTCAACTAGCTCTCTAGTGACCTGAGGAAAATTCAGTCCGTTGAGCATAGGCATGTGGCTAAGAGAATCAACCACTAAATTAAACTTTCCCTTCCTATACCTAAGCTCATATTCAAACTCCTCAAGGGTCTCTGCCCATTGATCCTTACAACCTTTAAGGTCTGTTTGATTAAAGAGTCACTTAATACTCTCTTGATAAAAAAACTATCGTGACTCTAGCACCATATAGATAATGATGCCACTTCTTCAAAGCATGGACTATTGCATACAACTCCTTCTCATAAACAGAGTAATTGTTTTGAGCAAGTTCTAGTTTCTTACTCCCAAAGCAATTGGTTGACCATCTTGAACTAAAACCGCTCCTATAGCAAAATCACTCACGTTAGTCTCAACCACAAAGGGTTTATTGGGATCTGCTATGTGCAAAAGTGGAGTTGTAGCAATTGCTACTTTCAATTTCTCCATACTTTGCATCTGTTCGTCTCCCCAATGAAATGCTTTCCCTTTCTCTTTAAGCTATTTAATCATCGGAACAACAATTTTGGCATAATTCTTAATGAATCTTCAATAGAATCTTGATAAACCTAGGAAGATTTGCAGCTCTTCCAGGTTCCTGGGATGTGGCCATTCCATGATAGCCCTTACTTTTTTAGGATTCATCTAGATTCCGTCAATTTAAACCTCTATCTTGACTTCCAAATTGGATACTATAGTATCCCTTATCCTCTTATCCTCCCCTTGCATCATAGATATTATGTATTTATGTGCACTAGGCTATTGGGGAATCTTTAACTTTTTGACCAGAGCATAGTTTATGAAGCTATGAGTGGCAGAGTCATCTATCATGACTCACACCCTGATCCCATGGACACTACCATGAAGTTTAACCAAGTCGTGTGGTCCAAACTGTGGCAACCACAATGATTGTGTCAAACAACATGTGTGCTCAATGTCCTCGTGCATCACTTCCACTCCCTTGTAGCGAGAGCTCCCATGAATAGAAAGTGCATGCACCAGGTGGACCACCTTTTTGCCCTTATCAGGGGCAATACTACTCTTTGGTCCTCTCTTTTTCTCTTCCCCCTTCTTTAGTGGAAAGCTCCACTATGAATGGCTAGGAGACAAACACCTAAAACACAAGTTCTCTCACTTGGCCCTCTCAAACTGCTCAATAGGTAATCTAGGCCCTCTTAGTTTTTTGATAAAGATTTTGTTTTTCCCCATTGACACTTTTTTCATGAACTTAGTCATGCTAAGAGGTTTGAGGGGTTGATCCATTTCCATAGTGTTGGAGTTAGACATCTGCGGAAGCACGCAAACAACACAAGTAAGAAGAAGAAGCTTGGAGCACAACACACAATACTGTATGTATTACCACTAGAATGTACAAAGATAAGTAGCCCGTTAGGGCAATAGGTATATATACAAGCCAGGGGAAAAAAACCTCCTAAAGAGGGAAAAAAGTGCCCCGGCAGTCCTAGAGTGTTCACACACATCACTACCTAAATATATCAACAAATTCCCCCTAGGAGTGATGCGGTGAACAAGGAGCCGGCACTCGTGTATAAGGAAGTGCTAAGCTATGTGGGAATCACTCCATAAAAGGAAGTAAGCCCAAAACTTTGCGGAAAGCTTCAAACTTCTCCCTAGGCAGAGCCTTCGTGAAAAGGTCTACAATGTTCTCCTGCATGGGCACATATGCCAAGCTGATCTCCCCAGTAGAGAACCTCTCCCTGACATAATTATAATGCACCTCAATGTGCTTAGTGCGAGCATAGAACATAGGGTTCCTTGCAACTGCCAATGCACTCTCAATGTCATTGAAGATGGTTGTGGCAGAAGACTGACCAACACCCAAATCAGCCATAAGGCGTCTGAGCCACACACACTCAACAGTTGCTGTGAAAGATACCCTATACTCAGCCTCACAACTAAAAGTGGCCATATTAGGCTGCTTCTTGCTCAACAAAGATATACATGAGCTACCAAGCATAAAGAAAAAACCACTAGTGGACACACGAGTGTCATAGCAACTAGTCCAATCAGAGTCAAAAAAAGCATGCAAATCTGGCAATAATGATCCCCCCTTGGGATAAAACAACCCAAGTAGCCAAATACCACTCAAGTAGTGAAAGATGCGCTTAACCGCCTGCCAATGCTTGACACCTGGGCAATGCATAAGCCTGCTCATCTGTGAGACAACAAACTGAATATCTGGTCGAGTAATGCATAAGTAAATCAAGCATCCAACAGCCTGTTGATAGAGAACAACATCAAATGCATCTCCAGCATCCTGAAGACTCAATTGTAAATCCGTCTCCTTAGGAGCGGCAATAGGCATACAGTCTTCAAGGCCGAAACACTGCAATAATGTGTCAACATATTTCATTTGACACAAATCCATTCAACCATCAACTTGCATAAAGTGAATGCCCAAATAGTGATGCAAATGCCCCAAATCAAACATCTCAAATGAGGCATGTAAATCAGCCTTAAAATCAGCAATATGACTCTCATGAGGACTAGTGAGCAGCATGTCATCAACATAAGACACAATGATCAGAAGTACATAATTAGCAACTTAACATATAAGGTGCTTTCAATTGGAATGTTCTCAAAACCATGTGCAATCAGATAGGCATGTATCTTTTCATACCAAGCATGTGCTGCTTGCTTTAAGCCATACAATGCCTTCTTTAACCTGCACACTTGGTTCTCATGCCCTTTCTGCACAAAGCCACGGGGCTAAAAAACATACACTTCTTCATGCAACTCACCATTCAAAAATGTTGTTTTGATATCCAAGTGATGTACATTCCAACCATGAAGAGTTGCAAGTGCACAAATGCTAGAAACAGTAGTCATTCGGCAAGTAGGTGCAAAGGCCTCATCAAAATCAATGCCTCTTTCTTGTGCATAACCCTTTGCAACAAGCCTAGATTTATACCTATCAACTGTACCCTCACGCTTACGTTTGAGCTTGTATACCCACTTAGTCCGAATGGCCTTCTTGCCAGGAGGAAAGTCACATAAAGACCAAGTATCATTCTTCATTATAGCATCATATTCAGATTGCATAGAAGCCATCCAATTTTCTGAATTTTGTGTTTCATAAAAAAAAACAGGCTCATTCTCATCACAAATACTAAATGTACCCATTGCATAGCAACCTGATGCAAAAGAGGCACTATGGGAGCCTGAACGAGTACGATATGATAGAGGTGCATCTAATTTGTTGTCACACAAAGTCTGCACCAACCATTTTGGCATAGTTTTTGCCTCCTCAATATCAACTCTCTCATCAACAAGTGCATCATGTAAATCTGCAGCAGAAATGGGATGATCTGCATCATCACATGAAACTTGCAAAGGCTGAGAAGTTGCCTCATTAGGACCAACACTAGACTGTCCACCTGTAAAAAGAGGCAACAAAGTATCATACATGTCTTTGGAGCTAACAAATGTCTCCTTAGTACATGAAAGCACTGGCTAAATAACATCTTCCACAAAAACAACATCACGCCTAACCAGAATGTGTTTAGTCTGTGGATGATACAAACAATAGCCTTTACTTTCATAATTGTACCCAACAAAAATACATTTTACTACTGTATAATCCAATTTTTTGAGATGTTGTTCATGCACTCATGCATATGCCAAACAACCAAAAACACGCAGATGAGCAACAGATGGCTTGCGATCATGCCAAGCCTCATATGGAGTGATAGACTGTAGCGCTTTAGTGGGACACCTGTTCAGTACATATGCTGCACACATGACAGTCTCAAGCTAGAAACTATATGGTAAAGCTTGACTCTTGACCATACACCTCGCCATCTCCATGAGTGACCTGTTCTTTCGTTCAACAACTCCATTCTGTTGAGGTATATACAACACTGTACACTAGTGTTTTATCTCACGTTCAATGAGAAATGCATTAAAATCAGAAGACATATATTCCCCCCCTCGATCAGAATGGAGGGTGCCCATTTTACATGTTGACAGATTTTCAGCCAAAATGAAAAACTGCTTGAAGCACATGAACACTTCGGACTTTGCCTTCAATGGATATACCCATGCATGCCTGGAAAAATCACGATGAAATTCACGAAGTAAAGATAATTTCCAAAAGAAGGAGTCTGCATAGGACCACAAACATCACTATGTACAAGCTGCAATTTCTGAGTAGCCCAAACTGAACCATCTTTTGGAAATGAGGAATGCTGCATTTTGCCCAAAATATAGCCTTCACAAACATGTTTTCTAGGTGCCTCAAGTTTGGGCAAAGAGGACACCATTTCAAATTTCTGCAGCCATAGTAAACTAGCAAAATTCAAATGACCAAAGTGTGCATGCCAAAGCTTTGCATCTGACATAGCCTGAGAATCATGTATTACACATGCCGAATCATTCACAGATCTTTCATAGTCTATGAGCTTACACAACCCACGACATAAAATGCCAGAAGCAATAATCATGTTGCCATTTGATAGATCATGAACTATACATCTGTCATCAACAAATTTCACAACCAAGCCAATCTTGGCTAATGCAAAAACTGATAACATATTTTTCTTGATCCTTGGCACAAACAAAGCATCTGACAAAGTGAAAGATTTACCATCAGTAGTAGTCAAAATGATTTTACCAACTCCCATAACAGGATAAGAGAAGTTGTTGGCGCATGTAACAGTATTCCTTGTAGGGGTAGGCTCGAGTGAGGAGAAGAAATTGCATTGCGGGGTAATGTGTTTGGTCGTCCCATTGTCAAAGTACCAAACATCTGAGTCTACTGCAGACATGCACTGCTCATGAGAAGATGGGTCAAAACTGCAAATAGTAGTAAACGCCCATTCTTCTTCCTGCACAAGATTAGCAAACTCTATTCTTGGTGTAGAGGCCTCTACAACAACCATTCCAACCTCCTTTTTCTTTGCCTCTTTTGCAACCAATTTTGGATAGTTCTTTATGATATGATCATTCCCTTTACAGTACTTGCAAAACAATTTCTACTTTTCTGATTTCTTCTCATCTTTATCTTCCTTCTTCGAATGTGCAGCATTTGCAAATTTCTGCTTACTACTTGAAGAGATCCATTTTCCTTTGCCCTTCTGACTAGCTAGGAAAGCTTGATCCGCAACATGCATAATGGACATGTTCTGCCTGGACTCATCTTCCTACAATAGAACAGAGACTAACTCCTCAAATGACAAGGCATTCGGATTGCCTTTCATCATCAACTGAAGAGTAGAAGCAAAACTCTGATATGAATCAGGAAGACCATTCAGAACGGTCTACATAAGTGAGCTATCTGGTATAACCTCATCAACACAAATCAACTGTTCCTTCAAGTCTTTGATCTTTGTTTAGAAAATTGTCCATAGATTCACCTTCATTCATGTGCTCACTCTCCAACTATTTTTGGAGGTAAGCAACACGAGCCTCATTCCTAGGTTCGTACAATGTGGTAAGTGTATCCCAAGCATCCTTAGCTGTTCTGGAAGAGCGTATGTGAGGAATATATGGCACGTTTGACAGACAAAGCTATCAATGCATGTGCCTGGGCATCTCTGCTATCCCAACGAATTTGCTCTGCAATAGGTGCAGCAAAAACCATAGCACAAACAAGAATATGCAGAATACCATCATCTTCAACACCTTCTGCATCAGCTTTTGTACCTGCAGTTGTAACAGTTGCAACAGTGATAGGATGTTTTTCAACACCCTACACAATGTTCCACAGTCCTTTTGCAACCAATACATGTTTCATCATATAAGCCCATAACGAGTAGTTGGTACCATCCAACTTATCCTCAACAGCCAACATGCGGAATACATCACTGCTTTCAACCATGACCGGTGACTAAAATACCTTGATGCAAAAAATTGGCTGTATCTCAAAAAGTTGAACAGAACTGCCCATAGAAATTTTGCTAGACCTGTAGCAGACTTCGAGATGCTTACACTGGAGAACCGAAATTGGTATATACCTTTGGCACAAAAAGATGAAATAGCCTGCAAAAGCGCTGCAATAGTGCATTAGGAGGTCGAAATGAGCTCAGATCGCGATTTCGGCACCACATAGCAAAGTTGTTTTGATCTCGAAAACACGCTGAGTATGCTCACAAAAATTCGTGCGATTCTGAGACTCAACCAGAGAGGTATTTATGACACCCTAGATGAAGCGACGACCTGCTTTGATACCAATTGTTGGAGTTAGACGTCTACGGAAGCACGCGAACATCACAAGGAAGAAGAAGAAGCTTGGAGCACAACACACAATACTTAATGTATTACCACTAGAATGTACAAAGATAAGTAGCTTAGGGCAATATATGTATATACAAACGGGGGAAAAACCTCCTGAAGAGGGAAAAAATTGCCCCGGCGGTCCTAGAGTGTTCACACACATCACTACCTAAATATATCCAAACATAGGAGTATATTGAGGGTGGTCATGGTCCTCATATATCTGAACGTACTTGATCGCCTCCTCAAATGTCTTAGGTGTATTCCTTCTTACCTCTCTCTTGCTAAGACCCTAACAAACCCTCTCGTTTTTTGAAAATCATCCAACCCCTTAAGTTTCATAATGATCTCCCTATAGTGAGATATGTAGACTATCAAAGGCCTACCTCTCTAAGTGATCCTATCCCACTCATCCTAGTTCCTCTCTTCCTGATTCTCAAGAAGAAAATCTTTTGAGAAAAGAGTCTCAAATTGGGCCCAGTCCATAGGAATAAAATTCACCTCCTTGAGTCTCATCCACCACTTATAACCAGGCGGGCCAAGCGAGAGACTCACCTCTAGCACATGATACTCAAGTGGGGTGCCCTTCCATTCTTAGTTGTGCGCATGCATCAAGATGTAGATCCAATATCCCACATACGATAGATTCAACAAGATCTGCGGGTATATAAGGAGCACCCAATGATGTCTTTGCTCACCCAAGAGGAGGGGAAGAGGAGAAGGGGGGTTTTCCCTCTCTCTTCGAGGATGTGAGCTCCGTGGTCTATGTCCGCGCACATGGGTGCTTGGGTATGAAAGACTGCTATGTACACACACGACCTTCACCCACTCTCATACCAAATGTTGTCTCTGTAGGCCCCGACGATTCCCCTCATTTTGTAGGCCACCAAGCACCCATCCCGAGGTAGATGATGCAGCCCGTAACATGGAGATTCTCCTTCGATGGTCAGCCCAACCGCATGTTACCGCCCATTAAAACTCTCATTCAAGATACCAACAAAGGGTGCCGCTACATGGCTTCACACATGGGTGCCACATGGCACTCATGTGCGAGCCCATCTAATAAAACTAGGAGTGGTTCACACCTCCTCCTCTAAGGTACCCCACGTTATAGAGGAGCACCACAAATTTTGTTAGCTTTACATTGGTTCAAATCCCCTAGAATTTGCCACATAAAAACTACTTTTTTTATTTCGATGAGGGGATGCCAAAGGGATTGGAACTTAAAATCCCACCCTAAACCCAAGCAATTCAAACACCACCTCTTCCCCCTTTGTGAGCAAATAAATAATATTAAAACATTGATCTTAGTTTAAAAAATTGTTTTTCCCTTTTTTTTTCAATTTAAGGAGATATACTTTAATTTTATTCCCGTTGAGCTCGAACTAATTTGAAAAACGAAGTCTACAAGTGAAATAACATAGTACAATGGTAGCACGGAAAGGGCATATATTTTCTTGAAAACAATAAGTCCTTTAAGATATGGACAATCCAAAAGTATCACAAAGACACAAGAAGAGATACCTTATGGCTCTACAATCTCAATTACTTTGCACACTTGAAGGACATGTGAACCATGATAGCACCTTTATTCTCATATTTCCTACATCGACCTTCATGCTAGAGTACTCCTATGTCTTGTAGATTTGCTCAAATCACCTTCTTTTACATGGATAAAAATTCGAATGACGCATAGCTACCTGATGAAGTAGAGAGGCATCCTTTACAAACTTGAATGATTTAAGTAGAGATCTTCGATGTATAAGAAACATGAGTCGATCTCTTGACATACAACCAAGGAGACTCGTGTCCTTGGTTGCGTGTAAAGGGATACTTAGTTGTATGTAAAGGGACACGAGTTTGTTTACCATTAGATCGCATAGTTGCTTTTCTTAACATATAGATAGATGTCCATGGGCGTTAGTGTGGGTGGTTGAGTCTTCTCCCTCTTGAGATAGGGGAGAGGGTTCAACCCTCCTTTAAAGTAGGACATTTGTGAGTCTACGACCAATGTAATATTTTTGGGCCCTATTAAAACATATGTTTTTAGGTAGTTCTTTTTAATGTTTGTCTTTGGGCAGTCTAATCCTTACTTTGTGGGATACGGAGGTCTTACAAGTATTATACCCATTCACTTGTAGAGTTCTTCTTTCAATCAATTCAAGCAAAAAAAAAATAGACTTTAGCTAAACTTCCTCTTAAGCTAAAAAGAGATTAGACCAAACTTTCTCTTAAAAAAAACATAGATAGACACATATCATTTTTTACAAAACAGGCTTACATGCATATGGCCCATGGGTATTTCTAATCTATTGCATGATCCATGTAACAGGCTCAAAAGGGAACCACCAGACCATGCCCACTCAACTAAGCATTTTTGGAGAACACCAATACGAAGGTCTTACGAGTATTATACCCATTCACTTGTAGAGTTGTTCTTTCAATCAATTCAAGCAAAAAAAAATTAAACTTTAGCTAAACTTCCTCTTAAGCCAAAAAGAGATTAGACCAAACTTCCTCGTAAAAAAAACATAGATAGACACATATCGTTTTTTACAATACAGGCTTACATGCATATGGCCCATGGGTATTTCTAATCTATTGCATGATCCATGTAACAGGCTCAAAAGGGAACCACCAGACCACGCCCACTCAACTAAGCATTTTTGGAGAACGCCGACAACTTCCCCTTCTGCCCAGTGCCTATTGCCCAATGAGCAGAGGATTACCCCACACCCAAAGAAAAAGTCAGCACATGTTCTGTACTGCTAGCCTTGGCCATGGACGCCGAAGAGATCCAGAATCAAGTGCACCATAGCTCAATCCGCGTTCGCCGGTGGACGCGGAAGATATCCATATAAACGACGGATTTGTCTCGACCGTAGCCGTGCCTTCGTACTACCATCTTGTAGCTTGCATTTTTCTTCAACGCTCCCCGTGCCTCCGCAGTATCATATTGTAGCTTCCTTATGGCAGACAGCAGCGATCGGGGCATGTCCAATCTCTTCTCGGCGGCGTCATCGGCCTTGCATTCTGCTCAGGGCCAGGGCAGCCATGCGAATCCTGCGCAGAAACCTCATGGATCAGATCACAAACCCCCTTCTTCTTCTCACTCTTCGAAACCCTCTTATGGCGAGATCTTTTCAAGCGCTCAAGTTGTCATGGACGCTGCGAAGACGAAGTTGCACAAGCCTTCGGGATCTTCTTCCTCGTCCTCGACTGAGGGGGTCGACGTGGGCAAGCTGGCTGGTGCTGCAGGGACTCTAATTGGTGCGGTCTCTCATTATGGAAAGTTTGAGGAAACTGGTCATGGCAAATACGTACACAAGGCTCAAGACTTCCTTCAGTCTTATGCGGCCAAGCACGGTAGCCATGGTAACTCTGCTGTGCCGCCGCCAACATCTGGGCATCATGGCGATGGTCATGGCGCTTCTGGTTATCCGCCAAGCCAGAACCATCAATCTCCATCTCAACCATATTCTGCAGATGGCTATGGATATCAAGGACATACTAGTGGAAGCCATCAATCTGCATCCCAACCATATCCTGCTGCAGGATATACAGGTAACTATGGTAATCAAGGACATACGAATGTACATGCTAATGCAAACAACGAGCCTCCAATGGCCTACCCTCCTCCAGGATATCCTACTTCCGGTACTGGCCACCACAGAGCCGGCAGTTAGCTTGTTAAGTTATCTCTGCAGTATATATCCTCTTATTTTTTCTCATGCGGTCAACCCTGCACTTAGGCAATAAACCTCATTTAGCGTTTTCTCCTTGAATTGGAAGCATTTAAAGACGTAGTAAGACTGTTTCGTTTACAGCACTCATGGTGTAAAAATATTCTGAATGTATGTAGGGTTCTGAAGTATTGTATGGTCAGTATTAAGATTATAAAAAGCTCTTTCAATTCTTTGCTTCTTCAAGAAACAATGGAAATTTGCTACCATTTCTGTAAAATATTAACCGATATTGCAAATGGTAGCATACAATAATCATAATAAAGGTGAAAAGTGTCATATGTTGGTAGTGAGGGTTCCATTAACTGGTCTTTATAATAACTGGTATAGCTGAATTTCGCTATTTCAGCTCTGTAAATGTTTGTTACAATTGTTGTGCTTTATGGAGAAAAGTGTCATATGTTGGTAGTGAAGGTTCCATTAACTGGTCTTTATAATAACTGGTACAGCTGAATTTTGCTATTTCAGCTCTGTAAATGTTTGTCACCATTGTTGTGCTTTATGGAATCACTACCCAGCTGGAGTCGTATAATGGCTGTTGCACAACAGATCATTGCTTTCGTCAACAATCTATGGCTGCTTATTTGTAAGTTTTAGCACAGAACCTTTCTACTCATTGGTTGGTTCAACATGGAAGCTTTTTGCAACCTGAGGCCAAGCCACTTCAGATGTAGGTATTAACGTTAATCTGGTGTGCCAGTGATTGCTGAATTTTGTGTCATCACGACATGATTCATCAAGTATTGGAGTGTTGATTCTGGAAAATGCATGGGAATTTTAATAATGTTACTCATAAGGATTAATTGCTTCATGGACTAAACGTTTGATGTATAAGTTACGCTGTTTAAAAATGTCTACTTGTCTCATGGATTGAAAACTGGTCATGAAAGTTACACATCTGAGTCGTTGGGTTAGGAAGGCATGACTCTTAGCTTCAGAATCTTTGGAAATAAGTGTTCTCATATATTTGAACTTGGGAAGGTACACAGCATCAACGAGTTTGGTGCAGTCTTCTGAAAATATATTTTTGCAGTGAGTTTTGGGTTTATCAACTGTCTTCAAACTAAACATTACTGTTAGTGAATTTTTAATTTGGAACTAAAGAACTTTGCAGCATATTGCTCCACAGCGAATTTCCTCATGGTTTCATTGACATGGTTCTCTTTGAATTTCTGTTACCTCTAGATATTAGACACTCTGCACAGTGAGATTTTTCTTGAACAACGCTCATGTCTTCCAGTCCAGTAAAACCTTTTCTGTTTTGTTGGATTGCATTGATATGCTGTTCTTATATTGTATGCCAATAGTCTCTAAAGACTAGTCATTCTGCAGTGAGATTGTTCTTGAATCAATGCTCATGTCTTCCAGTCCAGTAAAAGCTTTCTGTTTTGTTGAATTGCATTGATACGCTGTTCTTAGATTGTATGCCAATAGTCTCTAAAGACTAGTCATTCTGCAGTGGGGATTGCTTGTGGATCAAATGTTTGTGTTTACTTTTACAATTCAACAGAAACATTTTTTTTTAATGAATAGAAATGCTCATGTTCTTAATTATCACATTGTAGTAGGATGTAAATGTGCTTCTGCATCTACATCGTTAAACATGTTTTAACCAGGGTATATGATGTCACATAGCCAATAGGAAAGATACAAATCAATGTTCAGAATCAATGCTTATGCTTGTGCTTGCAGTTCAACAAAACCGACCTCAAAGATATTGATGTTTTGTATTTAAGGACGTGAGCTGATCAGAGGATGCCCCTTTCAGTTGAAAACTGGGTGGAGAAAGCTTATTCCCAGGAAATAAGTACCGAAAGATGTCTTATTGGAGATCCATAAGTTTGATGGGTATCATATATAAGATATCTGCCAAAATATTTGCATTATGCTTGTGGCCCTGTATTCCTTTAGTCCATCCTGTTCAGATAGAATTTGTGCATGGTAGATGAAACTTTTGATAATATCTTCACTGCTTGATTGGCTATTGACCATGCAATTTAGTCCTCAGAAACAACGAGACCTTGAAAAAGCATTTGACTATCTGAGATGGGATTTTATTTTGGCCATCATGCATAAGATGGGGCTTGGTCATCGAATGTCACATCTTATTTACTTGCCAGCAAGCACTGCTCATGTTGATATCAATATTAATGGAAGTCTGTACAACCATTTTTTTGATTCACCCCGATCCACACGGCAAGGATGTCTTTTGAGTCCCATCTTCTTTGCTATTGCATGAGGTCATTTATTCTACATGCTTGATTTGGAGATGCAGATAAATTTAATTGAGCGGGTGCAACTTTTATGGTTTCCATAAATTTGCAGTTGGCTTTGTGGAAGACACACTGATTATTGCCCAAGGCTTGTTTTCTAAAATACACCGCATTTTATCTGTCATTCAGCCCTTTAGTACTGCCTCTGACTTATTCGAGAATGTACAAAAGTCAGCACCAACTGATGTTACTTACATATCCGAACTACCATTGTCATCCATGTAATGGGGTGAAAATTCCATAGGGACAGCTCTTCAGATGCTTAAGAGTATCTTCTCAAAGACCAGATTCAATGGGTTATGAAAAAAGTCTTCTCAAAGTTTCAGGTATGGAGAAGCTGTGAGTGGTCAATGCACTTCTTGTCAAAATTATGCAAAGCTTTTTGCAACCATATATAATGTATTACTTGTTACTTGTTGGAAAAATCGTCATTTTTCTGAGTTTGATTGCATGCTCAAGAAATTTCTTAGAGATAAAAGAAGCAACCAATCAGTTACCTCGATAGCTTGGAAATATGTATGCAAACCTCTCAAGAATGGAGGATTGGGTCTATTAATTTGCAAAAGCATACGGTGGCATGTTGAGCACCTTTCATACTGCATATATGTGGATCAACTCTTTTATGGCTGGACACTTTTGGGACTCTGGTTGAGCACATATGTGTCTATTATAAAGGAAGTGATGTGGACAAATGGAATAAGTTCTTTTCCTACACTCCATTAAAATCGTCCAGTGCCACATTAAATATGTTGATCCCAAATTTCAAAGTTCTTGCCCCCAATTTCGCATGGCATGGAAGGCAAAGGTACATTGTCAACTCATTTTTCCTTGCTCTCTCCGTATTGGTTGTTCTTATCACATCCTCTCTTTGCTTTCAAAATGGGTGCTGACGCCTGATACTTTAATGACAAGGGGATAAAGACATTACAGCAGTGTTACTCTTGCGAAAGTCAAAGAAAGATTTAAATTGGGACCATTGAATATATCCAATGGTGGGATGAGAAGGCCAATTTGTTCTACCCGCATCTGCTTTATTCTGAAAGTCTTTCAGCTCAGAGTAATGCTCCAGTCTCTGATAAGGATCTGCCGTGGATAATGCACAGGGCTGTATACCACTTGTTCTGGTACATTTGGGAGCAAAGAAATAAGATACTCTTCCATGGTAGCTCCTCTTCCTTCCCTTCCACATGGGAGAAGAGTAAGTTCAAAATCCAGATTGATAACACTATGGTAGGTGATATGAAATATAAACTGCTGGAAATGTTGAAAGCGCTCTGTGGGACACCTGGAAGTCTTGGCTTCCTCCTTGTACAAATTTATTTATTAATGAAAGCTAAAATTCCCACAAAAAAAAAAAAGAACTCGTGCGATTATTAATCTGACATTACTAGAGAAATGTGGAAGTACTTGTACATTTTCTGAAACATTTGGACCAGGCTGTATGATGTCCAGAAATCAATCGAAGACATCTTCCTCTAGCTGAATAATTTTTCTTTCCAAGAGCTGTTGGAATAACTGACTTGTCAATATTCTGATATTGACATTACTTCTTGACTGGGGAGTGGGAATGTTGACTCTGAAAGGATTGATATATTCATGACTTAATCAACAACATCGTTTCTTTGTATGGGAAGAATGCATTTGCTGCTTATTGATTTGATTCGGATCAGGAATGTGTCATTGCTTGATTTTCAGGGATTTGGGCAGACATTCCTGGATTCTGCACACAGCACCAAGCCATTCTCGACAGACTCTGAATTTCTTTGGGAATTTTATTCTTCTAATATATAGGCTATGATCTGTGCTTGTAACAGATGCTCCTTTGGAATTCCACCGCACTTTTGAAACTCCTAGGTTATGTCTGTCAAACTGTGCAAGTCCCCTTGGGAAAACCCCTGGAAACTATATCCTACTTCCTTCTATGTAAAACTTACATGCAATTCTTGAGAACAGAAATTATATGTCTTTTCAAATGATACCATTTTATCTGGAATCTAAAGGAACTTTTAGGAAAGCCCAATTTCCATCATATGCCAAACCAATTGTGATCTGCCAATCGAGTAGTAGCAATTTTCTGAATGAACACACACACGCACACGCACGCGCACACACACACACACGCACGCGCGCACACACACACACACACACACGCACGCGCGCACACACACACACACACACACACCCCCCCCCCCCCCCCCCCCCACACACACACACACGTGCACACACACACACACACACACAAAATCATCTTGTTTTTTGAAGAAATATAGATGTACGAGTTTTGCGTTGAGTAGATACAAATGAGATTGAAAAAAGTTGCTCTAGAGCAGATAGAAGAACTATGCACTGTCATTGGAAAACTCCCTTTATCAACCAAAATTAAGAGTAAAAATCAGTGAAAGTTGCTGCTTACTCAAAACAGAGAAACTACACATTATTATTGAAAAAACTGCTTTCATCGATTGAAATTGAGGTTGAAATGGCATTCTCTCTTTCATTGAAAAATTACACAGTAGTTTACTGCATCAAAATGTTACAAATTTATTGTAGGAACAACTGGCCTCCTACCTTTTGTATCGTGTACACAATCGATCTTTAATTCTCATCAACCTGACATCTTTAGTGAGTCAAATAATTGATAGCTCTGTGTTAGAAAATAATTGTCTTCACAGAGTAGTTGTGTAAGCCCTTTTTCACGATCTTGTTCATATTTTGAGGTTGAATTCTGAATAGACATCCGTGTTATGTATTTCTAATCTCCTGTAAAAACGTGTACAAATGGTCCTCTTGACCGAAATTGGATGCTTGGTAGGATGCACCACAAGTGTATGGCATTTTTTGCACATATTAGTTTGTCGTGCAAAGCCAAGAAATATTTACATGTCTGGACTGTGTCCATAGCCCTCTGGGAAAGTAGAAACTATGTAGTATGAATAAATTTCTGACCTGTGAGAATCTTTATCCCATCAATGCAGATTGTCCAACCACTCAAAGGCCAAAATCAGAATCCCAGAAACAGCACATTTTCTTGTTTTGGGTCCCAAGTTTTATGAATAATTGCTGCTATCTGCTAAGATAACTGTCTGCAAATCATGTTCCATTGATTCCATGAAAATCACCTGCTAGAAAATCTTTGCTTTGATGAACTTAATTTTCTTTGCATCCTCCTGCATGCCTGCGTCAGCATATATCTCAGCCATACATGTATATGCTGCAGCGTCATGCTTATTTAGCTGGATTATTCTTTCAAATATCAATCTTCCAAGCTGGACATGTCCCCAATTTCGACATGCATTCAGCAGAGAAGAACAAATAGGAAGATGATCATATGATGCCAATTTTGTGAAGACTGTCATTGCTTTGTCAAACTGTCCTGCACGAACAAACATATCTACCATGCATGTATGGTGCTCTAGACTTGGCATTATGCCATCATTTCTTGCAATATTCTCAAAGTATGTTTGGCCCTGGTTCACAAGGCCTGAATGACCACAGGCATTAAGCACACATGTGAAGGTAACTGCATTTGGGGGAAATCCTTCACATTGCATCCACTGAAAACAACTCAGAGCATCTTCAACCTGCCCCTTTTGAGCAAATCCTACTATTAAAGCATTCCAAGAGATTACATCTGGGGTGATGCCCTCTATCAGCATCTGTTGAAAGCAGTTAAATGCTTCTTCAGCTCGTCCCTGTTGTGCATAGCCTCCTATTAAAGCTGACCAAGATACTGTATCTCTAGAGGGTAGCTCATTAAGTAATTTTTGGGCTTTTGTAAGTGCACCACATTTAGCATACATATCAATCAAAGCAGTGCCAAGCATCACATTCTTTTCCAAAAGTCTTTGCCTTGTGATTTCATCATGGATTCTCTCACCATTTTCGACTTCTTGGGTTATTCCATAGGCCTTTAAAATACATGCATAGGTAATAGCATTAGGACAGATGCCCTCTCTTTGCATCTGCTGGAAACATGCAAAAGCATCCTTGGTCTGCCCTTGTTGGGTGTATCCTGTAATCAATGTCGACCATGAAACTACATCTCGGATGGGGAGCTCATAAAGCACCTTGGCTGCTTGGGTGAGCATGCCACATTTAACATACATGTCCACCAAAGCATTTCCAACCACAAGGCTCGTGCTCAAAATCCTTTGACTCATAACTTCATCATGAATTTTTCTGCCAGTGTCAACCTCTCCAATGATGCCACATGCCTTTAAAACGCAAGCATATGTGACTGCATCAGCAGAAAGCCCATCTTTTTGCATGCTATGATAACAAGAAAGCACTTTTGCTCCATTCCCGTGAAGGACATACCCTGAAATGAGTGCATTCCAAGAGACAACGTCATGGGCAGGAAGCTCATCAAAAACACGCTGTGCTTTAGTTAGATCACCACATTTAGCATACATGTCGACTAATGCAGTACCAAGTATTATATTCTTAGCCAAGGACATCCCACGTGCAATCTCATCATGGATCATCTGCCCTTTTTGAATTTCTTTTGCTATGCCACAAGCCTTTAGCATGCAAGAATAAGTAATCGCATCGGGCTCCAGACCATCTGCGTGCATCAGTTCATAACAGATGAAAGCTTCGTTTGTCTGTCCGTTTTGAACATATCCAGATATTAGTGTATTCCATGAAACAACGTCTCTGACAAGAAGCTCTTTGAGAACAGATTCTGCTTTGGTGACTTGCCCACATTTTGCGTACATGTTGATAAGAGCGTTTCCCAACTGTATATTGCTTTGAAGCAATTTATGCTCTTGAATATGGACATGTAGTCTCATGCCATGATGGAGATCCTTGGTTTTGGCACAATCTTTCAAGGAACATATCAAAGAGAGAAGAACGCTCTTTGAGACCTTATTTACCCACCTCATTCCTGTACACATCCCTCTGAATATGTAGTCTCATACCATGATGGAGGTCCTTGGTTTTGGCACAATCCTTTAAGGAACATATCAAAGAGAGGGTAACGCCCTTTGAGACCCTATTTACCCATCTCATTCCTTTACACATCCCTCTGAACGTAAATCTTAGAAATTTCCACCGTCAAGAATCTTTTCAAGAAAACAAGGAGCAGCCTCTGACACGGGATCGTGAACCAGGGGGATCTCCCTATCTTGACCTCAGCATACTAGTGGAGCTCTAAGACAGCACCTGTCCTCGCTTCGACGTCCTCCTTCCATTAAGTACCTTGGCATTGCCGTTAATCGTCGTAAGTCCACAAGCTTGTTCCATTCCGGAGTCTTTTGGCAAAGAAAACATAATAATGGGAAAGAGAGTATTACAATCAAACGTAGAGAGAGGTGCACTCATGAGTAGTACTCTCCTCTCTCAAAGAGTAAGATTGGACCGTGGGTTTGTGCCGTGATGAGGGTGGGGTGCAATCTAGGACGGAAACGATTAGTCTCATATACGACTGAAATCAATGACCATAGGAGATGAAGTAGCATATTGGACAATTTCCATCATTTACTATTTCCAATGGACCATCTATATGATAAGAAGTAGAGAGAATCCATCACATGATTGAAACGTTGAGAATTCGTTGTATCATGTTATGTTGGGACCATATTATGCTTCATAGTCCAATCTTTCCTTATGTAGGTGGTCTCTTTCTTCATCATTATTTGTTGAGCCCTCGCCCACAAACATAAGTAGTGTAATTTTACAAAGAATGATTTAGGAGGGAAAAATTTGAGGTCTAGTTTATGCATCTAAATCTTTGGAGTGCGTGTGTTGTAAGCCAATGGGAGAAGAGCTACAATTAACATGATGTTGCACTTTGAAGTGTCTATTTTTTTTTTTGAGGGAAAATTCTTGGAGTTCTAAAAAACAACATGAGGAAGAAAAACAAGAAAGCTTGGAAGCACAACATAGTGTATTACTAATGTACAAAGGTAAGTAGCTAGTTGGCATATACACAAGTTGATGTGAAAAACCTCTTAAAGAAAGAAAAAAATGCCATTGTGTCCCTAAGTATGTTCACACACATCATTGCCAAAATGTACTAGAAGATCTTCATTGAGAGTGATATGATGAATAGATATTTATCACTCATGCATAGGGAAATGCTGAGTTATATGGATTGAGAACAATCCACGAAATTCAATAAGCCCAAAGCTTTGTGGAAAGCTTCAAACTTCTCACGAGGAAGAATCTTTGTGAAAAGGACTTCATCATTATCGTCAATGGGAAAAATAAGACAAATTAATCTCTAGTAGACAAGCTCATTTTGACGTAATGATAGTACTCGGTGTGCTTAATATGAACTTAGAACATTGGGCTCCTTGAGATTGTCAATGTGCTTGTTTATAAGTGAAAATGGTGGTGAAACAATGCCAACACCCAAATCAAGCATACAATGTCTAAACCACAAACACTTGATTTAGTCGTGAAAATTGATTTGTACTTAGTCTCACAATCAGAAATGGCCATTTTATGTTTTTTTTTTTGCAATCTAGATATGCATAAGCTACCAAGCATGAAGCAAAACCCACTTGTGGAGACATGAGTGTCATAAATGTGTAGGTTAATCAAATTCAAGGAAAGCATGTAAACTTGGTGGCATTTTTTTTCCCTTTGGGATGCAACAACTCAAGGTTTTGGGTATCTGATAAGTGGTGAAAGACGCACTTGATTGCTTATCAATGCTTGACACTTAGGCTATGCATGAACTTGCTTATCTAGGAGACATAGAAAGTGAATATCATGGTGAATAATGCATACATAAATCAAGCATGCATCAACTTTTTGCTAGAGACCAACGCCAAATGCATATCTAATATCATGAAGATTCAATTCTAAACCTATCTCCATGGGAGTCATAATGGGTTTAGAATCCTCAAGGTTGTAACATTGCAATAATGTTATCGATGTATCTTGTTTGACACAAAGTGAAGCCCCCATCAACTTGCATAAGTTGAATGCTTAACTAATGATACAAAAGCCCTAAATCTAAAATTTCAAAAGAAGCATGTGTGCCTCATTTGGGCTAGCACTTGGCTTTTCACCTATAAAAATAGGTAGCAAAATGTCATACATATCCTTTGAGCTAAATGATGTTTCTGTCACATAATCCTAGTAGGAGATGGTTGATTCATGCCTTGAGAGAGAGGATTAGGAAGTAATCCTCAACCATGGCTTTTGGGGCAAGTGGTTAGCCCATCAGACTCCTAACAGAGAGGTTGTGAGTTCAATTCCCAACATTGTTATCATAGCCTAGTTGAGAAATTGGGAAACATGGAGGTTGGCACCTCATTTGGTGGGCACTTGGAAAAAGCACTTATCCATGGTGAGTGTGAAACTTGTTGGGAAAGATGGATGGATACTCCAAGAAATGAGTAGGTATTGCCAAATCCTACTTTGTACCAGCCCCTTCTAGCTTCAGAGTTGAGTTGTGGGCCCTCTTATCTTTCCAATGACACTAAATAAGTGCCTATGTACTTTGGAAATGATGTGAGAAATGATTGAACCAAAACAGACTACTTCCAAGTTGAAGGATTAATAAAAACCTTATATTTTTGTTCACACACTTGTTGCTTGTTATGCTCAGTGCTTCCATTACACTAGGAATTAGAAAAATTCCTCTTAGAGATATCGAATTAGCTTAATGAGCTAATGATTCCCAGTGGAATCACTTAAAATGATGCACTATACACAAAGCAATCAATTTAGCAATTGAATCATTATCCCCGATTTTTTAGGACCTCTATAGAGTTTGACTAGTGAATTCTTCGACGTGCTTTTCTCCAAATTGACTGAATAGATTGTCTTAAAAATTTGTGAGCATGTAGAGAACTTGGAGCTGATTCCAAGAAGCTATAGAACATTAAAAATGGTGAAGGAATGACTGAGATATGAGCAGTACAAGTTGACTGTTATGAGTGACTATGACAGAGAGACCATTGATGAGAAGTATTGATATGTTGTATTAGAACACAATGTTGTACAAGTTCATTAGCATGATAAACAATGCCTAATGATTTTGATTAGTATAGGCTATGATTTATGCCTTATTCTCTTACATTATGGTCAAGGAGAACTCGGATATGGAGTCACTTATCTCGCGAGTTTTCTAGACATCTTTTATAGATGTGAGATTTAAATTTTAATTTGAATCCTCCATTGGCTCTCACTAAAAAGTAGTCCTCCAATCTAGGAGATATTCCCTCAAGTGGAGTCGTGACTTTTCCAACTAATAGATCCAAAAGTTTGGTGATGATTACAAATGTTCTTTTCAAGTCATAATGACTTTTACAAATGGTAAAAGTAAAAGACTTCCTAGCAAAGGTTTACATGGAGCTTCAATTGTACATAAGTTCTAGCCAAAAGTGTGTTGGAGATAGATGTCTGCGGAAGCACGCGAACAACACAAGGAAGAAGAAGAAGCTTGGAGCACAAACACACAATACTGAATGTATTACTAGAGAATGTACAAAGATAAGTAGCCCATTAGGGCAATATGCGTATATACAAGCCGGGGGAAAAAAACCTCCTAAAGAGGCAAAAAAGTGCCCCAACGGTCCTAGTGTGTTCACACACATCACTACCTAAATATATCAACAAATCCCCCCTAGGAGTGATGCGGTGAACAAGTAGCTGGCACTCATGTATAAGGAAGTGCCAAGCTATGTGGAAATCACTCCACAAAAGGAAGTAAGTCCAAAGCTTTGCGGAAAGCTTCAAACTTCTCCCTAGGCAGAGCCTTCGTGAAAAGGTCTGCAATGTTCTCCTGCGTGGGCACATATGTCAAGCTGATCTCCCCAGCAGAGAACCTCTCCCTGACATAGTGATAATGCACCTCAATGTGCTTAGTGCGAGCATGGAACACAGGGTTCCTCGCAACTGCCAATGCGCTCTGACTGTCAGTGAAGATGGTGGTGGCAGAAGACTAGCCAACACCCAAATCAGCCATAAGGCGTCTGAGCCACACACACTCAACAGTCGCTGTGAAAGCTGCCCTATACTCAGCCTCACAACTGGAAGTGGCCGCAGTAGGCTACTTCTTGCTCAACCAAGATATACATGAGCTACCAAGCATGAAGCAAAAACCACTGGTGGACACACGAGTGTCATAGCAACCAACCCAATCTGAGTCAAAAAAAGCATGCAAATCTGGCGGTAGTGATCCCCCTTGGGATAAAACAACCCAAGTAGCCGAGTACCACTCAAGTAGCAAAAGATGCGCTTAACCGCCTTCCAATGCGTGACTCCTAGGCAATGCATAAACCTGCTCATCTGTGAGACAGCAAACTGAATATCTGGCCGAGTAATGCATAAGTAAATCAAGCATCCAACAGCCTGCTGATAGAGAACAACATCAAATGCATCTCCAGCATCATGAAGACTCAATCGTAAACCTGTCTCCATAGGAGTGGAAATAGGCTTACAGTCTTCAAGGCCAAAACGCTGCAATAATGTATCAATATATTTCGTTTGACACAAAGCCATTCCACCATCAACTTGCATAAACTGAATGCCCAAATAGTGATGCAAATGCCCCAAATCAGACATCTCAAATGGGGCATGCAAATCAGCCTTGAAATCAGCAATATGCTTCTCAATAGGACCAATGAGCAGCATGTCATCAACATAGACAACAATGATCAGAAGCACGCTTAACATATAAGGTGCTTTCAGTTGGACTGTTCACAAAACCATGTGCAACCAGATAGGCATGTATCTTCTCATACCAAGCACGTGGTGCTTGCTTTAAACCATATAATGCCTTCTTTAACCTGCACACCTGATTTTCATGCCCTTTCTGCACAAAGCCACGGGGCTAAAAAACATACACTTCTTCATGCAAGTCACCATTCAGAAATGCTGTTTTAATATCCAACTGATGTACATTCCAACCATGATGGGCTGCAAGTGCACAAATGCTCCGAACAGTAGTCATACAGCATGTAGGTGCAAAGGTCTCATCAAAATCAATGCCTCTTTCCTGCACATAACCCTTTGCAACAAGCCTAGCCTTATACCTGTCAACTGTACCATCAGGTTTACACTTGAGCTTGTATACCCACTTAGTGCCAGTGGCCTTCTTGCCAGGAGGCAAGTCACATAAAGACCATGTACCATTCTTCATTATAGCATCATATTCAGATTGCATGGCAGCCATCCAATTTTCTGAATTCTGTGCTTCATCAAAAGAAACAGGCTCATTCTCATCACAGAGACTAGACACAACCATAACATAGCAATCTGATGCAAAGGAGGCACTACGAGATCCTGAACGAGTACGATATGACAAAGGTGCATCTAATTTGCTGTCACGCAAAGTCTGCACCAACCATTTTGGCATAGTTTTTGCCTGCTCAATATCAGCTCTCTCATCAACAAGTGCATCATGTAAATCTGCATCAGAAATAGAATGATCTGCATCATCATATGAAACCTGCAAAGGCTGAGAAGTTGCCTCATTAGGACCAGCACTAGACTGTCCACCTGTAAAAAGAGGCATCAACGTATCATACATGTCTTTGGAGCTAACAAATGTCTCCTTAGTACATGAAAGCAATGGCTGAATAGCATCTTCCACAAAGACAACATCACGGCTAACCAAAATGTGTTTAGTCTGTGGATGATACAGACGATAGCCTTTACTTTCAGAACTGTACCCAACAAAAATGCATTTTACTGCCTTATCATCCAATTTTCTGCGATGTTGTTCAGGCACTAATGCATATGCCAAACAACCAAAAACACGCAGATGAGCAACAGATGGCTTGCGGTCATGCCAAGCCTCATATGGAGTGATAGACTGTAGTGCTTTAGTGGGACACCTGTTCAGTACATATGTTGCACACATGACAGCCTCAAGACAGAAACTATGTGGTAAAGCCTGACTCTTGACCATGCATCTCGCCATCTCCATGAGTGACCTGTTCTTTCGTTCAGCAACTCCATTCTGTTGAGGTGTATACGGCACTGTACACTGGTGTTTTATCCCATGTTCAGCCAGAAATGCATTAAAATCAGAAGACATATATTCCCCCCCTCGATCAGAACGGAGGGTGCCCATTTTACATGCTGACAGATTTTCAGCGAAAACCAAAAACTGTTTAAAGCACATGAACACTTCGGACTTTGCTTTGAGTGGATATACCCATGCATGCCTGGAAAAATCATCAATGAAAGTCACGAAGTAAAGGTAATTCCCAAAAGAGGGTGTCTGCATAGGACCACAGACATCACTATGTACAAGCTGCAATTTCTCCGTAGCCCGAACTGAACCATCTTTTGGAAAGGAGGAATGCTGCATTTTGCCCAAAATACAGCCTTCACATACATGTTTTCCAGGTGCCTCAAGCTTGGGCAAAGAAGACACCATATCAGATTTCTGCAGGCGTAGCAAACTAGAAAAATTCAGATGACCAAAGCGTGCATGCCAAAGCTTTGCATCTGACATAGCCTGAGAATCATGAACTGCACATGCCGAATCATTCACAGATCTTTCATACTCTATGAGCTTATACAGCCCACGACACAAAATTCCAAAAGCAATAATCATATCGCCATTTGATAGATCATGTATTGTACACCTGTCATCAACGAATTTCACAACCAAGCCAATCTTGGCTAATGCAGAAACTGATAACAGATTCTTCTTGATCCCTGTCACAAATAAAGCATCTGACAAGGTGAAAGAACTACCATCAGCAGTAGTCAGAATGATCTTACCAACTCCCATAACAGGATAAAAGGAGTTGTTGGCGCATGTGACAGTATTCCCTGTAGGGCAGGCTCGAGTGGAGAGAAGAAACTGCGCTGCGAGGTAATATGTTTGGTCGCCCCATTGTCAAAGTACCAAACATCTGAGTCCACTGCAAACATGCACTGGTCATGAGAAGATGGGTCAAAACTACAAACAGTAGTAAACGCCCATTCTTCTTCCTGCACAAGATTAGCAGACTCTGTTTTTGGTGTAGAGGCTTCTACAACAACCATTCCAGCCTCCTTTTTCTTTGCCTCTTTTGCAGCCAGTTTTGGACAGTTCTTTATGATATGATCATTCCCTTTACAGTACTTGCAAAACAATTTCTGCTTTTCTGATTTCTTCTCATCTTTATCCCGGTTCTTCGAATGTGCAGCATTTATAGATTTCTGCTTACTAGTAGAAGAGCTCCATTTTCCTTTACCCTTTTGACTAGCCAGGAAAGCTTGATCTGCAACACGCATAATGGACCTGTTCTGCCTGGATTGATCTTCCTGCAACAGAACAGAGACTAACTCCTCAAATGATAAGGCATTCGTATTGCCTTTCATCATCAACCAAAGAGTAGAAGCAAAACTTTGATATGAATCAGGAAGACCATTCAGAACGGTCTGCACAAGTGAGCTATCTGGTATAACCTCATCAACAGAAATCAACTGTTCCTTCAAATCTTTGATCTTCATTAGGAAACTGTCCATAGAATCACCTTCATTCATTTGCTCACTCTCTAACTGTTTTCAGAGGTAAGCAACACGAGCCTCATTCCTAGCTTGATACAATGTGGTAAGTGTATCCCAAGCATCCCTAGCTGTTCTGCAAGAGCGAATATGAGGAATAATGACACGTTTGACAGACAAAGCTATCAATGCATGTGCCTGGGCATCTCTGCCATCCCAACGAATTTGCTCTGCAGTAGGTGCAACAGAAACAGCAGCACGAACAGGAATCTGCGGAATAGCATCTTCGACATCATCTTCATCAGCTCCAGCATCTGTATTTGCAGTACCTGTCGTTACAGGTGTAACAGGACGTCTTTCAACACCCTGCACAATGTTCCACAATCCTTTTGCAACCAAAACATGTCGCATCATATAAGCCCATAATGGGTAGTTGGTACCATCCAACTTATCCTCAACAGCCAACATACGGAATACATCACTGCTTTCAGCCATGGTCAGTGACTAAAATACCTTGATGCAAAAAATTGATTGTATCTCAAAAAGTTGAACAAAACTGCCCAGACGAGTTCTGCTAGACCTGTAGTAGACTTCAAGACGCTTAAACTGGCGAATAGAAACTAGTATATACCTTTGGCACAAAAAGATGAAATAGCCTGCACAAGCGCTGTGATAGTGCGTTCGGAGGACGAAACGAGCTCAGATCGCGATTTCACCAAAATTCGTGCGATTCTAAGACTGCAAACGAAGGAGTGTCGACGGTGCCCTAGATGAAGCGACGACCTGCTCTGATACCAATTGTTGGAGATAGATGTCTGTGGAAGCACGCGAACAACACAAGGAAGAAGAAGAAGCTTGGAGCACAAACACATAATACTAAATGTATTACTAGAGAATGTACAAAGATAAGTAGCCCATTAGGGCAATATGCGTATATACAAGCCGAGGGAAAAAAACCTCCTAAAGAGGGAAAAAAGTGCCCCGGCGGTCCTAGTGTGTTCACACACATCACTACCTAAATATATCAACAAAGTGTAGGCTTGTTATTTGCACCAACAACTCCCCCTCAAGCCAAACATTTTGGCTTGGTCTTCTTCTTCAATCTTCTTGAATGTCTTGCAATCCAATCATAGACTTAAACCTGCAAAGTTTTGTACTATCTAATGCTTTAGTCAATAAATCTGCACATTGCATATTAGTAGACACATAAGCCAACAAAATTTTCTTGCTCAATAGCTTCTCTCTCACATAGTGATACTGGACCTCTATATGCTTGGTCTTAGCATGATAAATAGGATTTGCTGCAAGATGTAATGAGCTTGTATTATCTCCAAAAATAATTGGAGATGTAGTATACAAACCCAAATCTGTGTATAACAATCTGATCCATATGGCCTCTTGAGTAGCATTGGCCAATCCTCTATAGTTTGCCTCTGTAGAAGACAAAGCAACAGTAGGTTGCTTCTTTGAAGACCATGATATAGGTTTATCACCTACAAAGGATAGGTATCCTGAGGTACTTCTTCTATCATCTTTGCATCCCAATCTGCATCTGAATATATTTTGATGTTCAAGTCTGATGTATAAGGAAAATATAACCCTTGATTTTGAGTGCCCTTAAGGTACTTCAAAATCCTTTTGGCAATGAAGCACAAAGATGAAGTATTCAGTTGCTTTAAAAAATATCTTGCGCTTGTTGAGAACCAAACAGGAAGAAACCTAAAGAGACTAAGGTCAGATGGAGGAGGTGAGTACTTCTCAAATGAGTTTGATGCATTCTTGCAAGACAGAGGAATCAAGAGAGAAATTACAACAAGGTATACACCTGAGCAAAATGGGGTGGCAGAGAGGAGAAATAGATTAATTGGTGAAACAGCTAGGTCAATGTTAAATGAGAAAAAATTACCTAATTACTTGTGGGCAGAGAGTGTATCTACTGCCACTTATCTTGTAAACAGGTTACCATCCAAAGCTCTTGATGGGATGACCCCATATGAAGCATGGCATGGTAGAAGACCTACACTTGATTATTGCAGGATCTTTGGATGTGTTGTTTATGTGCATATCCCTTCTCAAATAAGAGATAAGCTAGACCCTAAGGTAGAGAAGTGCATCTTCATAGGGTATGACTTGAATCAGAAAGGATACAGGTTCTACAATCCTTCAAACAAAGGATTTATGGTCAGTAGAGATGTTGTCTTTGATGAGAATGACTCTTGGTTTGAAAGTGAATGCAAGAAAGTAAAGCTACCTTATGACTTGGAAGAGGAGTTTCCAAGCCTCACTAAGGAGGAACCTAATCAGACTAGCGATATCAACTCAGATGATGAGGACATCATCAACTTAGAGGAATTCAAGGCATGGAAGTCCAAAGGCAAAGTCAAGATGAAGAAGTTGGAGGATATACCTGAATCATCCAACCAAGCAATCAGAAGGTCACAAAGGGAGAGCAAGAAGCCAATCAGATATGCATATGACACTTCCTTAGTTACTAAGCACTCTGTTTATCTTGCAAAAGACTTGTCATTTGAAGAGCCATCATCATATGAAGAGGCAAAGACCAAGGCAGAATGGAAAGAAGCTATGGATGAGGAAATTGAAGCACTCAAGGAGAGTGATACTTGGAGCTAGTACCAAAGAAGGAGTCTATGAAGGTAATTGGTTCTAGATGGATCTATAAGATTAAGAGGAATTCTGATGGATCAATAAGTAGGTACAAAGCTAGACTTGTGGCTAAGGGTTTTGCACAAACCCAAGGGGTTGATTATGAAGAAACCTTCTCATCAATGGCCAAAATTCCAACCATCAGAGTATTAGTAAGTGTGGATGCATCAAAAAATTGGAACATGTTTCAGTTGGATGTAAAAAATGCATTTCTAAATGGCTGGATTTCAGAGGAGGTGTACATTTCTCAACCTCCTCGCTATGAGGACCCAAACAAGGTAACATATGTATGTAAATTGAACAAAGCTCTTTATGGATTGAAGCAGACACCTAGGGCATGGAACCATAGGTTGACTACATACCTTTAGGATCAAGGATTCATCATGAATAAAGCAGATACTTCACTATTTATTAAGAGGAGAAATTCAGAGGTAATATACCTATGTGTATATGTTGATGATATCATACTCATAGGTAATGATGCTAATGGCATCAAGCAGATCAAGAATCAGACGATGCAGGAGTTCAAAACTAGTAATCTTGGATCACAAAAATATTTTCTTGGACTTGAGTTAGTCTATACTAACTCTGGAATCTATATTACTCAGAGAAAGTACATACACGATATGTTGAAAAAGTTTTCTGTTGCAGGATGTCAAGGTAGTAAGTACTCCAATGGAGGTAAACCAAAAGTTAAGTGCTCATGAAGGTGATGTGCTTGAGAATATTGCAGGTTACCAAAGCATAGTGGGAAGCTTGAACTATGCTACATTGAAAAGGATTGATATTGCTTATGGAGTATGTGTTTTAAGTCAGTTTATGCCAAACCTAGAGCACCTCATTTGGAAGCAAAGTATAAGGCAGTCCATCTATTGAAATCATCAATGAAAGATACATAATACCTTGATCCAGAAATTGAGGGATCCTTACTTGGTCCCCATACATCTGTATGGACAAGCTCTAGCTAGTCCTCATGCATGTAGCCTTTGCTTGAGAAGGGTAACCTGTGAGATTTTCCAAACTAACAAGCACCACATTTATAAATCATCTGTTGCTTGGATACATTAGGTATCCCAAGCACACATTGATCTCTACATATCTGTTTTAAGGTTCTTTCACCAACATGCCCTAATCTCTTATGCCAAATTTTAAGTTCTGATAGTGTTTCATCTTTGTAGCTATAAAGTGCAATATTTATTGTATCCTCAAGTTCAAAAGTGAATAATCTACCTGTCTTTTCTCCTTTGGCAATTCTCTTGAATCCATGTTGGGGATCCTCCACAAATGCTCCATATTGCTTGAATCTAACCTGCAAACCCTTTTCAACAATCTATCCAACACTCATCAAATTCTTGGTAATTGTAGGTACATATAGAACCCTACTCAACAGATTCTTGTTTCCATCAGAGGTCTTAATATTTCCTACTTTAATCACTGAGTGCTTGGTGTCATCACCTGTTTGTACCTGATGCTTACCCTTTGGTTCCTCAAGGTCAGAGAGAAGAGCTACATTGCCTGCAACATGGTTTGAGCATCCTGAGTCAACGTAGAAGAGATGGTCATCATTTATACCTTGTTTTGAAGTCATATTCATATTTAGAAGAGAATATTCTTGCTCCTCTGTGTAGTTGTTGTAATCTTTCCTTGATTTGTAGCCTCCTTGGAAGTTTCTATTGTAGTTGTTGTTGTAGTTGTTATTGTAACCTTGACGGTGATTGAATCTTCCTCTTGATTGTGTATATCCACCTCTTTGATATCCTCTACCTCTCTGATTCTTGAAGTTCCTGTAACACACATCTATAGTATGATGTGACAATCCACAAATATTACATGGTGAGGAGTTATAAGATCCCCCCCTACCTTTCTTACCTCCTCTGCCCCTTCCTCTTGAGGTTCTACCTCTCCCTACATAGTTGGCTTGGGAGATAGCTCCTTCATCCTCAATCTTCTTGTTCTCCCCTTTCTCTTTGGACTTACTTTTATCTGTGTATAGGGTCGAAGAGCTATTACCTCCTGATGAATCTCCATTCTTGTTGAGTTTGGCTTCACGGGTGAAGAGTTGCCCCATGAGAGTGGTAAGGTCTGGAATCTGCATGTCCATGCATAAGTCCATGGTAGTTGTGAAGCTCTACCATTTGTCATAAGCTTTAATACCATTGATTACTTTTCTTACAATCTGCTCCTCTTCAATATCTTCTCCTATGCTTGCCAATTGATCTGCTACATCTTTGACTTTGGTCACATACTCTGAGATACCTTGCTTGGGTTGCTTTCTTTGAGTGGTAAACTCAATCCACAGTTGGTTCTTCCTGGCCCTTGTGTTGGAAGAGAAATAGGAAGACAATGTTTCCCAAGTCTCTTGGGATGTCTTACAGTTCCTAATATGTGGAAGAAGAAAACCAGAGATTGAGTTAAGTAAGTAAGACCTTGCTAATGCATCCTTGGCGCACCATGTGTTGAGTCTTTCATGCTCCTCTCTTGTACGTTGTCCCTCGCTTCTGAATATGGGCATCTCCTCATCTCCTGAGATGTATCCATAAAGGCTCCTCCCTTGCAATATGTCTTCATCCTCAAGGACCATGATTGATAGTTGTTCCTGTCCTATTTATCAATGAAAGAAGGAAAACCATCTCCCATTTCACCTTAACTTTATCTGATACCATTGTTGGGAAAGATGGATGGACACTCCAAGAAATGAGTAGGTACTACCAAATCTTGCTTTGTACCAGCCCCTCCTAGCTTCAAAGTTGAGTTGTGGGCCCCCTTATCTTTCCAATGACACTAAATAAGTGCCTATGTACTTTGGAAATGATGGGAGAAATAATTGAACCAAAACAGACTACTTCCAAGTTGAAGGATTAATAAAAACCTTCTATTTTTGTTCACATACCTGTTGCTTGTTATGCTCGGTGTTTCCAGTACAGTAGGAATTAGAAAAATTCCTCTTAAAGGTATCAAACTAGCTTAATGAGCTAATGATTCCAAGTGGAATTACTTAAAATGATGCACTATACACAGATCAATCAATTTAGCAATTGAATCATTACCCCCAATTTTTTAGGACCTCTGCAGAGTTTGACCAGTGAGTGCTTTGATGCGCTTTTCTCCAAATTGGCTGAATAGATTGTTTTCAAAATTTTTGAGCATGTAGAGAACTTGGAGTTGATTCCAACAAGCTATAGAATATTAAAAATGGTGAAGGAATCACTGAGATATGAACAGTATAAGTTGACTGTTATGAGTGACTATGACAGAGAGACCATAGATGAGAAGTATTGATATATTGTATTAGAACACAATTTTGTACAAGATCATTAGCATGATAAACAATGCCTAATGATTCTGAGTAGTATAGGCTATGATGTATGCCTTACTCTCTTACAATATGGTCAAGGAGAACTCGGATATGGAGTCACTTATCCCGCAAGTTTTCTAGACATCTTTCATAGATGTGAGATTTAAATTTGAAATTGAATCCTCCATTGGCTCTCACTAGAAATTAGTCCTTCAATCTAGGAGATATTCTCTCAAGTGGAGTCGTGACTTTTCCAACTAATAAATCCACGAGTTTAGTAATGATTACAAATATTCTTTTCAAGTCATAATGACTTTTACAAATGGTAAAAGTAAAAGACTTCATAGCAAAGGTTTCCATGGAGCTTCAATTGTACATAAGTTCTAGCCAAAAGTATAGGCTTGTTATTTGCACCAACAAAACTAGCTTTAGATGAAGGCACGTGGGCATTTGGGCACCCATAGAGGGTAGGATAAGTACAAATTTGGTCAAGGTGCTAGAGTTTGAGGTTGGTGGAAGCACTTATGCATGGAAAGAGGTCCCAAGAGAGTCAGAAGTTCCACAAGTGAGCATTAAGGACAATGCTCAATCTAAGGGGGAAGGAATTTCACATAATCCTAGTAGGAGATGGTTGAACCATGTCTTAAGAGAGATAATTAGGAAATAATCCTCAACCATGGCTTTTTGGGGCAAGTGGTTAGCCCACACACTCCTAACCCAGAGGTTGTGAGTTCAATTCCAAACATTGGTATCATATCCTAGTTGAGAAATTGGGCAACACGGAGGTTGGCACCTCATTTGGTGGGCACTTGGAAAAAGCACTTATCCATAGTGAGTGTGAAGGCACATTTAGGAACCCACAAAGGTGCATGGGCATTTGGGAACCCACCAAGGCACATGGGCATTTGGGAACCTACAAAGGGTGGGATAGGTCTAAATTTGGTCCAGGTGCTAGAGTTTGAGGTTGGTGGAATGCTTATGCATGGAAAGTGGTGCCAAGTGAGTCAAAAGGCTCCACAAGTGAGCATTGAGGACAATGCTATATCTAATGGGGAAGGAATGTCACATAATCCTAGTAGGATATGGTTGAACCATGCCTTAAGAGAGATGATTAGGAAGTAATCCTCAACCATGGCTTTAGGAGCAAGTGATGAGCCCATCACACTCCTAAATGGGAGGTTGTGAGTTCAATTCCCAACAATTTCCTTGGCACATGAAATTAAGGGTTGAATTGCATCTTCCACAAAAACACATCATGACTAACTAGAGAGTGATCAATTTCAATGCTCTTGGTGGAATAGCTCTTAAGTACATATGCTACACACATAATGGCCTCAAGATAGAGGGTATGTGGTAAATCTTGACTTTCCACCATATACCCACCATCTCCATGAGAGACATGTTCTTTCTTTTAGCAAGTCCATTTTGTTGAGGTATATAAGACATTGTACACTGATTTTTTATCCCATGCTGAGCCAAAAATGCATTAAAATTAGAAGATATGTATCCCCCCCTTCCCCCGACGAGAATGCAGATTTCCCATTTTACATGCTGACGAATTTTCAGCAACAACTAGGAACTATTTAAAGCACATAAACACTTCAGACTTTGCTTTCAATGGATAAACCCATGCATGCCTCAAAAAGTCATCAATGAAATTCACAAAGCATAGGTAGTTCCCAAATGAAGGTATCTGCATAGGACCACATACATCACTATGAACAAGCTACAATTTATGAGCAACTATAACCAAAACATCTAGGAAGGAGCAATGCTTCATTTTGTCTAAACTATAGCCTTCAATTTTTAGAAGGTGCCTTAAGTGTGGGCAGTGAGGACACCACAACACAATAAAATGTTTTTTACTAGGTGAATGTACTGTTGACAACATGATTGCTCCTAGTTCATCTACATTTGTATCCGCATGAGTGCATCTCCATTTTGTATCCAGGAGGCACTCCATTTCTAGTCTATTTCCATTTTATATTGTATTTCTTTTGTATTTGGGTACCTTGCCATGTGCTTCTACCAATTGTATTCATTATCCTTTCAGGAGACTTATCCCACATATGATGTACTTTTGAGATCCCCTCCCAAATCTATATAAGGAGGGCCTCTCCCCTCATTTGTACTTGGTTAGAAGCTTGAGGAGCCTACTCCATGCTCTTGGCAAGCTCATTTCTAATCCACATGAGTTTACCCATTTCATGGTCTACTCATTTTGTGTCTCACACATTCGTTGTTTTGTGAGAGTACTTTACTTTTGATTTTGCTTCTGCATGTGTACTCTCTACATGGTATCAGAGCGCTAGGTGGTGGTCTTGGTGGTGCATTTGGTGGTCGTTTTGGTGGTGGTGGTGCTTGAGTTTGGTGGTGTTGCCCTCCAATCATTTGGAGAAGCATTTTACCATCATTTTACTCTTTGAGGCCTCATTTTTCCCATTTTCCCACCCTCCCACCCATTTTTCTTCATCGTTTTGTACACCCTTTACCCCCATTTTCTCCTCCCTCCCACCCTCTTTGTGGATTGAGTGTGCTCTTGTTTCTGTTATTGGGAAACACATTTACGCAAAGAGTTGATAGTAATTCTCTTTGTTGATAGTGTTTATAAACACTATTATGCATTTATTTGTACATAAACACTGGTTTATTACCTGCATGCATTCGGTATTCGTAAACACATCTGCGAATGGTTGTATGAGGTTGCTGCCATGGGTTGGCACTAGCTTCGATCTTGTAAAAATGTGTGTGATTGCTACCATGCACTGGCCCTAACATAGTAGCTGCTGATGAGCAACAAGTCTCAATCCATTTTGAGCACGGTCGCCAAGCCGTTAGATGTTTGATCGATCAGGCAGAAGGTGAGGCGACGCAGAAAGCACTCTTCTCATTTTGCTTCCAGACTATGCAAGTTAAAAGCCTCAAATGTTTTGAGGCACACATAATCACATAACTTGTCAATGTCATCTCTGTCATTCAAAGTTTCTGAATTCTCAGCTTCAAGCAATCTCTCATGGATCAGCACCCGAACAACCTAGCACCCGAAAGTAATCTTCCCTCAAGAGCGAAACTCAAACAAAAGCGAGAATCAGTCCTCGTCTTCACAGCTGCTTGAATCTGAGAGATTTCATATGCACAATACAGAGAGCGAAAAAGACAAAGCTTGGTTATGATCATTCTCATCTTTGCACATAGCAAGAAAACTCTCTGCCTCGGACAATAGCGGTGACTGTTAATTGAAGCTGGAAGCGGAGTAGCGGCCAAGACACAAGAGGACGCAAACTCTCAAAGAGAGAGAGAGAGAGAGAGAGAAAGAGAGAGAGAGGAACATAAAAAGAGAATTTCATTTTATTGTAGTATGGATTGTGGTCCTTCACAAGTTAGGGCTGTTACATATTTAATTTTGCTCTTTCACAAGTTAGTATCGAGTTTGCTATATTTGTTTAAAATCATGTACATTTTTGTTGCTTGTGATACTCTAAATCAAATGGTTTCTTGAAGATTTATATCAACCAATCATCACACTCTCACTTTGGCATAAGGCATTGCTACGCACAACATTTGAAATCTTTTCTTGACTTTATTCAGAAGGTATCACATGAATTAGTTCCCCTCACTCGTGGACATTATCTACCCAACAACCTTGTACATCCAAAATATAAGCAAGAAGATATTGTGTGTGTGTGTGTGTGTGCATATGTGAGTTGGAGGCTAGTCTAAGCCCACTCACAAGTCTCTTTGAGTCTCATGCCTACTCTAAGGCAAGTGTGATGTACAATGGGCTACTTTAAGCCCTCCTCTCGTGTCGACTTATTTTGGCTTTGTACAAGTGCAGGGCTACTCTACCCCCCCCCTCCCCAAGAATTTTAAGTGTGGTGTCCAGGTGTTCATTTCAAGCTTTGCAATTATTTTGAAGCAGTGTCTTTGACAGTGTTTCTAAACACTTTATCCTCAAAGCTTTGTAATGACCAAAAGTGAAGGTAGCTCATTATCTATGGCTAACTTCTTACCCTCTTTCACCCCTATTTTTATGCCTAAGCATGAACGCCTCAATCTATGGAAAGATATCATGCGCGCATATCTCTATACGAATCTCCTTCATGAGGTAGTAGACGGGTCAGACCCCAAACCCAATAGGGATACCAACTGAGACAATTGGCATGTGTGGAATGTCAAGGACAAACGAGCTTTAGGTCAGCTGTTACTTGCTTGTGACGAATTGATGAAAGGACATATCACAGCCTATAAGACGTCCAATGACGCTTGGGATACATTAGCTTCTTTGTATGAAGACAAAACCCCTTCGAAAATATATGCATTAGAGGCGGAGTTTCATAATTTGACCATTCGGCCACATGACACAATTACCAAGGTCATAGCCCAATTTGAGGACTACCAACATAAATTAGCACTATGTGGTAGGCAGATCTCTAGTGAAGACATGGCCATTAAGCTTCTTAACAAGTTACCTAAGTCGTACGAGACATTTGTCACAACTTTGTATAATCGCGGCCAAGTCTTAACTCGGGAAGAGGTTCGTTGACTATTGCTCCTTCACGACTCGCGAGCCAAATCGACTTCCTCCCAAGAGTTTGCCATGAAGGCCAAATGCCCATTCAATAAGGGCAAAACCACAAGTCATCATGCTAGTAATGGATCTAAGCAAGGATCGCATAATTCATTGAAGAAGTTCACTTGTAATTTTTGTGGAAAATCAGGACACTTAGAAAAGTTTTGCTATAAAAAGAAACAATCATCGAAGGCTTCTACATCTAGGCAAGCATCCAAAGGATCCCAACATAGATCCCACTGCTCTAGTGAGGAACTCTTCATCTCCATAGAATCCAATGCTCTAGTTACTTCTAGCTCCCCGCATGAGTGGATCTTTAATAGCGGAGCTACCTCCCATATGTGCCAAGACAAGGACTCCTTTCAAGAACTCGAAGAGCACACGGGAGAAGTCTATCTTGGCAACAACAAAAGTTTACCCATCGAAGGAAAATGAAAAGTTCAAATTATCAACAATCAGGGGGAATGCAAGTCTTTATCCAATGTTCTTTTTGTTCCAAATTTATGTATGAATCTACTTTTCGTCAAGGCCATTACTGATCAGGACAAACAAGTATGGTTTGATAACACCTCAGTTAAGGTAGTTGATCCCCATACAAAGGATGCTATATTTGGGTGTACTTTTTGAAGTCAAAGGCAGACACATTCTCTAAGTTTCAAACTTGGATCAAGGAAGTTGAGAATGAAGCTTCGACTAAAGTTAAAACCATTAGATTAGATGGAGGTGGTGAGTTTATCAATCATGACTTTGATAACTTTCTCAACTAGAAAGGGGTCAAAAGACAAGTCACTCAGCCTCATACTCCATCCTAGAATGGAGTAGCTGAAAGAAAGATACGTAGTGTGATGGAAATGGCAAGAACTATGCTTCATCACAAGGATCTACCCTACAAGTTTTGGGCAGAAGCCGTGCATATTGCTGTTCACATTCTTAATCGAGGATTTACAAGTGCATTACACAACAAAACACCCTTCGAAGAATACTATGGAAGAAAACCAAATGTGAATTACTTTCGAGTCTTTGGTAGTGAAGCTTTTGTCCATGTACCAAAAAAATATAGAAACAAGTTACAATCAAAGTCCAAGAAACACATATTCATAGGGTATAGTGACCAATCAAAGGCATACCGTCTATATGATATGGAAAACCACTCCATCACCATTTCGAAGGATGTGATCTTCAATGAAGCTTCCACATACTCAAGAAAAGATTCAAGTACAAGTCTTAGTCCACCTATCTACACTTCAGAGGGGGACTCAGTATTTCCAAACTCCAACTCAGAAGCCAGTAAGTACTTCACAACAACCACGCCGATCTCAAAGACTTCTTGATAAGAGACAACGCGAACAAAGTCATTATGTTAATTATGCTCTAATGCACCAAATTCAGCAAATTCCAGAGCCATTCAACTACGAAGAAGCTCAAGGCCAACCAGAGTGGGAAGCAACTATGAAAGAGGAACTGGATGCAATAGCAAAGAAGAAGACTTGGAAATTAGTTCCCAAACCAATCAACCATCAAGTCATAGGAGTCAATTGGATATACAAAGTCAAATACAAATCTGATGGCACTCTAGATAAATATAAGGCAAGATTAGTCACTAAGGGATACAAGCAACAACATGGCATTGACTATGAAGAAAACTTTGCTCCTAATGAAAAATTCACAACCATAAGAATCATCTTAGCACTAAGTGTTCACTTTAAGTGGCCCATTTACCAATTGGACGTCAAAAGTGCATTCCTTAATGGAGATCTTCAAGAAGAAGTATATGTTGAACAACCTGAAGGCTTCAAGATCAAAGGAAAGGAAGATCAAGTGTACAAACTTCACAAAGAACTTTATGGACTCAAGCAAGCTCCCAGGGCTTGGTATGAAAAGATTCACAAGTTCTTTGAAGACAATGGATTTCACAGAAGCAATGCTGATGCTAATGTCTATATCTATCAAAAGGAGTCTTTAGTAGCCATCATCATTCTCTATGTAGATGACTTGATCTTGATAGGCTCAGATGAAGAACACATCCAGTTTATCATCACAGAGCTTCATCTTGAGTACTCTATGACAGATCTTGGGTATGGAAGTTTGGCAAACAAAAGAAGGCATATTCCTATCATAGAAGAAGTATTGCTCTGATCTACTTTCCAGATATAACATGGACTAGTGTCGCTCAGTTTCTACACCACTTGATCCAAACATCAAGCTTACACTGGAGGACTCATCATCACTTGTGGATGTGCATACCTATCGACAGCTTGTTGGCTCATTACTCTATCTTGCCAACACTAGACCAGATATTGCTTATGCAGTTGGTATACTCAGTCAATTTGCACATCAGCCTTGTTAGACTCATTGGGATGCTTCTCAGAGACTACTTCAATACCTTGCCCTCACCTGACATCATGTTCTTTGGTATAGAGGGGGCATCAAACTCGCCGGATATTCAGATTTTGATTGGGTTGGTGATCCTGATTCTCGACGGTCTAGTTTTGGGTACATATTTTTACTTGGCTTAGGACCTATCTCTTGGGCAAGTAAGAAGCAGCCTACAGTTGCTCTATCATCTACCAAGGCCGAGTACCGAGCATCCAACTTTGCAGCATGTGAGGCCATCTGGCTTCGACGTTTATTATCTGACATTGGTGTTTTGCAGGATACTCCGACATGTCTTCGCACGGACAGCCAGACAGCCTTGGCCATCACCAAGAATCTAGTGTTCCATGCTCGGACGAAGCACATCGAGATCTAGTACCATTTCATCCACGAGAAGATCATATCTCAGGAGATTACTCTAGAGGAGTGTACCTCGCAGGATAACCTAGCGGACATGTTCACGAAGGCTCTCCCTCCGGTTCCACTTCAGCGCTTGGTGGACCTCTGTAGCATTCAACCGCTCCAGAATAGAGCTGCAAAGGGGGTGTTGACGACATGATTGCTCCTACTTCATCTACATTTGTATCCGCATGAGTGCATCTCCATTTTGTATCTAGGAGGCACTCCATTTCTAGTATATTTCCATTTTATATTGTATTTCCTTTGTATTTGGGTACCTTGCCATGTGCTTCTACCAATTGTATTCATTCTCCTTTCAGGAGATTTATCCCACATATGATGTACTTTTGAGAGCCCCTCCCAAATATATATAAGGAGGGCCTCTCCCCTCATTTGTACTTGGTTAGAAGCTTCAGGATCCTACTCCATGCTCTTGGCAAGCTCATTTCTAATCCACATGAGTTTACCCATTTCATGGTCTACTCATTTTGTGTCTCACACATTCTTTGTTTTGTGAGAGTACTTTACTTTTCATTTTGCTTCTGCGTGTGTACTCTCTACATGTACAAGGATAAGTAAGGTGTGTTAGGGTTATAGGTAAATATACAAGATCAGATAAAAGACCTCCTAAAGAGGGAAAAAAATAACCCGATGTTCTTAGGTGTGTCCACACACATCACTACTGAAATACATCAACAATCAACATAAACAACAATGATTAGAAGCACATTATTTGCACGCTTCACATACAAGGTGCTTTTAGTTAGAATATTTTGAGATCCATGTGTGAGTTCAAGGACTACAGAAGCACATAAACAACACAACAAAGACGAAGAATCTTGGAGCACAACATATTGAGTGTATTGCAAAGTGAGTGTACAAGACGAGATTAAGATCCCATTAGGGTTATAGGTGTATATGCAAGACGATGGAAAAAAAACTCCTAAGGAGTGAAATAGTACCCCAATTACTGTAAGTGTATTCACATACATCACTATCAAAATATATCAACAAATTGCCCTTGGGAGCAATGCAATGGAGGAGCTTGCACTCATGTATAAGGAAGTGCAAAACCATGTGGAATGAACTCAATCCACAAAAGGAAGTAAGCCCAAAGCTTTGCGAAAAGCTTCAAACATCTCTCTAGGTAGAGCCTTTGTGAAAAGGTATGCAACATTATCATGTGTGGGCACATAAGTCAAACTGATATCTCCAATAGAGAGTCTGTCCATGACATAATGATAATGCACCTCAATGTGCTTTCTGGAAGCATGGAACACAAAGTTCCTCACAACTATCAATACACTCTGACTATGAGTAAATATGATGGTGGTAGAAGATTGACCAACACCTTAATCATCCAAAAGGTGTTTGAGGCACACACACTCAACAATAGTGGTGAAAGACACCCTATACTTAGCTTCACAACTAGCAATGGCTATAGTAGGTTGATTCTTTCTCAACCAAGATATGCATGAGCTACCAAGAATGAAAAAAACCACTAGAGGACATAAGAGTGTCATAATGACCAACCTAATTTGATCCAAAGAAGCATGTAAATCTGGTAGGAATGATCCTCCTTTGGGATAAAACAATCCAAGTAGTGACATATCACTCAAGTAGCAAAATATGAACTTCATTTCCTACCAATGCTTGAGATTTGGGCTATGCATAAACTTTCTTTCCTCAATTAAGAGACATCGAACTAAATATAAGGCCGGGTTATGAATAAGTAAATCAAGCATCCAACAACTTGCTGATAGAGAAAAACATAAAATTCATCTCCAACATCATGAAGAATCAACCCCAAACCTGTCTTCATGCAATTTTCAAGTCCAAAACATTGCAATAATCTATCAATATATTTTTTTGATACAATGCTATTCCCCCATCAACTTGCATAAACTAAATGCCTAGATAATGATGCAAAACCTCCAAAACTAACATTTCCAAAGAGGCATGAAAATTAGTCTTAAATCTCGAAATATGCTTCTCATTAAGAACAATGGACAAGATATCATCAACATATGCAATAATGATCAGAAGTATATCCATTCGCACGGTTAACATATAGGTCGTTCTCTATTGGGGCATGAAAATTAACCACAAATTCAGAAATATGATTCTCATAGGATCAATGAGCAACATATCATCAACATAAGCAATAATGCTCAAAAGTATATCCATTTGCATGGTTAACATATAAGCCATTCTCTATAGGGATGTTTTTAAATCCATGTACTAGCAAGTAATCTTGTATCTTTTCATACCTAACACATGGTGCTTTCTTCAATCCATAAAATGCCTTTTTTGTGAGATTTTACTTTCATATTTTTACAAGAAACATGAGTAGGCCCTCCTAGGTCCCTGTAGTTCACCTCCTTCTACAACTAGTCAATGTGTTTGTACCTATTTGACCCACAACTCAAATCGTTCCCCACACACTAGACTTGTATAGATTCAGAATGAGCTATGAAGCACTCCTAAAAAAATGGTTTTGATAAGGAAACCAAACTGTACAAAATAGACTATGTAGGCAACTAGCTATGATGAAAATGGAGGTTCACTAATTGCTTCCAGCAACTACTGGAGAAGAATTTAGTAGAGATATTGGAATAGAGAAAGTAAAAGAGATAATATTTCCAACAAGATATTATATGCATTAAATGGATGCCTACACAAAGAGAAATGAGCAAGAGAACTAGGTAGTGTCTGCCAAACACTCTTCCTATGTATCCAAGTAATTTAGTAGATTCTTTAACCATATAGGCTCACATGTAGTGAGTGCTAATGCCCTCTACTCAACCTTAGTTGATGACAATGCCACTTGTTGGGGGATTCTTTCATTGAAAGGAGCTTGATTGTTTGTAGGAGAATAATAGAGAACAAGAAGAAATTAAGAATAAAGTTTACAATGGTTATCTCTAGAATAAGACAAAAATGTTCTCTATGCGTAGCAATTAAGCCAAAGCAGCATACACACAAGTATACAAAATACCACAAATATTTGTGCAATCAACATGTGTGCCAATCCTCCACCTTGTCTAATAGCTTGCCCTTGTGCACTCCTTGCACTCAAGCTTCCAATAAGGTTGAAGGCTTTGTTCCCTTCTATTGTCGATGTGCAACACCTCCTTGGTGATACTTTGTCACACCTTAGTTTCTCTCTGTGCACTCTCTCTACATACTTTTTCACCTCCTTTGCACACTTTGTCTTTCTCTTTGCACAATTTGCCTCTCTATGCATGCGCTATTCAAGTATGTGTCTTGCTCTCTCTTGCTCCCTTAGTGTAGAGTATCCTCTCGTTCCTTGCTCCTTCCTTATGCTCCTTGTTTATGCCCCTGGTCTATCTCCAAGAATGCTCCTCAATTGTGTGTTGATTCCTCTTACATATGTAACTTCAACTACTTGTCTATCTTGGTGCTTACTTTGTTGTCCCAAGAAACTCTTCATGTAAAGAACAATGACTCCCTATTTTTTCTTTTAGTGAATTTATGGAAAACAAAAATTTAAATGGGGGGGGCTTACATGGACTTTTGCATACAATGTCCACTTCTTATCTTTTCCACTTTTGACCTTAATTTCTACAAAATGTGCACATAAGGGAGGGTTCACCTAGACCTCTTATAACACTTTAAAAGGCTTAAAAACCCTTCAAAAAGAACCATTTGCAACCTGCATTCAACTTTCATACAAGACCATCGTGAACAACTATTTGTGCACTACCTGTGCACCCATATCCTTGGCCACTTGTGCGCCATTTTTCCGAGTAACCACTTTGAATGGCTCAAAAATTTCCCACCACATAATGGGTTCTCTATCTTGGAGAGAAAATAGCCAAACCATGAACAAAGATGTTCCACCTCAACAACATAGGGGGTAAAACCTTGGAAAGAACATATGAGCAATCTAGAAGGAGAATAAAAGAAACAATCACAAGAAAATAACAAAAGTAGACACCAACACAATCAATGAAAATGGAGGAAGAAGGAAGATTGGTGGAGGGCTAAGAAGGAAAGGACAGGTAGGGTTGAGGGGCTAATGAGGAAAAGGCACGAAGTGAGGATTAGGGATCAATTTAGGTATAAAAGGAGGGACAGAGAGTTGGATTTGGGGATGACGACAGGTAAAAATTGTAAAAAACTTGAAGTGACATGTGTTGCATATGAAAGATGTGAAACATGTGGAAAAATAAAGATGGAATAGACCATATGGAACACGTCGGGGTTAGAAATCACATGTTAAATGTGCACAAAACATATGGGATTTGACCAAAAGTAGGAAAAAGTGAGGAATTTTGGGAAACTAATGGTAAAAATAAGTTTAATGCTATCGACAAACATGAAAATGACTCCAAGTTTGAAAGAAATTGGGTACCCAAACTACAATCTAGAGCCATGAAGTATGTATATGTAAAAAAAAAATAGGCAAGATGATAGGATAAAATTTTATCCTATGGTCTCGAGGGGGGGGGGGTTGGAGCTAGGAGGGGGGGATTGTGGGTGAGACATCCTAGGATGCCCCAAATGCCCAAGGCCCGAAAGAGGACCCAAGGCATGCACAAGAGATCATGTACACAGAAAGCCAAGATGTTTTCCAAAGAAAGTGTTTTGATTACTTTTGCATGAGATTACAACGGGATGGAAAAGAGAGCTTGGGTAAGAGGAAGCACCATCCATGTGCACTACTACCCCTATAGTTACACACAATTTGGTATGATAGGGAAAACTATGAAGGCACCAAATAGCTTGGATAGAAATACAAGTGCATGGTTGCGTTTGCGGTTCATATATTTGGCCATCCTTTCCTTGCTCCTCTATATGCTCAACTTAGACTACTCTAGCTTCATCTTCCATTGATCTACGAAGGCTCCAAAGTTTGGGTCATTTGGTTTTTAGGTGGAAACCTTTGTGAGGGCTAAGGGTGTGATCACTTCCTTCTGGGTGGCTAACTTGAAAGGGGCCATCTTTGTGCTCAAGTGCATAGATGCATTGTCGTGAAACTCCAAGATGTCTAAGTGGTGGGCCCAATCCCTTTGATCTACTTGCACATAGTTCTTGATGGTTTGAGCCATTTGACTTGTCCATCTGTTTGTGGGTGGTAAGATGAGGAGAATTGGAGTTGCATTCCAAGCAACCAAAAATATCCATCTAGAGTCATCTTAGGAAGCTATCATCCCAATCTAAAACAATTGCGAGGGGACGTCCATGATATTTGACTATATGAGTGAAGAACAAGTGTGCTTTTGTCTAAGCACTAAGGGGAGTTTTGGTCAGCATAAAGTGGTCCGTATAAAGTGGACCTACTTCGTGAAGTAATCCACTATGAAGAAAATGATTGTATATCTTTGGGATGGAAGCAAGTCTATGATAAAGTCCATGTTGATCATGTCCCAAGGTTGGTTCAAAACTGGTAATGGTTGGAGTTTTACTCAGTCTTGACACACTAGTTGGTAGGTAGGGCATATCTCCACACACGCTATGACTTGTGCCTTCATTTTGGGCCAATAGAAGTGCTTGTGTAGTAGTTCATAACTATGGTTTTGGCCCCCATGATCGGCCACCTTACAATTGTGAGCTTCCCAGAGTAACTCTTTATGTACCTCAAAGCCATCTAGGACATAGATGTGGCCTTTGTGGTATAGGATGCCATCTTGAATTGTGTATCGGCCCCGTTGAGTTTGCCTTTGTACTTTGTGCATGATCTCTAGAACTCTAGGATCCTGTTCTTGAGCTTATTTGATCTGGCTTTTCAAATCTGATGAAATGGAGGACATCACTTGGAGTTTGGGCCTATGGCTAAGGGCATCTAACATAATGTTATGTTTCCCCGGTTTATGAATGATATCTATATCAAAATCTGTGAGGAAATTTTACCACCTAGCTTGATTTGGGCTCAACTTAGGTTGAGAGGTGAAGTACTTCAATGTGATATTGTTAGTGAATTCTTTTGTGCATTTGTCCTACACATAGTGGCACCACTTGAGAAAGTAGTGGACAACTATGAGCATCTCCTTCTCATGGGTGATCCATCTTAGTTCGAGTCCAGAGAACTTGTGGGACTCGTAGGCAATGGGCTGGCCATCTTGCATAAGTACGCCCCCGATTGCCGATCCCAATGCATTGGTATGGACCTCAAATAGTTTGTTGAATTTGGGTAGCTTGAGCACGGGTGCATTGCACATAGCTACTTTGAGTGCATCAAAAGCTTCTTCCCCATCAGAAAGATTCCTTGTCTTTGATCAGCTTGAGGAGTGGAGCCGCAATCTTGCTAAAGCCTTGGATAAATTGATGTGGAAACTTGTAGAATCCAATAAATTCTTGCACCTCTTTGAACGATGTTGGGGGAGCCCACTTGAGTACAGCTTCCATGTTAGACTCAATAAATGACGGGTATGAGATGGTTGAACCACACCCTATGATGGAACATTAGGAAGTAATCCTCAACCATGGCTTTTAGGGCAAGTGGTTAGCCCATCATACTTCTAGCCAGTAGGTCATGAGTTCAATTCCCACAATTGATATCAGAGCCTAGGAAGTAGGCTTGGGCAAGTGGATGGAAGGCACGCCCGTCGCTTTCAAAAGTGAGCCCAACAAAGATTAGAGTGTATCTCCCAATCCGTAGGTCGAATTTAGACGTATAATATACCGTTGGAAAGATCTCAGAATGAACTTTCTAATGGAAGTACTAGAATGAGGATGCAAGATACCTAGAATGGGTGAGAACCAGGTTCAAGATACTAAGGTTGAGAACATGAAGGTTCAAGAGACCATGCAAGGGTGAGGACATCAATTCAAGGGGAGATCAAGGATTGATCATTGAGGACAATGATCCCTAGAAGGGGAAGAAAGTGTTAGACTTGAGATGGTTGAACCACACCATAAGAGGGAGGATTAGGAAGTAATCCTCAACCATGGCTTTTAGGGCAAGTGGTTAGCCCATCATATTTCTAACTAGTAGCTCATGAGTTTGATTCCCACATTCCACTTTCTTGGGATCAATATGAAGCCCAAGTTTAGAGACAATGAAGCCCAAGAGTTCTACCTTCTGCATAGCAGTCTTGCACTTGCTTGGTTTAGCAATGAGGCATCGCTCGCGTAGTTGTTGCAAAACTACCCGGACATGTTCGTAGTGATCTTCCAAAGTATGAATACAAATGATTAAATCATCAATGTAAATGATGAGAAATAGATCTAGCATATCTCAAAATCTATCATTCATTTCTCTACAAAATGTGGCGGGGCTCCCACGAGACCGAATGGCATGAAGAGCCATTCATAACTATCGTAGCGGTCGCACAACACCATCTTCTCAATGTGTTCTTGCACAAACCAAATTTGATGATAGCTTGATCTAAGGTCTATTCATATGCAATAAGAGACCCTACCAAGGTGGTCGACTAGTTCCTCCATGATTGAGAATAGTATTTACTTTTGATGGTGTTCTTGTTAAGGGCTTGATAATCATTGCAGTGGCAAAGTGATCCGTATTTCTTCTTGACAAAGAGAATTTGGGCCCTGTATAGAGAATTACTACACCAGATGTAGCCTTGTTCTTGTTGGAGCACCAAGCTTTCACTATGCTTGAAGAAAGAATTCCCACTTCAACTATCATATGGATAATGTTATACATGTACCTTGAGAGTAGCACATATGTGCACATCCTTTCTTTGTATTATTTTTTTTATCTTGTGAGGTTCAAAATATTTACCTTTGTAATTGGGAAGAGTAAAAGGCACAAAATCCACGAGTTGGAATTGGTTGAGATCGATTCTCAATCAATCAAAAGATTGACATTACTTCAACATTCACTTTTTCCTATAATGTAGGAAAAGATTCCAACTATCATCAACTACATATCCCACAAGATTTTGAATTCAAAATCATGGATTTTTAGTTCTAGGAAGCTATCCAAGAGTCTATATAACCACTCACAACATTATACACTATGAGTTGATAATATTTGAAGCAATATATATACATTGGTGATCATCTTGTTCTTCTTCACTATTCTCTACTCTTTCTTCCTTAAACTCAATCATCTTGCAGAGCTTGGTTCGCTCTCTAAAAAGATCCAAATTGCCTAAATGAGCACTCACTAGAAAGATAATATTTTTTAATTTATGTGTATAAATTTTCAAGTCATTTGATTTGGTAAATTTAGAGAAACCTTTAGTTGAAGGCTTCAGGGTAATTTTCTACACAGCATTGAAAAGTTGGGGTGCACCTAATGAGTGTTAACCACAATTCTCTTTCATTGGTTGATAAAAATTAGGGCTTTATGCATTATAGCAAGCCAACCCTATGTACAACATTCCCCTAAGAGGAATGTTTCTAATTATAATTGTGTTGGCTACTGTGAGTGTTTGAAGTAGAAGCATCCATCCTAAAATAAAGGTTTTGTGAGCTACTCAAAGTCCAAATCTATGTGTTTTGTATCAACTGATTCTCACTGATGCTTCAAAGTACCTATTGAGTTTTATTGAACTAATCACAAGTCTACATGGTCTATTTGAAATATCCAAAGAGCTAGGGTAGGTCATGTGCTGTTTTGCGAGACCACCTTCATCATCTTGCAACTCAAAATTTCCACCTTCCCAAGCTTCTCCAACTTCTTTCACTTCTTCCAGTTCATTTAACTATCACTTGAGTTCTTTGAGATATGTCTCCTTCATCTTCTATGGAGCTCACAAGGGGGCTGGTTGGTTCGAGAGCATGTCAATGCAATGTTGCATGTTGCAGAGGGGTGGGAACCTGGGTGGGAGTGTCTCAGTCAAGAAATCTACATATTCCTTGAGAAGGAAGTGGAAGCTCGGATAATTGATCTTTGACTCATCAATCTGGGCTGGTTCCTCTGCTTGCTCCACGGGGTGTGCGATGCATAGATGTGCCATCCTACCTTGATAAACCGCCTTGTTGAACTAGTTTTGTTATAATGGTTTGGATGTATGGTTTGATGAAGAGGCGTGTGCTTGAGCTTCTGTTTGTAATCATGTTTGTTGTGAGAGCCTTTATGTTGATGCCCATGTTTGTGTGTCTACTTGGGTTCATGTTCCTCTTTGGGCAAGTTGATCCGGTGGCAGTTGACCACAACGGATTGTCCATTTTGATCCAATAGCACCTTCTCTGCTCCTTTCCCAAAGTAACTGATCAAGTGTTGATCCATGAAGGAGAGCCCAGTGATGGCCTCAAAGGATTCCATGGGGATAATGAGAAATTCAAGGTACCCAAACCATTGACCCAAGTAAATTGGTATCCACTTGGCATGGTAAACATGGTTTTTTTGACCTTGATCAAAGACTATGAACATTCTCAGTGGCTTGTTGAGTTCTAACCCAAGGTGTCTAGCATAGTCAAGGGTCATGAAGTTGTGTTGCTCTAGTGTCCAACATCATAGGAATATCTAAGCCTCTAATTTTGCTCGTGATGAATACTTGGTGCACAATCAATAGTGCAATCAGGTTGCACTTGGCCTTGCCTTGTGGGGATGCCGCTTAAGGTGAAACCGGATTATCTAAATCACTACTATTGATCTCTATTATCCTTGGTCTAGTTGATTATGCCTCTTCATGCGAAGGGCCTCATGTGGATTGAACCCTTGTGCCTTGAGGTTGGCATCAATATAGGTGGGATGGGTGAGTGCTCCGACAAAAAATGACACATGGGTCCTAGATCCTGATGGGCCGAGTCGATGTTGATTGGAGAGCTTTGCCTGACGTCTTGTAGTGTAGGGAGAGCACATTATCTGATGCTTTGAGTCTGACCCTGATCCTGAGGGTACTCAATGTTTGCCTTGGGTTTGGCTTTGACTGTACAAGGCATTGGAGTCGTGTTTGCTTGATTTCAACTGGTCATTGGACTTAGACTACTGGTTGGAGTAGGCATCATTTAGGTGCTTGGCTATGCACATGCCTTCCTGCCAAGTCTGCGGGTTTTGCTTCGCAAGTTCCTTGCAATAGTAAGAGAGCACCCGTAAATGAAATCGTGGAGTCGGTCCATCTCTGACATGTCAGAGATGCGGAGCATGATCTTTTGATATTGTGAGATATATGCTCCGATGTATTTGTCTTGACAAATTGTTGCCACTCATCCCTTGCCTGGAGGCTTCACTGTGAGGGATGAAGTAGTCTCTGAGGGTGTTCTTGAACTGATCCCAATTAGCCCATGCCTGCTTCTTCTACTCCACCATGTACGAGGCCGAGGCTTCATCTTGAAGAATATGGTTGGCGATGTGCACCCAATTGTTGCAGCCAATGTAGAGCATTTGGAGGTAGTTCTCCTCTGGCACTAGTCAACATCTCTAGCTTCAAGGCCTATCATCATCAACAAAACTGAAGCTTTTTTGGTGGATCACTTGGAACTTACAATATCTGTCCAAGTTGTACATAGCTCTTCTCAAATCCTTTTCTACTTAGTTTTTTTTCATCAAAAGTCATGCTTTTTATTTAAGATTTTTTTTCATGTAATTTTTTCATGTAATTTGGAGGTAATTTCATTGCCCAATTTATGAGAATCTTGTTGGAATTTTTAGAATTTTTATGGATTTTTTGGAATATTTTTTCTTTTTTGAATGCTCCATTTCTTGTTGAAATAGATGAAAAAAGGAAGTTCTCTGAGCTTTTGAGTGTGGGAAGTTGTGTCCATTTTTAGATATTTTTTTCTTGATTTTTTGGCATTTTATTTTATTTTTTTCTATCTTTTGGGTATATTTCTAAAATAAAATTAGTTCCATTAATTTTTTCTAACCCCCCCCCCCCCCAAAAAAAACCCCCAACACCACCAACCCTTGATTGTCACCATGTGTTCCCCTCCCCCACCTCCCCTTGTCATAGCCCTTGTGTTTCTATCTAGATAGTTTTCATACCTATTAGTTTGCATTGTTGCATCAAAATTTTACAAGAAATGGGTCATGTAGTCCTTCAATCAATTGTACATAGCTTCTTTCAATGCCTATCCAAGTGTGAAGGCTTGGCATTTGCTCCAACAGGTATCAGAGCAGAAAGGTCAAATCAAGGTGAGGAAGAAGCAAGGAGAACCCTGACTATTGGAGATATCAAAGATCTTGTGAATTGAAGGTGCAAAGAGTAAAGTCTTGAAGAAAACCTGAAGAAGATAAAGCACGAGTTCAAAGGATCAAGAAGGATTACAAATTCATATCAAAGGTACATTATATCTTCATAAATCTTAGTAATTGCAGATATGGAAGTCAAGAGATGGGAGAAAGCTTGCAGATTGACAAGCTAGATAGAGAGAACTATCCATCATGATCTATGAGGATGGAAGCACACCTCATGAGAAAAGATTTGATAGCATTTATCACAAGAGAAGAAGAAAAGCCAGAGTTTAAGGATCCAAGTGTTCCAACAAGAGAAGAACTTGCAGATTTGAAGAGTTGGATGAAGAAATATTCTCAGGCTAGGAGCATCATTTACATGGCTATAAATGATTATCTTCTACCACACATTAGAGGATAAGAGAATGCAGCAGATGTATGGAATGCCTTGGAAGAACACTTTCAAAACACTTCAAAACACAACCAAATCGAGGAAGGCTTCACTATGGGCTGAGTTTACAACTTTCAAGAAGAAAGGTTCTCATTCAGTCTCTGATTATGTTACAAGGATGAAGGACATTGCAGATAGTTTGGGAGCAGTAGATGAAGATACTAAAGAAGACAAGTTGGTAAGGCAAATACTCACAGGTCTAAGAGGAGATGAAAATTGGAAGCCTTTTATATTGTCTACATAATTATCATTATATCATTTTTACTCCTCGTCTTAATCAATTGCTAGGACATATGCTAACATTTGAGCAGGACATTAAAGGAGAGAATGAAAGAAGCTCAAGTCAAGCAATGTATTCAAAGGACAAGAAGAAGAATGCTAAAGGCAAGCAATCAAATGGTGAAGAAGGATCTTCAAGTCAAGTGAACTTCATGAAAGGAAAGATGATTTTCAGATTTAGAGGTTAAGGTAGAGGAGGTAAGAATAAAGAAAATACTAAAGTTTGTTGGATTTGTGGAAGAACAAATCATTTGGCAAATGATTGCTGGTATAACAATCAAAATGGTGGAAGTCATAGTCAGAATTTTAGTCCTAGAGGAAGAGGAGGCAAAAATCAAAGAGGCAATTTCGGAGGAAAAGGTGGTAGGACTTCATTTGCTGGAGGAGGTGGAAGGAATTTCCAAACTCAATCCTACAACAACACCTATTACAATTATGCTTTAGATAAGAAGGAAGACTTGAATCTCATTTTGAATGCAGCACATGAAGTAATTAATGAAGATCAAATGGTGTCTTATATTGACTCAGGATGTAGCAATCATCTGAGTGGTAATATTTCCTTAATGATAGATATGGAAGCCAAGTGAATGGACATATAGTTCAAACAGGAGACAACACCAAACACAAAGTTGAAAGCATTGGATCAATGAAGACAAAGAGTGGAAGTACACTTTTAAAACAAGTACTTTATGTTCTAACAATTCCTAAAAATCTAATAAGTGTAGGGCAAATTGTTGAGAAGAGATATGAAGTTAGATTTACAAGTGATGGTGTTTATGTTGAAGGTCCAAGTCAAGGATATAAAAGCATTGTTATAGCAAAAAAGGAAGGAAGCTTATTTACTCTCAAAGTCCAAGGTAATGTGGGACATGCATTATTTACTTATGGAAGTCAAAAGATGTCTGAATTGGACCTATGGCATAAGACATTAGGACATTTCATGAAAGAGGAATAAAAGAGATGACAAAGAATGGTGCAGTGCTTGGTCTACCAAATATTGAAGGTCAACATATGATATACAAATGTGAGGCTTGTCAACTAGGTAAAGCTCACAAGAAATCATACAATAAGCAGGGATACATGTGTTCAAATATGCTTGAATTGGTTCATACAAATGTGTGGGATCCTTCAAGGATTATAGCATAAATGGATCAAGGTATTATGTGCTATTTGTCGATGATGCAACTAGGTGGATTACTCTATATGTAATCACGGATAAATCTAAAGTGTTTGAGACATTAAAACACTATCATGCTTATGTAGAAAGAATTATAGGACAAAATCTTAAGAGATTGAGATCAAATGGAGGGGAGAATATTTGTCTAAGGAATTTGATGATTATATGTGGAATACAGGTATAAAAAGAGAAGTGACTTGCAGGTACTCCCCACAACAAAATGGAGTTGCAGAAAGAAGAAATAGAACTCTTGTAGAGTTTCCAAGATCAATGATGAAGGAAAAGAAGTGCCCTAATTATATGTGGGCAGAAGCAATTAATATTGCAACTTATCTTGTGAATAGGTTTCATTGCAAAGATTTGGAGGGAAGGACTCCTTATGAAGCATGGTGGGGTAAGAAACCTACTCTTGATCATTGCAAAATATTTGGATGTTTCGCATATGCTTATGTTCCGTCTCAATAGAGACATAAGCTAGAACCTAAAGCAAAAAAGTATGTGTTCATTGGGTATGATGATAGACAAATGGGATACAAGTTGTGGAGTCCATCCACAAAACAATTTCTTGTTTCAAGAGATGTCACATCTGATGAGCAAAGCACATGGTTTACAGGATCAAACAATGTATGCACAAATCATGAAGAAATCAAAAGGAAAGGAAAGTCAAAGATGAAGGTATATGAAGAAGATAATGATGATGATGTTTGTAGAAATGAAATGCAGGACAATTATGAAGATAGAACAAGGTTTGATCCAGAACAAAATGAAGTAGAGACTCCAAGGAGTGTAGAAATTAGAAGATCATCAAGAGAAAGAAGACAACCTATCAAGTATAGCTATGGTACTTCTTTCTTGAAAACCAAAGATTATACTTACATTGTGAAGATAGATGAAGATCCATCAACTTATGATGAAACAAAAGGTAAAAAAAATTGGGAAAAAGTAATGCAAGAAGAGTATGATGATCTACTTGAGAATGAAA
>CM035429.1:18179794-18282294 GCA_020310875.1 Ceratopteris richardii
CCACTGTTTTGGCCATAACTGGAAGAGCGGTTGTCAGATTTGAGTGAAGATACCATCAATAGATGCATCTCATTGAGAGCTTCGAAAGGAACCTCCTATTGGCCATATTCAGAGTTTGGAGCTGGGAGAAACATTCGAATTTGTGTTTACTACTGTAAGTGGTATCGCGGCAGACACTTCCAAAGTTTGAGTGAGTTGGAGAGGTAGTTTAATCTTTTCATATGCATTATAACTGAGCCACTTCACTTTCCATCACATGTGCACACGTCCTCATACACTTGGTTCACAAGGTTCTTCGGATTGATAATTAAGCGTGTGCCAATCCACCACTATATGCACTTGTGGGGCAAACGAGATTTAGTCTCTTTGACACAAGTCCCTAAGACCTTGTGACTTAGGTACACACGTTTTTGGCACCGTTGCTGGGGAACAAACTCAACCAAGGTGCCTTCATGATGGTTATAGCTCTGGAGTGAAGGAATCATACTTGTAGAAGTGAATTCATTCAGTGGCAAGTAGTCAGACACTTCAACACTTGTTATTTCACATCCCTGAGGTGTGTGTAATGAGTATTTAGGTTTAGGGTTAGGAGTGAAGGAGAGAAGGAAGAGTTAGGGTTAGGTCAAGGAGAGAAGGGGAGTAGGAGGAAGTTGGAATCACCGAGAAAAATCTCAAAAAATTGCCAAAATTAGTGTAGAATAGGCCTCAAGCATCACAAACTACAAAAACAAAAAAAAAAAGTTCATTTGACACTAGCTCTGGAATTGGTATCGTGTGCAGATAGCTATCGGTATTGCCTGAGCAGTATCGCACCCTACAAGCCCAAAAAGCTACCTTGTGAGCTCAAATCTTAAGCAAGGCATCCGTGAAGGTAAGCTACAACAAGATTTCAACATCAAAATTACTTTAAAAACACATTTGCATGTGATTAGAGATGTTTTCGGTATCGCGGGGTGGGACAGAGAGTTTTGGAAGGATCTTTAAGTGAGACAGAGGGTCAAGAGTGAAGAGGGGTGAGAATTAGACACATTTATGCAAAAAATTTTATGATTTGAGCGATTTTGGCTCTAGTATCATGGCCGGTTGAGTTTTGGTATCATGATACCAAAATTCCCTAGCATCGCGATACTCGCGTAGCATCATATCATCGCATACCACTTGAGGTATCGGGATATCATTTTTGGTATCATCAAGTCGATATCGCAATCTCGATCAGCCAGTGGTATTGTATCGCGATCCACTTGGTATCATATTGTTGACTGAGCGGTATCGTATCGCGTGCATAACTGGTATCATATCGCGTACCTGGTATCGTATCGTTTGAACTCTGTGGTATCGTATCGTGAGAAATTGTAGTATCGTATCACGTAAAAATCTAGTATTGGATCGTGCAAAGCTTGGTATCGTATCATCACCATAACCAATATCGTTTCGCGAGAAGCTTTAGTATCGTATCGTGAGAGCTGTTGGTATCGTATCATGCAACGTAACGATATCGTATCGTGTACGGAAGTGGTATCATATCGTCTGACCCATTTGGTATCGTATCGTGAGAAATTTTGGTATCCTATCGTGAGAAATTGTGGTATCGTATCGTCAGATATTTTGGTATCGTATCGTATAGTGCATTGGTATCGTATCATGCAAAGTGGGGTATCGTATCGCGAGGAATCTGGTATTGTATCGTCAACTGTTCTAGTATCATATCATCACTAGCAAAGGTATCATATCGCCCCATAATCAATATCGTATCATGGTAATTCTTGGTATCATATCGTCTCAAGTTTCGGTATCGTATCGTCAGTGTGGTATTGCCCAGAACATTTTAAACCATTTGAGGACAAAAATTAGAGGTAATTAAGGAGCCAATTGTGGGATAGTGAGAAACCAGGATAGCCCTAAGAGGGTGAATGAACTTGAGATCAGGATGGGTGCTAAGTAGCCGGAGGAGTGTTATTTCATCAATAGAGTGCAACTCAGGCAAGTCATCACTCTATCTATTCCGACACCTCTAGTGACTCAAAAGAGGAGATACCAATGGCTTCAGAAGACATGCAAGGTTCTATTGCTAGGGGAAACTTCATGTCCGTAGTAGAGGGGGAATACCGTACCTCTCTGCAATATGTGTCTACAAATTCCCAGGAGATCCCCATCTACCTGGATGGCTTAAATAGATCAGTGGCCAGGATGGTGAATTCCACTGATTCAATGATTATGCCCATATCTGCAGTCAAGTATGAAGGAGGAGTGTACATGGACAAGTTAGGTCACATTTACGTGGTAACCGAACACCTAGATCAGATCAATGAGAGAGGAGGGCTGGAAGGACAAGGAAATTCAGGAAGACTGGAACTTGAAGAGTTAGTAACCACACCTAGAGGCAAATCAATAGTGACTTGAGTCTTGAGAGGAGATTTGATACCTCAAGATGATTACCTACTAGAGGTCTACTTGATGCATGGATCAGACCTACTATTACAAATTGACTCACCCACACGCGGATAAGAAGAAAGTCCAATGACTTTCTATGAGTTTAAAGCTCATGAATAGGAGTCTAGAGTCACGTACCTAGACAAGAAACAAAGAAGGTATTGGCCAGTTGATGCAATAGACAGGGCTCAATTGAAGTATATGGGGTTTCCAGTATTCCCTCCATGAGAGCAGGCAACTACCTCCCATAATCCTTTTGGGACTCAGCAAGAGCCAGAGAATACAATGTCAGGACAGACGAGTCAGCGAAGTGTTCCTAACCAAACCCATGTGCAATTTACAATGCCAGAGCTGCAAGCACACAATCGAACTCACCCTGGACTAGGCAACCAACATCGGCCACCAGTGAGGCCAAGGCCACCTCTAGGAGTGCAACCAGGGATGCCTCCAATTAGACCAGCAATTCCTGTAATACCTAGACCACTAGAACCTATAAGAAGATTGAGACCGATTCAAGTGGCTAAGTGTATGAGAAATCATTATAACGAGATGGGAGAACCTTACGACCACATAGTTGAATTTGAACAAGTTCTACGAGCTGAACAAGTGGATGACTTCTTTGTGCAGTATGAGTCCTTTGGACTCACTCTCACAGGAACGACTTTGACTTGGTTCCAGCCATTGGATCCCAATCAATTTGGAGATATTGAGCAATTCTTTTAGGAATTCATTGGGGAATTCACCAAGAGAGGAATTAAACACAACTCTTCATCCTTGATCCATAGCTTCTAACAAAGCCCAAACGAAACTATGAAAACATCTGCCCGAAGGTTCAATCAATATGTCAATAGATGTCTAGTAACGAAAAGACTCACACAACAAAAAATGATATCATTATTCTTAGACGGGACGACAAACGGGACATTGAGAACTTAAGTTTATGTGAAAAGGCTATAGACATTGAGCGAGTGTCTTCAAGAGTGTATTGACCTAGAGGACAACCTAGCCGATGATCTCAAAAGTTCACCAAGCCCTATGAAATCAGAAGACACTAGAAGTACAGTGACATCCAACTCTAGTAACATCGAGGAGTTAGCAGAGTTGGTAGCCAAGAGGTTAGGAGTTCATGGCCAGCGGAACTACCAACATCCATCCATGAGAATACCCATGTTGAGAAGATGTAGCTTATGCGGAGGAGACCACCCAACTCACATGTGTGTAAGAGGAGGAATAGGATTTCCTGAAGCTTACCCTTACAATAGGCAGCCACATCAGGGAACCGCTCTAAACTGCCACATAGAATAGAAATACACTAATCATACCACTGACAATTGTCCATTCAACAGGCAGACATGACCTTGGAATCAACCTCAGTATAGACCGTATGGATACCCACCTAGAGAGCCAGGAAGGGAGATCTCAAGATACAACCCCTATCCAAGACCACAAGGAGCACTTAGGCCATATGAGCAAAGGCAATATGCACAACCTCAGCCATTGTTAGGACAACAACCACCATTTCTGCAAAACGTAGTGCCAGTCAAATATGCTCAACTAGAGGAAAACTTGGAGAGAGCCATAGTGCTAGCATCACCATTAGCCAGCACAGAATCAACGAACCCACGATACGAGTAGACCCAAGGAGAATACTATCCCTATGATACCAATATGATAGAATACGAGTAGAATTATGACCCACAAACTATGGATATGAGGGATATGACAATATCTATGGTCCTGAGTTGGCAACACTTATGTACACCGCACCCAAGGCACCATCACCCATAAGACCACCCATCAGACCACCTATGCCAAAAGGACCATGCTATAGATGTGGAGGAGATCACTTTATAAGAGAATGCACTCAGCCATACAACCCACCACCCCCTAAGACGTGGGAAGGGTATTGCAACGATTGTGGAAAGGAACATCTCTTTAGAGACTGCCCAAAGAATCCCAATAAGACTCGTGACACTGCATCTATTAATGTAATAGAAGTAATTGAATCATCAGGAAGTGACAAGGAATACACAGTACCATTAAAGGCCATTACACGAGCACAAGCAAGAGGACAGGAAAGGAAATGAGTAGACTTGGAACATGAAAAGAGTAAAACCCTAGAACCCAGAGTACAAGTAGTGGAAGATTCAGAGGATCCATGTGAGAATATCCAAACAACAAAAAGCCAAAAGTGGAAGGATACAAGGGAAAAACTCAAGGAAAAATGGATGAAAAATAAAAATAAGGAAGACAAGAGGGACACATGAGGCAATAAGAAACCTAAAGAACCTGAAATTCAAGAGGAAATTCCCATTACACCGCACATACTAAAACCAGACAAGCCAGGATCAATTCTAGCAGACCCAAGACCAGACGATTTAGACATGTGGCTAAAAGCTTACCAAGCTAGAATCGTGAATGGACCAAATGTAGAGCAGCATGAAAAGCTTTACCCACAAGGGGAGTTAGAAAAGGAGAGGCTTGCGATATGCAGAAAACTCATAGAGGTGGCTCAAGCCACTCTAGAAAAGACTATCCCAGTCCTCCCGGAGACGAGAATATCTGAGAATCAATACAATGATTGTCTTAAAACCAAGGACCAAAAACCAAATGAGAGGGATGATAAGGAAGAATTATTGAATACCCAGGACAAGTCCATGTCCATAGTCCTTGATTTAGAGGCGGATTGGCCAAGAGAGTTGTGGACTATAATTTGAGAGGATCAATGGAAAAAGAATGGAGTTGAAAAACTGCCTTTTGAGGAATTAGCTGTGGAAGACTATCAATCGACACCAAATTTAGAGGAAATATATGAAGAAGTCTCTAGGCTGGACCGAAATAGGGAGGAAGCACAGAGCCTTTCACCCTACCAAACTACATGGGAGAATATGAGAAGGAATCCATAATCTTCAGTGCTCCCACAGTACGAGGGAAAGAAAAGGAGCCTTCTGACAAGACCTCACACAATCTAGCAGAACTCAAAAAGACCAAAGTACAATGTTAGTTGACTGTGGAAGAATTACTTCGTGTCAAACCACAATTATGGAAACAATTAGCCGGACAGTTGAAGTTGGAGTAGGAGAAGAACGAAAAGGAAAGTAAGGAAACTAAAAACCCTTCTATTGTACAAATCCCGGTGGATAGGGTTGGAGAATTTAGCGAAGGAGATGAGGGCAACACATGTTTACCCATCACGTACAATGGATACATGACCAATGCCATACTTGACACAGGAGCGGGAGTGGGCATCGCCACCAAAGAGATTTGGGAGAAATGGGGAAAACCAGCCCTACAACCAACACATATGAAGCTTCAATTAGCAGATGGTCATGTCAAGAAACCCCTGGGAATATTGGAAAAAATCAGATTAACCTCCTGTGGAGTCGAGTTTGAGCATACATTAGCTATATGTCAATTAGGAAAGGCAAACAATTATGAAATGTTATTAGGACACCCTTTCATGAGACAACTCCGGGTAGTGCAAGACTTGGGAGGAGACTCATTATACCTTCAACAACAAGGAAACACTACCAAGATAAATTTGCATACATTCGCATATAGGGATGTACCCCCATTATAATGGAATCCTGGTCACAAGGAAGAAGATGATTTGTCTATTCATAGTACCGGATCAAGTGATCAATCATGGATGCACGAGGATGCCCAATTATGGATGTCATGGACAAAGGAAACCATCCTCAATTTTAGATTCCATGTGAATCCTATATCTCATGATTGATTCAGAATTAGGAGAAACTAATGCTTCCATTGCGTCTGGAATGTGCCAGCCAAAACCCTAAGATCGGCTGTCTTCTTGCTCGATTTTGAGATCTAGAGACCATGTTTTGAATTGATGACATCATCGATGACATCATCAATTTGTAACTGCCCTTGAACCACCCTTGGAAAACCTATATAAGGAGGGGTTGGCCACATTCATTGAGTCAGTCTTGCCAATACTGTCTTATTCCTTGTTGCAGTCTTGTCTAGTCTAGTTCCTAGACATCCTGTCTTGTCCTCTTGTAATCTCATAGTATGATATCTTGTCGAGTTCTTTCTTGTATCTAGTTCATCTCCTAGAAGGGAGTTCTTGTAATCCAGATATCTTGTTCCATACTTACGATCCCGGGTTGTGGGATCTCCTCTATCATCTTTAGTCCAGTTTTCCATACCTATCGGTCCCGGGTTGTGGGATGTATTGTGTCAGTTACGTATTCTTGTATCATTTTCCCTACGTGGGTGTTCTTGTAATCAGAACTATATTTCCGAAATCTTGTCTAGTGTAGTTAGAGAGCACAATCTAGTGCTCCCCTGATATTTTGGCAAGACTAGCTTCTATCCAAGACCAAGCATCATGGAGAATGCCTATGAACAGATTTTTGCATCACTTCAGAGTCTCCAACAACAAGTCAAAGACCTAACTCGTCGACAGACACAAGTTGAGATGGGACATCCAGTGCATGTAGGTGCACTCCTCCAAGAATTACAAGAACAAATCGGGAGTCTTCAAGCGAATCAAGGGAGCATTCAAGTGAATCAACAGCCTAACACATCATCTATGAAGGAACCCAAGATTTGCATGCCAAAAAACTTCAATCGGGATCGCACAAAGTGTCGTGGATTTTTCCAGGAACTAAGCATTATCATGGTTTGCCCCAATCTTGGAGAAGAACATGGCAGTACTCTAGGACTATGAGGGGTTTCTTCGAGTACTCACTGCCACATTTGGGGATGCAGACACAAGTCGAGTAGTAGAAACAAAACTTCAGAAGTTACGTCAAGGTAACAGCCCTGCCTCTACCTATGCATCTGAATTTAGGCAGTTGATATGTGACCTCACTTGGCATGAAGATTATTTCATAAGCCAACTTAGATGGGGTTTAAGAGATGATGTGAAGGACCTTTTGCTCATGATGCCAGAGGTTAAAATATTGAATGAATATATCATGCAAGCTATTCAATGTGATAACCAACTTTTTGAAAGGAAACAAGAAAAACAAGTAGAAGGAAGACCTCGCCAATGGAAACCCTTCCAGCCCACTCCTAAAGATGAGTCTATGCCTGAACCTATGCAAATAGATGTAACTAGGTTTCAACCTCTAACACGAGAAGAGAAACAGAGAAGGAGAGTTAATAAGTTATGTCTCTATTGTGGAAACCCTAGACATATTGCAATTAATTGTCCAAACAAGAGAACAAACTCTAGAGTCGCAGTCACCCTTGTAGAGCAGGGAAACGAGGAAGTCCAGTTGTAAAAGAGACTGTGCAGCCGGACCATGATATAAGAAAGGGTCTCATAATTCCAGCTACACCCATAGAAACATGTCTTGCACCTGTCAAGTTAATCATGCCCAAGAAGACCCTTTCCCTTACAGCCCTAGTAGATTTAGGAGCCTCCTCATGTTTCATCGATGAAGGATTGGTTAAGAAACATGGAATTCCTGTACTTCGGAAGAACAAATCAGTAGTAGCTGAGGTAGTAGACGAACAACCTCTAGCATCTGGGAATATAACCATGGAAACCACACCATTAAGAGTATACCTTGGTGACCATGAATCCCATATATGTTTCAATGTAATATGGAGCTCAGTACATCTAGTCATCATTGGAATGCCCTGGTTAAACAAGCATAATCCAGACATTAATTGGGAAAAGAATAAAATCACTTGTTGAGATATCTAGAAGAACCCAACATATGTGAGAGCCAAAACCTTCATACATGCAGTACAAAAGGAACCTACATATATGATCTATTCCATACCAGCTCAAGAATCCAAGAAAGATGATCCAGTGCAGCTACCCAATCAGTACAAAGGCTTTGAAGATGTTTTTGAAAAGAAAAATGCAGATATCCTTCCAGAGCATAGACCTTACGATTGTGCCATAGAACTTCAAGAGGGAGCACAACCACCCTTTGGACCAATCTACATACTATCCCCAGAGGAACTTAGAGAACTACACAAGAACATTGATGCGAGTCTAGCAAAGGGGTTTATCAAGCACTCAAAGTCTCAAGCAGGAGCTCCTATTTTATTTGTAAAGAATAAGGATGGGACTCTACGAATGTGTGTAGACTATCGTGGATTGAATAAATTCACTATAAAGAACAGATACCCTCTACCACTCATATCAGAGCTCTTAGAACACCTTGGAAAAGCAAAATTCTTCACGAAGATTGACCTTCGAGGAGCTTACAACCTTGTCAGGATCAGAGAAGGAGACGAATGGAAGACAACATTTCAAACGAGGTATGGCCATTTTGAATATGTAGTTATGCCATTCGGGCTCACAAATGCTCCAGCTGTCTTCCAACATATGATGAATGATATATTTCGAGAATATTTAGATGATTTCGTTGTAATATACCTTGATGATATCTTGATATTCTCCAAAAATCTAGAGGATCATGAATGTCATGTAAAGATAGTCCTAGAGAAACTAAGAGAAAAAGGATTATATGCAAAATTGGAGAAGTGCTCTTTCCACAAGACAGAAGTGGAATTTTTAGGGTACATTGTATCAGATAAAGGAAATTTTATGGACCCTAAGAAGATTGAGACAATCCTTGATTGGCAACCACCTTCGTGTGTTCGAGATGTACAATGTTTTCTGGGGTTTGCCAATTTCTACAGGATATTCATCAGAGATAACTCCAAGATTGTGATCCCTCTTACCAAGCTTATAGGGAACTCCAAATTCTCATGGATCAAAGAAGCAGAAAAAGCCTTTCAAACCTTGAAATTAGCATTCATCACTGCTCCAATCCTAGTTCATCTTGATTCCAGTAAGCCCTTCTTCCTAGAGACAGATGCATCAGACTTTGCCCTAGGGGCCATTCTTTCCCAATATGGAGATGATGGACACCTACATCCAGTTGCATATCATTCAAGGAAATTCTCCCCTCAAGAAATTAATTATGAAATTCATGATAAAGAACTTCTTGCCATAGTGGATGCATTTGATACCTGGTGTCACCATCTAGAAGGAGAAGCTCATAAAGTCACTGTGTATATTGATCACAAGAACCTAGAGTATTTTATGACCACCCGCATTCTCAATAGAAGATAATCTCCATGGAGTAACTTTCTATGCAAATTCGACTTTGTCATCACATACCGTCCAAGACGTCAACAATGTTAGTCAGATGCCCTATCCAAAAGATCTTACCTTGCACCAAAGAAGGGTGAAGAGGCCTTTGATCAACAAGAGAGTGTATTACTCAAGCCTGAGCATCTTCAGTTAGTAGCTATCTCTTCAACCCATCATGAAGATTCAGCCTTGAATCATTTGATCTGTGAGAATCTACCACAAGATGAATTGTTTTGTAATGTTAAGCAAAACACTCAAGAAGGAAAAGTCCAAGAGGTAAATGAATTTCAGGAAAAGGACAAGTTACCATTCTATAAGAACCTATTGTATGTCCCTCCAGGAAATCCCAAGATCCAAGTACTTCAACAACATCATGATAACCTTGCAGCAGGACATTTTGGAGTAAATAAAACAATAGAACTCATATCAAGGGATTTTTAGTGGCCTCAAATTTGGAAGTAGGTTAAAGAATATATTCGAACCTATGACACTTGCAATAGATCTAAGGTACCACAACATAAACCTCATGGCCTCTTGCAACCTTTACCTATTCTAGAAAGGCCATGGGCTTCACTGTCTATGGATTTCATCACAGATCTACCAAAGTCAGATAAGTATGATGCCATTCTTGTTATTGTGGATAGATTTACAAAGATGGCGCACTTCATTCCAACTACAAAGGCAATCACATGTGCAACCACTGCTAGACTTTTTCTCAGATACATCTTTAGGCTTCATGGATTGCATGATGATATTGTTAGTGATCGAGGTCCATAGTTCATATCCAGATTTTGGAACAGTCTTTGCAAGCTCCTTGGTGTTCAAGTTAAACTATCTACAACAAATCATCCACAGAATGATGGACAAACAGAACGGGTGAATCAAGTCCTAGAGCAATATCTCTGTTGCACTAGCAACTATCACCAAAATGATTGGTTTGAGTTGTTACCCTTTGCAGAGTTTGCCTATAGCAATAGTGTTCATGCATCTACTAAGCAAAACCCCTTCTTTGCAAACTATGGACAACATCCAAGGATGGATATACAACTCTCAAATCATGTCAAGCATCCAGTTGCCAGAGACAAGGCCCAATACCTGATGGACATTCACAAAGGACTCAAGGAAGAGATCCATAAAGATCAAGAACAATATAAGTACTATGCAGATCATGTTGGAACAAAACAATCACAAATTGATGATTACAAAGATTTTGAAGCAAGTCTATGATCAGATTGAAGTGAAAGAAGTCATTTGAGAAAATGAAGAGATCTCAGAAGTGAAGCTTGTATGCATATGTACATTACAGTTGGAAATTCTTGTAACTTGAGTATAGATAATCCTTAGGATGATAAGGAGTAATGTAATAGACGTGGGATAAGTCTAAAATCATATGTATATAAGTCAATGATGTAAAGAAATACATGAGAGAGTCATTAGAAGACAAGTGTCATAGAGATAGATGTGAAGAGAATCATCTTCAGAAAATAGCGACGAGTATTTCATAGATTTCTCTCAGTCTGATCATGTGGATCAGAAATCCTTTTGTACACATCTAATCTAGAAGCTAGTGAAGCTATGTTAAAAGTTTCATGGTCTAATTCTTTTCATGCCGTGAGCATGATCAATAGGAACATGTGTATGTAAAGTCTGCAGGTACATCTCTTAGAGTCACACACTTTTTTGTGTCAATGTTTTGCTTAGATCTCAGTGCATAGTGTAAAGTTTTTAATGAATGACCCTTCAAAATCTAAGTTAGAAGGTAAGGAAGCTATGGCTAAAAGCATTTAGCAAAACGGGATCTGTGCTGTGAGAAATCAACCTTAGAAGTTACCTATGTCAAAGTCGCTTGTTCAGGAAGACAATTTCTAACATACTTTTGATCTTAAGGATCAAATTAAATTTATAATGATTCTTTTGAAGGAATAATGGTTGATATGATTGCATAAAGGTAGTGTGGAGATATGTGCATCATTGGTTTGAAGAAATTTGAAAATATATGCAAGTAATGAAGTCAATCAGTGAAGAAGACTATTGAAGAATGAAGATTTTCACTCAGAGAAGTGATAGTTGAAAATTTTGGTAAATGAAGATAACATTTGTGTAAAGTTTGATCCATAACTGATATAAATGTGATCTTAGATCAGTATAGATCAAACCTTTGGAGATTTAGAGGTCTCCAACAGTGGTATCAGAGCTGAAGGTGCAATACAAGTGAAGTAAAGGCATTACAAGTCCCGACTGTGGAAGATATTAAAGTTCCTGCTAATTGGAGGTGGACAAATCCAAATTCTTGGAGATAACCTGCAGAAGTACAAAGCACAAGTTCAAAGGATCAAGAAGGATTAAAGCTTCATATCAAAGGTACACTCTATTATCATAAATCATAGTAATTGCAGACATAGAAGATCAAAGATGGGAGAAAGCTTGCAGATTGATAAGCTAGATAGGGAGAACTATCCAACTTGGTCCATGAGGATGGAGGCACACCTCATGAGCAAAGATTTGATGGCATTCATTACAGGAGAAGAAGAAATGCCTGAGTTTGAAGATCCTAGTGTTCCAACTAGGGAGGAACTTGCAGGTTTGAAGAATTGGATGAGAAAGGATGCTCAAGCTAGGAGCATCATTTACATGGCTGTAATGATTACCTTCTACCTCACATCAGAGGTTTAGAAAGTGCAACAGATGTGTGGAATGCTTTGGAAGAGCATTTCCAAAACACAACCAGGTCAAGGAAGTCCTCATTATGGGCAGAATTCACAACTTTCAAGAAGAAGAGCTCACAATCAATTTCTGATTATGTGGCAATAACGAAGGATATTGCAGATAGCTTGGGAGCAATAGATGAAGACATTGAAGAGGATAAGTTGGTAAGGCAAATAATTACAGGTCTGAGAGGAGATGAGAAGTGGAAGCCTTTCATATTGTCCATAGAATTGTCACTAGATCACTTTACTCCTGATCTTAATCAAGTGCTAGGACACATGTTAACTTTTGAGCAGGACATTAAAGGAGACAATGACAGGAGTGCAAGTCAAGCTATGTACTCCAAGGACAAGAAAAAGAATGGTAAAGGGAAGCAGTCAATTGATGATGAAGGAACTTCAAGTCAAGCTAACTTTACAAAAGGAAAGATGAACTTCACAGTTAAAGGAAGAGGAGGTAAGAACAAAGAAAATACTAAAGCTTGTTGGATTTGTGGCAGAACCAATCATTTGGCAAATGATTGTTGGTATAACAATCAAAATGGTGGAAGTAATAACCAGAGCTTCAATCAAAGAGGTAGAGGAGGTAGAAACCAAAGAGGCAACTTTAGAGGAAGAGGTGGTAGGACATCATATGATAGAGTATGTGGAAGAAGTTTTCAATCTCAGTCCTACAACAACAATTATTATAATTATGCATTAGATTAGAAGGATGACATGACTCTCATCTTGAATGCAACTCATGAAGCAGTAGGAGAAGACCAAAGGGTGTTCTATATTGACTCAGGATGTAGCAATCATCTGAGGGGCAATATATCATTGATGACTGATATGGAAGCAAAGGTGAATGGACATACAATTCAAACAGGAGATAACACCAAGCATAAAGTGGAGAGCATTGGATAAGTAAAGACAAAGAGTGGAAGTACACTCTTGAGCAAGGTACTTTATGTTCCTACTATTCCTAAAAACTTGATAAGCATAGGGCAAATTGTGGAGAAGGGATATGAAGTCAGATTCACAAATGATGGTGTTTATGTGCAAGATCCAAACCAGAGATATAGAACTATCATTGTAGGTAAAAAGGAAGGAAGGCTGTTTACTCTCAAAGTCCAAGGTAATGTGGGACATGCTTTATTTACTTATGGAAGTAAAAAGATGTCTGAATTAGACCTATGGCATAAAAGGCTAGGTCATTTCAATGAGAGAGCCATAAAGGAAATGTCAAAGAATGATGTGGTGCTTGGTTTGCCAAATATTGAAGGGCAACACATGGTGTACAAGTGTGAAGCTTGTCAATTAGGTAAAGCACACAAAAGTTCATACAATAAATCAGGGTACAAGTATTCAAACATGCTTGAACTGGTTCATACAGATGTGTGGGGTCCTTCAAGGGACTATAGCATAAATGGATCCAGATATTATGTGTTGTTTGTTGATGATGCAACCAAATGGATTACTTTATATGTAATCAAGGACAAATAAGAAGTGTTCAAGACATTCAAGCATTATCATGCTTATGCAGAAAGGATTACAGGACAAAAGCTCAAGAGGTTGAGATCAGATGGAGGGGGAGAGTATTTCTCTAAAGAGTTTGATGATTATTTGTGGAATGCAAGTATAAAAAGAGAAGTAACTTGCAGGTACTCTCCTCAACAAAATGGAGTTGCAGAAAGAAGAAATAGAACTCTTGTAGAGTTTGCAAGAGCAATGATGAAGGAAAAGAATTGTCCAAACTACCTATGGGCAAAAGCTATTAACACTGCAACATACCTTGTGAATAGGTTACCTTGTAAAGCTTTGAATGGAAGAACACCTTATGAAGCATGGTGGGGTAAGAGACCTACTCTTGATCATTGTAAGGTATTTGGATGTTTAGCATATGCTTATGTTCCTTCACAATTGAGACATAAGCTAGAACCCAAAGCAGAGAAGTATGTGTTTATAGGGTATGATGATAGACAGATGGGTTACAGATTGTGGAGTCCATCCACAAAGCAATTTCTTGTTACCAAAGATGTTACATTTGATGAGCAAAGTACATGGTATACAGAGTTAACAAATGATTATGCAGATGTTAAAGAAAGACAAAGAAAAGGGAAGACAAAAGTAAGTGTGTATGAAGAAGATATTGATGATGTTGATTATAAAAGTAAATTGCAGGATAATGTTGAAGATTGTAGCTCAGTGATGAGTAGCACCTCCTTTAATGTCAATCCAGGAAGACGTGAGGATGGTATGATGACCTCAAGCAAGTGAAGGCACAAGTGCGTGAGTGAGAAGCACACAAACCTGCACACACATACACACACACGTGCACACACGGCAAAACAAAGAGAAAGACAATGGAGTTCTTTTAGATTACTTCCAAAATGCTCATACAAGTTCAATTCTATTACAAGCTACCCTAAAAAATGAGCTCTCTAGCTCTATTTATAGTTTTTGACTAGGTTTTGGCCGTGTCCAGACCTAGTGTCCGGCCTAGTTAAAAATTAGGTTCTAGGCCCATTTGAAGGCTCAAATGGAGTCTAAAGATTATGAAAACTGGTAGGTAGCTACTTCTAATGCTCCTCAAGCTCAAGGACTCCTTGGCTTGCACAAAATGGAGCTACAAAAATATGAAATGGTATTTACAATGGCTTTTAGTGATGAAAATCACTATTTTTGTAGGGATTTCCTCTAACGATTTGACATACACATCTTCGAGCTTCCTACTTGCTCCTTCTCCTTATGTGTTCACCTCTTTGATATGCTTTAGCTTTCTGAAAAAATAATGGCCTACTTGCCCGATCTTCTTTGACTACTTTGTCTGCTTGTACCTTCTCTTCGCTCCGACCCCCTTCGTTGGCTTCCTTGTCTTGTTAGTCCTTCAGTTCCTTGACTACTGCTAACACCCCCCCTCTCTCGCGTCTGTCATCCCTGACAGACCCTTGTTGGGTGGGTCATTGGATGTAGTACTCCACAACGTCTGTTGCTAAATGATGTTTCGCAATTCTCAACCCTTTGGCCAAGTCAGTGAGTAGAGCATCCCAATCTACAGGCCCGGAAACCTCTAGATGTGGTATACGTAGCTTTTCTGAATGGAGAGCTTGTTCCACAGCAAATAACTGTAATAGATGAGATGGTCTGGGAATGAATATCTCTGAATGATATTCCCAGAACCCGGTGATAAACATTTCTTCAAACGTCTGTTTGAAGCAAGCAGGTAGATACTTTATACGGGCATGCCAGGCATAGATGACGTTAATGGAGGGCGTGGTGCTCATGTCATAGACAAGGTCCTGATTCCCTTCATTAAATCCAATAGCCGAAAGATGAGGTTCTTTGATGATCTTAAATGTCCTGAATGTAATCAGCATGAGCTCAAAAATTTTTAGGCACATCTGTGCCATGACATCTGGGACATTCTTGAACCGGACTGCCCAGTGTCGGATGGTTGAAATCATGTAGTTGACTGTGGGTTGGCCATTAGGAGGTGCTAGGTACACATAATTTAACCACTTTTCACATCCTTTAACCGTCAAAACTGTTTTTGTGTACTCCGGCCAAGACCTTCTTTGAAAGACAGGGCAGTAGCAGGGATTATACTTGATATATAGAGGCATGTTATTCCACGTGCGTACCATCTCAGGGTAGGTTTCAAGCAATCGGATCCTCCAAGTAGGTTGATGTATATTCCCTTGCTTGGCACTTGCATGGATATCATCCGGTGCAAACTGTGTCGCCGAGGTTGGTTCTTTTGTTGTGCGTTGCTTGATTTCAACATTGTAATCTGCCATTAATACACAGAATGGAACATATAGATCATCAGATGTGCCAATCCACCTATGATGGGAGAGGTTTCTAAAGTAATCCGATTTTATGACGACTTCTTCCAATCGTGACATAGACGCTATCTGAACTGCAACTCTCTCATCATGGGTTGTAGCAATCTTTTCAAACCTTTGCATCCATTCAGGCGCTTCGATCTCAATCGTGTCCATTCCTTCTTCTGTTTGCTTACCTTCGGGTGTTGGCATCGGAACGTATGGGTCTTCAAAGATCTCCTCCACTTGAATTGGCACTAAGTCTTCACGTTCTGGTTCCACCAGGGGAGAGGGCTGACGCTCGTATTGTAGAACTCTATTTCGTAGTTCTTCTAATTCTGCTCCGAGTTTTGCGACTTCTTCAGATGTGTCGGCTTTAGTTGTGACTTTGCTTGGTGAATCCTTCTGGGTTGCCAGTTGCTTTAATAAGTCATCTCTTTCTCTTTCTAATGCTGCGTGGGCGTCCAGGAGGTCGGCATGGGTTTCCAAGATGATTTGCATATTTTCAGATGGGATAGCCTTGAATTTCTCTGGGTCGATTTCTTGTGGTGAGCCCTCCATTGCTGCTTCCAAGTTTTCTTCATTCTGTCTTTGTAGTCGCTTATTTTCCTCGAGTGCTGTAGACATGTGTTTCCGTAATAGGGCCAGGTTGCGTCGAAGCTTGAGGTTCTCTGTTATCTGGGAGTGTAGCAACTCATCAAGTTGGCGTTTTTCTTCCGCATCTGACTGGGGTGGATTGGCCACTAACTGCTCATGTTGTTCCTGTAAAGTGACCTACTGTTGTTGTAGTAGCCGCTTTTCCCTCTCTAAGTCAATGAATCGTCCTTGTAATGTTTCATGGCTTCTGAACAGACTTGTATGCTGAGCATCTAGGTGCTGATAATGCTGTTGCAGCTGAGACATACACTGGTACATGTTATTAAATACATTATTAATGGGAGTGGATGCGGGAAAGGTGTTGAATGCAGAAGGGAAGGGTAAAGGGAATGGGAGCATGTATGCTGTGCTTGAAAAGGGTGAAGTTGGTGGTGGGGGGATGGGAGATTGTGGACGTATGGGGGGAGGGAGAGGTGCGGAGGTGGGTGATATGTCCATGAGATCAAAAGTGGATGCAGTCGTGGGAGTGATTGTGAACATGGGAATTGTGGGTGCGGTGATGGTGGTGAAGGTGTAAAGTGGTGTGTGTAATTGTGAATATGAACTGCCAGGTAGTGTGATAAGGGGAACGGGGTTTTCCGTGGCTGCAGTTAGAATTACAGTGTTAGTGGTAGTGTATACAAGTGAGGTGGTGATAGGGTGTGTGGGTTGACTGACAGTCTATGCTTCGGTATGGGCAGTGGACTCTGAGGCGGTGACAGTAGTGGTTGCACTAGTAGTGGGAGGTGAAGTTGGTGGAGTTGGAGGTAGGGATGGTAAAGGGGGTGATGGGGGTGCACTGGATGTATGGGCTTCCTCAGTTTCTTGAATGATATGAGTTGTGCCCGTGGTTGTGGATGTGGTGCCCTGTGGTTTTGATACTAATATATTCATTTGTTTTCCTGATCGAGGGGGGCGTCTTCCGTATCGTCGCTCCGATCTTCTCGAGTGTGCAAGAGCTGTATGCACCATCTCAGGTACCCCCAACGCATCAAAAATCATATCAAGGATTGCTCGGTATTGCTCGTCCACACCTTCCTCTTCTAGGATTTGATTCATGAGGGCTTTTCCTGCTGCCAGGGACAGTTTGTGCTGTTCTTGAACTCTGTTGATGGTATCATGCAACTTTTTCAATTCCTTCGTATAAGCTGGGCACCCTCAAGTTCCTGTAGAACTTCTTGTTCATATTCCTGCTCTTCTTCCTCTGTTTGTCCACCTTGTTCCTCCTCCTGCTCTTCTTCTTCTTCATCCTCCACTTCAACTACTCCTGGTTGTCTAGGATGGGATTGGTCTGTAGCAGTTTGTTGCCCACTAGCTTGCTCTGCCTCGACTTCCGCATTAACAACCTCGATTATTCTGGCTACCTCCTCATCAATTAGGTCTTCTAATGTGAAGCCGTGAGGAAACTCTAGGTCGGTTGGTACAGGTGGAAACACCAGATTCGGTCCATCAGTGCTGTGTCTTGGTAATCTGATAGTGAAGGGTTGTACACGCCTCGGAAGTCGTGGAGTTGTCTCTGGTGTCAGTGTCGCACCGCGGGCTTGTGCACAGGGCATCTGAACTGTGCCTCTCATTTTCTTTGATGGAGGCCCTGCAGTTGATAGTCTACGTTGAAATTCCTGTACCCTGGTCCAAATTAATGCCCTTTGAACTGGCACATCATAAGCCAAACATCTATACACAATCCTGGTGAGGGCACAACATCCATACAGTATCGACTTTTGCTTTTTATACCACCATTGATGTGCCACGTGGATTTGGTCGATAATCCAATGCGGCATGTTGATTGTCAAATTGAAGGCATCTGCTAAATATAGACTGAACCATATTTTCTTGGGTGGCATTGTGAACCACTCTTGAGCTGGGAACGCGAAATGTTGCATGACCATTTTTAAGTGAATGGCGATTGTGGGTGTCATTGCCACCATGTCTTTGAGCTTAGTCAGGTTCCTGTTCTTCATGTTATCCGGGACTATCGTCTCTTTTTTGGTGGGGATATGCATGCCTTTCATGTCAAGCGCTTCCCTCACCAAATTGTTCGTCAGTTTGAAACGCTTTAATTCATTACCTCTGGTAAGTGATGGTAGGACGAAGGTACTATATCCCTTTTTCTCTTTACTAGGGGTCAGAGTGCTAATTAAGTAGGAACACCGTAGAAAGTGTGGTTTGGGTAACTGAGCCTTGAAGTAGTCGTATAGTCCAGCCTTCTTCCAGATGGGTTTCAGACCTTCATCATTCTGAAGCCCCTCAAATTCCCTGGTGAAAAAATGATATCTGCCCCATCGCCCGTTGAACTCTATCTCGGCCTCCCACATGTAAGTGCCTTCACCCAGAGATCCGGCCACATCACTGAACCAATGTGAGTTTTTGCTGACCGGCATTGTGTGCCCCTATGGAGGATTTTGAATCGGTATGGCGTGTAATGCCCTCAATGCCACTGGGCGTTCCTTCAATTCCTCTTCAATGGGAAGACTTTCAATGTCCACGATTTGGGGGCTGGTGCCTGCCTGGGAGCTAGTTCCTGCCTCGGCCATGGTGAAGAGACTGGTCACCGGTTTTGTGAGAATAGACAAATGAATGTTAACATTGCAAATGGACACCAAGCGTTCATGCGTCCCCATTACAACATTAACATGATTTTAGTGAGAGGTTAGTAGGTCAATAAGTGCTTGGGGATCGTGTGTGTAGTTAGTGAATGGATATTCCTAAGAGCTAAATGGAAAGATGCGGTGTATGAGTGATGTAGTGAGTAAGTGGATATGAATTTACAAATGAGGGTCGGGGGGTTTAGTACACGTTTTGGGCTTCCAAACAAACTGATTTGCTGTTGGTCTTGATTTTGTGGAGACTCTGGAGGGCTTTTCAGGAGTGTCTACTTGGAAATGAGGCTTTTTAAGGACCCATTTACAAGTGATTCTGCTTGTGCTCATGGACCAATGTGTGTCTGTGCGTGTTGTATAAGAAAGGGTATCAGATGTTCGAGTGAGTGAACCATGTTGTACAGGGTGTGGCCTCGGTGTAACTATTTGAGCCCGCAAGCAAGCCTTAGGCACCCAAATTTGTCGTGATTGTGGGATGGCCTTCATCGACTTCTTGGGTACCCAAATAGACTTTACTTTTGCAGAAGAATTTCTGAAAGACTTCTTATTAGTATCATGTTGTTGATTATTAATAAGAAGTTTTGCCCGTGTGGTTGGCTTGATCGCAACAGGGTGTTCGCCTTTCCGCACCCACACTTGTTTCAATGGCTGAGACATTCTGCTTCACACGTTCTTTTGTCATCCAGCATAGGTATTACTCTGCTCCATCTGTATTTGATCTGCCTTTGGTTGTTGCATCCCTCTGGTCTCTGGAAAAGAAGGGAGTTCCGTTGCGCCCCTGACTTCTTGATTGAAATCATCATTCCTCTGCATCACATAGTTTTGGACAAGAATAACATGGTCATCTTCATGTGTACCCCTGGAAGGACCAGGAGTGTGTGCCTTGTCTAATTCCTTGAGTGCTTCATTTTCTAACTCAATTGTAACGCGATTCTGATTTACCCAGACCTCAAGGAGTCCACTTCTTAGGTTTAGGTTGACTGCATGATCATAGATCCAGTCTTGACCCAAGACAAGAGGCTCCGTGAGGTCCTCATCTTGACACACTAGCACTTTAACTGTCTGTAAAACATCATGAATATAGAGGGGAAGTTCCACCTCGCCCATGCAAGGGGTTTCCACACCTCCCAATCCTATAAGATATGCTTCTATAGGATTGACATTTAATTTCAATTTTTGACAGCAAGAAAATTTAACGGCACTAGTGGCTGCACCTGAGTCAATCAAGGCCCTTACAGTCCTTGCACTCTTTCCTTGTCCGATCTCTAAGGTTACAAAAGGACGTCGATCAATTATTCTACAAGAATTATTACTTGAAACTTCGCACATGGCCACATGATATCCTTGAGCTGCATAGTCATCTGTCCTAGGCTGATCTCTACCTTGCCTTCTCAACTTCATCCTTCGTATGCGTTCTAAAGCCTCTGCTTGCGCTTCTTCTCGAATTCGTTTTTCCTCTTCTTTGCGCTTCTTGGCAGTGTTGAGTCGATTTAGCATCTCTTCCAGAGGTTCTTGATATAACTTGACTGTGCACCCACTTATGTAGCTAGGGAGAATATCGCCTTCTAATGTGGCTAGTTGTACTGCTCCACTCGTTGAGATCCTATTTATGATCATAGGTCCATAGCCACGTGTCTCTAATTTTCTTGCATGTTGCTTCAAGGTGTAGACTAAAACTAAATCTCCTGCCTTCAAGCCTTTATCCTTAACGTGGGCATCAAAGTATGCCTTCTGTCTTTTCTTAGCTGCATATATTCCCGCTGCCGCTCTTAGTCTGGTTTCACCTAGTCGTTCCAGATCAAGAATCCTCGAAGAGAGTTCATGACCCGTCCATTCATGCTCATGTGCTACTTTCAGTGTAGGTATCAAGAAGTCCAATGGTAGCACTGCATTTTGACCGAATACCATCTGAAAGGGAGTGGCTTGGAGTACCGTTTTATAGGCAACTCAGTATGCCCAAACAGCATGGTGTAGCTGTTTGTCCCAATCAGAGCGTTTATTATTCACTAATTTGGTCAGTACATTGCACAAAATCTCATTTGTGCTTTCCGCTTGCCCATTAGCTTGTGGGTGATAGGGAGCGGACTTCTTGTGCACTACCAAGAACTCTTGGAGAAGATTTTCAATAACTTCATTCAAGAAGTGAGTGCCTCTATCACTTACCAGCTCTATGGGTAGCCCGTATCTAGTGAACACATTCTCAAATAAGAACTTAGCAATTGTCTGAGCATCGTTCTTTGTCGTAGCTTTTACCTCTACCCACTTGGTTAAATAGTCCGTGGCCACAATGATATATTCAACATGTGAACCCTTAGCATGGGGATTAATCGGACCAACAAAGTCGATTCCCCACTTAGAGAATGCACGTCCACCCATCATAGGTTTCAGTGGCATCTCATCCTTGCGTATAGGGTACTGAGTTCTCTGACAAACATCACACCGTTTCATAGAGGTATGTGCATCCATGTGAAGGGTCGGCCACCAGAAGCCCGCAAATAGTATTGCCTTGATCACCCGATCTGGTCCAAAATGTCCTCCTGCTACACCTTGGTGAGCCGCTTCCAAGATCTTGAGATATTCGCTCTCATGGACACATAGTCTCAGGTAACCATCTTTACCACGCTTGTATAGACTATCACCAATGAGTGAGTAGTCTAGGGCTTCTTGTTCTAAACTTCTTTGTCTGGCTATTGTCATATCTTGAGGGAATGTTTTCGTCCTCAGGAAGGCTACTAGTGGTTCACTCCAATCTGGCACTATGGACACTTGATAGAGAGTGGCATGTTCCACAGGTGGTTTAGTGCAGCAGATAGGGCATTCCTTGCACAACTTATGGACATCAGCCTCCATAGTCGGCCAATGCACTCCTAGTCTCCTTAGAGTCTGTAAGGTTCATTGCCTTGAGTAGTGTTGCTCTAATGCACCTACATGTGCTAATTGCAACCATTTTGCGTACTCATCCTCTTCCACACAACAGGCTAATATACCTTGATCTGTCTGTTTGTACATACCTCCTGCCATGATGTGGTACTTTTGGGCCTTTACTACCTCTCTATCTTTAGTGTTTATGACTGGGTGATTGGGCCCGTATGTCAATACTGGCACTAATGGCTTAGCCCACTGAGGTACAACTTCCAAATTAAACAAGTAAGCATCAGGAAGGTCATCTGACACTCCTTGTGGGGCTTCTCCAGATGTGAGCCTAGAGAGATGGTCTGCTCTCAAGTGAGTCTTCCCTTTCCTCACCACTACTTCAAAGTCATATTCCATTAGTAAGAGAAACCATCTTACTAATCTACCTATATTGCATGGCTTGTTCACGAGATATAACAATGCTTGATGGTCAGTAAAAAATTTAAACTTATTTGCAAGCAAATAGTGTCTAAACTTCTTAACCGCATACACCATGCCTGTTGGCCGTATACGAGAAGAAGCAAGTACGAGCATACAAGCAGATCTAGCACTAAGGCAACCCTTTATTTTTTTCAAAACCATTACACCATTTAAAAGTGATTCTCATCACTAAAAACCCCTGTAAATACCATTTTCACCTTTTTGCAGCTCCATTTTGTACAAGCCGAGGAGTCCTCGAGCTTGAGGAGCCTTAGAAGTAGTTGCCTGCCAATTTTCATAATTTTTAGATCTCGTTTGAGCCCTCAAATAAGCCCTGGAACCTAATTTTTAACTAGGCTGGACACTAGGTCTGGACAGGGCCAAAGCTAGTCAAAAACTATAAATAGAGCTAGAGAGCTCATTTTTGGGCTAGCTTCTTGTAGTTTGAACTTGTATGAGAACTTCGTTGCAATAGAAGTGATTCCATTGTCTTACTCTCTTTGTTCTTGCCGTGTGCGTGCGTGTGCGTGTATGTGTGTGAATGCTTGTGTGCTTCTCACTCACGCACCTGTGCTTCCACTTGCTCGTGGTCTTCATACCATCCTCACGTCTTCCCGGATTGACATTAAAGGAGGTGCTACTCATCACTGAGCTACACCAAATTTTGGCGCCGTTGCCGGGGATCGAGCTTTGAGGACGAGCGTGTGATGGTAAGACGTAGAGAGGACGCGTTGGAATGGTAAGTAGTTGGTAAATTTCTGATTTTTCTCCATCTCCATCTCCATCTTCACCTCCTTCTCCATCTCCACCTCCTTCTCCTTCTCCACTACATATTCCCTCTTCCTTGTCATTCCCCTCATTTGTTGTGTGCGAGTTTGAGAGAGAGCGAGCGTGTGTGTTCTTGTTTTGTGTGTTTCTTGCATGTTTCTTGCAGGTGGCAGCTCCATCATCATCTCCAGCAAGCTCAGCAGGTACAGAATCTGTCTGCACAGTCCCCGAGGCGTTATGCTCGAGCTATCACGACACTCCAAAAATTTCACCCAATCACGATTCTGAGTGCACCACGGCACTGCGCAGGCCTAGAGCTCCCAGGATCACTAGACAGAACAGAAAAATTCTCCATATCCCGAGCTATCGCGACACCTCGAGGTATCGCGACACTCACGAGCTATCGCGACACTCACGAGCTATCGCGACACCTCACGAGCTATCGCGACACTCACGAGCTATCGCGACACTCACGAGCTATCGCGATACCTCACGAGCTATCGCGACACTCACAAGCTATCGCGACACCCCGACCTATCGCGACACTTCACGAGCTATCGCGACACCCCGACCTATCGCGACACTTCACGAGCTATCGCGACACCTCACGAGCTATCGCGACACCTCGACCTATCGCGACACCTCACGAGCTATCGCGACACCTCACGAGCTATCGTGACACTTCGACCTATCGCGACACTTCCCACCTATCGTGACACTTCGACCTATCGCGACACTTCCCACCTATCGTGACATTTCCCACCTATCGCGACACTTCGACCCGACCTATCGTGATACACGGCCTTTAACGCATGAAAATTTAGGGTTATTTTTGAGTGATTGGAAGGGTAGTTGAGCTTAATTATAGGCACCTTGGTATAACTTTAGAACCTTGGAAGTGGGCAAGATTCAGGGGCTACAGTGAGTTACTCCAGGGGGACTAAAATTATTGATGTGTGTCTTTCAAATGCTTGTGGTAATAGAGCTATACTGACTGGTGAGCTTTTGCAGGAACATTGTGTGCACTCAAGGCAATCCAAAGCAAGCTAGCAAGGGTGAGTACCAAGTTTGGGAGAAGGCTTCCTGGGCTTGTGTAGCAGTTTGGTCAACCAGCTAATTGAGGTTGGAAGATCTCTCAACCCTCCTTTGTCAATTCCTAGCCTAGGCTAAGCACGACTTAGGTGTTGTAATTAATTAGGGCAACGTTAGGCACGAATCAAGTCCAAGAGTATTAATCAACCAAGTGCAAGAGGTAAATAGGACTTAAGTGCGAAAACCCTAAGGGACAAAAGGTAAACTGGAATCGATCACTTATCAAGTGCGGAAATTCACTTAAGTACTCCCGACGACGCGATTTCAGACAAGACCATAAACACAATATTCAACTCAAAAGAACAAAGTGATTGGTGCAAATTAACCTGCAACGAGAGTGTGCTTGGGTCCAAGGGGGTAGATAAATCAGGCATATGAACCTTAGATCAGGCAGACACTTAGGCCGAGACAGACAAAGCCTCAGATCTTCTGAAGCTAGTGTCAATCACACTGCCAGGTCTTGGGCCCAATAGTTGAGTGATTACCCATACACTCCCAGATCAGAAACAAGTGATTCTGAGATGTCCTATCACATGGAGAGACCAGTAGGTAGTTCAGGGTTGGCTTATCTAGAAAAGCCAGAAGGACCATTGTAGCTCAGTGATGAGTAGCACCTCCTTTAATGTCAATCCGGGAAGACGTGAGGATGGTATGAAGACCTCGAGCAAGTGGCGGCACAAGTGCGTGAGTGAGAAGCACACTAGCATGCACACACATACACACACACGCGCACACACGGTAAGACAAAGAGTGAGAATCAATGGAGCTTTTAGATTACTTTCAAAATGCTCTTTACAAGCTCGTTTCAATTACAATCTAACCTCAAAAATGAGCTCTCTAGCTCTTTTTATAGTTTTTGACTAGCTGTTGGCCCTGTCCAGACCTAGTGTCCGGCCTAGTTAAAAATTAGGTTCCAAGGCCAATTTGAGGGCTCAAACGGAGTCTAAAAAATACGAAAATTGATATGTAGGTACTTCTAAGGCTCCTCAAGCTCAAGGACTCCTTGGCTTGCACAAAATGGAGCTACAAAAATATGAAATGGTATTTACAATGATTGTTAGTGATAAGAATCACTGTTAAAAGATGTAGATTGGAAAAATTGAAGGGCCTATCTGCCAGATTTGCGTCGACTGCTTTGTCTACTTACTCCTTCACCTTGTTCTGACTCTCTCCGTTGGCTTCCTTGTCTCGTCAATCCTTGGGTTCCCTGGCTTCCTTGTCTAGTCAGTCCTTGGGTGCCCATACAGCTCTCAACACCCCCCCCTCTCTCGCGTCTGTCGTCCCTGACAGACCCTTGTTGCTGGGGGTGTTGGATGTAATATTCCACAACCTGAGTGGCAAGCTGATGTTCTTGTAAGCGTAGTCCTCTGGCCAAATCTGTCATCATACGATCCCAATCGATTGGTCCTGGAACGTCCGGATGTGGCAGACGTAACTGATCTGCATGGATCGCTTGTTCTACTGCGAATAGATGTAGCAAATGTGTGGGTCTGGGAATGAAAATTTCGGAATTGTATTCCCAGAAGCCCGTAGAGAACATTTCCTCAAATGTTTGCTTGAAGCATGCGGGCAAGTACTTGATTCGTGCATGCCAAGCAAAGATAACCGTGACCGAGGGGGTTTGGCTCATGTCGTAGACTAAATCCTTGTTGCCTTGAGCGAATCCAGGAGCGGAGATGTATGGAGCTTGGACATTCCGAAAGGTTTTGAAGACAATGGTCATGAGCTCAAATATCTTCATACACATTTTCGCTGCTATATCAGGTACATTATTTAGGCGTGCAGACCAGTGCCGAATGGTTGATATCATGTAGGCTACGGTTGGAGGTCCTCGAGGGGGAGCAAAATACGGGTAGTTAACCCAAGCGGAGCACTCTTTATTGTTGCGTACCTTGATTGCAAATGCTTGCCAGGATCTGCGACGTACCACTGGACAATAGCATGGATTATACTTGATGTAGAGTGGCATGGTAGCCCAGGTACTCATCATCTCTGGGTAATCGATGAGTAAACGTGCACGCCAATTAGGTTGGAAAATCGAGCCAGCACGTGCATCGGTCGGTAAATCCCCTATCTCAAATTGAGTAGCGAATGTGGGCTCCTTCCCTGTATGTCTTTTGACTTCTGCATTATAATCATGTAGTAAGACAAAATAAGGCATGTATTGCGATTCTGATGTTGTGATTAACCGTTGATGGGATAATTGTTGAAAGTAGGAAGACCGAAGGACCGTTTCTTCCAGATTCGTGAGAGATTGCATTTGCACGGCCACACGATCATCATGTGTCTTACCCACTTTCTCGACCCTTCTGACCCAATCTGGAACTTGAATTTCTAACGTGTCTTGTCCTTCTTCTGTAGTTCGACCACCAGGCGTCGGCATAGGCTCGTAGGGCTCTTCGTAGCTGTCCTCGACGGGGATTTCCACTACGGTTTCAGGTTCTGGTTCTTCAATGGGCGAGTGTGGTCGTTCATATGGTAGGAGGCGTGCTTGGAGTTCTGCCACCTGTTTCCGAAGGGTCTCCATTTCTTCTGTAGATTGTTGCAAGATTACCGGCTCCTGTTGAGCAGGATGTACACTGGCTAACTGTTTCTTTAGATCGGCACATTCAGTCTCTAGTTTTTCATATGACTCCAGGAAATTTGCATGCTCCTCAAGTAGGATGCGGATGTCTTCTGATGGAACTGCTCTATATCGGGTAGGGCTAATGGTTGCTCCTACGGTTCCTTCCATAGCCGCTTCAAAGTTGTCTTGATTTTGTTGTTGAAGTCATTTGTTCTCCTCTAGTGCTGCGGCCATATGCTTCCTTAATAGCCCAATGTTGCGTCTGAGTGTGGCATTAGATATCATTTGCGCTTGAAGCACTGTTTCTAGCTCCTTAACTGCTTGGTCATCTACAGTTGATGCCTTTGATTCCAATTCGGAGTGAGCCTGCTGTAGTGTGGTATGCTCGTCTAGGAGCGTCAGGTAGTCAGCCTCAATAGTGGTGACTCTAGCTTGGAGACGTTGAGATTCTGCCTGGAGGGTAGCATTGCGTTCTTCTAATTGATGGAAGTCTTGTTGTAGCTGATGTGCACACTGAAGTAATGTGTCGAACGTACTATTTACATTATGAGATGCAAGGGAAATAGTTTGAAATGCAGAGGAGGTGGGATTGGGTAGGGGTGTAGTGAATGCTGTGTGTGCCACTGATGTGAGTGGTGAGGTGGGGGGCAAGGGAGGGGAAGGTGGGGAAATCGTGGGGAGAGGTGCTGTGGTTGGTGAAATGTCCATTGGATCAGACAAGGTGGTGTGTGCAGGGGCTACCATATAGGTGGGTATGGTAGGTGAAGTGAGTGTGGTGTCCGTGTAAATTGATGTCGTTGCGAACATCGGAGGAAGGTGCCTTTGAAACATGGGAGAGCGGAAGAACTGCTCCACAAAGGACGGGTATTGGGGTGGTGAGGTCCGGTTGAAAGAGGTGTAGGGGCCAGCTGGGAAGTGAGGGTTATGGAATGGAGGTACTCGTATTGGGGGGTAGGTCGGGAAACACAGGGTTCCTTCCGTGGGTGCTGGGTTTCCAACTACGCTGGTAATTATGGGATGGCCAATCATGGGTTCAGCGGATAGATGGGACGAAGTGTACAAGGGATTGGTGACGAAGGAGAAGAGGGTGTCTTGTGAGGTGGGTTCTCGAAATGAGAATGATTTGAATGAGGATGGATTATAAGTGGAGGTAGAGGTGATGACTGTCGTTTCTTCCAAGGTGGGAGGTGGTGGCGGGGGCGGAGAAGGTGGTGATGGAGGATGCTGGGGTGAGATGGGTGATGTCTGAACGAAGGTTTCAGCGGAGAGGTCAGTGGTGGTTATGGGGGTGGCTGTGGTCTCAATGGGTACTTCCGGTTCTGTGACGGGTATCCTGATAGTCTTACCTGCTTGTGGTAATGTGTCCACTCTGCGTTTGTCATACCTTACGGACTGGCGGACTGCGGTGTGGACAGCCTCTGGAACTCCTAAGGAGTCTGACACTAATTTGAGGGTGTCAATGAAATGTTGGTCCACTCCTTCATCTGATAGCATTTCTTGCATCAAAGCTTGACCTGATACCAGAGAGAGCTGATGCCTTTCTTGTACTGCTTTGATAGTGTCGTATAGCCTTCGTAGTTGAGCTGTATATGCAGGTGCACCAACAAGTTCTGGCACTTCTTGTTGCTCCTCTTGTTGCTCTTGATCATACTCCTCCTCCTCATCCTCCTGTTCTTCATCTCCGTCATCTTCTTCCTCCACTTCAACAGGTGTGACAGGTGCTTGGGAGGTTGTGGCCTGCGTTTGTACATTTTCCGCTTGTTGTGCCTCTTCTGTCTCCAGCTCTACATCTTGTAATAGTTGTTCGAAGTCTTCATTAGTGAGTTCTTCCAAAGCTGCACCACTAGGAAATTCGAGATCCGTTGGGATGGGAGGAAATATCAAAGTGGAACCATCGGTGCTGCGTCTTGGAAGTCGGAGTGTGAATGGTCGGACTCTTCGGGGTGGCGGGGTGACTTCTGGTGTTAGGGTCGCTCCACGTGGCTGAGCACATGGGACTTGGACCGTGCCTCTCATCTTCTTAGAAGGGGGTCCAGTGGATGTCCTGCCTCGAAACTGCTCTACCCGATTCCACATCAGGGCTCGTTGGATTGGGATGTCATAAGCCAAACACCTATAGATGATTCTTGTCAGAGCACAGCAACCATATAAAACCTGTTTCCGCGGCCAGCGTTTGTGAGCTAAGTGTATCTGATCAATTATCCAGTGGGGTAGGTTGATGGTGAGGCTCTGTGTCTCTGCCAGATACAGGCTAAACCAAATCTTTTTGTGCGGCATGGTGAATCTATCCTGCGCCGGGAAAGCAAAGTGTTGCATGCACATGCGAAGGTGTATTGCAATATTAGGCGTCATGGATACCATGTCTTTGAGTTTGGTGAGACTTCGATTCTTCATGTAGTCCGGTACTAGGGTTTCCTTCTCTGTAGGAATATGCATGCCGCGCATATCCAGAGCTTCTCTCACCAAATTGTTTGATAGCCTAAACCTCTTGAGCTCATTCCCCTTTGTCAGAGATGGAATCACAAATGAGCTTGCACCTTTTGGGTTCGGATTTGGAGTCAAGGTGTTGATGAGATAGTAGCATCGCATGAAGTCAGGTTTTGGGAGTCGGGCACTGAAATAGGCACTCAATCCGGCTTTTTCCCATATCGGACGTAGACTTTCCGCATTTTGTAACTTCTCAAATTCTCTTGTAAAGAAATGGTATCTGCCTTGCTTTCCATTGTAGTCCAACTCTGATTCCCATAGATACGTTCCTTCCCCCAAAGGTCCTGCTACCTCGGTAAACCAGTGTGAAGTCTTTCCCACGGGCATGGTGTGGCCACGCGGAGGGTCCGCAATAGGTATGATTTTGACGGCCTGCAACTCTTCTGGTCTTTCGACTGTCTCAGGCAAAACGGGTAAACTGTCCAAGTCCACCACTTGCGGGTTTGTTTCTGTGTGAGAGCTAGTTCCTGCGGCCTCCGCCATGTTGAAAATGTCGCAGCTGATTCTGTGAGAATATATGAATAAACGTTAACATTGCAATGGACACAAAAATGACATGGTGTCCCTTGTTACAATATTAACTTAAAGTTTTGGAGTGGTTAGGAGTTAATAAGTGCTCGGTGCTGGTGTGTGTAGTTAGGAGTTAGGTAGACCTAAGAGCTAAGCGAAATGATGTGAATTAAGAGTGAAGCGGTTAGTAGGTGGTTATGGATTTACAATAGGGTCAGGGGGTTTGTTACAAATCTTGGGCTGCCAAATGCAGTGGATGGGTTTTACTCGTGGTTCCGTAGAGATTCTCGAGAGCTTGATAGGTGTGTCAGCTTTAACCTGAGGCGTTTTAGGGGCCCATTTACAACTGATTCTGTTCGTGTTCATGTGCCTTGGTGTTGAAAATGAGTGGATGTAGGCTGTGCGAGTGAATGGATCATGCTGTGTAGGGTGTGTTCTCGGTGTAGCTATCTGAGCCCGCAAACAAGCCTTAGGCACCCAAATTTGTCTTGATTGTGGGCGAGCCTTCATCGACTTTTTGGGAACCCAAAGAGATTTCACGTGAGCCGAAGAATTTCCGGAAGACCTCTTATTAGTGACGTGTTGATGGTTATTAATAAGAGGCTTCGCCCGTGCTGTTGGCGTGGGTGCAACCGGGTGTTCGCCTTTTCGCACCCACACTTGGTGTACTTGTTGAGACATTCTGCTGCGCAGGTTCTTTTGATGTCCGGCAGAGGTAGTACTCTGCTTCTTCTGCCTTTGCTCCACCTTTGGTTGTTGCCTCCTTCTGGCCTTTGGAAAAGAAGGGAGTTCCGTTGCATCCCTGACTCCTTTTTTGCAAATATCATTCCTCTGCAACACAGGGTTTTGAACAAGAACAACATGGTCATCTTCATGTGTACCCCTGGAGGGACCAGGATTCTGTGCCTTTCCTAGTTCCTTGAGTGCTCCTTTATCCAACTCTATTGTAATTCGACTATGATTGACCCATACCTGAAGAAGTCCACTTCGTAGGTTTAAGTTGACTGCTTGGTCATAGATCCAGTCTTGACCCAAGACAAGGGGTTCAGTGAGATCCTCATCTTGACACACTAGTGCTTTAACTGTCATTGCCACATCATGAATGTAGAGGGGAAGTTCCACCTCGCCCATGCAAGGGGTTTCCACGCCTCCCACTCCTATGAGATATGCTTCCACAAGAGTGACGGTTAACTGTAACTCTTGACAGTAAGACACTCTAACAGCACTAGTGGCTGCACCTGAGTCAATCAAGGCTTTTACAGTCCTTGCACTCTTTTCCTGTCCTATATCTAGGGTTACGAAAGGACGTCGATCAGTTATCCTAGGTGAGCTGGTTCCTGCGACTTCACACATTGCCATATGATATCCTTGATCTGCATAGTCATTTGTCCTAGGCTGCTCTCTACCTTGCCTCCGTAATTTCATCCTTCTGATGCGTTCTAAAGCTTCTGCTTGAGCTTCTTCTCTAATTCGCTTCTCTTCCTCTTTGCGTTTCTTAGCAGTGTTGAGTCGGTTGAGCATTTCCTCCGTGAGGGGTTCCTGATACAACTTGACTCTGCATCCGCTAATATAGTTAGGGAGAACATCGCCCTCTAATGTGGCTAATTGTACTGCTCCACTCGTGGAGATCCTATTGATGATCATAGGTCCGTAGCCTCTCTTTTCTAGCTTCCTCGCGTGTTGTTTGAGTGTATAGACTAGGACTAGATCTCCTGCTTTCAAGCCTTTATCCTTCACGTGGGCATCGAAATATGCCTTCTGTCTCTTCTTGGCGGCATATATTCCTGCAGCGGCTCTTAGTCTTGTTTCCCCTAATCGTTCAAGGTCAAAGATCCTAGAAGAGAGTTCATGACCTGTCCATTCATACTCTTGTGCTACTCTCAATGTAGGAATCAGGAAGTCCAAGGGTAGCACGGCGTTTTGGCCGAATACCATCTGAAAGGGGGTGGCTTGGAGTACCGTTTTGTAGGCAACTCGGTATGCCCAAACAGCATGGTGCAGCTGTTTGTCCCAATCAGAGCGTTTAGTGTTCACTAATTTCGTTAGTACATGGCATAAGATCTTATTAGTGCTCTCAGCTTGCCCATTAGCTTGAGGGTGATACGGGGCAGACTTCTTGTGTATTATCAAGAATTCTTGGAGTAGATTTTCAATTACTTCATTCAAGAAATGAGTGCCTCTATCACTTACAAGCTCTATAGGTAGCCCATATCTCGTGAATACATTCTCAAACAAGAATTTGGTAGTTGTTTGAGCATCGTTCTTGGTTGTAGCTTTTACCTCTACCCACTTGGTGAGATAATCTGTTGCCACAATGATGTATTCCGCATGAGAACCCTTAGCTGGGGGATTAATAGGACCTACGAAGTCTATTCCCCACTTAGAGAATGCACGTCCACCCATCATAGGTTTCAGTGGCATCTCATCTTTGCGTATAGGATACTGGGTCCTCTGACAGACATCACACCGTTTCACATAGGTATGTGCATCCATGTGAAGGGTAGGCCACCAGAAGCCCGCAAACAATATTGCCTTGATCACCCGATCTGGTCCAAAGTGTCCTCCTGCTACACCTTGGTGAGCAGTTTCTAAGATCTTAAGATACTCACTTTCATGGACACACAGTCTCAGGTAACCATCCTTACCGCGTTTGTATAGATTATCACCAACAAGTGAATAATCCTGGGCTTCTTGTTCCAAACTCCTTTTTCTAGCTAGATTCATGTCTGGAGGGAATGTGTTTGTCCTCAAGAATGATACTAGGGGTTCACTCCAATCTGGCGCAATGGATACTTGATAGAGAGTGGCATGTTCCACAGGTGGTTTATTGCAACAGATTGGGCATTCCTTGCACAACTTTTGGACATCCGCTTCCATAGTTGGCCAATGCACTCCGAATCTCTTTAGAGTCTGCAACGTTCGTTGTTTTGAATGGTGTTGCTCTAACGCACCTACATGTGCTAATTGCAACCATTTAGCGTACTCATCCTCTTCTACGCAACAAGCCAAGATCCCTTGATCTGTGTGCTTGTACATGCTTCCTGCCATGATGTGATACTTTTGGGCTTTTACAATCTCTCTATTCCGTGTGTTTACCACTGGATGGCTAGGCCCGTACGTCAATACTGGTACCAATGGCTTAGCCCACTGCGGTACAACTTCCAAATTAAACAAGTAAGCATCAGGAAGGTCATCTGACACTCCTTGTGGGGCTTCTCCCGATGTGAGCCTAGAGAGGTGATCTGCTCGTAAGTGAGTCCTACCTTTTCTTACCACAAGCTCAAAATCATATTCCATTAGCAAGAGAAACCATCTTACTAATCTTCCCGTATTGCATGGCTTGTTTACTAAGTACAACAATGCCTGATGGTCCGTAAAAAATTTAAACTTATTTGCAAGCAAATAATGTCTAAACTTTTTAACTGCATATACCATGCCTAATCCTTCTCGTTCAGTAGTGGTATAATTTCGTTCAGCCGCATTCAATTGTCTACTGGCATAGGCGATTGGAAGATCCATATTACCTTCACCAGTAGGTTGTGCAAGCACACATCCAATAGCATAATTGGATGCATCCACATGAACATGGAATGGCTTATTCCAATCTGGTGTGGTCAAGATTGGTGCTGAACATAATCTTCGTTTAAGCTCTTGGAAGGAATTCTCACATTCATCCGTCCACTCAAAGTTTGTCAGAAGTCCGTACATGGGCTTTGCAATGACAGCATACATGTGTATAAATCGTCGGTAATAACCACAGTGCCCCATGAAAGCTTGTACTTCCTTGACATTCTTTGGCCTAGGTAGCTCTGCTATGGCTCTCACTTTTTCTTCGTCCGTAGATATGCCATTCTTTGACACTATGTGTCCTAGAATCTTGCCTTGCCTGACCATAAAAACGCACTTTTCTGGGTTCAGGCAGACTTGATATTCTCTACATTTGTCAAAGATTTGTCTGAGTTCAGGAATATGGGTTTGTCTAACATTGGAATGAGCACAGAGATCATCAACATAGACTTCTAAACTCTTTCTTAGGAACTCCTTAAACACATGGCACATCAGCCTCTGGAAGGTAGCTGGTGCATTGGTAAGCCCAAATGGCATTACTCTAAAAGCAAAAATGCCCCATTCTGTGGCAAAGGCTGTCTTATGCTGATCCTCTGGAGCTATGGCTACTTGATTGTAGCCAGAAAATCCATCAAGGAAGCTGTACACTTCCTTGCCTGCCACTCTTTCTAAGAGATGCTCTGTGATGGGAAGCGGGTAGTTATCTCGAATTGTGGCGGCATTAACCTTTTTCAAGTTAATGCACACACGTAGCTTGCCATTCTTCTTGGGCACCACTACGATGGGGGATACCCATTCAGTGTGCTCAATTTCATAGATAAATCCAGCTTCAACCAGTCTATCTATCTCTTCTTTGATCTTAGCGGCGTAATTATCGTTATATGTATAAGGCTTTTGCTTAGAGGGTTTGGCGTCTGAAGTCATGGGGATGGTGTGCGAGCATATGTCCGGGTCAACCCCTTTCAAATCCTTGTAACTCCAAGCGAATACATCTCTGTATTCTCTTAGCAAGGCAATCAATTCGTGCTCTTCTTCTTCTGTCAGGTCATGGCCTATATACGTGCATCTCTCCTCTCCTTCTTCTATGGCCACTACTATTTTCTTGGTGGTTTCTTTGTTATCATAGGCCTCTCCTGATTGTGCCTCCCGTTTAGGCATTCTTATCATGACTCTCCTGTCATCTATCTCATACTTCTTAAAATTTTCGGGGACCTCAAACAAAGATTCTTCCTCTTTTGGTGAGCCTTCTCTCTTCTTTCGTTTCTTTCCTTCTTCCGTCGGGGTCACATGTGTTGCTAATCTTACATTAGTCGTAACCTCTCCATGCCTCTGGGGTTGAAATTCCACTTCATGGAAGTATTCTTCATCTGATGCAAATGGTGGGTCCATAATGATTGACTCTAGATCGGAGTCACTTGCATCCTCAAATGCATCAGGGCTAGGTTCGCATTCTTCTAAAACTGCCTCTCCCATGATTGGCTCTATGGAGAAGACTGAAATATCATAGCCATCCTCATCACAGTGAGGTGTCCATTGTTCTTCGTTGATGGCTACGTCCATTGTTGCTAAGATTTCTGCCCAACCGTGAGGTTCAAATTCTTCGTCTGGAAAAACTACAGGTGCATAGGCTGGGTCTTGGATTGATCTATGGGTTTCTTTCGCACCTACCTCTCTGGCTTTCTCTCTCTTCTCTTCCTCTACTGCTACCTTGCACATCCATAAGTGAGTGTCTTCATGCATCCATGAGGATCCAGACCCTATGGAGTGCACCGATTCTGTATCATCTTTGGCTCTATGGATGGGATTCCACTGGATAGGAGGTACATCCCTATGAGAGTAATCTTTGAGATTGACTTTGGTCGTAACACCTAAGTGCTGCAGGTACAAAGAATTGGTTCCCCAATCCTGTACCACTTGCAACTGTCGCATAAATGGTCTTCCCAAAATCATCTCATAGGCATGATTTTTGCTGAAGTCACATATAGCAAAACTATGCTCAAACTCGACACCACAAGTGGTGAGAGTTATTCCTTCTAGCAATCCTAGGGGTCTCTCTATGTGACCATCGGCCATTTGCAATTTCATTCTCGTTGGTCTGAGTGCCGGCTTGCCCCAACGCTTCCAAAGGGAAGTGGTGGCAATTGCAACTCCTGCACCCGAGTCCAAAATTGCCTTAGTGGTGTAGTCCTGGTAGGTAATGGGAAGATAGGTGTTCCCTTCTTCACCTTCACACATATCTCCTATCTTATCCAAGGGAATTTCTGGCACTGTCCTATGGGATCCTACCCTGGAACGTGGTTTTGCAACTTCAGTTACTTGACTAGCTACATATTTCCGCGCTTTTGGTCTATCCTTAGGCAGTTCTTCCAAAGTGAGATCGTGCTTCACTTTGGTGTTCTTTACTATCTCCGTGTTTCTTGGTAGAACTGAGTCGTCGTTCCTTACCATGACTGTCGGTGCTCTCATACATGTGGACTTTGCTTCCCATGGGCCTGTGAAGTGAGGTAGCTCTTGTATGGAGTTAGACTCGAAGTCCAATCTCTCGTGAGACTGAGCACTCTCATGTTCCCCGTAAATAGATGGGATGTCTTGTGGGAATTGATCGTGTGCATCATCCACAAGTTCAAAAGGAGGAGCGACTTCACTTTCGTTATCCCATTTATCTTCTTGAATCTCTCGTAGGAAGTCTGGTGCAAACCTATTCATAGAAGAAGAAGTGTCTGGCTCCGTAGAATTAGGCACATAAGCAACCTGGGAAGGAGGGCTTATTCTATCGTTGGCTCTCTCCTTGTTCCCATAGATGGCTGGAGCACAAGCTTCTTGGGGAGGATTACTTATTCTATTACTTTTCCGAACAGGCTCATGCGCTCTCTGAGAAGGAGTGTGGGTCACCTGTGGAGGTACATAAGCTTTCGGGGGAGGCTCATGTGACTTTTGGGGGGGGAGATAAGCTTCTTGAGGAGGCACATGGGCTTCCTGAAGAGGCTGGCTTATCAGTTCTCTTACCCTCTCCTTTCGTTGAGGGGCAGGTTCCTTCTCTGATTGTGCAATTAACTTCTCTATTCTTTCCAGCAGTCCATCAAAGTGTAACTGCGTCTTAGCTGAACTAGAAATGTTAAATAGGCGGCTGGCCTCAAACATGGTCTGAGCCAATTCCACCATTTTGGCACAAATCTTAGTTCGTTCAAGCTCTAGCTCGGCTCTAGGGTAGCACTTTTCATGATCGGTGATGGTTGGCCCTTCTTGGATTCTGGCCTGATATGCTTTAAGCATCATATTAAGGTCCTCGGGAGTGGGGTCAGCTAGGACTGATCCTACTCTAGGGGGTGGTGGGATTTGATGAGGCGGTGGGGAAAGTGGTGGGTTGGATGGAGGTGGGAGTGGTGGAGGCGGGGTAATGTGAGAGGGAGTTGGAGCTGTGAGTTCAGTTATCCTCGCTTTGGTTTCTCTTATGCTTTCTTCAAGTTCGTTTATCTTTTTTGCCCATTGTCTTTTCATTTTTTCTCGACTATCTTTCTACGCTCTAGCCCTTTTCTTTGTCACGCTCTCGGTTTCACTAGCCTCTGGGCCCTTTTCCTGGCCTGCCTCTTGGTTTTGCTGCAATGCCTGAGCTCTAGTAACCACCTGCACTGGTGCAGTGGAAGTGACACTTCCTGAGGGATCCACAACCAACCCAATCACATTGATAGGAGTGATTTTTGGCATATTATTGGGGTTCTTAGGGCAATCTCGTAAGAGATGTTCTTTTCCACAATCTTGGCAGAAACCTTGGATAGTCACTGACTGGGGTTGTGTAGGTGGAGGCAAGGGACAATCACGAATGAGATGATCTCCTTGGCATCTGTAGCACGGTCCTCTTGGGAATGGAGGTCTTACTTGCCTAGGTTGAGGCCTGGGGTTGGGGTTTGCATACATGACGTTCGTGTAATCTGACTCCCAACTAGGTTCACTTGGTTCTTCACTATAGTAAGACTCACCATGTTCTGGAGACTGCATGTAGTAAGCCTGGGGACTATCGACATGTGTAGAATCAAAGCTATGGTCACTTGGGTCACTTTCTGAGATCAATGGGGTTACTGGTACTATGGCCCTATTCAGGTTTTCTTCTGCAACATCATACTTTACTGGAATCACGTTAGCGGGGTTTGGGGGCTGTTGAGCTAGCACCGGTTGGGGTCTCTGTTGGGCCTGATATTGTGGTTGGTAGGTTTGTTGGGGTCTAGCATATTGTGGTGGTGGATTTTGGTTTTGGTATCTGCCTTGTTGGTAGGGCTGCGGGTAGGGTTGCCTAACTGCCTGCTTGTTGTATGGGCAATCTTGTGCGGTGTGATTGGTGTATCTCCGTTCTATGGTGCAGTACTGGCTACTAGGGTTTACTTGGGGTTGAGCCATAATAGGGCAGACATTCGCCATGTGGTCGCCACCACAAGTATAGCATCTTTTCACAGGGGCAAACCTAGGAATTTGTTTGCTAGAGACGCCTAGTTTTTGTGCCACTTTCTCTGCGAGTTCCTCAATTGATGTGGATTGCGTGGAAGAGTGACTAGAAGCACTATCTGAATCTTTGTAGATTTTGGAAAGCTCTAGTTCCTCCCCTAGGTTATCTTCAATGTCAATGCACATGCGTACACACTCTTCTATAGTCCTAGGGTCCTTCAGATACACATAGGATCTCAATTTCGTACTCAGCAATCCATCAAGGAATAAGGCTACTTGTTTAGCAGATGTGGGTAGCTCCGAAATAGGGCACCTTTCCAGGTATTGTCTAAATCTTCTTCCTGCAAGTCTCACGGTCTCTTGAGGGGTTTGTTTGAAGCTGTGGATCAATGAGGAGGTATTGTGTCTTATGCCGCTCTTAGAGAACTCTACAATGAATGCCTCTAGGAGTTGGTCTATGCTCCTGAACTGACGCTCATCTAATGGCTGAAACCATGTAAGTGCCGTGTTCCTAAGGGTTAGACCGAAGGCATTGTACTGCGTGAACAGATCTTCCACTTGTTCAGCTCTCAAGACTTGCTTGAACTCTGCCACATGATCATAGGGATCTCCTGTGCCGTCAAAGTAATTCTTCATGGACTTAACTAGCTGGGTGGGTCTCAAAGTTCTTGTATGCTCTCTAGGCCTTGGCAGAGGGAATCCATCTACATTTCTTTGGTTCCTGTGGGCTCTATGCATCTCAGGTTCTACCCTATTCGTCTCTGTTCTCGTTCTTTCTCTGCCTTCAGGGTTGGCGAAACTTACTTCTGGTCTATCCCTACTTCTGTCTCTTTGCGTACCATGAGCTTGGGAAGTTCCAGCCCCAGGGTGACCATAGGATACATTTGATCTTGGTTGGGGGAAAATAAATTCACCCTTCCAAGTGTAGGCATGCCTATCATTTTCTGTCACCACAAAGATCCGTTCTGAAGCATGATCTAAGTAGGTCACTCTGCCTGGGCTATCCGGATCCTTAAACTCATAGATCATGATATTTCCTATGTCTGTTGGCTGATTAGACTTATACCTCCAAAAGGCTTCATCAGTTTCTCGATTGAGGAGCAACTCTATGCTCTTGTTGTCTTGGGGAACCCATTCAGGCGTGATAATCCTAGTGAGAACTGATTTACCTCGAGGGGTTCTAGGTTCCGCACCCATGTTCCCTTGTTCCAGGTCACCTAAGTCCGCTTCTGAGATTACATTCCCAAAGTCATCGGTCCTATCAGGGTGACTAGTGACTACATATATAGTTCCTTCTTTGTCCAGGTATGCACCATTTTCAAACTTGACAGCTGGGTGCTCTAGTCCAATGGATTGATCAGGGTTTTTAATCTGGACCACAGATCTTCCTAAGCCGTCCTCATAGATGCTAGCACCTAATCGGTTGGTCCTAAGGTACTCCAGCTGCGTTTTGTAAGGGCCTTCTACCCTGTACAGGTAAGGCACTCCTGAACTTCCCGTAGGTCTGTCCATGCCTTGAGACATTTCTGACTCACTGGTCTCAGAGCTAGGGTAGTATGAGTGGTGGCTCAACTGCTGGGCCCAAGACCTTGCAGTGTGATTGACACTAGCCTCTGAAGACCTAAGGCTTTGTCTTTCCCTTGCTAAATGTCGTCCTGATCTAAGGTTCATATGCCTAACTGATTAGCCCAATTGTCCCAGAGTACAACCTCGTTGCCGATTAATTGGTACCAGACACTTGATTCTTTTTAGTTATTTTATCACGTTTGAGTTCTTGTCTGATGTCACGTCGTCAGAATACTTGAGTGTTCTTCGTACTTTTAGGTTGATCGTTCCACGTTAGGTCCTTTCCTTTATGTTACCGACCGTACAGAGATTAGATTTTTATCTTGAACTTGAGTTTTTAGGTAGTCTTCAACTTGATGACTGCCTATCGTCGCTCTGACTTACTCCTACCTCTCGTCGTGCTTAGCCTAAGCTATGAATTGACAGAGGGGGTTAAAAGTGTCCAACCTTTTGTTTCTTGCTCGGTTGCCCTTGAGTGCCCAGGAAATGTTTTCCCAAGCTCGCACTTACACTTGCTTAGAACGCCTCTCGATGCTCTGTAGGAGTTTCAAAGTTAGCTTTGAAATTTACATTCCAAAGACAGAACCAATTATTTTCATTCATGTAGCACAAACACAAACTTTCATAGTGATTTTCAAGAAAACAAACCTAAGGACCCCTGACTTTGATCCCCCTGGGTATGGTCAACTTCAAGATACCCTATCTAAAAATCAATGCAATATCTTTATAAAAAACAGTTGAGGGCGTGTAGTATATGCTACGAGCTTTCCAACGAGCCCTAGAGCTCAAAAAATGGATCTCGTATGAAAAAGTTATGACCGTTCAGGGTTCTAGGGTTACGACAGGGTTCAAACAGGATAACTGTGCGACAGGTTTTCCCCAAGTTGTTTTCCTAAGGCTTCCCCATGTGCTCAAGAGTATAATATTTGTGCCCAAAATTAGCCCAACTCTTCAATTAACAAACCCTAAAAAATTTGGCTAAAATTGGCTGTCAATCGCGATGCACAGGGCTGTCAATCGCGATGGACACTCAGTCAATCGCGATGGACAGAGAGTTCAGTCGGTCGCGATGGACACCCAATTCAATCAATCGCGATGGACAGGGAGTTGAGTCAATCGCGATGGACAGGCAGTCGGTCGCGATGGACAGAGACTTCAGTCAATCGCGATGGACAGGGGGTTGAGTCAATCGCGATGGACAGGCAGTCGGTCGCGATGGACAGAGACTTCAGTCAATCGCGATGGACAGGGGGTTGAGTCAATCGCGATGGACAGGGAGTTGAGTCAATCGCGATGGACAGGCAGTCGGTCGCGATGGACTGGCAGTCAATCGTGATGGACAGAGCTGTCAATCGCGATGGACAGGGCTGTCAATCGCGATGGACTGAAATTTTGCAAGATTTTCAAAAATTTTAGTGGGAATGTGGTGTGCAGGGTCTCTAGTCCACTGTGGTGCACTCAGATTTACCAACAAGTGAAAATTTCTGTCAATCGCGATGGACAGAAGGCGGCGACTGCGAGACAGTTTCGTCGAGTTCCGTACCTGCGCGGAAAGCTGGAGATGGTGATGTGACCTGTACCTGCAAGATAGCTCAAGAAACATGCAAAAACAGCACATGCAATTTCGCTCTCTCGCTCTCTCTCACAAGTGAAATGAGGGAAATGAGGTGGAGGTGGGGATATAGTCAAAAAACTGAAATTTTCGCGATGATGGAGATGGACGTGGGAGATGGTGATGATGATGATGGTGATGAAGATGGTGAAGAAAGTAAAAGAAAATCTATGAGAGTGAAGAAAATACCTACAACTCCAACGCGTCAACTCTACGTCTTACCATCACACGCTCGTCCTCAAAGCTCGATCCCCGGCAGCGGCGCCAAAATTTGGTGTAGCTCAGTGATGAGTAGCACCTCCTTTAATGTCAATCCGGGAAGACGTGAGGATGGTATGAAGACCTCGAGCAAGTGGCGGCACAAGTGCGTGAGTGAGAAGCACACTAGCATGCACACACATACACACACACGCGCACACACGGTAAGACAAAGAGTGAGAATCAATGGAGCTTTTAGATTACTTTCAAAATGCTCTTTACAAGTTCGTTTCAATTACAATCTAACCTCAAAAATGAGCTCTCTAGCTCTTTTTATAGTTTTTGACTAGCTGTTGGCCCTGTCCAGACCTAGTGTCCGGCCTAGTTAAAAATTAGGTTCTAGGGCCAATTTGAGGGCTCAAACGGAGTCTAAAAAATACAAAAATTGATATGTAGGTACTTCTAAGGCTCCTCAAGCTCAAGGACTCCTTGGCTTGCACAAAATGGAGCTACAAAAATATGAAATGGTATTTACAATGATTGTTAGTGATAAGAATCACTGTTAAAAGATGTAGATTGGAAAAATTGAAGGGCCTATCTGCCAGATTTGCGTCGACTGCTTTGTCTACTTACTCCTTCACCTTGTTCTGACTCTCTCCGTTGGCTTCCTTGTCTCGTCAATCCTTGGGTTCCCTGGCTTCCTTGTCTAGTCAGTCCTTGGGTGCCCATACAGCTCTCAACAACCATACAAAACTCAACTGGAATACATTAGGACTAATCGTTTAGGTGCTCGCATCTATGAAGATGGCCTGAGAAGATCGGTGGTCCAGATTAAGAACCCCGATCAACCCCATGGATTAGACCACCCGGTAGTCAAGTTTGAAAATGGAGCATACCTAGATAAAGAGGGGACTATATATGTAGTCACCACTCTTCCTGATAGAATAGACGAGTTTGGAAATGTGATTGCAGAGACCGACATGGGTGATATAGAGCAAGGGAATTTAGAGAGAGAGCCAAGAACTCCCCGTGGTAAATCTGTCTTGACCAGAATCATGACTCTAGAGTGGATCCCACAGGATAATAAAAGCATAGATCTGCTTTTAAACCGAGAAACCGATGAGGCTTTTTGGAGATACAAATCTGCTCAACCCCAGGAAGTGAGTGCCCTCACAATCTATGAGTTTAAAGACCCTGATAGCCTAGGCCAAGTAACCTACCTAGACAATGCATCAGAGAGAATCTTCGTGGTCACTGAGCATGGCAGACATGCCTACACATGGAAGGGAGAATTTGTTTTTCCCCAACCAAGGTCTAATGTGTCCTTTGGTCACCAAGGAGCTGGGACCTCCCAAGCTCATGGAGCTCAAAGAGATAGAAGTAGAGACAAACCTGAGGTAAGTTTTGCCAACTCCCTGGGAAGAGAAAGAACGGGAACAGAAAGGAATAGAGTGGAACCTAAGAGACATAGAACCCCATGGAATCAAAGGAATACTGACGATTTTCCTTTGCCAAGGCCGAGAGAACACACTAGGACCCTGCGACCAACTCAACTGGTGAAGTCCATGAAGAATTATTTCGATGGCACGGGAGACCCTTATGACCATGTGGCAGAATTTCGGCAAGTGTTGAAAGCTGAACAGGTAGAGGACCTATTCACACAATATAATGCTTTCGGACTAACCCTTAGGAACACTGCCCTTACGTGGTTTCAACCACTAAACGAGAGACATTTCAGAAACATAGACCAGCTCTTAGAGGCATTTATCGTTGAGTTTTCTAAGAGTGGAATCAGGCATAACACTTCCTCACTAATTCATAGCTTCAAACAAACACCTCAAGAGACGGTCAGACTAGCTGGAAGAAGATTTAGGCAGTGGAGAGATGCCCGATGCCGGAGTTACCCACACCAGCCAAACAAGTGGCCTTGTTCTTAGATGGATTGTTGAGCACCAAGCTCAGGTCATATGTGTATCTGAAGGACCCCAGAACGATAGAAGAGTGCGTGCGTATGTGCATAGACATTGAGGACAATCTAGGCGAGGAATTAGAACTATCAAAAATCTATAAGGATTCTGATAGCTCTAGTAACCTGACATCTGGTCAATCCACATCCATTGAGGAACTTGTAGAGAAGGTAGCCCGAAAACTAGGTGTCTCTAGCAAACAAATTCCGAGATTCGCCCCAGTTAAGCGGTGTTACAATTGTGGCGGTGACCATATGGCAAGTGTATGCCCCATTATGGCCCAACCCCAGGCAAATCCTAGTAGCCAGTACTGCACCATAGAGCGCAGGTACACCAACCACACTGCACAAGACTGCCCATATAACAAACAAACTGTTAGGCAAAATTACCCTCAGCCATATCCACAACATGGTAGATACCAGAATCAGTACCCACCGCAACAATACAACAGACCACAGCAAACTTATCAGCCACCTTATCAAGGGCAGCAGAGACCTCAACCAATCCTAGTACAGCAACCCCCTGCTCCAACCAATGTGATCCCAGTGAAATATGCGTCTGCTGAAGAAAATCCGAATAGAGCCATAGTCCCAGTCACCCCATTGCTGTCAGATAGTGATCCAAGTGACCATAGTTTTGACTCCACACATATTGATAGCCCACAGGCTTACTACATGCAGTCACCCGAGCATAACGAGTCATACTATTATGAGGACCCAAGTGAAAATAGTGGGGAACCTGAGTATGCTAATGTCATGTACACAAACCCCAACTCTAGACCTCAACCTAGGCAGGTAAGACCCCCATTTCCTAGAGGACCATGCTTCAGATGTCAGGGAGATCACCTTATACGTGATTGTCCACTGCCTGTCCCTACACAACCTCAACCAGTAACCATTCAGGGTTTCTATCAAGACTGCGGGAAAGAACATCTCCTACGAGATTGCCCAAATAACCCTAATAACATGCCTAAAATCACTCCTATCAATGTTGTTGGGTTAGTTGTAGACTCCACAGGGAGTGTGACTTCCACTGCTCCTATGCAGGTGATCACAAGAGCCAAGGCACTACAACAAAACCAAGGTGTTGGTCAGGAAAAGAGCCCCGAGGTGAGTGAAACAGAGAGCATAACCAAAAAGAGGACTAGAGCCTGGAAGGATAGTCATGAAAGAATGAAAAGGCAATGGGCAAAAAAGATAAACGAACTTGAAGAAAGCTTGAGAGAAACCAAGGCAAAAATCATAGATATCACATCTCAACCGCACTCTCACACCTTCCCACCGCTACCATCCCCATCACCCTCCATTCCTCCACCCTCTAATACACCCCACGTAACCCTCCCACCACCCCGAGTAGGATCAGTATTAGCTAACCCCACTCCTGAAGGCTTGGACATGATGTTCAAGGCCTACCAGGCTCGACTTCAAGATGGGCCAACAACTGCAAACCTAGACAAGAGTTACCCTAGAGCAGATTTAGAGATTGAACGGATGAAAATGTGCATGAAAATGGTAGAACAAGCTCAAGCTATACTTGAGACTAGTCAAAAGTTCAATCAGACAAACTCTGTCAAATCAGATTTGCACTTCCAAGGCTTACTAGAAAAATTAGAGCAGTTGGTAAACAAACCACAAGTTCCTTTACCTCCACAGGCTCAACCAGTTATTGAAAGAGGAAGCTCACCACCAATGGGAGCTTATGTTCCTAATTCCACGGATGTTGGAATACCTCCTTCAATTCAACAGTACTCTCAAGAGTTCTTGCGGGAAATACAAGAAGAGAAATGGGCCAAGGAGAAGGGTAATTCCCCTCCTATTCCTGAGATTGATGATCTTCGTGATCAATTTCCCCAAGACATTCCGTCTATCTATGGAGATCAAACAGAGCAACAAGAGGATGAGAGATTGGATTTTGAATCTAATTCTCTACAAGAGTTGCCTCATTTCACAGGCCCATGGGAATCTGAATCTCTCCAGATCAGAGCTCCCACAATATTGGTGAGAAATGAAGATTCAGTGATTCCAAGAAACACTGATGTTGTGAAGAACACTAAGGTTCAATGTCATCTCATTGTAGAGGAGCTCCTCAAGGCAAAACCGGAGCTCTGGAATCATGTGAAGGATCAGGTTCCAGAACTTGAATCCAATATACCAAAAGTAGGCTCTAAGCAAAAAGTTCCAGAGATACCTCTCGACAAGATAGGAGACATGAGCGAAGGTGAAGAAGGTAACACTTATCTTCCGATCACCTATCAAGGTTACACAACCAAAGCAATTGTGGATTCGGGTGCTGGTGTTGCTATCGCGACCACCTCCTTGTGGAAGCGATGGGGCAAACCCACCTTAAGACCAACGAGAATGAAACTTCAAATGGCAGATGGTCATTTTGAAAGACCTCTCGGATTGCTTGAAGGGATAACTCTAACCACTTGTGGTGTAGAGTTTGAACATACATTTGCTATATGTGACTTTGAGAAAAATAAGGTCTACGAGATGATCCTAGGAAGACCCTTCCTACGACAATTGCAAATAATACAGGATTGGGGTACCAACTCCTTGTACTTACAGCACCTAGGGGTCACTACCAAGGTCAATCTGAAGGATTACACCTTCAGAGATGTACCACCCCTACAGTGGAATCCTATCCACAAAGCAAAAGAAGATTCAATCTCTGTGCATTCTGGAAGTTCACCTGATCCATCCTGGCTGCATGAAGATACTCACTTGTGGATGTGCAAGGTCGCGGAGGAAGAGGAAAAGCGCCTAAAAGCGAGAGAAGAAGGAACTCCCCCAGGAGATAGACCAATAAAAGACCCAGCCTATACACCGATGATATTTCCAGATGAGGAATTTGAGCCTCATGGTTGGGCAGAAATCTTAGCTACCATGGACATTGCAGTCAATGAAGAACAATGGACACCTCATTGTGATGAGGAGGGTTATGATATTTCAGTGTTCATGTGTCAGCCCCTGTTGGAAGAGTGTGATCCTAGTGAGTTCATAGAAGAAGAGGAGAATGACGATGATCTCGAATCCATTGTGATGGATACTTACTTTGACTCAGAGGAACACTACTTAGAAGACATAGGAGTGTTAACCCAAAAAGAAGAAGAACCCCTTGCGAGTATTAAAACGATAAATTCAAAGAAAGGAAGTGAAGGAGGTCAAAAGAGAAAGAAAAGAAAAGCAGTGAAACAAGAGGAGGAAGAATCATTGTTTGAAGTACCAGAAAATTTCAAGAAATATGAAGTGGAAGACCGGAAAATTTTGGTACGGATGCCTAAGAGAGAGGCCATTATAGGAGAAGCATATGACAATAAAGAAAAGACCAAAAAAATTGTAGTGACCATTGAAGGGAACGAAGAACGATGTACGTACATAGGAGATGACCTAAGTGCAAAAGAAGAAATAGAGCTTGTAGCTCTATTAAGGGAATATAGGGATGTGTTCGCATGGCACTATAGAGACTTGAAAGGAGTAGATCCAGAGATTTGCTCTCATACGATTCCGATGATCGCTGATGCCAAGCCCACCAAACAAAAGCCCTACACATATAATGACAATTATGCAGCCAAAATAAAGGAGGAAATTGACAGGCTGATTGAAGCTTGATTCATCTATGAGATTGAGCACACTGAATGGGTGTCCCCCATTGTAGTGGTGCCCAAGAAGAATGGGAAATTGCGAGTGTGCATTAACCTTAAAAAAGTTAATGCCGCTACGATCAGAGATAGTTATCCACTTCCAATCACCGAACATCTATTGGAGCGTGTTGCAGGCAAGGAAGTTTATAGCTTCCTTGATGGATTTTCAGGTTACAACCAAGTAGCCATTGCACCCGAAGATCAACACAAAACGGCCTTTGCCACAGAATGGGGAATCTTTGCATTTCGTGTGATGCCATTTGGGCTCACCAATGCACCTGCAACATTCCAAAGGCTCATGTGTCATGTCTTCAAAGAGTTCTTGCGAAAGAGCTTAGAAGTATATGTGGATGATTTATGCGCTCATTCCCAAGAAAGAAGTTACCACATCCCTGAGCTCAGACAAATCTTCAACAAGTGTAGAGATTATCGAGTGTGTCTGAACCCAGAGAAGTGTGTGTTCATGGTACGACAAGGTAAGATCCTAGGTCACATTGTTTCTAAGAATGGAATTTCAACAGATGAAGACAAAGTAAGAGCAATAGCGGAGTTGCCAAGACCAAGGAATGTTAAAGAGGTACAAGCCTTCATGGGCCATTGTGGATATTACCGTAGGTTTATCCACATGTATGCCATCATAGCTAAACCTCTTTATGGGTTGTTAACAAATTTTGAGTGGAACGAGGAATGCGAGAATTCCTTCAACGAGCTGAAAAGACGTTTGTGCACAGCACCAATATTGACTACACCGGATTGGAGCAAACCCTTCCATGTCCATGTAGACGCCTCCAATCATGCAATAGGATGTGTGCTAGCACAACCCACAGGTGAAGGAAACCTAGATTTGCCGATAGCATATGCTAGTAGGCAATTAAATGCAGCTGAGCGAAATTATACCACAACGGAGAGGGAAGGCCTAGGTATGGTATATGCTGTGAAGAAGTTTAGACACTATCTATTGGCCAATAAGTTCAAGTTTTTCACTGATCATCAAGCTTTACTATATTTGGTCAATAAACCTTGCAATACAGGCCGCTTAGTAAGATGGTTCCTCTTACTAATGGAATACGACTTTGAAGTTGTTGTCAGGAAGGGTAGAACCCATCTTAGGGCAGACCATCTTTCTCGCATCACTTCAGGAGAGCCACCACAAGGAGTGTCTGATGAATTGCCCGATGCTTATCTGTTCAATTTAGAAGTTGTTCCTAAATGGGCAAATAAGTTGGTACCAGTCCTAACCTTCGGGCCTGCAAATAAAAATGTGAAAACAAGCAAAGAGGAAATTGTAAAATCACTAAAGTATCAAATATTGGCCGGAAGTATGTACAAGCAAGATACCGAGGGCGTATTAGCTTGTTGTGTCGAGGACGATGAACATACTAGTTGGTTGCAACAAGCCCATGAGGGATTGCTAGGAAATCACTACTCTAAACAACGAACATTGCAGAATCTAAGACGCTTAGGAGTGTATTGGCCTAGCATGGACAAAGAAATACAAGAGTGGATCCACAATTGTCCAGTGTGCCAGAAGAGACCCCCATTGGAACATGCCACTCTTTATCACGTGTCATTAATCCCAGATTGGAGTGCTCCATTGGTTGAGTTCATGAGATCGGGAACATTACCCAATCAGGCTAGTCTTGCAAGAAAACGGAGCATGGAGCAGGAGGCTCAAGACTATGCCTTAGTAGGAGACAACCTATATCGAAGAGGCAAGGATGGTTACCTAAGACTGTGCATTCATGAATCAGACTATTTGAAAGTCTTAGAAACTGCACACAGCGGTGCTGCAGGTGGACACTTTGGGCCTGACAGAGTAATTAAGACCATTCTATTCTCAGGACTTTGGTGGCCCACTCTTCATATGGATGCACATACTTATGTGAAGAAATGTGACACATGCCAACGTGCCCAACATCCGACAAGAAAAGATGAAATGCCTTTAAGGCCAATGATGGGAGGACGTGCATTTTCAAAGTGGGGTATAGACTTTGTAGGTCCCATCAACCCCCCAACTAGAAACTCCCATGCAGAATACATTATTGTAGCCACAGATTACCTTACAAAGTGGGTGGAAGTAAAAGCCACGACGAAGAATGATGCTCAAACGACGGCTAAGTTCTTATTCGAAAATGTGTTCACTAGATATGGGTTACCAATAGAGCTAGTTAGTGATAGAGGCACGCACTTCCTGAATGAGGTCATTGAAAATCTCCTTCAAGAATTCATGGTGATACATAAGAAGTCTGCCCCCTATCACCCACAAGCTAACGGACAAGCCGAGAGCACGAATAAGATCCTATGTAACGTATTGACGAAACTTGTAAATAATAAACGCTCTGATTGGGACAAACAACTTCATCATGCTGTTTGGGCATACCGAGTTGCCTACAAAACGGTACTCAATGCCACCCCATTTCAGATGGTCTTCGGACAGAATGCGGTGCTACCATTAGATTTTCTAATTCCAGCTTTAAGAGTAGCACAAGAGCATGAGTGGAATGGACATGAGTTGTCCTCTAGGATCTTTGATCTAGAACGTTTAGGTGAGACGAGGTTACGAGCAGCAGCAAGCATCTATGCTGCAAAGAAACGGCAAAAGGCATACTTTGATGCCCATGTGAAGGATAAGGGCTTGAAAGCAGGAGATCTAGTTCTAGTCTACACATTGAAACAACACGCAAGAAAGCTAGAAAAGAGAGGCTATGGACCTATGATCATCAATAGGATCTCCACGAGTGGAGCAGTACAACTAGCCACTTTAGAGGGGGATGTTCTCCCAAACTATATTAGCGGATGCAGAGTCAAGCTGTATCAGGAACCCCTCACGGAGGAAATGCTAAGTCGACTCAATACTGCTAAGCAACGTAAAGAGGAGGAAAAACGAATTCGAGAAGAAGCGCAGGCAGAGGCCTTAGAGCGTATCAGACGAATGAAGTTGAGGAGACAAGGGAGGGATCAGCCTGTGACTGACACTCAAGAGTCTCCAGGCTATCACATGGCCATGTGTGAGACTTCAGGTGAACGTACCCATAAGATAGTAGACCGACGACCTTTTGTGACCCTAGAAATAGGACAAAGAGACAGCACAACAAGCGTGAGAGCATTAATTGATTCAGGAGCAGCCACGAGTGCAGTTCGGCTTTCTTATTGCCAGCAGCTGCAATTGGAGGTAAAACCTCTAGAAGCATACCTGATAGGATTAGGAGGTGTTGAAACCCCTTGTATGGGAGAGGTGGATCTCCCCCTCTACATACAAGAGGTCCTCATGCCAGCAAAAGTGCTAGTGTGTGAAGACAAGGATCTGACCGAACCTCTTGTCTTAGGCCAAGACTGGATCTATGATCACGCAGTCAACCTCAACCCAAGAAATGGACTTCTTCAGGCTTGGGTAGGCCAAAGCCGTCTCACGATTGAATTAGAAAATCAAGCACTCAAACCAATAGAACAGGCACAAACTCCTGGTCCCTCCAGGAATCCACATGAAGATAACAATGTTGTTCTTGTACAAACTTCTATGGTGCAGAGGATTGTCAATCTTACTGAAGGTACAGGAGCCAATAAGGAGTTCCTAACTGATCCAAAGAAGATTCTAGACGAGCAGACCAAACATCACTTGACACGAAGGAGGCTGCTGATCAAGAGGCAGGAGCGCCAACCAGTGCAACACGGAGCATCTCGTGGCGCGAAGCAGATCTGGATACGCAAGGATGGGAAACCCACAACTCTAATAGTAGACTCTCAAGGAGACAAGAAACGAGCCTCACCGTCAAGGAACAAAGTGAAGAAGCCCCCTAGGATAACCCCTAGGCATACCATTTCTATTTGGGTTCCTAAGCGGTCAATGAAGGCCACCCCCAATGCTAGACAGATATGGGTGCCCAAGGCTTGCTTACAAGCCCAAATTACTTCACCTTCAGGCACTAGGATGAAGCAACTTTCACAAACACTCGTGGCCAACTACTCAGAAAATGAAAAGATACCTACACCTCTCACTATCTCCACTCCCATCAACTCTAGGAATGTCTGGAAATGGGTACCCAAAAGGTCCCAAATACATCACACTCTCATCCAGAAATCTTCACCTGTCTTTAGCTCTAAGAGCTACGACTCCTCTATCAAAGTGTGGAGAATTAAACTGTGTACTAAACCCCCTGACCCAATTCTGTAAATCCGTCCACACTAACACAGGAGCATTCTGAGCCCATTGCATAACCAAAGTATGCATCTAGGATGACACTGACCTTTAATAACCACTCACACCTATCACAAACACTTTACCACTAACCACTGACCTCCGGGATTGTCATGTTAGTATTGTGAAGGGAACACCATTACATTTTGTTTCCTATGCAACACTAATGTGCCTTTCTTCTTCCAGCAGATAAGCAACCTACTCTCATGGCAACAGCGGCAGGCACAAGCTCTCAGGCAGGCTCTGGTGCTCCAATCAATTGGGATGCCATGCCGGTGGAGGCCCCACCAACAGCTCGGCCTGAAGAGTTCGTGAATGTGCAGAGAATTCCTATTCCAGATCCACCAAATGGCCTAACCGAAAGAGTAAAGGGGCATTCTCACTGGTTCAATGAGATGCCAGGAGATTTGGGAGACGCAGATCACATCTAGGAATCCAAGATGGAATGTGGAGGAGTGTGGTGGACCTTCCAGTTCTTCTCACGAGAATTCGAAGCATTGCAAAATGCAGCTCCACTTCAAGATATCTGGCAAAAAGCAGGATTACAAACGTATTTTAGTGCAGCTCTGCCTAAACCCGATTTCCTCACGTGCTACTACCTAATTGCCACGCTGAAGCCGACAGGGGATAAAGATCATTCAGGCACATTCTGGGTGCCCTCCTTGTCAAATCTGGAGGAAATGAGGAAGTTCGAATTGAATGTTACTTTAATCAGGGAAGCACTTCAGATGTATGGCACGCATGTACCTTCTGACCGCGACCCCTTGATACCTGAGTCGATGAAAAGCAATAGAATCAAGAAGCTGAAAGAAATGTGCGCCCTCACCCCCAACATCGCCATACCTTTGCGGATGTGCCTCCAACACTTCGCATTCCCAGCTCAGGACCGTTTCACCCAACCCCACAAGAAAATATGGTATGGACTATATCTAGCAGAGACTGGAAGCTTGCCCATTAAGATGCCTGTATGGATCTTGGACCAAGTGTATGAGGCAGGCAAGCGGGATGTGAGGAAGCCTACTCTACATGGCTGTTGTGCGCTTACAAGAATTATCTACAGATGTCTTGCATATGATGTGCCAGTTGCCAGAGCCCTAAAGTATGCACAACTGGAGTTGTTCAAAGGGCAGAAGTCAGGGAGCCAGCCTGCAAAACGAATGCGTGGATCGCTCTCCCAGGTAATGATCCCTCAAGAGGCCACGAATGAAGCCTCTCCCAGACCAGAAGCTCAGGTCGCACCTTTCACGATCCATCTTCAAGGAGTTCAAGCTGGGGAGGTAGTACAACCCGTTCCATCCGCCCCTCCACTACCTACCGATGCAGAGTTTGCATCTATGGCCACCTTCACAAAGGATCCAAACTTTGATTTTGAAAGATTCCTGCAGACGGTCCCCCTATCAGACAGCGAAGATTCCCCTGACAATGCCGATCCGGGAGCATCCGTCCAAAGAGAACAACCACGGGGCGAGACAAGCAGAGTACATGGGGAAGAAGTGGCACAACATCCTCATGACCCAAACACACAAATTCAGGAAGGTGCACAAAGAAATGACCCAGAAGACAGTGAAGAGGAGGCCCCTGCCTACACAGCACAACTCAGATGGCTGTACAAGACAATCAAGCAGGTACAGAGAAGACATAAGATGACAGAAGAGGCAAATAGAGCTCTAGTGAACCAGATGCTTCAAACCGAGAATGTTGACTCACACTTTGTGGAATCATTGAATCTATTGGCAGAGACATGTGGGATCGGGGAAGCATTGAGGACAATGGTCTATCAGGAAAACCCAACCTATGATCAACGGAGGATTGATACACGGCCACGACGAGGGAAAATGATTCAGATGGAAGTCTCTACTGCCTTGCCTACTATAATTTCAGAGGATGTTCACATGACGAGCCCAAGCCCCACTGACGAACAAGATATAATTACACAGGTACCATCTCCACCGCCACCTTCCACTCAACCCTCAGAACCCTTCTCCCCTAGTCTTTCGGAACAATCGATATCCACCCATCATGAAACCATTGTACACACCTCTGTTTTTACATCCTTCCCTTTATCCACACCCAGCACTTCCACCCAAATTTTTGAACCTCACACCGGTCATCCGGCCACCGATCAAACCATCATAGGTCACCCTTCCTATCTCCCCGCCCTTGGACAACCACTTGCTACTAGCCAGACCTTATCCCATCCTTTTCCATTCACCCACACCCAAACCCTATCCACCACTTCCCTAGTAACTGCCTCACACTCAACCCAAGTCACACAACCCTCATTTTGGACAGACCTTGTAAATATATTCCAACAGGTGGATAATTATAATAAAAAGTCCCTTTCCCAACCCCACTCCCCCACATTCACTGCCACCACTATCACACCACCCACCATCCCTGTATTCACAGTTCACGAATCACACACTCTCACGTCCGATCCCATGGACATCTCACCATCCATAGGATCACCCACCACCACTGTTATTCCAACATCACCACACGTCATTTCACTCACGTCACCACTTCCAAACACTGTAGGCACAACATCCACTTTTCCCTTTCCCATCTCCCGACCCCTTGCACCTTCCACCATTACCCCTGCACCCACCTCATTTAGTCATGCACTCAACACCATGCTCGAAGCCGCTGTCCAACTTAAACAGGAATACAGGTTACTCGAAGAAAACAATAAAGAGCTCTGTACTTTGTCATCCCACCTCCAGGCACGTGTCACTGCCTTGGAGTTGTCTAATACGAAATTACAGCAGGAGGTGACTACCCTCCAACAATATCAGGTGGAGCTCGAGTCCACACATACAGAGAAGAGTAGGGCAACGGAAGAACAACTTAGAGATCAGCTAGCCCGTAACGCTAGACTCCAACGAAACATGGCTCTACTCTGACGCCATTTAGCAACTGCTCAAGAAGAAAACAAAAGACTACAGCAACAAAATCAAGACAACCTCGAAGCAGCCATGGAAAACACTCCAGGGGCACCCATCGACCCGGCTAAATTCCAAGCCATCCCCTCATAAAACATACAACAAATATTGGAAGCTTATGCCAATCTCTTGGAAGCACATGATCAGCTTGCTGACCAAGTCAAAGACCTACAGAAAGCCCAAGTGCCTACACAACACCAACGAGAACCTAAAGAGATGGCCAACGCTGCAACCTCACCAGAGCCGGAATTATCAGTAACCAATGAAGTACTTGAGCTACGGCAACAGGTTGCAGAACTAAAAATTAAGTTGTTACAGTATGAACGACCTCCCTCTCCACCTGATCAAACCATAGAAGAAGAAACAGTAGTCATTCCAATGGAGGAGACATTTGAAGATAATTATGAGCCTCAACCCCTTCCAGGAGGCAGAATTACGGAGGAAGGCCAGGATACATATGAGGAACCCCCGTCAGCATGGATGAAGCAGGTAGAGGAGATGGGTCACACTCACGAAGAGCGTGTTGCAACTCAGATGCTAGCCATGAAAGCCATAGAGGAGACCATACTCAAATCTGAATATTTCTCGAACTTGGCTCCTAGGCGGCTGATAACTAGCTCAGAGTTACAATACAAACCTTATTTTGTATTGTTGGCCGACTACAATGCTGAGATCAAACGCATAACCAACAAGTACCCCTCTTTCGCAACACAATTCGAACCCGAGGACATCCCAGAGGCAGCCAAAAAGGGGGCCATATTCCAGCCCATATGGAGGCGAAAGTTACTGGAGACCTATCCGGAAATGTTACGAACATGGGATCATGCTCCCATGCATCTGAAACATAACCCATGCTTTGGCCCAGTACAAAGAAGAAGATCATGGAAAGCATTCGCCATCAAGGTTCAAAACAACGCAAATTGTAAAGAATGGCTCAATTACCCCGCAATCGCACCCCCAACCGGCTCACCTATAGTATCATACATGATAGCCACCATCAGACATTCGATGCCACGCCTCCACCCCATGCCGGATGTCGCCGCTCAAATGATGCTCAAAATTTTGGACATGATGCAAGTGGTCCTCAAGACCTTTCGAAATGTACGTAACATCCAGCCTTCAATTCCGGGCTTCATCAATGGTAATTATGATTTGCTATATGACATGAGCACGACCCCGAGCATTCGAGTAGCTTACGCATGGCATGCACGCATAAGATATCTCCCTGCCTGCTACAAGCAAACCTTTGATGATATGTTCACCACGGGGTTTTGGGAGTCACACTCAGAAGTGTTTGCACCACGCCCAACCCACCTGCTACATCTATTCGCGTGTGAACAAACCATGCACTCAGAGCTCTACACCACACTACACCCTCATATGCCGGGAGCAGTCAATTGGGAGGCCCTCCAGAGAGACTTGGTCCGGGGACTACGCATCAAGGAACAAGAAGTGGCAACCGACCTCCTGCAGAAGTACATTGATCAAACAGTGGAGCAGAGGTTTGTCAGAGGCGACAGACACTAAGGGGGGGAGAGTGTTGGCCGTATACGAGAAGAAGCAAGTACGAGCATACAAGCAGATCTAGCACTAAGGCAACCCTTTATTTTTTTCAAAACCATTACACCATTTAAAAGTGATTCTCATCACTAAAAACCCCTGTAAATACCATTTTCACCTTTTTGCAGCTCCATTTTGTACAAGCCGAGGAGTCCTCGAGCTTGAGGAGCCTTAGAAGTAGTTGCCTGCCAATTTTCATAATTTTTAGATCTCGTTTGAGCCCTCAAATAAGCCCTGGAACCTAATTTTTAACTAGGCCGGACATTAGGTCTGGACAGGGCCAAAGCTAGTCAAAAACTATAAATAGAGCTAGAGAGCTCATTTTTGGGCTAGCTTCTTGTAGTTTGAACTTGTATGAGAACTTGGTTGCAATAGAAGTGATTCCATTGTCTTACTCTCTTTGTTCTTGCCATGTGCGTGCGTGTGCGTGTATGTGTGTGCATGCTTGTGTGCTTCTCACTCACGCACCTGTGCTTCCACTTGCTCGTGGTCTTCATACCATCCTCACGTCTTCCCGGATTGACATTAAAGGAGGTGCTACTCATCACTGAGCTACAATGCCTAAGCCCTCTCTCTCAGTAGTGGTATAATTCCGTTCAGCAGCATTTAGCTGTCTACTAGCATAGGCAATGGGAAGATCCATATTACCTTCACCAGTAGGTTGTGCGAGTACACATCCAATAACATAATTGGATGCATCCACGTGAACATGAAAGGGCTTATTCCAATCTGGTGTGGTCAAGATTGGTGCTGAACACAATCTCCTTTTGAGTTCGTTGAAAGAGTTATCACATTCATCGGTCCACTCGAAGTTAGTCAAAAGTCCATACAGAGGCTTCGCTATGATGGCATACATGTGTATAAATCGTCGGTAATACCCACAATGCCCCATGAAAGCTTGTACTTCCTTGAAATTCTTTGGCCTAGGTAACTCTGCTATGGCTTTTACTTTCTCCTCATCCGTGGATATGCCATTCTTTGACACTATGTGTCCTAGAATCTTGCCTTGCTTGACCATGAAAACACACTTTTCTAGGTTCAAGCAGACTTGATATTCTCTGCATTTGTCAAAGATTTGTCGGAGTTCAGGAATATGTGTTTGTCTAATGTTGGAATGAGCACAAAGATCATCAACATAGACTTCTAAATTCTTCCTCAAGAACTCTTTAAATACATGGAACATCAATCTTTGGAAGGTTGCAGGAGCATTGGTAAGCCCAAACGGCATTACTCGAAAAGCAAATATGCCCCACTCTGTGGCAAAAGCTGTCTTATGCTGGTCTTCCGGAGCAATGGCTACCTGATTATTGTTGGTGCAGATCAATCACCAATTGAATGTTTGAAGACTAAAGAATGAAGGATGAGATCAACTCTTGAAGTTTGGAAGGAAGATACATTCAGAGTATGTGAGGAATGTACACATATGTACATAGTTCACTTAGATCTTTGATTAGTCATAGACTTGTACAAATTTGCCTATAAATACTTTTGGAAAATGTCGGGATATAGAGAGAAGACAAGGAGAGACTATGTATGAGCATAGGAATAGAGATATTAGTGATTGTAAATGTCAATAGACAGATGAGAAAGGAGTTGAAGTCTCTCTCATTTTTCAGTTGTAGTCTTCTCCTGAAATGAAAGAAATGTTGCGCCCGATGTTTCTGCGTCTACTCCGTCTGTGGTAGATCATTTGTGAAATCCTTTTGAGGATATCTAAGTTGTTAGTTAATGAGTTTGTGACTTGAATTTCAGAGTCTAATTGTAAACAGGTTAAGAGAATTGCTAGTAGGAACATTCACATGTGTTGAGTGTTCACAGTTCTCTGAAACAGGCGCACATTTTGAGTCCAAAGAAATGAGTAGTGCTCAGTGCACAGTGTAAAGTTTTACACATATGATAGCTCAAAATCTAAGTTGAGAGATAAGCTATCTTCAGCCAAAAGGATTTGGTAAAACGGGTTCGACATTGTGAGAACCAAAGTTAAGAAGTTAGGGGTGTCAAATCGACTTCTCAGAAGTACAGATTTGGACATAGGTAACTTGTGAAGTTGATTTCTCAAGTTATACTAAACCTTTTTGAGAACTTTAACTTGGAGGAGGTGCGCAATCTCTAGGCGACACTCCATACAAAATTTCATAGAAAACTTTACATGTTTGATAGGTCAATGAGAAGAAATTGTGCAGCAGACTTTCTGTGTTTTATCTTCTTCACAGAATTTGTCAACTTTTGATAATTTGGAGATTGGACCTCTAATTTAGTGAAGGTTTTGACTTACTCTTGATATAGAGGTGTTCTAAATTCAAGATTAGGTTATTCTTTTGGAGATTAACACTCTCCATCTGTGATATCAGAGCAGGAGACATCAAATCAAGGAAAGGAAGGTCCCGACTGCTGCAGATTCAAGAAATTCAACATTTGAAGAACTAAAAGGTGAAAGTTTGAAGGCAAAGCAAGAGGAGGAGACTATACGACATCAAGAAGGACAAAAGGAGTCTAATTCAAAGTAAAGGTACATATATTGTTTATAAAGCTTGAAGGTTTCAATACACAGGTAGACACAAGATGGGAGATTCTCTACAGATAGAGAAATTGGATAGGGAAAACTATCCTGCATGGTCAATGAGGATGGAAGCTCATCTTATGAGCAAAGATTTAATTGCTTACATCATAGGAGAAGAAGAGAAGCCACAGTTCAGAGATCCTAGTGTTCCAACTAGGGAAGAGTTAGCAGATTTGAAAAATTGGATGAAAAAAGATGCTCAAGCTAGGAGCATTATCTATATGGCAGTCAATGATTACTTGTTACCTCATATTCGAGGTCTTGAAAGTGCAACTGATATTTGGAATGCTTTGGAGGAGCATTTCCAGAATACTACAAAGTCAAGGAAGGCATCCTTATGGGCAGAGTTTACAACTTTTAAGAAGAAGGCCTCTCAATCTATTTCAGACTATGTAACAAGGATGAAAGACATTGCAGATGCATTAGGAGCTGTTGATGAGGACATTGAGGAGGATAAATTGGTAAGGCAAATCCTTACAGGTTTGAGAGGTGATGACAAATGGAAGCCATTCATTCTGTCTACAGAATTATCACTTGACCATTTCACTCCTGATTTAAATCAATTGCTAGGTCATATGCTAACATTTGAGCAGGATGTTAAAGGAGATGGTGACAAGAGTGCAGGTCATGCAATGTACTCAAAGGACAAGAAGAAGAATAGCAAAGGAAAACAACAAGCAGGTGAAGATGAAGGAACAACTACTCAAGCCAACTTCCTAAGAGGAAGAGGAGGTGGCAAAGGTAGAGGAAGAGGCAGAAACAACAAGGATGGAGGCAAAGCTTGCTGGATTTGTGGTAAGACAAATCACTTAGCTAATGATTGTTGGCACAATACTCAGAGTAATAATGGATATAATCAAAATTATAATGCAAGAGGAAGAGGTGGCAGAAATCAAAGAGGTAATTTCAGAGGTAGAGGTGGAAGGAGTTACTTTGGAAGAAATGCAGGTAGAGGATTCCAAAGTCAACAATATAACAACACCTACTACAATTATGCTTCAGATCAAAAGGAGGATTCAACATTGATAATGAATGCAACTTGTGAAAGGCAGAGTGAAGATCAAAGAGTCTTCTACATTGACTCAGGGTGTAGCAATCACCTGAGTGGTAATATATCCTTGATGACTGACTTGGAGAATAATGTTTTTAATCATGTTGTTCAGACAGGTGACAACACAAAGCACAATGTGAAATCGATTGGATCAGTGAAGGCCAAGGATGGTAGCACCTTATTGAGTAAGGTCTTGTATGTTCCTACAATCCCTAAAAATTTGATAAGTGTAGGACAAATTGTTGAAAAGGGATATGAAGTAAGATTCACTAATGATGGAGTATATGTGGAAGACCCTAGCCAAGGGAATAAACAGATTGTTTCAGGGAAAAAGGAAGGAAGATTATTTACATTGAAGATTCAAGGCAATATTGGTCATGCTATGTTCACATATGGAGGACATAAGATTTCTGAGTTAGATCTTTGGCACAAGAGGCTTGGACATTTCAATGAAAGAGGTATTAAAGATATGGTTAACAATGGTTCAGTGCTTGGATTGCCTAATGTTGCAGGTCAACATATGACATACAAATGTGAGGCATGTCAATTAGGTAAGGCTCATAAGAATTCTTACTCCAAGCATGGTTTTATGCACTCAGAGAAGCTTGAGTTGGTACACACAGATGTGTGGGGACCATCAAAAGATTTCAGTATAAATGGGTCAAGGTATTATGTGATTTATGTTGATGATGCTACTAGATGGATCACTATTTATGTGATCAAAGATAAGTCAGAAGTGTTTAATACATTTAAACACTATCATGCATATGCAGAAAGAATTACAGGTCATAAGTTGAAAAGATTAAGGTCAGATGGAGGGGGAGAGTATTTCTCTAATGAGTTCAGTGATTACTTATGGAATGCAGGTATAAAAAGGGAAGTTACTTGCAGGTACTCTCTTCAACAAAATGGTGTTGCAGAAAGGAGAAATAGAACACTTGTTGAATTTGCAAGATCCATGATGAAGGAGAAAAATTGCCCTAATTATTTGTGGGCTGAGGCTGTAAATACAGCCACTTATTTGGTCAATAGGTTACCATGTAAAGCCTTGCAGGGTATGACACCATATGAGGCTTGGTGGAGTAAGAGACCTACCTTGGATCATTGCAGAGTTTTTGGATGTGTGGCATATGCATATGTGCCATCACAATTAAGGCACAAGTTGGAGCCTAAAGCTGAAAAATATGTTTTCATTGGTTATGATGATAAGCAGATGGGCTATAGATTGTGGAGTCCATCTACAAAACAATTCATGGTTTCTAAAGATGTTACATTTGATGAACAAAGCACTTGGTATGCAGGTACAATCAATATCAATACAGGTGATGAAGAAGAAGTGAACCAAAGGAAAGGTAAATCAAAGGTTCAGATATTTAATGAACAAGAGAATAATGAAGTGCAGGTTGAAGTGGAAGAAACACCAAGATTTGATCCTGAATATGAAGAACCAGAAACCTCAAGAAGTGGAGAGCTTAGGAGGTCTACAAGGAATAAATGGCAACCTACAAGGTATAGCTATGATACTTCATTTTTGGCCACAAAAGATTATGCTTATATGGTGAATACAGATGAAGACCCTTCTACATATGAAGAGGCAAAAGGTAAGGAAAAATGGGAGAAAGCTATGCAGGAAGAATATGATGCACTATTGGAGAATCAAACATGGGACTTGGTTCCAAAACCAAATAGTCAGAAAATCATTGGATGCAAGTGGGTTTACAAGACCAAGAGATTTGCAGATGGAAGTGTGTCTAGATACAAAGCTAGACTTGTTGTCAAAGGGTTTGCTTAGACTTATGGTGTTGACTATGATGAGACTTATAGTCCTGTGGCAAAGATGACAACCATCAGGACTCTTATTGCTATTGCTGCATGTAAAGGTTGGAAGTTATGTCAACTTGATGTGAAAAATGCTTTTTTGAATGGTTATATTTCAGATGATGTGTTCATGGAGCAACCTCAAGGGTTCAGAGATAAAAGGTATCCAGATCATGTGTGCAAGCTCAAGAGAGCTTTGTATGGCTTGAAGCAGGCCCCAAGGGCATGGAACTATAGACTTGTGAAGTTCCTAAAGGAACTTGGATTTCAAGTGTCTAAAGCAGATAGTAGCTTGCTTGTCAAAGCAAGTGATAATGGTTTCATATACATGTGCATATATGTTGATGATATAATTCTTACAGGTACAGATGAAGAAGGAATACAAAGACTCAAGAAGCAAATGGAAAAGGAGTTCAAAATTAGTGATTTGGGAGACTTGTCATATTTCTTGGGCATGGAGATTACATATACTCAACATGGAGTATTTGTGACTCAAGAAAGGTATTTGAAGAACTTGTTAATCAAGTTTAAAATGGATGATTGCAGGGTAGCACCTACACCAATGGAGGTGAATCACAAATTGAGTAAGTTTGGAGGTGAAGAATTCAAGGACATGAGACAATATCAGAGTTTAGTTGGTAGTCTTATCTATGCTACTTTAACTAGACCTGATTTATCATATGCAGTAGGAGTTTTGTCTCAATTCATGCATTGCCCAAGGAAAGAACATTGGGTTGCAGGTCAAAGAGTATTGAGGTACATTAAGGGTACACTCAATGAAGGTTTGTATTATGGGTTTACCTCAGATACAAATATCAAAATTTATAGTGATGCAGATTGGGCAGGTAATCCAGATGATAGAAGGTCAACTTTTGGATATATGTTTTATGTGGGAGATAAACTTATCTCATGGTGTTCCAAGAAGCAACATACAGTTGCTTTGTCTTCTACAGAAGCAGAGTATAAAGGCATGGTTGAAGCTGGAAAGGAAGTAATTTGGGTCAAGACATTGATGAAGAGTTTTGACATTGTGCATGGGGTACCAATTATATATGGAGATAACATGAGTTCATTGTATTTAGCTGCTAATCCTATTTTTCATGCCAGGACCAAACACATTGAGATACAGTATCACTTTCTAAGGGAGAAAGTGATGGATAAAGAGATTGAAGTCATACATACTTCAACAAAAGATCAGATAGCTGATATGCTTACAAAGAGCTTGGATGGACCAAAGCTACAGAAGTTTAAAGACATGGCAGGTATAAAGAAGAAAGGAGAAACCTCAATTGATGATTGAGGGGGAGCTGTTGGTGCAGATCAATCACCAATTGAATGTTTGAAGACTAAAGAATGAAGGATGAGATCAACTCTTGAAGTTTGGAAGGAAGATACATTCAGAGTATGTGAGGAATGTACACATATGTACATAGTTCACTTAGATCTTTGATTAGTCATAGACTTGTACAAATTTGCCTATAAATACTTTTGGAAAATGTCGGGATATAGAGAGAAGACAAGGAGAGACTATGTATGAGCATAGGAATAGAGATATTAGTGATTGTAAATGTCAATAGACAGATGAGAAAGGAGTTGAAGTCTCTCTCATTTTTCAGTTGTAGTCTTCTCCTGAAATGAAAGAAATGTTGCGCCCGATGTTTCTGCGTCTACTCCGTCTGTGGTAGATCATTTGTGAAATCCTTTTGAGGATATCTAAGTTGTTAGTTAATGAGTCTGTGACTTGAATTTCAGAGTCTAATTGTAAACAGGTTAAGAGAATTGCTAGTAGGAACATTCACATGTGTTGAGTGTTCACAGTTCTCTGAAACAGGCGCACATTTCGAGTCCAAAGAAATGAGTAGTGCTCAGTGCACAGTGTAAAGTTTTACACATATGATAGCTCAAAATCTAAGTTGAGAGATAAGCTATCTTCAGCCAAAAGGATTTGGTAAAACGGGTTCGACATTGTGAGAACCAAAGTTAAGAAGTTAGGGGTGTCAAATCGACTTCTCAGAAGTACAGATTTGGACATAGGTAACTTGTGAAGTTGATTTCTCAAGTTATACTAAACCTTTTTGAGAACTTTAACTTGGAGGAGGTGCGCAATCTCTAGGCAACACTCCATACAAAATTTCATAGAAAACTTTACATGTTTGATAGGTCAATGAGAAGAAATTGTGCAGCAAACTTTCTGTGTTTTATCTTCTTCATAGAATTTGTCAACTTTTGATAATTTGGAGATTGGACCTCTAATTTAGTGAAGGTTTTGACTTACTCTTGATATAGAGGTGTTCTAAATTCAAGAGTAGGTTATTCTTTTGGAGATTAACACTCTCCATCAATTATAGCCCGAAAATCCATCAAGGAAGCTGTACACTTCCTTGCTTGCTACCCTTTCTAGTAGATGCTCGGTGATAGGAAGCGGATAATTATCTCTAATGGTGGCTGCATTAACCTTCTTCAAGTTAATGCACACACGTAATTTGCCATTCTTTTTGGGCACCACCACAATGGGGGATACCCACTCAGTGTGCTCAATTTCATAGATGAATCCAGCTTCTACCAATCTATCTATCTCCTCTTTGATCTTAGCAGCGTAGTTATCGTTATAAGTGTATGGCTTCTGCTTGGATGGTTTGGCATCTGCGGTCATGGGAATGGTGTGTGAGCATATGTCAGGGTCTACACCTTTCAGGTCCTTGTAGCTCCAAGCGAATACATCTCTGTATTCTCTTAGCAAGGCTATCAATTCATGCTCTTCTTCTTCCGTCAGGTCATGTCCTATGTAAGTGCATCTCTCCTCTCCTTCTTCTAGAGCTACCACTATTTTCTTGGTGGTTTCTTTGTTATCATAGGCCTCTCCTGATTGTGCCTCTCGTTTAGGCATTTTGATCATGACTCTCCTGTCATCTATCTCACACTTTTTAAAATTTTTCGAGACCTCAAACAAAGATTCTTCCTCTTCTGGTGTGACTTCTCTCTTCTTTCTTTTCTTTCCTTGATCCTTAGGGGTCACTTGTGTGGCTAATCTCACATCATTTGTAAGCTCTCCATGTCTCTGGGGCTGAAATTCTACTTCATAGAAGTATTCTTCATCTGATGCAAAAGGTGGGTCCATAATGATTGAGTCTAGATCGGAGTCACTTGCATCCTCAAATGCATCAGGGCTAGGTTCGCACTCTTCTAAAACTGCATCTCCCATGATTGGCTCTATGGAGAAAACTGATATGTCATAGCCATCCTCATCACAGTGTGGTGTCCATTGTTCTTCATTGATGGCTACATCCATTGTTGCTAAAATTTCTGCCCAGCCGTGAGGTTTAAATTCTTCGTCCGGAAACACTACCGGTGCATAGGCTGGGACTTGAACTGATCTGTGGGTTTCTTTCGCACCTACCTCTCTGGCTTTTTCTCTCTTCTCCTCTTCTACTGCTACTTTACACATCCATAAGTGGGTATCTTCATGCATCCATGAGGATCTTGATCCTAGGGAATGCACAGACTCCGTATCATCTTTGGCTCTATGGATGGGATTCCATTAAATAGGAGGGACATCTCTGTGAGAGTAATCTTTGAGATTCACTTTGGTTGTAACCCCTAAGTGTTGTAGATACAAGGAATTGGTTCCCCAATCCTGTACCACTTGCAACTACCTCATAAACGGTCTTCCCAAAATCATCTCATAGGCATGGTTCTTGCTAAAATTGCATATAGCAAATGTGTGCTCAAACTCAACACCACATGTGGTGAGAGTTATTCCTTCTAGTAGTCCTAAAGGCCTCTCAATGTGACCATCGGCCATTTGCAATTTCATTCTTGTTGGCCTGAGTGCTGGCTTGCCCCAACACTTCCATAGGGAGGTGGTAACGATTGCAACTCCTGCACTAGAGTCCAAAATTTCCTTGGTTGTCTATCCTTGATGGGTGATGGGAAGATAGGTGTTTCCTTCTTCCCCTTCACTCATGTCTCCTATCTTGTCCAAAGGTATCTCTGGCACTGTGCGATGAGATCCAACCTAGGAACGAGGTTTTGCTATCTCTGGTACTTGTTTGGCTACATGTTTCCATAGCTTTGGCCTTACTTTGAGCAGCTCTTCTAAAGTGAGATTGCACTGCACTTTAGTATTCTTTACTACCTCCGTGTTCCTAGGTATGACCGAGTCTTCATTTCGTACCATGACCGTGGGTGCTCTCATACACGTGGACTTTGCTTCCCATGGGCTTGTGAAATGGGGTAGTTCTTGTATGTAATTAGATTCGAAGTCTAATCTCTCCTGAGATTGAGTGCTCTCCTGCTCTTCATAAATGGATGGGATGTCTTGTGGTAATTGGTCGTGTGCATCATCCACAAGTTCAATGGGAGGAGGGACTTCACTTTCTTTAGCCCATTTTATCTTCTTGAATCTCTCGTAGGAATTCTGGTGTGAACCGATTCATAGAAGAAGATGTGTCTGGCTCCGTAGAGTTAGGCACATAGGCTTCCTGGGCAGGACGGCTTGCCCTCATACTTGCCTTGCCCTTACTTGGAGGGGTGGGTTCCTTTTTTGATTGTGCAATTAACCTCTCCAATCTTTCTAGCAGTCCATAAAAGTGCAACTGCGTCTTAGCTGAACTAGAGATGTTGAAGAGGCGACTGGCTTCAAACATGGTTTGAGCCAATTCCACCATCTTAGCACAAATTTTGGTTCGTTCGAGCTCTAGTTCTGCTCTAGGGTAACACTTTTCATGATCGGTTACGGTTGGCCCTTCTTGACTAGGGGGTGGTGGAGTAGCATGAGGCGGGTTGGAAGGTGGTGGGTCGGATGGAGATGGGAATGGTGGAGGTGGGGTAGTGTGAGAGGGAGTTTGAGATGTGAGTTCAATTATCCTGGCTTTTGTTTCCCTTAGGCTTTCCTCGAGTTCACTCATCTTCTTAGCCCATTGCCTCTTCATTCTTTCTCTACTATCTCTCCAGGCTCTAGTTCTCTTCTTGGTTATGCTCTCAGTTTCACTAACATCTGAGCTTTTTTCCTGGCTTACCCCTTGGCTTTGCTGCAATGCTTGAGCTCTAGTGACCACTTGCACTGGTGCGGTGGAAGTCACACTTCCTGTAGAGTCTACTACTAACCCAATAACATTGATAGGAGTAATTTTTGGCATATTATTGGGGTTCTTTGGACAATCTCGTAAGAGATGCTCCTTTCCACAATCTTGGCAAAAGCCTTGAATTGTCACTAATTGGGGTTGTGTAGGTGGAGATAAGGGGCAATCACGAATGAGGTGATCTCCCTGATATCTGTAGCATGGTCCTCTAGGGAATGGGGGTCTTACCTGCCTAGGTTGGGGTCTAGAGTTAGGGTTTGTGTACATTACATTTGTGTACTCTGGCTCCCAACTAGGTTCACTTGGTTCTTCACTGTAGTAGGACTAAGCATGTTCAGGAGATTGCATGTAGTAAGCTTGGGGACTATCAATATGTGTAGAATCAAAGCTATGGTCACTGGGATCACTTTCTGAAAGCAATGGTGTTACTGGCACTATAGCTCTATTCAAATTCTCTTCTGCAGCTGCATACTTTACCGGAATCACATTAGCTAGGGCAGGGGGTTGTTGTGCTAACACAGGCTGAGGCCTTTGTTGGTTTTGGTATCGTGGTTGGTAGGTTTGTTGAGGCCTAGCATACTGCTGCGGTGGGTATTGGTTCTGGTATCTTCCTTGTTGAGGGTATGGTTGTGGGTACGTCTACCTAACTGCTTGCTTATTGTAGGGGCAATCTTGCGCGGTGTGATTGGTGTACCTCCGTTCTATGGTGCAGTACTAGCTACTAGGATTTACTTGGGGTTGAGCCATAATGGGACATACATTCGCCATGTGGTCACCATTGCAAGTATAGCATCTCTTTACTGGGGCAAATCTTGGAATTTGTTTGCTAGAGACACCTAGTTTTTGAGCTACCTTTTCTGCGAGTTCCTCAATAGATGTAGATTGTGTGGAAGAAAAGCTAGAGGCACTATCTGAATCTTTATAGATTTTGGAAAGCTCTAACTCTTCCCCTAGGTTATCCTCTATGTCGATGCACATGCGTATGCACTCTTCAATGGTCCTAGGGTCCTTCAAGTACACATATGACCTCAATTTGGTACTTAGCAATCCATCCAAGAATAGTGCCACCTGTTTGGCTAGTGTGGGTAACTCTGGAACAGGGCATCTCTCTAGGTATTGCCTAAGTCTTCTTCCTGCAAGTCTCGCGGTCTCTTGAGGGGTCTGCTTGAAGCTATGTATCAATGAGGAAGTATTATGCCTTATGCCACTTTTAGAGAATTCAGTGATGAAAGCCTCTAAGAGTTGGTCTATGCTCCTGAACTGTCTCTCATTCAATGGTTGAAACCACGTAAGGGCGGTGTTCCTAAGGGTTAGACCAAAGGCATTATACTGAGTGAATAGATCCTCAACTTGTTCAGCTCTCAAGACTTGCCTAAACTCAGCCACATGATCATATGGGTCTCTTGTGCCATCGAAGTAGTTCTTCATGGACTTAACCAGTTGTGTAGGTCTCAATGTTCTGGTGTGTTCCCTAGGCCTTGGCAGAGGGAAATCATCAGCATTCCTTTGGTTCCTTGGGGCTCTAAGTCCCTCAGGTTCCGCTCTATTTGTTTCCGTTCTCGTTCTTTCTCTTCCCACTGGATTGGCAAAGCTTACCTCAGGTCTATCTCTATGTCTGTCTCTTTGAGCTCCATGAGCTTGGGATGTTCCAGCTCCTGGGTGACCAAAGGACACATTCGATCTTGGTTGGGGGAAGATAAATTCACCTTTCCAAGTGTAAGCATGCCTATCATTTTCTGTAACCACAAAGATCCTCTCTGAAGCGTGATCTAAGTAGGTCACTCTGCCTGGGCTATCAAGATCCTTGAACTCATATATCATGATTGTTCCTACCTCATTCGGCTGATCGGATCGATACCTCCAAAAGGCTTCATCAGTCTCTCGGTTCAGGAGTAGATCTATGCTCTTATTGTCCTGGGGAACCTACTCTGGTGTGATAATCCTAGTGAGACCAGATTTGCCTCGGGGAGTTCTAGGTTCTACACCCATGTTTCCTTGCTCTAGGTCACCTATGTCCGTTTCTGGGATCACATTTCCAAATTCGTCTGTCCTATCTGGATGACTGGTGACTACATATATTGTTCCTTCTTTGTCCAAGTATGCTCCATTTTCAAACTTGACAGCTAGGTGCTCTAGTCCAATGGATTGATCTGGGTTTTTGATCTGGACCACAGATCTTCCTAGGCCGTCCTCATAGATGCTAGCACCTAATCGGTTGGTCCTAAGGTATTCCAGCTGCGTCTTGTAGGGGCCTTCTACCCTATGTAAGTATGGCACACCTGAACTTCCTGTAGGTCTCTCCATACCGTAGGACATCACTGACTCACTAGTTTCAGAGCTAGGGTAGTGTGAATACTGGCTCAACTGCTGAGCCTAAGACCTAGCAGTATGATTGACACTAGCCTCTGAAGATCTAAGACTCTGTCTATCTCTTCCTAGGTGTCGTCCTGATCTAAGGTTCATATGCTTAGCTAAGCAATCCCAATTTTTACCCAAGGTACAACCTCGTTGCTGAGTTCTTTTGTATCAGTCACTTGATTCTTTTTAGTTGATTATTGTGTTTATGATCTTGTCTGATATCACGTTGTCAGGAACACTTGAGTTAATTTTCACACTTTAAAGTTGATCGTCTCCCGTTAGGTTCTTTTCCTTTAAAGTTGTCGGTCACACACAGGTTATCTCTTGACTAGAACTTGATTTCTTAGATAGTCTTGACTTGTCTCGTGCCTATCGTTGCCCTGACTTACTTCTAGCACTACTCGCACTTAGCCTAAGCTAGAAATGGACAGAGGGCATTGAGAATATTCCAACCTCTCTTGCAGATCCCGTGCTCTTTTGGTGCTCAAGAACCCAGTTCTCAAGCTTGCAGATTACCCTTGCTTTGGATGCCTTCTAGTGCTCTCAGTGGACCTGTAAAAGTCCCAAAGTTAGCTCAAGACTTAGATTCAAAGGACACAAAAAATCACTTTCATTCATGTAATTCATATGTCAATTTGCACCGTTTCTCTGAGACACAATTCTAAAGTTCCCTGAGTTTTCCTCCCCTTGGATATGGTTCCTTGAGTACTCCCCACGAGCTTTCCAACAAAACAAGAATCACAACAAGCGGATTTCGTATGAGAAAGTTAGACCAGTTCAGGGTTTTGGGACTAAAACAGGGTTCAAACAGGCTAACAGTTCACATGATTTTTCTCAAAACACATGTGTAGGGACCTCACAAAATGCCAATTAATAGACAAGTATGCCCAAAATTATCCCCAAATCTTGGAATATAAAACCCTAAAATTTTAGCCGAAAAGGCCCGTCAATCGCGATCGACAGGTCTGTCAATCGCGATTGACAGAGGTGTCCGTCGTCGATCACGATCGACACGTCAGTCGCGATTGACTATGTCAATCGCAATCGACAGAGTCAGTCGTGGGTCCTGTCAATCGCGATCGATGGTGTCAATTGCGATCGACAAGTTTTCCGGGATTTTCGTTGTAATTTCAGTCGATCGGGGATGTGTCCATCGCGATGGACATGTGGCAACGCGAGCAATTCGGTCAATCGTCAAAATTCAGTCGGTCGCGATCGACTGTGTCAATCGCGATCGACTGTGTCAATCACGATCGACAGAGGTGTCGGTCGTGGCTGTCGGTCGCGATCGACGGTGTCAATCGCAATCGACAGGGTCAGTCGGTCGTCTCTATCGGTCGCGATCGATAGAATCTGTCGATCGTGGCTGTCGATCGCGATCGATGGTGTCAATCACGATTGACAAGAAAACATAGAATTTTTTAGTTTTTTCTAGTGATTTGGAATGTGCTCCTTGTGCATGTCATGGTGGTGCACTTTGTTTTACCAAAAGGCTCTGTCGATCGCGATCGATAGAGGTCTGCGACACAGAGATAGTTCCGAGTTTGTCCGTACCTGCGCAACGTGCTGGAGGGGATGATACAGCTGTACCTGCAAGATCACTTTGAAAACAGGCAAAAAGCAATGCACACAACTCGCTCTCTTGCTCTCTCTCACAAGTGTAATGAGGGAAATGGAAGGAAGAAGGTGATATGATCAAAAACTGAAATTTTTCGCGATGGTGGAGATGGAGGTGGGAGGTGGTGAGGATGATGATGGTGATGATGATGATGAAGTAAGAAAGAGAAAAATAAAGAAGAGTAAAGAAATTACCTACAACGCCAACGTCTCAAATCTATGTCTTACCATCACACGCTCGTCCTCAAAGCTCGATCCCCGGCAACGGCGCCAAAATTTGGTGTAGCTCAGTGATGAGTAGCACCTCCTTTAATGTCAATCCGGGAAGACGTGAGGATGGTATGATGACCTCAAGCAAGTGAAGGCACAAGTGCGTGAGTGAGAAGCACACAAACCTGCACACACATACACACACACGCGCACACACGGCAAGACAAAGAGAAAGACAATGGAGTTCTTTTAGATTACTTCCAGAATGCTCATACAAGTTCAATTCTATTACAAGCTACCCTCAAAAATGAGCTCTCTAGCTCTATTTATAGTTTTTGACTGGTTTTGGCCGTGTCCAGACCTAGTGTCCGGCCTAGTTAAAAATTAGGTTCTAGGCCCCATTTGAAGGCTCAAATGGAGTCTAAAAATTATGAAAACTGGTAGGTAGCTACTTCTAACCTCAAGCTCAAGGACTCCTTGGCTTGCAGAAAATGGAGCTACAAAAATACAAAATGGTATTTACAATGGCTTTTAGTGATGAAAATCACTATTTTTGTAGGGATTTCCTCTAACGATTTGACATACACATCTTCGAGCCTCCTACTTGCTCCTTCTCCTTATGTGTCCACCTCTTTGATATGCTTTAGCTTTCTAAAAAAATAATGGCCTACTTGCCCGATCTTCTTTGACTACTCTGTCTGCTTGTACCTTCTCTTCGCTCCGACTCCCTTCGTTGGCTTCCTTGTCTTGTTAGTCCTTCAGTTCCTTGACTACTGCTAACAAAGACGGGCCAAGATTCGATCCAGAATCAAATGTGGTTGAAACTTCAAGAAGTGCAGAGGTCAGAAGATCCTTGAGAGAAAGAAAAGAACCTATCAGGTATAGCTATGATACATCTTTCTTGACAACAAAAGATTATGCTTACATTGGGAAGATAGAAGAGGATCCAATCACATATGAAGAAGCTAAAGGTAAACATAATTGGGAAAAGGCAATGCAAGAAGAGTATGATGCTCTACTTGAAAATGAAACATGGGATTTGGTACCAAGACCAAAGAATCAGAAGGTCATTGGATGTAAGTGGGTGTATAAAACAAAAAGGTTTGCAGATGGAAAAGTGTCTAGATACAAGGCTAGACTTGTGGTTAAAGGTTATGCCCAAACTTATGGGGTAGATTATGATGAAACTTTTAGTCCTGTTGCTAAGATGTCTACAATTAGATCATTGATTGCTATTGCTTCTTGTAAAGGTTGGAAGTTATCACAATCAGATGTGAAGAATGCATTTCTGAATGGATACATTGCAGATGAAGTGTATATGGAGCAACTAGAAGGCTTCATGGATTCAAATGAATCAGATTATGTGTGTAAGCTCTAGAGAGCTTTGTATGGTTTGAAGCAGGATCCAAGAGCATGAAATTACAGGCTTGTTAAGTTCTTGAATGAATGTGGATTTCAAGCATCAAAGGCAGATAGTGAAGACAAGTGAAAATGGATACATATACATGTGTATTTATGTTGATGATATTATTGTCACATGTACAGATGCTCAAGGAATCAATGAGCTTAAGAAACAAATAGAGAAGGAGTTTAAGATAAGTGATTTGGGAAACTTATCTTATTTCTTAGGAATGCATATTGTGGATACTCAACATGGAGTATATGTTACACAAGAGAGATACTTGAAGCATCTTTTGGTCAAGTTCAACATGGAGGATTGCAAGTCTTCGACTACACCATTGGAGGTAAATCATAAATTGAGCAGGTATGGAGGTGAAGAATTCAATGATATGAAGAAATATCAGAGTTTGGTAGGTAGTCTAATCTATGCTACCTTGACAAGGCCAGATCTATCATATGCAGTAGGTGTGTTATCACAATTTATGCATTGTCCAAAGAAGACTCATTGGATTGAAGCTCAAAAGGTACTCATATATATCAAAGGTACCCTAAGTGAAGGCTTGTATTATGGATTTACTTCTGATACAAGAATCAAAGTGTTTAGTGATGCAGATTGGGCAGGTGATTCAGATGATAGAAGGTCTACTCATGGGTATCTCTGTTATATTGGAGATAAGTTAGTTTGTTGGTGCTCAAAGAAGCAACATACAGTTGCTTTGTCATCCACAGAAGCTGAGTATAAAGGAATGGTAGAGGCTGCAAAAGAAGTGATATGGTTAAAGACCTTGTTGAAGAGTTTTGAAACTGATGAGAGTACTCCAATTATTTTTGGAGACAATATGAGTTCATTATATTTGGCAGCTAATCCTGTTTTTCATGCCAGAACTAAGCATATAGAGATTCAATATCATTTCTTGAGGGAAAAGATACTTGATAAAGAGATTGAAGTGTTGTATACTCCAACAAAAGAGCAAGGTGTAGATATGTTGACAAAAAGCTTGGATGGACCTAAGCTACAAAGATTCAAAGAGATGGCAGGAGTAAAGAAGAATGGAATAATCACAATTAGTGATTGAGGGGGAAATGTTGGAACAAAACAATCACAAATTGATGATTACAAAGAGTTTGAAGCAAGTCTATCATCAGATTGAAGTGAAAGAAGTCATTTGAGAAAATGAAGAGATCTTGGAAGTGAAGCTTGTATACATATGTACATTACAGTTGGAAATTCTTGTAACTTGAGTATAGATAATCCTTAGGATGATAAGGAGTAATGTAATAGATGCGGGATAAGTCTAAAATCATATGCATATAAGTCAATGATGTAAAGAAATACATGAGAGAGTCATTAGAAGACAAGTGTCATAGAGATAGATGTGAAGAGAGTCATCTTCAGAAAATAGCGATGAGTATTTCGTAGATTTATCTCAGTCTGATCATGTGGATCAGAAATCCTTTTGTACACATCTAATCTAGAAGCTAGTGAAGCTATGTTAAAAGTTTCATGGTCTAATTCTTTTCATGCTGTGAGTATGATCAATAGGAACATGTGTATGTAAAGTCTGCAGGTAGATCTCTCAGAGTCGCGCACTTTTTTTGTGTCAATGTTTTGCTTAGATCTTGATGTGGATAATTTGCTCTGATACCACTTGTTATGTTGACGCGGCAAAGGCCCGAACCTTGTCAAGCCTGCAGAATTTGCTGTGCCACCGAAAAGATGCTAAGCTAGAGTGATATTAGAACACCTCCATAATTAACAATAGCTTAGCAAGGTTACTGCCACTTAAACTTATAAGACTGTGTTTGAATTTACTGAAAAATTCACTAGAACTTCACCGGACTGCCACCAGACTGACACCGTAGTAATACTGGAATCTTACCGGAATCAACTCCTATTTTGTTTGTAATTACTTCAAGTGAGTATACAAGAAGTAAGGAAGTGATGCGTGAACTTCCTTCACTGAGTGAACACTTTCTGAAGTTTAAGAGAAAACTTCTCTGGTTCAGAATGTCTCTTTCCGGTTAGACTTTGTACTGTGTGTACATATCCATTTCACCGAAATCCTTGATGAACTGATAGTAGAGATGTCTAGCTATAATTTAATATACAAAACTTTAATTTACTCTGCGAAATATACTTCGTTGTTCTATCGAAAAACATGTTTTCTGAGAAAACTATAACTGACCGAAACATTCGTTGACTGAGATAACTGTAATTGACCGGAACATTCGTTAACTGAGAGAGTACCGGGGGACACGTTTACTGAACGAACTGTAACTGTTAACAAACTAATTGTAACTATTAACAAACTTTCTACCGTAACACGAAAATACTCAGAGTTCTTCACATACAAACAGTGCGCGCAAACTTCCACATGAACATGTGTTTTCTATTAGAGAAGATGTGTACAAATTAGCTTGGCCTCTTCTTGCTCAAGCTATGGAAACTCTCCTACATTGAGTAGTTTCTTCTTACCGTCTCTCTCAGATGAATACCTGACATTTCAGGTTTCTGTTATTCATCTTTACATACGCGATCTCTGGCGTCTTCTGAAAAACTTCTCCTCTCTCTCTCTCTCTCTCTTCTCTATTCTATCATCTCTCTTTCTGACCTCTATATGCGCTCTATTTAAACTGCGCGCTCTACTCACGCACGTTCTTGTTCGCACTCCCTCTCTATTATTCTTATGCACGTTCTCTCTTTATATACAGTTTGATTCGGTGTAACGAACTCTATCAAACTCTGATTCTGCAAGATTCTGCGCTGTACAAAACGGTCGTGAATTTGTCCCTTCATTAAGGCTTTTGATTTTTTGAATATTTGATTCCGCTTCTCTTTATCTTTCTTTTTCTTTATGTCTGTCTGTATGTCAAATTTGTGAGTGATTCTTCAACAGCTCCCCCTCAATCACTAATTTGACTCTTCATGTCTTCATATATTTTTCTTTCTTTTATACCTGCCATTTCTTTGAATCTGCTCGTCTTTGTTCCATCCAAGCTCTTTGTCAAAATATTTGCAATCTGATCTTTTGTCGGAGTGTATTCTATTTCTATCTCCTTCTCCATTACCTTTTCCCTCAGGAAATGATACTGAATTTCTATGTGCTTTGTTCTTGCATGAAATACTAGATTTGCTGCAAGATACAACGAGCTCATATTATCTCCATGTATGATAGGTATACCTTGATCAATACCCATGCTTTTGAACAAGGTCTGCATCCATATCCCTTCTTTAGCTGCTTCTACAAGTCCTTTGTATTCTGCTTCTGTAGACGATAAAGCCATTGTGTGTTGTTTCTTCAAACACCAGTTCACTAGCTTGTCTCCTAGGTATATCATATACCCATGCGTTGATCTTCTGTTATCTTGACTTCCTGCCCAGTCTGAGTCACTGAATGCTCTCAGCTGTATATCTGACGTAAAAGGATAATATAATCCTTCCTTTATAGTCCTTTTTATATATCTAAGAACTCTCTGTCCTGCAACCCAGTGTTGATCCTTCGGACAATGCATAAACTGTGAGAGAACTCCCACTGCATAGCTAAGATCCGATCGTGTTAGTGTAGCGTAGATTAGGCTTCCCACTAACGACTGATATTTCCTCATATCTTTAAACTCTGCAGCACTGTATTGGCTGAGTTTATGATTTACTTCAAGCGAACATCGATGATATCATCAATTTGTAACCGCCCTTGAACCGCCCTTGGAAAACCTATATAAGGAGGGGTTGGACACATTCATTCTCAGTCTTGCCAATACCAATTTTGGGAGCTCAAGGAGTCATGACCGCCAAGTAAGTACTCTCCAAGTTCGAGTTCCAGTTCTTGTCTTGTTCCTTGTTCCAGTCTTGTCTAGTCTAGTTCTTGGACATCCTGTCTTGTCCTCTTGTAATCTCATAGTATGATATCTTGTCGAGTTCTTTCTTGTATCTAGTTCATCTCCTAGAAGGGAGTTCTTGTAATCCAGATATCTTGTTCCATACGATCTCGGGTTGTGGGATCTCCTCTATCATCTTTAGTCCAATTTTCCATACCTATCGGTCCCAGGTTGTGGGATGTATTATGTCAGTTACGTATTCTTGTATCATTGTCCCTACATGGGTGTTCTTGTAACCAAAAGTGTATTTCTGAAATCTTGTCTAGTGTAGTCAGAGAGCACAATCTAGTGCTCCCCTGACAATGGATGTGTAAGGAAGCAAAGAGAGAGGAAAAAAAACTTCAGCTATGGCCCTTAGGACATTAAAATTATCGACCCATAGAGGACCCAATGTACATGCCTCAATTTTTTCCTAATGAAGCATTCAAACTGCACGGTTGGATGGAGATCCTAGCAAGCTTGGACATGAGTGTAAATGAAGAAGTATTGACCATGAATGAATGTGTGGACAAAGAAGGCTATGACGTAAAATTTTACATGGTAGTCCTTCAAGAGGTAGAAGTAGAAAAAGTGTTATAAAAGAATGGAAGGAAGAATACGAGAGCATAGAGATGGAACTGGAGTTTGATTCAGAGGAACACTATTTAGAAGCCATTCAAGAAGAACATAAGGATGGAACAACCAAACTGTTAGCAATAGAAGCAGCCCCTATAGTACCGAACCATGAGGAAACCATGAGTAAGACCGAACCAACCCCAGATCTTTTTGAAGTTCCCGAACACTTCAAAAGATACAAAGTAGAGGAAAGAAAAATAGCCATACAGATGCCTAAGAGAGAGGCAAGAGAAGGCAAAGCGTATGACAACAAGGAACAAATGAAAAAAATCATAGTAACCGTCGAAAATGGAGAAGACAGATGTACATACATAAGGAAGGATGTGTCACTTGAGGAGGAAGAAGAATTGATAAGGCTAATTCGAGACTATTGAGATGTGTTTGCATGGACCTACAACGATCTTAAAGGTGTGGAACCCTCCATTTGTTCTCATTGAATACCAATGACACTTGATGCAAAACCATCAAAGCAATGCCCATACACATATAATGATGTTTATGTAGCAAAAATTAAAGAAGAAATAGACAAATTATTAGCAGCCGGATTAATTGAGATAGAACATACCGAATGGGTGTCACCATTAGTAATTGTGCCCAAAAAGAACAGAAAACGGAGAGTGTGCATAAATCTAAAGAAATTCAACGCAACCAAAATCCGTGATAGCTACCCATTACCTATTATTGATCACCTATTGGAACGAGTTGTGGGCAAAGAAGTCTATATCTTCTTGGACAGATTCTCTGGATACAACCAAGTAGCTATTGCTACTGAGGACCAACATAAAACTACATTTGCGACTGAATGGGGAGTCTATGCTTTCAGAGTGATGCCTTTTGGACTAACTAATGCCCCCTGCTACTTTCCAAAGGTTGATGTGTCATGTTTTCAAAGAATTCCTAAGGAAGAGTAGGGAAGTATATGTAGATGACCTATGTACCTACTCAGATCGGAGGCAAGAAAATATTCTAGAATTGCGAAGAATATTTGAGAAATGTCGGCAATATGGAGTATGTCTGAATCCTAAGAAGTGCGTTTTTATGGTAAGACAAGGAAAAATCCTAGGGCACATCGTATCTAGGAACGGAATATCTATCGATGAAGATAAGATCAAAGTAATTCTCAAACTTCCAAGACCAAAAAATGCAAAAGAAGTGCAAGCATTTATAGGTGATTGTGGATACTATCACCGATTTATCCACATGTACGCTATAATTGCCAAGCCATTGTATGGATTGTTGACTCAATTCACATGGACGGACGAATGTGAGAAAGCATTTAATGAGCTAAAAAAGCGACTTAGCACAACTCCAATCTTGAAAACACCCAATTGGAACAAGCCCTTTCATATTCATGTGGATGCTTCCAATTATGCAATAGGATGCATTTTAGCTCAACCGGTAGATGAAGGAAAATTGGACCATCCTATTGCCTATGCAAGCAGACAACTGAATCAAGCTGAAAAAAACTACACAACTATGGAGCAAGAAGGTTTAGGGATGGTGTATGCTATAAAGAAATTCAGACACTACCTCTTAGCTAACAAGTTCAAGTTCTTCATAGATCATCAAGCCTTATTGTACTTAGTCAATAAACCTTACAACACGGGAAGACTGGTGAGATGGTTTCTGTTATTAATGGAGTTCGATTTTGAGGTAATTGTAAAAAAAGGAAATACCCACGTGAGAGATGATCATCTCTCTAGGCTAACACATGGAGAACCACCGAGCAGAGTACTCGACGATTTGCCAGACACTTACCTGTTTAATTCGTAAGTATGTCCTAAGTGGGAAAAAAAGCTAATTCCAATACTCACTCATGGACCACAACACTCAATTAACAAGGAGAGTAGAAAGGAAATTCTACAATCACATAACTTACACATTGTAGCAGGAAGTGTGTATCATAAAGAATCCAACGGTGTATTGTCTAGATGTGTGAAAGAAGACGAACAGAAGAACTTGATTGAACAAGTGCACATAAACAAATGGAGAATGCACAAGGGAACTCATGGAACTCTAAGAGAATTGAAACGATTAGGAGTCTATTGGCCCGATATGCCTAAGGATGTTCATGAATATGTCAGTAACTGCACGAAATGTCACGAAACCACTCCAAATTATCATACATCTTTACCTTTTTCTACAATAGAACCCAACTGGAGTAAGACATTAGTGAAGTTCTTAAAGACACGAGAGCATGAGGAAGGAATCAGTTTAGCGAGGAAACGATCCCTAGAAGAAATGAGTAAGGACTATGTTATCATGGGAAGACAATTATTCAAGAGAGGGAAGGATAACCAACTACGACTATGTGTGCATGAAGGAGAGTACTTACCCATATTAGAAATGGCACATGAAGGTGGGACAAGAGGACATTTCTCTGCAGAAAGAAATGTAAAAATGATCCTCTTTGGAGGCTTGTGGTGGCCAACTCTACATATGGATGCAAAAACCTATGTACGAAGTTGCGAGACATGCCAAAGAGCTAAATATCCGATTAGAAGAGATGACATGCCATTAAGACCCATGGTTTGTGCAAGAGACTTTTCAAAATGGGGTATTGACTTCATAGGACCCATTAATCCACCAGCCAGAGGATCACACACCGAATGCATAATAGTAGCAATTGATTACCTGACTAAATGGGTAGAGTCAAGAGCAACTAGAAAGAATGATGCTCAGGCCACCGATAAGTTTCTTTTTGAGCATATCTTTACTCGCTTTGGACTACCCATAGAGATAGTGAGTGATTGAAGAACGCATTTCATTAATGAAGTAATAGAGTCCTTAATGAATGAGTTCTTAGTGATTCATAAAAGATCAGCCCCTTATCATCCTCAAGCCAACGGTCAAGCGGAAATCTCTAATAAGGTGTTGTGCATGGTATTGACAAAGATAGTCAATAGTGGAAGGTCAGATTGGGAAAAACAATTGCATCATGCAATTTGGGCCTTCCTTATCGCTTACAAGACTACCATTGGAACTACACCATTTAACCTAGTGTATGGACAAAACACAATCTTGCCTATTGATTTTTTAGTGCCTAGTTTGAAAGTAGCCCAACAACATGAATGGAGAGGGCATGAATTATCCAAGCAACTAGAGCAAATTGAGAAGCTAAATGAGACTAGAATACAAGCTATTGTGGGAATTTATGCGCCAAAGAGAAGACAGAAATCATATTATGATGTGCACATCAAAGATAAAGGAATAAAAGAAGGAGATTTAGTTATGGTGTATACTTTGAAACAACACGCCAAGAAGCTACAGAAACGCGGATATGGACCTCTACTAATCAATAGGATTTCAACAAGTGGAGCTGTTAACCTAGCTACTCTGGATGGAGATGTTCTTCTTAATTACATAAGTGGTTTTCGGGTAAAACGCTACATGGAGCCTTTGATGGATCAAATGTTAGCATGACTTGTTGGGGCACAAAATAGAAAAGAAGAAGAAGAAAGAATTAGAGAAGAGGCAAAACAAGAAGCCCTAGAACGTATCAAGAGACAAAAAGAGTGGATAAGGCAAAGGGATGAACAATATTTACAAGGAGAGGAGCCAATTCCAATGGCCAACTATCAAGTTCACCAGACCAACACAACCAATCTCAGCACATCCCAACCATATTTAAATCTAGGGATTGGAATGATAGAGTACCAGTTAATAGATGCCTTGATAGATTCGAGAGCAGCACTCAGTTGCATATGAAGGATAGTCATCACACATCTTCAAACGACCATAACACCAACTAAAGCACACATGAGAGGCGTTGGAGGCCAAGTCATATAATGCATTGGAGAAGCTATGATATCCCTCCATCTAGGAAATTCCACTATGGAGAAACAATTTCTGGTGTGTAAAGATGAGGATTTGATAGAGAACCTGATCCTAGGACAAGATTGGATCATTGAGAATGTAGTGAGCATTCACCTCGCTCAAGGATACATATCGGCCAAAATAGTAAGGAAATCTTTAGCCTGTTAGAAGAAATACGCTCTCCCGTACATGAAACCATCAAGTGTGAAAAAGAAACCCTAGAAGAGGGATTAGCAAACAAATCAATCAAAAGTGTACCAAAGGAGTATCCCAAGAAAGAAGTGACTACCAATGCCAATGCATCCGTTGTTGAGGTGGGTTCATCCCACACGAATGGTGAATTAAAGAGAAATGATGAAGACAACGCTCCTAAAGTCACCTACAACAAAGGAAGATCATCCATGTGGAAGTCCACTCTCCAATTATTGCAATCAGAAAGTGCCAATCTACACTGGGTTCACAAGGATCGAATGAGGGAAATAGAAAAGTCTACACCGATACAGGTCATTAATCTTATGGAGGCAAGGAGAAAAAAAAATTCTTTTCATTACAATCGGGACCAAAGAAACTTCTGAGAGTATGGTTTCCAAAGTCATTAGTAGAAGCCGATAAAACACGGCAATACATATGGATTCCGAAATAGATTAGAAAGATTGCAAGTCAAGAGATCGACAAGCAACAAGACATATTACACCAACAAAGCAGAACCATAAAGCCAAATAAGACTCACCAAAGGTACCAGAGGAACATGATTGTTGGTGCAACGCAATCAACAATTGAAGTTTTGAAGTCAAGGATTGAAGAAAAGATCAAGATATGAAGCATGAAGAAAGTATATGTTCAAAGGATGAAGATGTGTATACATATGTACATTAATTCAGAGATAGCTCACTTATAATTTTGTATGGTTATGAGCTTGTACATATTTGCCTATATATACAAGTAAAAATGTCAAGACAAATATGAGAAAGCATGTGAATAGAGAAATTAGAGGTTGTATGAGTCATTAGACACTTTAGAAGTGAGTAAGATCTCTCTCATCACTCAGATGTAAAGTTTTCCATAAATGAAGAAAAGTTGCACCCGATATTTCTGAGAGTTCTCCTTCTGTGTTGAATCTTTTGTGAAATGCTTTTGTACAAGTCTAAGTCTATAGTTGATTGACCTCTGTACAAGTTTTCAGCTTTTAATTGTAAACAGGCTGTGAGAATTATGAGTAGGAACATTCATATGTGAAGAAGTGTTGAGTGTCTTCTGAAACAGGCGCAATCTCGATGATCAAAGAATTGATCATTTCTTAGTGCACAATGTAAAGTTTTGCACAAATGAGGAGTCAAAATATAAGTTCAAAGGTAAGCCATCTATGGCTAAAATCATTTGCATAAATGGATTCTAGTTTGAGAGAACCAAGCTTTAGAAGTTGTAGGTGTCAAAGTCGATTGTAAAGAACTATAGTTTTAGACATAGGTGACTTGTTAAGATCATTTCTCAAGATCTACTAAGTCTTTTGGAATGATTTAACTTGGAGGAGGTGTGCAAACTATAGGTGACACCTTGTGCAAAGTTTTATAACAAAAACTTATACATTTGATAAGTCAATGAGTGAGTTATGTTCATCAGACTTTCTGTGTAGTCACCTTCTTCACAATTTGTTCAAAATTTTGATAATTGATCATTGATCCTCTAAATTGGTAAAGGTTTTGAGTTAATCTTGATATAGATGTGCTCTAACTTCAAGAGTAGCTTGTTCTTTTGGAGATTAACACTCTCCATCAGTGGTATCAGAGCAGGAAGCATCAAAATTGAAGAAAGGAGGACCCCGACTGCTGCAGTTATAAAGAACTCAACATTTGAAGATACAAAAAGTGAAAGCTTGAAAGCAAAGATTGAGAAGGAGGAGAGAAGATATCAAGGAAGACAAAAGGAGTATCATTCAAAGCAAAGGTAACCTTATTCCTCATAAAGCTTGAAGGATTTAATACACAGGTGAAGAAAGGATGGGAGATTCTCTTCAGATAGAGAAATTGGATAGAGAAAACTATCCAGCATGATCAATGAGGATGGAAGCTCATCTTATGAGCAAAGACTTGATAGGTTATATCATAGGTGAAGAGGAAAAGCCTCAGTTCAGAGATCCTAGTGTTCCAACTAGGGATGAATTGTCAAATTTGAAGACTTGGATGAAGAGAGATGCTCAAGCTAGGAGCATTATCTATATGGGAGTTAATGACTACTTGCTACCTCATATTAGAGGTCTTGAAAGTGCAAGTGATATATGGAATGCTTTGGAGGAGCATTTCCAAAACACCACAAAGTCAAGGAAGGCATCCTTGTGGGCAGAGTTTACCACATTCAAGAAAAAGGCCTCTCAATCCATCTCAGATTATGTAACAAGGATGAAGGACATTGCAGATGCACTAGGAGCAGTTGATAGGAATGGACCTACTATGTAAATAAATAAATGCTTCGGCTACACTAATTCTTGTTTTCTTTCAGAAATAAAAATGAAAAGATATGTGGTAAGAGATCTTACTTACATAAGCAAGGGCAAACAGATAGACGGCATGAACAATATGTCACTACAACACACATCATTAATGACATGTCTTCTATAAAAAGCTGATGCTCTCCTTATTATCAATGCAGATGGCTTCTGAGGATTCTGAAGCAACCATTCAAGAGGAGATGCTCGAATTCCCTCTACAGAGCGTGACTAAGGCAAAAGGTCACTGGTTTCAAGAAGATCAACCTGCCGGGGACTACTTGTTCTTGGTGACAATTAAAATTATGGACATGGACCATCAGTTCCCACTAATGTCCCAGGATTTCAAAGTAGTGCATGAACTTCCATCGATGGTGGACATTATGAAGAAAGCTGGTATCCGAAAGTACTTTGAACTCCCGATCTACAAACCTGATTTCCAGCATTGCACTCAAGTCATGAACACCTTACAACTTGCTCTGCATGATCCATTAGTACCTGAAGCTAGAGTCCTAGATGCAGCAGGCAAGTGGGTCATCCTACAATTCACCCACGACCTAATTAAAGACGCTTTTGGATGGGAAAAGGATGAAAATACAATTTTGAAAGAGGAAAGCCGGGGAGTGAAGACCAGAATGTTCACATATATCAATCACATAAATATAGAAGAGGAACTCAGACTCATTCACCAGCATTTTTGTTTTCCAAACATGAACAGATATACTGCTCCATAGAAGATCATTGTGCAAATGCTGTACCATGCCATCAAACAAATAGGGAATCAAGTTAACTTGACTCCATATATTCAAGATCGGCTCTTCGAGGCAAAGAAACAGTGGAATCATAAGAAGTTCCTAAATGGAAGCATTGCCTTGACCATACTGATCTATCATGCTTTGGGCATTAGAGAACATTTGAAAGAGATGCCGTCATCAAAAGAAATGGCCAAATACGCAAAGATTGCCACAGTTCTAAGGAAGAAAAAAGGAGTCAAAATCATATAGGAAGCTGAAACGAGCTCCAAACCAAGAATGAGAGGTACCAAACGATTGCGAGAAATGATGCAGGTAGAAGCCGAAGCTCCAGCTACAAAGAAGGCACATGTACTTCCAAGGACCAGGCTAGAAGAAAATCCACCCATTATAGAGGAAGAATTAACAAAAGTAATGGAAGCTACTCACCATTATATGGAAGGACAGGTAAACCTATCAGTGCAAGGGCATCACTATCAATAAGCCCATAAAGACTCTGAACAAAGAAAAAGGTTGACCAAGGTTCATAGATATAGAGAATTGGGATTAATGAATTCTAGTTCATCATTAGACACACTAGAAGAACAAGACACCTCTATGCTGAATGTAGATATTAGAAGTGATTCAAAGGATGATGGTCAATGGGAAGAATTAAATCAAGTAAACGATGACTTTGGCATGGAAGGCACAAAAATCGATCAAGTGCCTGATAACAATATCAAGACACGACAAGGCAGGAAGCATCTCAAGAAGGAATTCATATTATCAAATTGAATGAAGCATCTAACATCCAAATCAAAGAGACTCTTCTAGTGGGAGAAGTCCTGATAAAGAATGCCAAGGAAGAAAAGGTAGAAGACATAGAGAAAGAGTCCGTACCCTTCACACCAATAAGTGTTGGTGTAAATTGCAAGCCTACACATTTGGCTCAAAGGATGTATTGAAGTCTATACATACATAAAGAAGCATAGGAACATATGCTAGTGGTTAATTACCACTTTACCTCATTGTAAAAGTCAGATTGACTTGGAATCTCTTGTAATCACCTACCTAAAGGATTCGTGGAAAATTAGTTGCTTGATTGAAAGAATATCTCCAAGCATTTAGGAGCTTGATCATAGGGAGCCAAAAGTTTGAATTTGAATTCAAATTTTTAGTCATCTCTTATAAAAATGGATATGAAAAGTCGAGGGTAAGAGAGAGCACTCCCGAGCCTAGCATTACCTTTTTTGAGTGTGTGTGAGGTCTACACTCAAGCCCACACCTCTCTACACCATTTGGTAATGAGATTCATGCCAATGGAGCTGTATACAAATGTTCATTAATACATACATTCATACTGTCCATCTCTGAGTTCTCTGTTAGTCTACTCAAAAGTCTGTCAACTTCTCAAGGGCATATCTCGGTCAATTCTTCCCCAATTTCAGTGATTCAAAGCTTGTTGGATTCAGCTTGACGTAATCTACATGCTATCAGAGTTTGAAGACAATCTGTTCAGCCATTTTGGAGAAATCTGTGTCGAGGTGAACTCTGGTCATTTTCTGCTACAGTCCTAAAAACTCGGGGGTATAGCTTAACTTGCTAAAGTGATTTCTCTTAGCATAGTTTATTATTTTACATCATTCCACTTGGAATAGGTAGCTTACTAAGCTAATTAGATACCCCTAAAAGGAAGTTTTCCAATTCCTACTGTGCTGGTCATACTGTGCAAAATGCTCAGTAGGTGTCAAGCCATAAATAGAAGGTTTTCTTGAGTTTGTGACTTCCAAAGTTATCTGTTTTGGTTCAAACATTGCACACATCATTTCCAAAGGACATAAGACATTTTATGGTGTCATTGAAAAGCTAAGGAGGTCTAGTTATCAACTCTGAAGCAAAATAGGGCTGGTACAAAGCAGGTTTAGCAGTACCTACTCAATCTCTTGGAGCATCCATCCGTCTTTCCCAACAGTGGTATCAAAGCAAACTAAGGTAAAATGGGAGATGGTTTTCCTTCATTTATTGACAAATTGGATAGGAAAAACTATCAAGCATGGTATCTAAGGATGAAGACCTACTTACAAGGAAGGAGTCTCTATGGGTACATCTCAGGAGATGAGGAGTTTCCCTCATTCAAAGCAAGAGGATTACCAACCAAGGAAGAACATGAAAAGCTCAACACATGGTGTGCTAAGGATGCATTGGCAAGGTCTTATTTACTCAACTCTATATCTGATTTTCTTTTGCCACATATTAGAAATTGTAAGACATCCCAAGAGACTTGGGAAACCTTGTCATCATATTTTTCCTCCAACACAAGGGCTAGGAAAAATCAGTTGTGGATTGAATTCACAACACTAACGAAGTAACCCAAGCAAGTTGTTTCAGAATTTGTGACCAAGAATAAAGATGTAGCAAATAAGTTAGAAGGCATAGGAGAAGAGATTGAAGAAGAACAGATTGTAAGGCAAGTGATTAATGGGATCAAGGCTGATGACAAGTGGGAAAGCTTCACCACAGCTATGGATCTTTACATGGACATGCACACTCCAGATCTTTCAACTCTCATGGGACAATTGATTACTCATGAAGCAAAGCTTTGGAGACACATCCAAAGGTAATTATTCTTCTGCCCTATACACTGATAAGAAGTCTAAAGATAAAGGCAAGAACAAGAAGTTGGAAGATGAAGGATCAACCTCTCAAGACAACTATTCAGGGAGAGGTAGATCTTCAAGAGGAAGGGGCAGAGGAGCTAAGCCAAGTAGGGGAAGATCTTATAACTCCTCACCATGCAACATTTGTGGTTTATCAAATCATACTATAGATTAGTGTTTCAGGAATCACAAAAATCAGAGAGGAAGAGGATACCAAAGAGGTGGCTACTCATAGTCAAGAGGTAGATTCAACCATCACCAAGGTTACAACAATAATTACAAGAACAACTACAACAATAACTACAATGGCAACTACCAAGGAGGATACAAATCCAGGAAGGATTACAACAACTATACAGAGGAGCAAGATGACTCTCTTCTAATCATGAACATGATCTCAAAATTAGGTACAAATGATGACCACCTATTCTACATTGACTCAGGATGCTCAAATCATGTGGCTGGCAATGTAGCATTACTCTCTGATCTTGAGGAACCAAAAGGTAAGCATCAAGTCCAAACAGGTGATGACACAAAGCATTCTATAGTTAAAGTTGGAAATGTTGAGACTTGTGATGGAAATCAGAAATTGTTGAGCAGGGTACTCTTTGTACCAACCATTACCAAAAATTTGATGAGTGCTGGTCAGATTGTGGAGAAAGGTTTGCAGGTCAGATTCAACCAATATGGAGCATATGTGGAGGATCCAAGACATGGGTTCAAGAGGATTGCTAAAGGAGAAAAATCAGGTAGACTTTTCACTTTTGAGTTGGAAGATACAAAGAACATTGCACTATACAGTTATAAAGATCAAACACTTTCAGAGCTTGAGATTTGGCACAAAAGGTTAGGACACATAGGAGAAAGAACCTTGAAACAAATGTGCAGGGACCAATGTGTGCTTGGGATACTTAATGTATCCAAGCAACATATGATTTATAAGTGTGGTGCTTGTCAATTTGGGAAGTCTCATAGGTTACCTTTCTCAAAGAAAGGATACATGCATGAAGACTACCTAGAGCTTGTACACACAGATGTATGGGGACCAAGCAAAGACCCCTCAGTCTCAGGATCAAGGTACTATGTGTCTTTCATTGATGATTATAGCAGATGGACTGTATTATACTTCATGAAGCAGAAGGATGAGGTATTTAATTGCTTTTAAAAATATCTTGCATTAGTTGAAAATCAGACAAGAAGGAATTTGAAGAGGCTAAGGTCAGATGGAGGAGGTGAGTACTTCTCCAATGAATTTGAAGACTTCTTGCAGAACAGAGGCATCAAAAGAGAGATAACCACAAGGTATTCTCCTGAACAGAATGGGGTAGCTGAGAGAAGAAATAGATTAATTGTTGAGACAGCTAGATCTATGCTTAATGAGAAAAAGTTACCTAACTATCTATGGGCAAAGAGTGTTTCTACTACCACTTACCTCATAAACAGGTTACCATCTAAGTCTCTTGATGGCATGACACCCTATGAAGCATGGCATGGTAAGAGACCTTCACTTGAAAATTGCAAAATATTTGGATGTGTAGCATATGTACACATTCCTTCTCAGATAAGAGGTAAGCTAGACCCAAAGGCTAAAAAATGCATCTTTATTGGGTATGATTTAAATAAAAAAGGTTACAGGCTTTATAATCCTATCAATAAGGGGTTTATGGTAAGCAGAGATGTTGTCTTTGATGAAAATAACTGTTGGTATGAGAATGAATGCAAGAAGGTCAAATTACCCTATGATTTGGAAGAGGAATTTCCAAGTCTTACAAAGGAGGAACCTACTCAGAATCAAGCCTCAAGTTCAGATGATGAAGACACTATCAATCTTGAAGAATTCAAAGCATGGAAGTCCAAAGGCAAAATGAAGATGAAGAAGCTTGAAGACATACCTGAATCCTCAACTCAACCATTTAGAAGATCACAAAGAGAAAGCAAGAAACCTATCAGATATGGGTATGATACATCTCTTGTTACTAAACATTCTGTTTATCTTGCTAAAGATTTGTCAAATGAAGAACCAAGATCATATGAAGAAGCAATAACCAAATTAGAATGGAAAGAAGCTATGGATGAGGAGATTGATGCTCTCAAAGAGAGTGACACATGGGAGTTAGTACCTAAGAAGGACTCAATGAAGGTAATAGGATCCAGATGGATCTATAAGCTTAAAAGAAATTCTGATGGCACAATCAATAGGTACAAAGCCAGATTGGTAGCCAAGGGTTTTGCACAAACCCAAGGCATTGAGTATGAGGAGACATTCTCACCTGTGGCCAAGATGCCAACCATTAGAGTGTTGGTAAGTGTGCCTGCACCAAAAAATTGGAATATGTACCAATTGGATGTCAAGAATGCTTTCTTGAATGGATGGATTTCAGAGGAGGTGTATATGTCACAACCTCCTGGCTATGAAGAACCCAAGAAGGTAACATATGTTTGCAAATTAAAAAAGGCTTTATATGTATTGAAGCAGGCACCTAGGGCATGGAATTATAGGTTCACTACATACCTCCAAGACCAAGGTTTTGTCATGAGCAAGGCAGATACTTCTCTATTCATTAAGAGAAGTAATTCAGAGGTAATATACCTTTGTGTTTATGTTGATGACATCATCATTATAGGTAATGATGTCAATGGAATCAGATATATCAAAAGTCAAATGATGAAGGAGTTCAAGATCAATGATCTTGGTCTATTGAAATATTTTTTGGGACTTGAATTAGTCTACAATAATTCAAGGATATACATCACTCAGAAAAAGTATATACAGGACATGTTGAAGAAGTTTCAATTACAGGATGCCAAAGTAGCAAGCACTCCAATGGAGGTAAACCTAAAGCTAAGTGCCCATGAAGGTGATGAAGTCAAGGACATTACAGGTTATCAAAGTATGGTGGGAAGCTTGAACTATGCTACATTAACAAGGATAGATATTGCATATGGAGTTAGTGTGCTAAGTCAATTTATGCACAAGCCAAGGATACCTCACTTAGAGGCTGCCAAGAGAATCTTGAAGTATCTCAAGGGTACACAGAACCATGGTTTGTATTTCCCTTACACTTTAGATATTGATATCAAAATTTATTCAGATGCAGATTGGGCAAAATGCAAGGATGATAAGAGGAGCACTTCTGGATATACTTCTTTTGCAGGTGACAAACCAATTTCATGGTCTTCAAAGAAGCAACCTACTGTTGCTTTGTCTTCCACAGAGGCAGAGTATAGAGGACTAGCTAATGCCACACAAGAAGCAATTTGGATTAAGCTTTTGTATACAGAACTGGGATTATATACTAGGTCACCAATTATCTTTGGAGATAATACAAGTTCCCTTCACCTTGTAGCTAATCCTATTTATCATGCTAGGACCAAACACATAGAGGTCCATTATCATTATGTGAGAGAGAAATTGATAAGCAAGGACATTCAACAGACCTATGTATCCACCAACATGCAATGTGCAGATTCGCTGACTAAAGCTTTGGATGGAACCAAACTTTGCAGGTTCAAATCCATGATTGGATTGCAGGATATACTTGAAGATTGAAGATGAAGACTTAAGCCAAAATGTTTGGCTTGAGGGGGAGCTGTTGGTGTAAATTGCAAGCCTACACATTTGGCTCAAAGGATGTATTGAAGTCTACACATACATGAAGAAGCATAGGAACATATGCTAGTGGTTAATTACCACTTTACCTCATTGTAAAAGTCAGATTGACTTGGAATCTCTTGTAATCACCTACCTAAAGGATTCGTGGAAAATTAGTTGCTGGATTGAAAGAATATCTCCAAGCATTTAGGAGCTTGATCATAGGGAGCCAAAAGTTTGAATTTGAATTCAAATGTTTAGTCATCTCTTATAATAATGGATATGAGAAGTCGCGGGTAAGAGAGAGCACTCCCGAGTATTGCATTACTGGTTTTGAGTATGTGTGAGGTCTACAATCACGCCCACACCTCTCTACACCATTTGGTAATGAGATTCATGCCAATGGAGTTGTATACAAATGTTCATTAATACATACATTCATATTGTCCATCTCTGAGTTCTCTGTTAGTCTACTCAAAAGTCTGTCAACTTGTCAAGGGCATATCTCGGTCACGTCTTCACCCAATTCAGTTATTCAAAGCTTCTTGGATTTAGCTTGACGTAATCTACATGCTGGCAAAGTTTGAAGACATTCTATTCAGCCATTTTGGAGAAATCTGCGTCGAGGTGAACTCTGGTCATTTTCTACTACAGTCCTAAAAAGTCAGGGGTATAGCTTAACTTGCTAAAGTGATTTCTCTTAGCATAGTTTATTATTTTACATCATTCCACTTGGAATAGGTAGCTTGCTAAGCTAATTAGATACCCCTAAAAGGAAGTTTTCCAATTCCTACATTGCTGGTCATACTCAGCAAAATACTCAAGAGGTGTCAAGCCATAAATAGAAGGTTTTCTTGAGTTTGTGACTTCCAAAGTTATCTGTTTTGATTCAAACATTGCACACATCATTTCCAAAGGACGTAAGATATTTTATGGTGTGATTGGAAAGCTAAGAAGGTCTAGTTATCAACTATGAAGCAAAAGAGGGCTGGTACAAAGCAGGTTTAGTAGTACCTACTTAGTCTCTTGGAGCATCCATCCATCTTTCCCAACAGTGGTATTAGAGCAAACTAAGGTAAAATGGGAGATGGTTTTCCTTCATTTATTGACGAATTGGACAGGAACAACTATCAAGCATGCTCTCTAAGGATGAAGACCTACTTACAAGGAAGGAGTCTCTATGGGTACATCTCAGGAGATGAGGAGTTGCCCTCATTCAAAGCAAGAGGATTACCAACCAAGGAAGAACATGAAAAGCTCAACACATGGTGTGCTAAGGATGCATTCGCAAGGTCTTATTTACTCAAATCTATATCTGATTTTCTTTTGCCACATATTAGAAATTGTAAGACATCCCAAGAGACTTGGGAAACCTTGTCATCATATTTTTCCTCCAACACAAGGGCTAGGAAAAATCAGTTGTGGATTGAATTCACAACACTAAGGAAGCAACCCAAGCAAGCTGTTTCAGAATTTGTGACCAAGATTAAAGATGTAGCAGATCAGTTAGCAAGCATAGGAGAAGAGATTGAAGAAGAACAGATTGTATGGCAAGTGATTAATGGGATCAAGGCTGATGACAAGTGGGAAAGCTTCACCACAGCTATGGATCTTTACATGGACATGCACACTCTAGATCTTTCAACTCTCATGGGACAATTGTTTACTCATGAAGCAAATCTCAACAAAAATGGAGACACATCCAAAGGTAATAATTCGTCTGCCCTATACACTGATAAGAAGTCTAAAGATAAAGGCAAGAGCAAGAAGGTGGAAGATGAAGGATCAACCTCTCAAGCCAACTATGCAAGGAGAGGTAGATCTTCAAGAGGAAGGGGCAGAGGAGGTAAGCCAGGTAGGGGAAGATCTTATAACTCCTCACCATGCAACATTTGTGGTTTATCAAATCATATTACAAATGAGTGTTTTAGGAATTACAAAAATCAGAGAGGAAGAGGATACCAAGGAGGTGGCTACTCACAGTCAAGAGGTAGATTCAACCATCACCAAGGTTACAACAATAATTACAAGAACAACTACAACAATAACTACAATGGCAACTACCAAGGAGGATACAAATCCAGGAAGGATTACAACAACTATACAGAGGAGCAAGATGACTCTCTTCTAATCATGAACATGACCTCAAAATCAGGTACAAATGATGACTACCTATTCTACATTGACTCAGGATGCTCAAATCATGTGGCTGGCAATGTAGCATTACTCTCTGATCTTGAGGAACCAAAAGGTAATCATCAAGTCCAAACAGGTGATGACACAAAGCATTCTGTAGTTAAAGTTGGAAATGTTAAGACTTGTGATGGAAATCAGAATTTGTTGAGCAGGGTACTCTATGTACCAACCATTACCAAAAATTTGATGAGTGTTGGTCAGATTGTGGAGAAAGGTTTGCAGGTCAGATTCAACCAATATGGAGCATATGTGGAGGATCCAAGACATGGGTTCAAGAGGATTGCTAAAGGAGAAAAATCAGGTAGACTTTTCACTTTTGAGTTGGAAGATACAAAGAACATTGCACTATACAGTTATAAAGATCAAACACTTTTAGAGCTTGAGATTTGGCACAGAAGGTTAGGACACATAGGAGAAAGAACCTTGAAACAAATGTGTAGGGACCAATGTGTGCTTGGGATACTTAATGTATCCAAGCAACATATGATTTATAAGTGTGGTGCTTGTCAATTTGGGAAGTCTCACAGGTTACCTTTCTCAAAGAAAGGATACATGCATGAAGACTACCTAGAGCTTGTACACACAAATGTATGGGGACCAAGCAAAGACCCCTCAGTCTCAGGATCAAGGTACTATGTGTCTTTCATTGATGATTATAGCAGATGGACTGTATTATACTTCATGAAGCACAAGGATGAGGTATTTAATTGCTTTAAAAAATATCTTGCATTAGTTGAAAATCAGACAGGAAGGAATTTGAAGAGGCTAAGGTCAGATGGAGGAGGTGAGTACTTCTCCAATGAATTTGAAGACTTCTTGCAGGACAGAGGCATAATAAGAGAGATAACCACAAGGTATTCTCCTGAACAGAATGGGGTAGCTCAGAGAAGAAATAGATTAATTGTTGAGACAACTAGATCTATGCTTAATGAGAAAAAGTTACCTAACTATCTATGGGTAGAGAGTGTTTCTACTACCACTTACCTCATAAACAGGTTACCATCTAAGTCTCTTGATGGCATGACACCCTATGAAGCATGGCATGGTAAGAGACCTTCACTTGACAATTGCAAAATATTTGGATGTGTAGCATATGTACTTATTCCTTCTCAGATAAGAGGTAAGCTAGACCCAAAGGCTGAAAAATGCATCTTTCTTGGGTATGATTTAAATAAAAAAGGTTACAAGTTTTATAATCCTATCAATAAGGGGTTTATGGTAAGCAGAGATGTTGTCTTTGATGAAAATGATTCTTGGTATGAGAATGAATGCAAGAAGGTCAAATTACCCTATGATTTGGAAGAGGAATTTCCAAGTCTAACAAAGGAGGAACCTACTCAGAATGAAGCCTCAAGTTCAGATGATGAAGACACTATCAATCTTGAAGAATTCAAAGCATGGAATTCCAAAGGCAAAATGAAGATGAAGAAACTTGAAGACATACCTGAATCCTCAACTCAACCATTTAGAAGATCACAAAGAGAAAGCAAGAAACCTATCAGATATGGGTATAATACATCTCTTGTTAGTAAACATTCTGTTTATCTTGCCAAAGATTTGTCAAATGAAGAACCAAGATCATATGAAGAAGCAATAACCAAATCAGAATGGAAAGAAGCTATGGATGAGGAGATTGATGCTCTCAAAGAGATTGACACATGGGAGTTAGTACTTAGAAGGACTCAATGAAGGTAATAGGATCCAGATGGATCTATAAGCTTAAAAGAAATTCTGATGGCACAATCAATAGGTACAAAGCCAGATTGGTAGCCAAGGGTTTTGCACAAACCCAAGGCATTGAGTATGAGGAGACATTCTCACTTGTGGCCAAGATGCCAACCATTAGAGTGTTGGTAAGTGTGGCTGCACCAAAAAATTGGAATATGTACCAATTGGATGTCAAGAATGCTTTCTTGAATGGATGGATTTCAGAGGAGGTATATATGTCACAACCTCCTGGCTATGAGGACCCCAAGAAGGTAACATATGTTTGCAAATTAAAAAAGGCTTTATATGGATTGAAGCAGGCACCTAGGGCATGGAATTACAGGTTAACTGCATACCTCGAAGACCAAGGTTTTGTCATGAGCAAGCCAGATACTTCTTTGTTCATTAAGAGAAGTAATTCAGAGGTAATATACCTTTGTGTTTATGTTGATGACATCATCATTAAAGGTAATGATGTCAATGGAGTCAGATATATCAAACGTCAAATGATGAAGGAGTTCAAGATCAATGATCTTGGTCTATTGAAATATTTTTTGGGACTTGAATTAGTCTACACTAATTCAGGGATATACATCACTCAGAAAAAGTATATACAGGACATGTTGAAGAAGTTTCAATTACAAGATGCCAAAGTAGCAAGCACTCCAATGGAGGTAAACCTAAAGCTAAGTGTCCATGAAGGTGATGAAGTCAAGGACATTACAGGTTATCAAAGTATGGTGGGTAGCTTGAACTATGCTACCTTAACAAGGATAGATATTGCATATGGAGTTAGTGTGCTAAGTCAATTTATGCACAAGCCAAGGATACCTCACTTAGAGGCTGGCAAGAGAATCTTGAAGTATCTCAAGGGTACACAGAACCATGGTTTGTATTTCCCTTACACTTTAGATATTGATATCAAAATTTATTCAGATGCAAATTGGGCAGGATGCAAGGATGATAGGAGGAGCACTTCTGGATATATTTCTTTTGCAGGTGACAAACCAATTTCATGGTCTTCAAAGAAGAAACCTACTGTTGCTTTGTCTTCCACAGAGGCAGAGTATAGAGGACTAGCTAATGCCACACAAGAAGCAATTTGGATTAAGCTTTTGTATACAGAATTGGGATTATATACTAGGTCACCAATTATCTTTGGAGATAATACAAGTTCCCTTCACCTTGTAGCTAATCCTATTTATCATGCTAGGACCAAACACATAGAGGTCCATTATCATTATGTGAGAGAGAAATTGATAAGCAAGGACATTCAATTGACCTATGTATCCACCAACATGCAATGTGCAGATTTGCTGACTAAAGCTTTGGATGGAACCAAACTTTGCAAGTTCAAATCGATGATTGGATTGCAGGATATACTTGAAGATTGAAGATGAAGACTTAAGCCAAAATGTTTGGCTTGATGGGGAGCTGTTGGTGTAAATTGCAAGCCTACACATTTGGCTCAAAGGATGTATTGAAGTCTACACATACATGAAGAAGCATAGGAACATATGCTAGTGGTTAATTACCACTTTACCTCATTGTAAAAGTCAGATTGACTTGGAATCTCTTGTAATCACCTACCTAAAGGATTCGTGGAAAATTAGTTGCTTGATTGAAAGAATATCTCCAAGCATTTAGGAGCTTGATCATAGGGAGCCAAAAGTTTGAATTTGAATTCAAATTTTTAGTCATCTCTTATAAAAATGGATATGAAAAGTTGCGGGTAAGAGAGAGCACTCCCGAGCCTAGCATTACTGTTTTTGAGTGTGTGTGAGGTCTACACTCAAGCCCACACCTCTCTACACCATTTGGTAATGAGATTCATGCCAATGGAGCTGTATACAAATGTTCATTATTACATACATTCATATTGTCCATCTCTGAGTTCTCTATTAGTCTACTCAAAAGTCTATCAACTTGTCAAGGGCATATCGCGGTCAATTCTTCACCAAATTTAGTGATTCAAAGCTTGTTGGATTCAACTTGAAGTAATTTACATGCTGGCAAAGTTTGAAGACATTCTATCCAGCCATTTTTGAGAAAGCTGCGTCGAGGTGAACTCTGGTCATTTTCTATTACAGTCCTAAAAAGTCGGGGGTATAGCTTAACTTGCTAAATTGATTTCTCTTAGCATAGTTTATTATTTTACATCATTCCACTTGGAATAGGTAGCTTACTAAGCTAATTAGAGACCCCTAAAAGGAAGTTTTCCAATTCCTACTGTGCTGGTCATACTGAGCAAGATACTCAGCAGGTGTCAAGCCATAAATAGAAGGTTTTCTTGAGTTTGTGACTTCCAAAGTTATCTGTTTTGATTCAAACATTGCACACATCATTTCCAAAGGACATAAGACATTTTATGGTGTCATTGGAAAGCTAAGGAGGTCTAGTTATCAACTCTGAAGCAAAAGAGGGCTGGTACAAAGCAGGTTTAGCAGTACCTACTCAGTCTCTTGGAGCATTCATCCATCTTTCCCAACAATAAGGGTAGTGTCAAAACCCTCTCCGATGGATGTCACGTTTCAAGGGAGTGCTACCAAATCGACCCATAATGAAGAGGAAAGAAGAGACCAAGAAATACAATTACAAATAAGGCAACCGCACAATGAGACAATACATTTAGAGCAAGGAAGAGACATACGAATCGGGGAAGCACCAAGCATTCCGAAAACTTGGTTGAATGTGGATGTAGCTTAGCTCAAGCGAATGGTACAACAAATGATACAAACTGCTATGGATACTCAACAACTAATGCTTGAAGCTGATGCTGACTATGACAAGGCAATGTGGGAGAAGAATCAATTCCAAGAAATAGGTGAGAATTTATGTGCCAAATTAATTCAAGCACAACGGATAATATTATTAGAAAAAGAGGCAGAAACCAACAAGATCAAGAATCAATGTACCACACTAGAAACGGAAAATCAGAAGCTGCAAGAACAACTGAAAGAACTACAAAGCAAATATGAGGCTAACAAAGCAGAGAAAGCGCGCATGAATACTAGAAGTAAGATCCTTGAATTGCAAATCAAGGTATACATGGATGAAGCCAAAACTCTAAGGAACAGGAACAAGGAATTGATGACAGCCTTACTATGCGACCAACTGATCGAAGACCCTGAAAAGAAGGAAAGCAACACGAAAGTCTTCGAGGATCGGATAGCAAAGTATGAAGATCAATCGAAGCAGGAGCAAGCCATCATAGCACAATGGGAAAAAAGATATATGGATGACACTAATGCACTTAGGAAGAAGTGGAAAATGGAAGAGAATAAATTCTTAGTACAATGCAATGAAGACGCTAGTCAACTCGCTGCCATAGGAGAGGAAATCTTGAAGAACAAAGAAGAAGTCAAGAGAGCTACCGAAGAAATAAAAACAAAGGATGAATTAATAGCAACATTGAAAGCAATTAGAACATCAGGTCAATATGAGGACACCGGTAGTTCCACACTCCACAACGGCTATTGAGCAGACTGAGGTACGTCCTCTTTCTCCCCCCATATATCATTCACCGATAAGGGAGGACACAAAGACCAACACTGAGAGACATACTCGGGCTATTGCAGAACTAGGCCGACATGAGCGGGCACTACTAGTGTCCTAGCTTACTAAAGATTTTGAAGACCAAGTAATCCAAGTAATGAGAGAAGCGAAGATTGAAAGCAGAAATCTAGAGCAGGTAATGAAGCCTTTCAATCTACCATATGGATTACTCAAAGAACAAACACGCCAGTACATAAAGAAAACAACAAATAAAGAGCCTGATAGCAACCTACAGTTTTGCATGCAAACATTTACCTATACACAAGAGGAATTCGACAAAGCAGATCCTATTTGGAGACGAAAATTTTTGGGGAAGAATCCTACGTTATGGGTACACTGGGAATCGGCACCATTTGTGCTTCAAGTAAATCCATCTTTTTGCCCATTACCCAGAAGATGCTTCTAGACGCAATTTTGGGAAGGACAGCACCAGGAAGCATAAATAGTCAATGGCTAAACTATCCATTACTCCCAAGTCCACCTCGTAATTACTTACCAACCGAAGAATACATGGTAAAAACAATCTAGTTTTGGATTGCCAGATATGCAACTGTACTAGATTTAGCCATAAAGATGACAAACAAAATTTTGAGCATGTTACTTACTGTAATAAAGGTGTTTATACATTTTTGAGCTTCATCGGCATTAACTAGGGGTCAGATGCCCTCATTTTTTATTTATCGACTATACCTAGTCATTTAACACTCATGGCCTTATACTCAAGACTCATGTTTTTGCCTAGTACATATATGTAGACGTTTGAAGAGGCATTTTTTACAGGGTTTTTTGAAATGGATTTAGAGATTTTTGCGAAAATGTCTTCTAATCTAAATGCATGATTGGTGGCCTACAAATTAAGCTTCTTTGCAGATCATAGACAGGCACCAGATGATGAGGTGAAGTCAACTCAATGGAAGGAATTGATGTTATGTCAAGCCAATTTTCTTAATCAGCGAGAGCATAAAGTCATACAAACATACTCATGTCGCCACAAAAAGCCTATCGGGGATGACAAAGTTCAGGAGGAGGGACATGTGGAACGGGAATTGAGCAAAAAGAGGAGAAGGAGGAAAGAGACAGTACACAAAGGATCCTTCATCAGATAAGGTAACCAATTGTCTGAAGTTCTTAACTGTCTCCTCATCCACTAGATGCGTGCAATGGAAAGAAAGGAATCAAGTCCTAGAGGATGGCAAAGAAGATTTAAGAACAGGGCCTTTGAAACGTAATGCTGACATAGAAGAGAGCAAAGGTTAGCAAAGTAAGGTGTGCAATAGGAAAGTAGTAAACAGGCTCCAAGCAATAAAGACATATCAGAAGACCAAAAGTTAGAAAGAGGCAGCGGCTGAGAAGTTGAAGAAAGTGACTATGAATACCACATTCTTAGTCACTGATGGCGTGCGTGGCAGCCCGACTTAATACAACAACCCAGAGTTACGATATAAGGAATACCAAGGGGCTTATAGAAGCAAAGGACTAATCTCAAATAAAGTAACAAATTGTCTGACAAACCTTATTGCTTCTTCGACCATTGGGTGTGTGTATTCAGGAGCCATAGACAAGCTGCAAACAAGAAGCAAAGCCTGTCAAGGGATGACAAAGAGGGAAAGAGTGTTGCAGAGAAAAACATGCATAAAGAGGAGCCCCAAAATTTTCAAATTAATGGGCATAAAAGTCTTCTTCAAAATTCTAGGAAATTCCCTCCAGGCCATCTAAATGCACTAGAGGAGTCCTCTAGATGTATAAGCCCCAAATCATTGTAATATACTCTTTGTAAAATAGTAGAAAATTAGAGATTTCAATAAAGTGCCAGTCACTTGTGTGAAAGGAGCATTTTTAGGGCACATGTATATAAGTCACTTTGTGATGCTTTGTAAAGACTTTTTGCCATTGTGAAGGAGGAGAACTGAAATTTCGAATTTGCTTCTTCCCTACTGATTTTCATCTTCTTTGTGATCTTTCATGTGTGTGTCTGAAGCTTGGAATGTGTATGTAGGAGTTTTGTCTATCCCTCCCCATCACTTTTGAGCTACTATAGTGTGTGTGTGAGCCAATACGAGTTGTGGAGTGAGTATAGGTGTTTCTTACCATCCACTGTTTTGGTCATAACTGGAAGAGCGGTTGTCAGATTTGAGTGAAATCACCACCAAGAGATGCGTCTCATCGAGAGCTTCAAAAGGAACTTGGTATTGCCCATATTCGGAGTTCAAAGATGGGAGAAACATTCGAATTTGTGTTTACTAGTGTAAGTGGTATCACAACAGACACTTCTAGAGTTTGAGTGAGTTGGAGAGGTAGTTTAGTCTTTTCATATGCATTATAGCTGAGCCACTTCATTTTCCATCATGTGTGCACACGTCCTCATACACTTGGTTCATGTAGTTCTTCGGATTGATAATTAAGCATGTAATTATCAATCCACCACTATACGCACTTGTGGGGCAAATGAGATTTAGTCTCTTTGACACAAGTCCCTAAGACCTTGTGACTTAGGTACACACATATCCACTAGTGCTCCTCCTTTCATCTTTGGAACCTGCCCAATTAGCATCACAATAAGCTTGTACATTTAATCCATCATCAAATGGATAATATAGACCTTCATTCACTGATCCTTTGAGGTACCAAAGTACCGTTTTGGGTGCAACAAGATGAGTTACTCTTGGTGCCTACAAAAATTGAGATAACACTCCAACTACATGTGCAATATTTGGCCTTGTCATAGTAGCATAGAAGAGAGAGACAAGTATTGACCTATACATGGTGACATCCTTCAATTCTTCACCTTCATGAGCACTTAGTTTAACATTTAATTCTAATGGATTTGAAATGGGCTTGCAATCACACAAGCCAAACTTCTTCAAAATATCTAGAATATATTTCCTTTGCATCAACTATATACCTTCCATCCTCTTCATATAGTACTTCAATCCCAAGAAAGTACCTTAGAATCCCTAAATCAGAGATTTTATGTCCTTGATGTTTGCTTCATCATCTCCTGTAATGATCAAATCATCAACATATATACATATGAAAACAATTTTGTTACCTTCCTTATTCACAAAGAATGATGGGCTTGCATGACTCTGATTGTGTCCACATTTTACCAAGAAGTCCATAAGTATTTGGTTTCAAGCCCTTGGGGCTTGCTTGAGTCCATAAAGAGCCTTCTTAAGCCTACACTGACATGATGTGGAAACCTCTCATCTACAAAGCCTTGGGACTTCTCCATGAAGACTACCTCTTCAAGATCTCCTTTTAGGAAAGCATTCTTCACATCCAACTGGTACATCTTCCAACCTTTTGAGGCTGAGATTGCAATCAAAATTCTTATGGTGGACATCTTAGCTACAAGACTTAATGTTTCCTCAAAGTCTATGCCATAGGTTTGAACAAAACCTTTGGCAACCAGCCTTTCTTTACACCTAGATGTGTTCCCATCTGCATGCCTCTTTACCGTGTACACCCATTTGTTGCCAATGACTTCCATGTCCTTTGTTCTTGGCACCAATGACCAAGTATCATTTTTTTCAAGTGCCTTGATTTCCTACACCATGACTTCAATCCATTCCCTATGCTTATTTGCTTCTTCAAAAAAATTAGGTTCTTCACAAGCTATAACTTGACTCATGTAGACATAATGTCTTGCAATGAATGAATCATAATTTAACCTTTGAATAGGGTATTTAACCCTATTGGATGACCTTACCTCACCATTAAGTGGTAGGAATCTCCTCCTCCTTGGTTTAGATGCTGTAAATCCTAGAGTTTCTAATTTTTCCACATCTTCATCACTTGTAGATTCCATGTCTACCCCTCGATGGTCTTTCTCATTCGTCTTTTCCTTTCCTTTGCTACTTCCTTCACTTGAATGAGATTCATTCATTGTCCTTCCATGCCAAGCTGACATAGTACTCTCCTCCTCTAATGGTGTTCTTGAAGTGGTTGGACCACCCATCTCCATGCTTTGTTGTTGTTGCTCTTTGAACTTCTTATCGGCTTCATACATCATCAATCGGTAACACATCTTTGCTACCATACCAAGGCAACAACTCATGAAATATTACATCCCTAGACACCTTAAGGTCTTTGATGCAAGGATTATAACATCTAAAACCCTTTTTCTTTGAAGAATATACAAGAAACATGCACCTATCTGCCTTCCAATCTAACTTGTGTCTCAATTCTTGAGGTATGTGAACATAGCACACACAACCAAATACTTTGAGATGTGAAAGGTTGGATTTCTTACCACACCAAGCTTCATAAGGTGTAACTCCATGTATTCTTGAGGTTGGACACCTATTTATAATGTATATGGGTGTATTTGTTGCATCAACCCAATAAGAGTTAGGAACATTCATTTCATTTAACAAAGCTCTAGCCACTTCTGCTATGTATATATTCTTCCTCTCTGCCACCCCATTTTGTTGAGGTTTATACCTGCAAGTGAATTTCCTTTTGATTCCATGGTCATGTAAAAAGTATGAAAATTCATTTGAAAAATACTCTCCCCATCCATCCGATCTGAGAGTCTTTATATACTTCCTTGTTTCCTTCTCCGCCAAGTTTTTGAACCTCTTGAAGTGGTAAAATATCTCTGACTTTTACTTCATGCAATACATCCAAAAAACCCTTGAATGATCATCTAAAAATGTGACAAAATATCTATTACATCCAATGGATGGCTCCCTTGTAGGTCCCCATACATTTGTGTGTATGAGATTCAACACTTCATTTCTCACATGTGCTCCCTTGTTGAAGGGCAATCTACTTTGTTTACCTAATTGACAAGCATGGCACAAATGTTGCATATTTTGAGATGTAAGATCAGGTAGACCACTCACCAAGCCCTTCCTTTGCATTTTCTTCATCCTTTGTAAGCTTATATGCCCAATTCTTTTATGCCATAAGTCAATTTCTGCAATCTGTTTATTTCCAATTGACAAGTAGACAGTGTGAGGGGTTTTGTGGCTTTACCTCCATGGTGAAGAGTCTTCCTTGCATCTTTCCTTTTGATATGAGCTTGTATTCCTACATGGGATCTTCAACAAAACATCCTTTATCATTGAACCTCACCTCATAACCTCTTTCAACCATTTGACCTACCAAAACCAAGTTCTTTGTGATGGTTGGCACATGCAACATATCCTTCAACACCTTGCATCTTTGAGATCCATTCAATGAAACATCTCCCACATGTGTAATCTTTTCTTCAATGTCATCCCCTATCTCCACATGTCCTTGACTGATGGGTGAGTGTAAATTAAAGAAAACATTTTTATTGCAACTCATAGGGTTGCTACAACCACTATCAATGTACCATGTAAAATTTGAATTGACTCTTTCACTTGACCCATACATCATAAGCAAGTTCTCAAATTTTGAATTTGGTAAAGTACTAGCATATTAACTTGGTTCCTTTTGTATCCTTGATTGCCTCCTCCTTTGGACCAACAATCTCTTG
>CM035429.1:18313323-18315823 GCA_020310875.1 Ceratopteris richardii
ATATGCCACACATCCAAAAAACTCTGCAATGATCCAAGGTAGGTCTCTTACCCCACCAAGCCTCATATGGTGTCATACCCTGCAAGGCTTTACATGGTAACCTATTGACCAAATAAGTGGCTGTATTTACAGCCTCAGCCCACAAATAATTAGGGCAATTTTTCTCCTTCATCATGGATCTTGCAAACTCAACAAGTGTTCTATTTCTCCTTTCTGCAACACCATTTTGTTGAGGAGAGTACCTGCAAGTAACTTCCCTTTTATACCTGCATTCCATAAGTAATCACTGAACTCATTAGAGAAATACTCTCCCCCTCCATCTGACCTTAATCTTTTCAACTTATGACCTGTAATTCTTTCTGCATATGCATGATAGTGTTTAAATGTATTAAACACTTCTGACTTATCTTTGATCACATAAATAGTGATCCATCTAGTAGCATCATCAACATAAATCACATAATACCTTGACCCATTTATACTGAAATCTTTTGATGGTCCCCCACACATCTGTGTGTACCAACTCAAGCTTCTCTGAGTGCATAAAACCATGCTTGGAGTAAGAATTCTTATGAGCCTTACCTAATTGACATGCCTCACATTTGTATGTCATATGTTGACCTGCAACATTAGCAATCCAAGCACTGAACCATTGTTAACCATATCTTTAATACCTCTTTCATTGAAATGTCCAAGTCTCTTGTGCCAAAGATCTAACTCAGAGATCTTATGTCCTCCATATGTGAACATAGCATGACCAATATTGCCTTGAATCTTCAATGTAAATAATCTTCCTCCTTTTTCCCTGAAACAATCTGTTTATACCCTTGGCTAGGGTCTTCCACATATACTCCATCATTAGTGAATCTTACTTCATATCCCTTTTCAACAATTTGTCCTACACTTATCAAATTTTTAGGGATTGTAGGAACATACAAGACCTTACTCAATAAGGTGCTACCATCCTTGGCCTTCACTGATCCAATCGACTTCACATTGTGCCTTTGTGTTGTCACCTGTCTGAACAACATGATTAAAAACATTATTCTCCAAGTCAGTCATCAAGGATATATTACCACTCAGGTGATTGCTACACCCTGAGTCAATGTAGAAGACTCTTTGATCTTCACTCTGCCTTTCACAAGTTGCATTCATTATCAATGTTGAATCCTCCTTTTGATCTGAAGCATAATTGTAGTAGGTGTTGTTATATTGTTGACTTTGGAATCCTCTACCTGCATTTCTTCCAAAGTAACTCCTTCCACCTCTACCTCTGAAATTACCTCTTTGATTTCTGCCACCTCTTCCTCTTGCATTATAATTTTGATTATATCCATTATTACTCTGAGTATTGTGCCAACAATCATTAGCTAAGTGATTTGTCTTACCACAAATCCAGCAAGCTTTGCCTCCATCCTTGTTGTTTTTGCCTCTTCCTCTACCTTTGCCACCTCCTCTTCCTCTTAGGAAGTTGGCTTGAGTAGTTGTTCCTTCATCTTCACCTGCTTGTTGTTTTCCTTTGCTATTCTTCTTCTTGTCCTTTGAGTACATTGCATGACCTGCACTCTTGTCACCATCTCCTTTAACATCCTGCTCAAATGTTAGCATATGACCTAGCAACTGATTTAAATCAAGAGTGAAATGGTCAAGTGATAATTCTGTAGATAAAATGAATGGCTTCCATTTGTCATCACCTCTCAAACCTGTAAGGATTTGCCTTACCAATTTATCCTCCTCAATGTCTTCATCAACAGCTCCTAATGCATCTGCAATGTCTTTCATCCTTGTTACATAGTCTGAAATAGATTGAGAGGCCTTCTTCTTAAAAGTTGTAAACTCTGCCCATAAGGATGCCTTCCTTGACTTTGTAGTATTCTGGAAATGCTCCTCCAAAGCATTCCAAATATCAGTTGCACTTTCAAGACCTCGAATATGAGGTAACAAGTAATCATTGACTGCCATATAGATAATGCTCCTAGCTTGAGCATCTTTCTTCATCCAATTTTTCAAATCTGCTAACTCTTCCCTAGTTGGAACACTAGGATCTCTGAACTGTGGCTTCTCTTCTTCTCCTGTGATGTAAGCAATTAAATCTTTGCTCATAAGATGAGCTTCCATCCTCATTGACCATGCAAGATAGTTTTCCCTATCCAATTTCTCTATTTGTAGAGAATCTCCCATCTTGTGTCTACCTGTGTATTGAAACCTTCAAGCTTTATAAACAATATATGTACCTTTACTTCGAATTAGACTCCTTTTGTCCTTCTTGATGTTGTATGGTCTCCTCCTCTTGCTTTGCCTTCAAACTTTCACCTTTTAGTTCTTCAAATGTTGCATTTCTTGAATCTGCAGCAGTCGGGACCCTCCTTTCCTTGATTTGATGTCTCCTGCTCTGGTACCACTGATGGAGAGTGTTAATCTCCAAAAGAATAACCTACTCTTGAATTTAGAACACCTCTATATCAAGAGTAAGTCAAAACCTTCACTAAATTAGAGGTCC
>CM035429.1:18335823-18368323 GCA_020310875.1 Ceratopteris richardii
GTCTAATCAGTTCCAAAACTCTTCAATAAGGTCTTCAACCATATCACTTCTTTTGCAGCCTGTACCATTCCTTTATACTTAGCTTCTATGGATGACAAAGCAACTGTATGTTGCTTCTTTGAGCACCAAGAAACTAGTTTATCTCTAATATAACATAGATAACCATGAGTAGAACTTCTATCATCTAAATTACCTGCCCAATCTACATCACTAAACACTTTGATTCTTGTGTGAGAAGTAAAACCATAATACAAGCCTTCACTCAGGGTTCCCTTGATATATCTAAGTAGAAGTGGACACACAAGAAGAAGGAGCATGTAGGGAGCTCCAAGAAGCACATGAAAATTTTTTAGAAGAAATCCCTAAAAAAATAGTGATTTTTATCACTAAAAACCGTTGTAAATACCATTTTCCATTCTTGTAACTCCATTTTGTTCAAGTCGAGGAGTCCTGGAGCTTGAGCACTATTAGAAGTATCACCCTATCAATTTTCATAACTTTTAGACTTTGTTTGAGCCCCCAAATAAGCAATGGAACCTAATTTTTAACTAGGCCGGACAGTAGGTCTCGACAGGGCCAAAACCACTCAAAAAACTATAAAGAGGCTGGAGAGCTCATTTTTGAGGTTAGCTTGTTGTAGATTTGAGCTTTGTAAGAGAGTTCTTTTGTAATCGAAGCTTTCCATTGTTCCACTCTTTGATCTTACCTTGTGGGTGTGTGTGTATGTGTGTGTGTGTGTGTGCATGCTTGTGTGCTTTCACTCACGCACTTGTGCCATCACTTGCTCATAGTCTTCATATTAGTCCTCATGTCTCCGCGGATTGACATTTATGAGGTGAAGCTCCTCACGTTGGTACTTTCCATTGTGCTAGAGTGACACCAAAATTGGCACCGTTGTCGGGGAGAGAGCTTGGAGGACGAGCGTATGATGGTAAGACATAGAGTAGCGACATTGGAAGGTACAAGAAAAAATCATTATTTTCCATTCAATTTCTATTTTTTTTCTCCATCTTCATCTTCATCATCATCACCATCTCCACCCGCCTTCATTATCTCAGATCTTTCCACCTTTTAGTGTACATTCACCTCGTTTTTAATTTGTGGGTGTGAGCAAGAAGCTTGGGGGGGTGTAGAACTGAAGCGCTGAAGAAATACACCTCAATATCCTCAAAAACTGAGTGACCAGTCTCGGATGTGACACCACCTGCACTAAGTGACATGAGTGTGATATCACGGGTTTGAAGATAGATTTTGCATCTACAACACATTGTAGTGACAAGGAGGACACAAGGTACTCATATTTGCACAAAATTTTGAATTTGGACTCCAAAAAATCCAAGTGTCATGATCGAGTGAGTTCAAATATCACGATACTTGAATTCTCGTGTGTCGCGATATTTGGTAGATATCATGTGTCGTGATATCAGCGATATCCAAGTGTCGCGATATCTGTGACATCCAAGTGTCACGATATCTATGACATCCAAGTGTCATGATATCTGACAAGTGTCGCGATATTTCTCAGGTGTCGAGTGTCGTGACCTCCAAGCAAGGCAATATCTGACAAGTGTCATGACCTCCAAGTGTCACGATATCTGAAAAGTGTCACGATATTCCTCAGGTGTTGAGTGTCATGCCCAACCAGGTGTCATGTGTCCAAGTGTCACGATATTTTCCAAGTGTCGTGATACTTCCCAAGTGTCGTGTATCATGGAATTCCTAGTGCCGTGTATCGTTTAGTTCAGATATTGTGGATCATGGCAAGGCAAGTATCGTGTATCGTCTGCTATCAAGTATCGTCGATACTTACTAAGTGTCATGTATCGCCTGTTCTGAAGCAATCCCATAGAGGTCCTGTTTCCCTGTTTTAACCCCCAAAACCTTGAACTGGCATAACTTTCTCATACAAAATCCATTTGCTGTGATTTTGGGTTCATTTGGAAAGCTTGTGGGGACCCTCAAGTGTTTTGAAGTTGACCCTTAAGTGCAACTAGGAATCCAAGGAGTTCCAAAGGATTTTGAGCAATACAAAGGAAAATTTTGGACTTGTAGACAAGGCTTATGAACCCGAGATCTGGTAGACACTTAGGCAAGGATAGGCAAAGCATTAGATCATTTGAGGCCAATGTCAACCATACAGCCAAGTCTTAGGCTGAACAACTTAGTGGTTATCCCTACGTGCTAAGTTTTGACACAAGTGATTTAGAAATGTCTTTTAGCATGGAGAGACCCACATGTACCTCAGGTACTACTTATTTACAAACACCAAAAGATCCCTATAAGACCCAATTTGAATATATTAGGACCAACCAATTATGTGCTCGCATCTATGAGGATGGCCTGAGGCGATCAGTGGTCCAACTCAAAAATCTAGATCAACCCTTCGGACTGGAGCACCCAGTGGTCAAGTTCGAACAGAGTTCATACATTGATAAGGAAGGAACCATGTATGTGGTAACCAACCTCCCAGATAGGACAGATGAGTTTGGAAATATCATTCCTGAGCATGAGATAGGAGACCTAGAGCAAGGGGACCTATGAGGAGAACCCAAGACTCCTAGAGGTAAGTTAGTCTTGACTAGGGTAATCACTCCAGATTGGATCCCTCAAGACAACAAAACCTTAGAACTATTCGTGAATAGAAAAAACGGAGGAAGCCTTTTGGAGATTCAAGCCTTTTGTACATGTATGATCTTAACTTGGTGCTTACTAAGCACCAAGTTAAGATCATACATGTACCTGAAAGAGCCTAGATCCATAGAAGAGTGTGTGCAGATGTGCATAGACATAGAAGACAACTTGGGTGAGGAGCTAGAATCGTCCAAACTCTATAAGGACTCTGACAGTTCTACTAGTCATACCTCCAGAACCTCCACATAGATAGATGTGATAGCTAAGCAGGTTGCTAGGAGTTCAAAATAGACAAAGACCAAGGGTCACCTCATTGAAGCGACGTTACAACTGTGGAGGAGACCACATGGCTAATGTTTTCCCAATGATGGCTCAACCCCAAGGAAATTTGAATGCTCCATATTGCACCATTGAGAGAAAATACACAAACCACACGGCTCAAGATTATCCATACAACAGGCACGCTGTCAAACAGAATTATCAGCAACCTTATCCATAGGGTAGGTATCAGAATCAGTACCAACAACCATATTATAGGCCACAACAACAATATCATGCATCATATAGGCCACAACCAGTCCTAGGAAACCAACCACCATCTCTTGCCAATGTGGTCCCAGTTAAGTATGTAGCGGCAGAGGAGAACCTTAATAGAATATTGGTGTCATTAACCCCATTGGTCTCAAAAAATGACTCTCATGCTCATAGTTCAGACTACTCCCATGAAGAAAGTCCAGAGCTTATTACACAGAGTCACCAAAGCATAGTGAGGGTTATTCCTATCAATATGAGGCACCACTTATGGAACAAAATTGGGAGCCAGAATACTCCAATGTTATGTATACGAATCCCAACCCCAGCCCCCAATTGAGACAAGTAAGACCACAAACCCCTAGAGGACCATGCTTTAGATGTCAGGGTGACCATTTCATTCGTGAATGTCCCCACTCACCAACTCTAGGACAAGGACAAAACATCACAATACAAGGCTTTTGTCCTGAGTACGGAAAAGAACATCTCCCAAGAGAATTTCCCAGGAACCCCTCTAGTGTGCCCAAGGTTACACCCATTAATGTGGTAGGCTTAGTGGTGGATTCAAGTGCAAGTAGTAGTAATGTGGCTCCTGTACAGGCAATTACTAGGGCACAAGCATTAAAACAAGATAAACCAACAGAGCAATCAGAGTCAAGTGAATCAGGAGAGCCTAGTAAGAGGAAAACAAGAACATGGAAGGATACCAAGGAGAAAGCTAATCACAAGTGGAATAAAAAGCTATCTAAACTAGAAGAAAGCCTAAGGATGCAAAAACAAAAATAGAAGATATTGCATCTCAAAGCCCCACGCATCCGAAGCTTTATCCACTCCACCTCATCCCACCCCACCACCAACTGTAAATAAACCACAACTAGGGTCTGTTCTTGCAGATCCAACTCCAGAAGGCTTGGACATGATGTTCAAGGCCTACCAAGCTCGACTTCAAGAAGAGCCAACAGCTGCAAACCTAGACAAGAATTACCCTAGAGCAGATTTAGAGATTGAACGGACAAAAATGTGCATGAAAATGGTAGAGCTAGCTCAGGCTATGCTTGAAACTAGTCAACAGTTCAATCAGACAAACTCTATCAAACCAGATTTGCATTTCCACGGCTTACTAGAAAGATTAGAGCAGTTGACAAACAAGCCCCATGTTTCTTTACCTCCATAGGATCAACCAATTATTGAAAGAGAAAGCTCACCACAAATGAAAGTTTACATTCCTGATTCCATAGATGAGGGAGAACCTCTTTCAATTCAACAATGCTCTCAAGATTTTTTGTGAGAAATACAAGAAGAGAAATGGGCCAAGGAGAAGGGTAATCCCTCCTATTCCTGAAATTGATGATCTTCATGATCGATTTCCCCAAGACATTCCATCTATTTATGGAGACCAAGTAGAGCAACAAGAAGATGAAAGATTAGATTTTCAATCTAATTCCTTGCAAGAGTTGCCACAATTCACACGCCCATGGGAATCTGAATCTCTTCAGATAAGAGCTCCCACAATAATGGTAAGAAATGAAGACTCAGTGGTTCGAAGAAGCACTGATGTCGTGAAGAACACTAAGGTTCAGTGTCATCTCAATGTGGAAGAGCTTCTCAATGCGAAACCTGAGCTATGGAAACATGTGAAGGATTAGGTTCTAGAAGTGAATTCCAATATGCCAAAAGCAGGCTCTAAGAAAAAAGTTCTAGAGATACCTCTCGATAAAATAGGAGACATGAGTGAAGGTGAAGAAGGTAATACTTATCTTTTGATCACCTACCAGGGTTACACAACCAAAGCAATCGTAGATTCAGGTGCTAGTGTTGCTATTGCGACCACCTCCTTGTGGATGTGATGGGGCAAACCCACATTAAGACCAACTAGAATGAAGCTTCAAATGGAAGAAAGTCATTTTTTAAAATAATGTCTTTGAGATGATCCTAGGAAGACCCTTCCTATGATAATTGCAAATAGTACAGGATTGGGCAACCAACTTTTTGTACTTACAACACTTAGGGGTCACTACTAAGGTCCAAATGAAGGATTACACCTTCAGAGATGTATCACCCCTACAATGGAATCCTATCCACAAAGTGAAAGAAGATTCTATCTTTGTGCATTCTGGAAGTTCACCTGATCCATCATGGCTGCATGAAGATACTCATTTGTGGATGTGCAAGGTCGCACAGGAAGAGGAAAGACGCCAAGACGTGAGAGAAGAAGGAACTTCTCAAGGAGATAGACTAGTTAAAGACCCAACCTACTCACTGATGATCTTTCCAGACGAGGAATTTGAGCCTCATGGTTGGGCAGAGATCCTGGTCACCATGGACATTGCTATCAACGAAGAACAATGGACACCTCATTGTGATGAGGACGATTATGATATTTCAGTGTTCATATGTCAGCCCTTGTTGGAAGAATGTGACCCTAGTGATGTCATCGAAGAAGAAGAAAATGACGATGATCAGAGTCCATTGTAATGGATAGCTGCTTTAATTCAGAACAACACTATCTAGAAGATGTAGGAGTATTTAACCAACAAGAAGAAGAACCTCTCACAAGCATTAAAATGGTAATTTCAAAAGATGGAAGTGAAGGAGGTCCAAAGAAAAAGAAAAGAAAAGCAATAAAACAAGAAGAGGAGGAATCATTGTTCGAAGTACCAGAAAATTTCAAAAAGTATGAAGTTGAAAATCAAAAAATTTTGGTATGAATGCCTAAGAGAAATGCTATCACATGAGAAGCATATGATAATAAAGAAAAGACCAAAAAGATTGTAGTCACCATTGAAGGGAACGAAGAGCGATGTGCATACATAGGAGATGACCTAAGTGCAAAAGAAGAAGTAGAGCTTGTAGTTCTATTAAGGGAATATAGGGACGTGTTTGCGTGGTAGTGGCACTATAGAGACTTGAAGAGAGTAGATCCAAAAATTTGCTCTCATACTATCCCCAGGACCGTTGATGCCAAGCCCACCAAACAAAAGCCCTACACATATAATGACACTTATGCAGCTAAAATCAAAGAAGAAATTGATAGGCTGATTAAAGTTGGATTTATCTATGAGATTGAGCATAATGAATGGGTGTCCCCCATTGTCGTGGTGCCCAAGAAGAATGGAAAATTATGAGTGTGTATTAACCTTAAAAAAGTTAATTCTACTACAATCAGAGATAATTATCCGCTTCCCAAATCACTGAACATTTATTGGAGCGTGTTGTAGGCAAGTAGCCATTGCTGCAGAAGATCAACACAAAATAGATTTTGCCACAGAGTGGGGAATCTTTGCATTCCGCGTGATTCCATTTGGGCTCACCAATGCACCTGCAACATTCCAAAAGCTCATGTGTCATGTCTTCAAAGAGTTCTTGCGAAAGAGCTTAGAAGTATATGTGGATGGTCTATGCGCTCATTCCCAAGAAAGAAGATACCACATCCCTGAGCTCAGACAGATCTTCAACAAGTGTAGAGAATATTGAGTGTGTCTGAACCCAGAGAAGTGTGTGTTCATGGTATGACAAGGTAAAATCTTAGGTCACATTGTTTCTAAGAGTGGAATCTCAACCGATGAGGACAAAGTAAGAGCCATAGCAAAGCTTCCCAAGCCAAGGAACATTAAAGAGGTACAAGCCTTTATGGGCCACTGTGGATATTATCGCAGGTTCATCCACATGTATGCAATCATAGCCAAACCTCTTTATGCCTTGCTAACAAACTTTGAGTGGAACGATGAATGCAAAAATTCCTTCAATGAACTGAAGAGACGTTTGTGTATAGCACCAATATTGACCACTCCTAATTGGAATAAGCCATTCCATGTCCATGTGGATGCATCCAATTATGCAATAGGATATGTGCTGTCACAACCAATAGGTGAAGGAAATTTAGATTTGCCTATAGCATATGCTAGCAAGCAATTGAACGCCACTGAACGAAACTACATCACACTCGAAAGAGAAGCTTTAAGCATGGTATATGCTGTGAAGAAGTTTAGACACTACCTATTGGCAAATAAGTTCAAGTCTTTCACTGATCCTCAAGCTTTATTGTATTTGGTCAATAAACATTGTAATACAGGACGCTTAGTAAGATGGTTCCTCTTACTAATGGAGTATGACTTTGAAGTGGTTGTTAGGAAAGATAAGACCCACCTTAGGGCAGACCATCTTTCTTGCATCACTTCAAGAGAGTCACCACAAGGAGTGTGTGATGAACTACCTAATGCTTATCTGTTAAATTTAGAAGTTGTTCCTAAATGGGCAAATAAGTTGGTACCTATCCTAACCTTTGGACCCGCAAATAAGAACGCAAAAACAAACAAAGAGGAACTTGTTTAATCACAAAGATATAAAATACTGGCAGGAAGCATGTACAAACAAGATACAAATGGTGTATTAGCTTGTTGTGTCGAGGATGATGAACACAGTAGTTGGTTGCAACAAGCCCATGAAGGATTGCTAGGAAATCATTACTCTAAACAATGAACATTGCAGAATCTAAAACTTTTGGGAGTGTATTGGCCTAGCATGGACAAGAAATACATGAGTGGATTAAGAATTGTCCAGTGTGCCAGGAGAGACCCCCAGTGGACCATGCGACTCTTTATCACGTGTCATTAATTCCAGACTAGAGTGCTCCACTGGTAGAATTTATGAAATCAAGAACACTACCGAACGAGGCTAGTCTAGCAAGAAGATGAAGCATGGAGCAAGAGGCTCACGACTATGCCTTAGTTGGAAAAAACCTATACCAAAGAGGCAAAGATGGATACTTAAGACTGTGCGTTCATGAGTCAGACTACTTGAAAGTCTTAGAAACTGCACATAGCGGTGTTGCAGGTCGACACTTCGGTCCTGATCGAGTAATTAAGACCATTCTATTCTCAGGACTTTGGTGGCCCACTCTTCATATGGATGAACATACTTATGTGAAGAAATGTGACACATGCCAACGTGAAAAATATCCAATTAGAAAAGATGAGATGCCTTTGAGGCCAATGATGGGAGGACATGCATTTTCAAAGTGGGGTATAGACTTTGTAGGTCCCATTAACCCCCCAGCGAGAAACTCCCATGCAAAGTACATTATTGTAGCCATAGATTACCTTATGTAGCTCAGTGATGAGTAGCACCTCCTTTAATGTCAATCCGGGAAGATGTGAGGATGGTATGAAGACCTCGAGCAAGTGGCGGCACAAGTGCGTGAGTGAGAAGCACACAAGCATGCACACACATACACACACACGCGCACACACGACAAGACAAAGAGAGAGAATCAATGGAGTTCTTTAGATTACTTTCAAAAGCTCTTACAAGTTTGTTTCAATTACAATCTAACCTCAAAAATGAGCTCTCTAGCTCTTTTTATAGTTTTTGACTAGCTTTTGGCCCTGTCCAGACCTAGTGTCCGGCCTAGTTAAAAATTAGGTTCCAGGGCTTATTTGAGGGCTCAAACGAAGTCTAAAAATTATGAAAATTGGTACGATGATACTTCTAACACTCCTCAAGCTCGAGGACTCCTCGGCTTGCACAAAATGGAGTCTAATCTACCAAAAACGGGATTTACAATGTTTGTGTAGTGATTAAAATCACTTGAATTGTACATAATCTATGGGAAAAAATGATCTGGCCTTGTTGCCGTATTGTGCATGATTCCTTTGTTGCTTTGTGTGCCAACACTCCCCCCTTCCTAGCGTCTGTCGCCCCTGACAGACCTTTGTTCGCGCGGGTGGTCGATGTAATATTGGATGACATTGGTGGCCAGTTCATGTTCTCCTATCCTTAAGCCTCTTGCTAGATCGGCTTCCAATGCCTCCCAATTTATTGCACCGGGGGTTTCTGGTTGCGGGGTGGTGTAGTACTCTGAATACATTGCTTGTTCACAAGCAAACAGTTGAAGTAGATGTGTCGGCTTTGGTGCGAAAATCTCCGAGTGGTACTCCCAGAAACCTGATCTGAACATTTCTTCGAAGGTCTGTTTGTAGCAGGCGGGGAGGTACTTGATGCGTGCATGCCAAGCGTAAGCCACACGGATACTGGGGGTGGTGCTCATGTCATACACCAAGTCGTAATTTCCATTGCTAAACCCCGGAAGACGTACCTGTGGTGCGGCTGCATTTCTAAAGGTCTTCAGCACTACTTGCATCATATCTAAGATTTTAAGCATCATTTGCGCTGCTACATCTTGCATGGGCTTCAAGCGCGGCATCCAGTGGCGAATAGTCCCCATCATATATGCTACCGATGGTGGCCCTTGTGGTGGCGCGATGTACGGGTAGTTCAGCCATTCCTTGCATTGCGCATTGTTCTGTACCTTGATATTAAATGCCTTCCACGACCTGCGGCGGGGGACTGGACCGTAGCATGGGTTGTACAGGAGGTGCAACGGCGCGTTGTTCCATGTGCGTAGCATTTCTGGATAAGTCTCTAAAAGTTTCTGCCGCCATGTTGGTTGACGAATCTTGCCTTTTCGCACCTCTGGAGGAAGGTCTTCAGGTTGAAATTGGGTCGCAAAAGTAGGAATCTGACCCGTGACTCTTTGTATTTCTGCATTATAATCAGCCAAGATAATATAATATGGCCTGTACTGGAGTTCCGATGAGAGGATCAGGCGTCTTGATGACAAGTTCTTGAAGTAATCTGATTGTAAAACAGTCTCCTCTATGACCCTCATAGCCTGATTTTGCACTACGGTGCGCTCTTCATGCGAGGTCCCTATTTCCTCCACTTGTCGTAACCATGGCGGCCGTGGTGCCTCGAACGTGTCCTGCGCTTCTTCTGTTTGTTGGCCTCCTGGGAATGGTTGCGGATCATATTCTTCATCAAACGTTTGTTCCACAGGAATTTGCACAACTTCTTCGTCCGTGGGAGCCTCCGGAGGGGAAGATGGCCTCTCATATTGTAGTAGGCGTGTTTGCAATTCAGTTACCTGTTGCTGGAGATCTTTTATGGCCTCTGCGTCGGAGGGAAGCGAAGCCGCAGAGTGGGTGGTTGGAGGGGCAGCTGTGGGGCCTTGTTGGTGTTCCTGCTTCAGTTGTCCTAGCTCCTCCGATAGCTTATCATGTGCTTCGAGTAGCATGGCATAATCTTCCAATATAATCTTGATATTATCGGGGGTCACTGCTTGAAACTTGGATGGGCTGATGGGTGCCCCCGGTGTGCTCTCAATAGCTGCCTCCAGGTTCTCTTGATTTTGTATTTGCAGACGTCTGTTCTCTTCCTGAGCAGCCGTAAGATGGCGTTTAAGTAGCGCCATATTTCGCTGAAGTTTTGAGTTGCGTTCCAGTTGTGTCCGTAGGTGACTTTCTACCACCTGCACTGCTTCCTGATCTACGTTCTGTAGCTGTACTTCCAATATATTATGGGCGTCTTGGAGGGTTTGGAACTGTGTGTGGAGGCGAGCATTCTCCTCTTCTAGTACCGCAAGGCGGAGCTGTAGTGTCGCTGAGTGCTCTTGCAGGCGTGCGTTTTGTTGCTGGAGCTGAATGTAATCTGTTCTTAAATTTGATATACAAGCCAACATGGTGTCCAATGCATTACCTATAGATGAGTGGGGGGTGTTTACTGTGGAAGATGCATGGGAAGGAAATTGGGGAAGGGAGACAGTGAATGATGTGTCTACGAAAGTTGTGTGTGTGGGTGAAATTGGTGGAGGGGGAATGGGGGGAGGTGAAACCGTGGGTGGAGGTGCCGTGGGTGGTGAAATGTCCATACCTTCAGGAGTGGGTGTTAGTGTGGGGCCTGCCATATACATTGGTATGGTAGGTGGTGTGTGTGTGGAAGTGGTGAATAGATGTGACGTGGGGTGGGGAGCTGAAAAGACAGGGAATGGTTGAGGGCCTGGTTGAAAAGCCCTAGCAAAGATGTCCTGGAGGGATTGTAGAAATGGAGAGAGGGATATCGGGGGTTGGGGTCGTAAATTTGAGGAGGGCTGAAAGGGTTGCGTGGTAGCAGGGAAGCCCATGAATGTGGATCTAGGGTCAGGATGACCCGTGGCTGAGGGCGTTGGGGATGGTTGCCCTAGGGCAGGGTCTAGGAGGGGTTCGGCGGATTGTGTAGTGTTGGGGTTGTCTTCGAAGATAGGATTATCAGTGGTAGAGAATAGGGTGGCAGTGGAGATCGGAGTACGGAAGATGAAGGTGGGGTCTGTGGGTTGAGTAGTCGATGTGGTTTCTACTGTTTCTCTTCTAGGAGGTGATGGTGGGGGAGTAGGTGGTAGTGGTTCGGTGGACTCCTCATGGGTGGCTGGGTGCTGTTGGCTAGCTGTCTGGGAGGTTGTTCTGATAGTTTCAGGTGTAGTAGTCGGCTCTTCTGCAACTGTAACGGGAATTTGTATATTTTTACCTGAGCGAGGTCGTGTCTGGAACCTTCGTGGGTCATATTGAACTGAAGGCCTCTGAATGGCAGTGCGCACAGCTTCTACAACTCCATATGTTTCTGCCATCAATAAGAGACCTTCCCTGTACTCTGAGTCAACTCCCGCTTCTTCCAACAACTGAGTCATAAGTACTCTGCTGCTCTGTTCAGTGAGTAATTGCTGCGATCGTACTCTTTCCATAATCTGATACAGCCTTCGGAGTTCGGCTGTATATGCTGGGGCTTCAGTGGTCTCTTCTTCATACGCTTCTTCTTCTTCCGGATGTCCGTGTTGTTGACTTTCCTGAGTGTCACTCCAATGGACATGTCTACCGTCTGTAGACTTTCTTCTTCTTCGTGAGGATGTGCCCTGCTCCTCTGCCTCTGAATAAAACTCTACATCAGAGAATTGTGTGCTTTGTAGGAATGCTTCGAAATCCTGGGGGTCCAGTCCTTCCGCCTCTCCAGTGGCAGCAAACTCGAATTCAGGTGTAACCGGAGGAGCCGATGGGGTGGGTTGTGTCGTAGTGTCAGATTCCGACCTGGGTATCCTAATGGTAAAAGGAGGTACAATGCCCTCTCTTAATGGTGATGCCTCAGGAGTAGTCAGGACTTCCCTTGCCTGGACACACGGAATCGCACCCCTCATGCGCTTGGACTGATGTGTGGATGTCTTGAGCCTTTTAAACATTTGTAAGTGTGCCCAAGTTAAGGCACGCTCAATGGGGACATCATATGCCAAGCATCGGTAAATGATGCGTGTGAGTGCACAGCATCCGTTCACCACTAATTTCCTAGAAGCCCGTTTGTTTGCTTCATACAACTGATCTATAATCCACACTGGTAGCTTAATAGGTAGCGCACCTGCCTCCGCCAAGTAGAGAGCAAACCAGATCTTCTTGTGTGGTTGCGTGAATCGGTCTTGACCGGGGAAGGCGAAATGTTGCATGCACATGCGGAGAGGGATGGACACATTTGGGGTGAGGGCTGCCATGTCTTTCAGCTTCACTACTTTCCTGTCCTTCATGTTGTTGGGAACGAGAGCATCCTTTTCTGAGGGTACATGCGTGCCATGCATATTTAAAGTGTCGCTTACCAACTCCACAGTAAGTTCAAACCTCTTCAACTCGTTGTTGCCCAGCAATGAGGGGAGAACAAATGATCCGGGTTGGTCCTTATCTTCATTAGCTTGTAATGTGGAGACCAAATAGTAACATCGGAGGAGATCGGGTTTAGGTAGTGGGGCTTCAAAATATTCCGCCAATCCTGCTCGTTGCCATATGATCTGTAGATCTTCTGTGTTTTGTAAAGTCTCGAACTCCTTGGAGAAAAATTGGAAACGCACCCATGATCTGTCATACTCGCATTTAGACTCCCAGATATACTTAGCCTCTCCTAATGGACCGGGCATGCCATTGAACCAATGAGAGTTGGCATGGACTCTTTCCGTGATTCCTGTAGGTGGATCTGGCACCGGGAGTTGCTGGAGGTGTTGCATCTCCACTGGTCGTTCAGTCGGGGGCACATCCACGGGTAGGCTATCCACATCAATTCCTGCAGTAAGTATCCCTACTTGTGAGCCCGAACCTGTCGCTTCTGCCATTTTTCTTCTTGCTTTCTGATTCTGTGAGAATATAGAATCATGTGTTAACATCGTAATGGACAAAATAAATCCGTTGTTGTCCCCGTTACAACATTAACATGAGGTAGATGGTGAGTTAGTGGTTAGTAAGTGCACGAAGACGGTGAGTGTAGTTAACGTTTGTGTATTCCTAGGAGACTAATGCCGTTAGTAAGTGGGGTGAATTTACAAATCGGGGTCGGGGGGTTTATTACAGATCTTAGACTGCCAAATGCAGTGGATGGGCTTTGCTTTCGGTTTCGTAGAGACTCCAGAGAGCTGTGTCGGTGTCGCTGTTTGGGAATGGGGCCTTTTAGGGACCCACTTATAAGTGATTTCATGCATGCTCATGGGTCTTGGTGTGTTCCTAAGTGTTGAGCACGAGGGAATACTGGTTGTACTCGTAGATGGGTTATGCTGCATAGGTTGTGGCCTTGGCGTAACTACTTGTGCCCTCAAGCAAGCCTTAGGCACCCAAATTTGTCTAGATTGTGGGCTTGCCTTCATCGACTTCTTGGGCACCCAAATAGATTTTACTTTAGCAGAAGAATTTCTGACAGACTTCTTATTAGCGTCGTGTTGTTGGTTACTAATAAGAGGCTTTGCCCGTGTAGTTGACGGTGGTGCACCCGGTCGTTCGCCTTTCCGCACCCACACCTGGTTTATTTTCTGGGACATTCTGCTGCACAGGTACTTTTGATCTCGGACATAGGTAGTACTCGGCCTCTTCTGCTTGTGATCCGCCTTTGGTTGCTGCCTCCTTCTGACCTTTGGAAAAGAAGGGAGTTCCGTTGCATCCCTGATTCCTTTTTTGCAAATATCATTCCTCTGCAACACAGGGTTTTGAACAAGAACAGCATGGTCATCTTCATGTGTACCCCTGGAAGGACCAGGAGTCTGTGCCTTTCCTAGTTCCTTGAGTGCTCCATTGTCTAATTCTATTGTAACTCGACTATGATTGACCCAAACCTGGAGAAGTCCACTTCTTAGGTTTAAGTTAATTGCTTGGTCATAGATCCAATCTTGACCCAAGACTAGAGGTTCAGTGAGATCCTCATCTTGACACACCAGTACTTTAACTGTCATTGCCTCATCATGAATGTAAAGGGGAAGTTCCGCCTCGCCCATGCAAGGGGTTTCCACTCCTCCCAATCCTATAAGATATGCTTCCACAGGATTGACAGTCAATTGTAATTCTTGGCAGTAAGACAATTTAACAGCACTAGTGGCTGCACCTGAGTCAATCAAGGCTCTTACGGTCCTTGCACTCTTTCCTTGTCCTATATCTAAGGTTACGAAAGGACGTCTATCAATTATCCTATGCGAGCTTGTTCCTGCGACTTCACACATGGCCATAGGAAATCCTTGGTCTGCATAGTCATTCGCTCCAGGCTGATCTCTACCTTGCCTTCGTAATTTCATCCTTCTGATGCGTTCTAAAGCTTCAGCTTGAGCTTCTTCTCGAACTCGCTTTTCTTCCTCTTTGCGTTTCTTAGCAGTGTTGAGTCGACTGAGCATTTCCTCCGTGAGGGGTTCCTGATACAACTTGACTCTGCAACCGCTAATATAATTTGGGAGAACATCACCCTCTAATGTGGCCAATTGTACTGCTCCGCTCGTGGAGATCCTATTGATGATCATAGGTCCGTAGCCTCTCTTTTCTAGCTTCCTCGCGTGTTGTTTTAGTGTATAGACTAAGACTAGATCTCCTGCTTTCAAGCCTTTATCCTTCACGTGGGCATCAAAGTATGCCTTCTGTCTCTTCTTGGCTGCATATATCCCTGCAGCGGCTCTCAGTCTTGTTTCTCCTAATCGTTCAAGGTCAAAGATCCTAGAGGAGAGCTCATGACCTGTCCATTCGTGCTCTCGTGCTACTCTCAATGTAGGGATCAAGAAGTCCAAGGGTAACACAGCGTTTTGACCGAATACCATCTGAAAGGGAGTGGCTTGGAGTACCGTTTTGTAGGCCACTCGGTATGCCCAAACAGCATGGTGTAGCTGTTTGTCCCAATCAGAGCGTTTAGTGTTCACTAATTTCGTCAGTACATTGCATAAAATCTTATTAGTGCTCTCAGCTTGTCCATTAGCTTGAGGATGATAGGGGGCAGACTTCTTCTGTATTACCAAGAATTCTTGGAGTAGATTTTCAATCACTTCGTTCAAGAAATGAGTGCCTCTATCACTTACAAGCTCTATAGGTAGCCCATATCTCGTGAATACATTCTCAAACAAGAATTTGGCAGTTGTTTGAGCATCGTTCTTGGTTGTAGCCTTTACCTCTACCCATTTGGTGAGATAATCTGTTGCCACAATGATGTATTCCGCATGAGAACCCTTAGCTGGGGGATTAATAGGACCTACGAAGTCTATTCCCCACTTAGAGAATGCACGTCCACCCATCATAGGTTTCAGTGGCATCTCATCTTTGCGTATAGGATACTGGGTCCTCTGACAGACATCACACCGTTTCACATAGGTATGTGCATCCATGTGAAGGGTAGGCCACCAGAAGCCCGCAAACATTATTGCCTTGATCACCCGATCTGGTCCAAAGTGTCCTCCTGCTACTTCTTGGTGAGCAGTTTCCAAGATCTTGAGATATTCACTTTCATGGACACATAACCTCAGGTAACCATCTTTACCGCGCTTATATAGATTATCACCTATGAGTGAGTAATCCAAAGCTTCTTGTTCTAAACTCCTTTTCCTAGCCAGAGTCATGTCTGGAGGGAATGTGTTTGTCCTCAGGAATGATACTAGTGGTTCGCTCCAATCTGGCGCAATGGATACTTGATAGAGAGTGGCATGTTCCACCGGTTGTTTAGTGCAACAGATTGGGCATTCCTTGCACAACTTTTGGACATCCGCTTCCATAGTTGGCCAGTGCACTCCGAATCTCTTTAGAGTCTGTAAAGTTCGTTGCTTTGAATGGTGTTGCTCTAATGCACCTACATGTGCTAATTGCAACCATTTAGCATACTCATCCTCTTCTACGCAACAAGCCAAGATCCCTTGATCTGTGTGCTTGTACATGCTTCCTGCCATGATGTGGTATTTTTGGGCTTTTACAACCTCTCTGTTCCGTGTGTTTACCACAGGATGGTTAGGCCCGTATGTCAATACTGGTACTATTGGCTTGGCCCACTGCGGTATAACTTCCAAATTAAACAAGTAAGCATCAGGAAGGTCATCTGACACTCCTTGTGGGGCTTCTCCCGATGTGAGCCTAGAGAGATGATCGGCTCTCAAATGAGTCCTACCTTTCCTTACCACAACCTCAAATTCGTATTCCATTAGCAAGAGAAACCATCTTACTAATCTACCTGTATTGCATGGCTTGTTTACTAGGTACAACAATGCCTGATGATCAGTAAAAAATTTAAACTTATTTGCAAGCAAATAGTGTCTAAATTTTTTGACTGCATAAACCATGCCTAATCCTTCGCGCTCTGTAGTGGTGTAATTCCGTTCAGCCGCTTTCAATTGTCTACTAGCATAGGCAATTGGAAGATCCATATTACCTTCACCAGTAGGTTGTGCAAGCACACATCCAATAGCATAATTGGATGCATCAACATGAACATGGAATGGCTTATTCCAATCTGGTGTGGTCAAGATTGGTGCTGAACACAATCTTCGTTTAAGCTCTTGGAAGGAATTCTCACATTCATCCGTCCACTCAAAGTTTGTCAGAAGTCCGTACATGGGCTTTGCAATGACAGCATACATGTGTATAAATCATCGATAATAACCACAATGCCCCATGAAAGCTTGTACTTCCTTGACATTCTTTGGCCTAGGTAGCTCTGCTATGGCTCTCACTTTTTCTTCATCGGTAGATATGCCATTCTTTGACACTATGTGTCCTAGAATCTTGCCTTGCCTGACCATAAAAACGCACTTTTCTGGGTTTAGGCAGACTTGATATTCTCTACATTTGTCAAAGATTTGTCTGAGTTCAGGAATATGGGTTTGCCTAACGTTGGAATGAGCACAAAGATCATCAACATAGACTTCTAAACTCTTCCTTAGGAACTCCTTAAACACATGGCACATCAGTCTCTGGAAGGTAGCTGGTGCGTTGGTAAGCCCAAATGGCATTACTCTAAAAGCAAAAATGCCCCATTCTGTGGCAAAGGCTGTCTTATGCTGATCCTCTGGAGCTATGGCTACTTGATTGTAGCCCGAGAATCCATCAAGGAAGCTGTACACTTCCTTGCCTGCCACTCTTTCTAAGAGATGCTCTGTGATGGGAAGCGGATAGTTATCTCGAATTGTGGTGGCATTAACCTTTTTCAAGTTAATGCACACACGCAGTTTGCCATTCTTCTTGGGCACCACTACGATGGGGGATACCCATTCAGTGTGCTCAATTTCATAGATAAATCCAGCTTCGACCAGTCTGTCTATCTCCTCCTTGATCTTAGCAGCGTAATTATCATTATACGTATAAGGCTTTTGCTTAGAGGGTTTGGCATCTGAGGTCATGGGGATGGTGTGCGAGCATATGTCCGGGTCAACCCCTTTCAAATCCTTGTAACTCCAAGCGAATACATCTCTGTATTCTCTTAGCAAGGCAATCAATTCGTGCTCTTCTTCTTCTGTCAGGTCATGGCCTATATACGTGCATCTCTCCTCTCCTTCTTCTAGGGCCACTACGATTTTCTTGGTAGTTTCTTTGTTATCATAGGCCTCTCCTGATTGTGCCTCTCGTTTGGGCATTCTAATCATGACTCTCCTGTTATCTATCTCATACTTCTTAAAATTTTCTGGGACCTCAAACAAAGATTCTTCCTCTTCTGGTAAGGCTTCTCTCTTCTTTCGTTTCTTTCCTTCTTCCTTAGGGGTCACATGTGTTGCTAATCTTACGTCATTTGTCAGCTCTCCATGCCTCTGGGTTTGAAATTCTACCTCATGGAAGTATTCTTCATCTGATGCAAATGGTGGGTCCATAATGATTGACTCTAGATCGGAGTCACTTGCATCCTCAAATGCATCACGGCTAGGTTCGCATTCTTCTAGAACTGCCTCTCCCATGATTGGCTCTATGGAGAAGACTGAAATATCATAGCCATCCTCATCATAGTGAGGTGTCCATTGTTCTTCGTTGATGGCTACGTCCATTGTTGCTAAGATTTCTGCCCAACCGTGAGGTTCAAATTCTTCGTCTGGAAAAACTACAGGTGCATAGGCTGGGTCTTGGATTGATCTATGGGTTTCTTTCGCACCTACCTCTCTGGCTTTCTCTCTCTTCTCTTCTTCTACTGCTACCTTGCACATCCATAAGTGAGTATCTTCATGCATCCATGAGGATCCAGACCCTATGGAATGCACCGATTCTGTATCATCTTTGGCTCTATGGATGGGATTCCATTGGATAGGAGGGACATCTCTGTGAGAATAATCTTTGAGATTGACTTTGGTCGTAACACCCAAGTGTTGCAAATACAAGGAGTTGGTTCCCCAATCCTGTACCACTTGCAATTGTCGCATAAATGGCCTTCCCAAAATCATCTCATAGGCATGATTTTTACTGAAGTCACAGATAGCAAAACTATGTTCAAACTCGACACCACAAGTGGTGAGAGTTATTCCTTCTAGCAATCCTAGGGGTCTCTCTATGTGGCCATCGGCCATCTGCAATTTCATTCTCGTCGGCCTGAGTGCTGGCTTGCCCCAACGCTTCCATAAGGAGGTGGTGGCAATTGCAACTCCTGCACCTGAGTCCAAAATTGCCTTCGTGGTGTAGTCCTGATAGGTGATGGGAAGGTAGGTGTTCCCTTCTTCACCTTCACACATATCTCCTATCTTGTCCAAGGGAATTTCCGGTACTGTCCTATGGGATCCTACCCGGGAACGAGGTTTTGCAGTTTCAGTTACTTGACTAGCTACATATTTCCGCGCGTTTGGTCTATCCTCAGACAGCTCTTCCAAAGTGAGATCGCGTTGCACCTTGGTGTTCGTTACTACCTCCGTGTTCCTCGGTATGACTGAGTCGTCGTTCCTTACCATGACTGTGGGTGCTCTCATACATGTGGACTTTGCTTCCCATGGGCCTGTGAAGTGGGGTAGCTCCTGTATGGAATTAGACTCAAAGTCCAATCTCTCGTGAGACTGAACACTCTCATGCTCCCCGTAAATAGATGGGATGTCTTGTGGGAATTGGTCATGTGCATCGTCCACAAGTTCAAAAGGAGGGGCGACCTCGCTTTCGTTATCCCATTTGTCTTCTTGAATCTCTCGTAGGAAGTCTGGGGCAAACCGATTCATAGAAGAAGAAGTGTCTGGCTCCGTAGAATTGGGCGCATAAGCAACCTGTGAAGGAGGGCTGATTCTATTGTTGACTCTCTCCTCGTTCTCGCAAATGGCTGGAGCACAAGCTTCTTGGGGAGGATTACTTATTCTATTACTTTTCCGAACAGGCTCATACGCTCTCTGGGAAGGAATGTGGGTTACCTGTGGAGGTACATATGCTTTCGAGGGGGGCTCCTGTGACCTTTGGGGAGGAAGATAGGCTCCTTGAGGAGGCACATGGGCTTTCTGAAGAGGCTGGCTTATCCGTTCTCTTGCCCTTTCCTTTCTTTGAGGGGTAGGTTCCTTTTCTGGCTGTGCTATTGGCCTCTCTATTCTTTCTAAGGAGGGGAAGTTGTCCGGTTTAGGGGCATTGGCCACATACACTTCTGATTGGGAATGATTCCTGTTTTTGCTTGCTTTTTCTTGGTCTTGATTTTTTTCTTCCTTGTCAGATCTTGCAATTATCCTCTCTAACTTCTCTAGGAATCCATCCAAGTGTAATTGCGTTTTGGCTGAGCCTGAGTAATTGAAAAGGCGACTGGCTTCAAACATAGTCTGAGCCAATGCGACCATTTTCGCGCATAGTTTGGTTCTTTCTATCTCTAGGTCAGCTCTAGGATAGCACTTGTCATGATCCGTGACGTTTGGCCCTTCTTGGATTCTGGCCTGATATGCCTTAAGCATCATGTCTATGTCTTCGGGAGTGGGATCAGCTAATACTGATCCTGTTTGGGGTGGTGGGTGGGTTGCGTGGGCTGTCTTAGAGGGTGAAGGGATGGAGGGTGATGGGGATGGTAGCGGTGGGAATGTGTGAGAGTGCGGTTGAGACGTGATCTCTATGATTTTAGCCTTGGTTTCTCGTAGACTTTCCTCAAGTTCACTCATCTTCTTTGCCCATTGCCTTTTCATGCGTTCGCGGCTATCTTTCCAAGCTCTTGTTCTCTTTTTATTTTGGCTCTCAGTATCGCTAGCATCTAGGCTCTTTTCCTGGCCTACCCCTTGGTTTTGGTGCAATGCCTGAGCCCTAGTGACTACCTGTACTGGTGCAGTGGAAGTGACGCTTCCTGAGGAGTCTACCACTAACCCAACAACGTTGATAGGGGTGATTTTTGGCATGCTATTGGGGTTCTTAGGGCAATCTCGTAAGAGATGCTCTTTTCCGCAGTCTTGGCAAAAGCCTTGGATAGTCACGGACTGAGTTTGTGTAGGCGGAGGTAAGGGACAATCACGAATGAGGTGATCACCTTGGCATCTGTAGCACGGCCCTCTTGGGAATGGAGGTCTGACTTGCCTAGATTGAGGCCTAGGATTGGGGTTTGTATACATGACGTTCGTGTAATCTGATTCCCAACTAGGTTCGTTCGGCTCTTCACTATAGTAGGACTCACCATGTTCTGGAGACTGCATGTAGTAAGCCTGGGGGCTATCCACATGGGTAGAATCAAAGCTATGATCACTTGGGTCATTTTCAGAGATCAAGGATGTTACAGGGACTATAGCTCTATTCAGGTTTTCTTCTGCAACAGCATACTTTACCGGAATCACATTAGCTGGGGCTGGGGTTTGTTGTGCTAGCACAGGCTGAGGCCTTTGTTGGTTTTGATATTGAGGTTGGAAATTTTGTTGTGGCCTGCCATATGGTTGTGGAGGGTACTGGTTCTGGTATCTACCTTGTTGGTAGGGCTGAGGGTAGGGTTGCCTAACCGCCTGCTTGTTGTATGGGCAGTCTTGTGCGGTGTGGTTGGTGTATCTCCGTTCTATGGTGCAGTACTCGCTACTAGGGTTTACTTGGGGTTGAGCCATAATGGGACAGACGTTCGCCATATGGTCACCACCGCATGTATAGCACCTTTTCACAGGAGCAAACCTTGGAATTTGTTTGCTAGTCACACCTAATTTCTGAGCTACTTTTTCGGCCAGTTCCTCAATTGATGTGGCTTGTGTGGAAGATTGACTAGATGCACTATCTGAATCTTTGTAAATTTTGGACAGCTCTAGCTCTTCTCCTAGGTTATCTTCAATGTCAATGCACATACGTACACATTCTTCTATAGTCCTAGGGTCTTTCAGATACACATAGGATCTCAATTTTGGGCTCAGCAATCCGTCAAGAAATAAGGCTACTTGTTTAGCAGATGTGGGTTGCTCCGAAATAGGGCACCTTTCAAGATATTGTCTAAATCTTCTTCCTGCAAGTCTCACAGTCTCTTGAGGGGTTTGCTTGAAGCTGTGAATCAGTGAGGAGGTGTTGTGTCTTATGCCGCTCTTAGAGAACTCTATAATGAATGCCTCTAGGAGTTGATCTATGCTCCTGAACTGGCGTTCATCTAATGGCTGAAACCACGTAAGTGCTGTGTTCCTAAGGGTTAGACCGAAGGCATTGTACTGCGTGAACAGATCCTCCACTTGTTCAGCTCTCAAGACTTGCTTGAACTCTGCCACATGATCATAGGGATCTCCTGTGCCGTCAAAGTAATTCTTCATGGACTTAACTAGCTGGGTGGGTCTCAAAGTTCTTGTGTGCTCTCTAGGCCTTGGCAGAGGGATTCCATCTACATTTCTTTGGTTCCTGTGGGCTCTATGCATCTCAGGTTCTACCCTATTCGTCTCCGTTCTCGTTCTTTCTCTGCCCACTGGATTGGCAAAACTTACCTCTGGTCTATCTTTACTTCTGTCTCTTTGCATACCATGAGCCTGGGATGTTCCAGCTCCAGGGTGACCATAGGCTACATTTGATCTTGGTTGGGGGAAAATGAATTCGCCCTTCCAAGTGTAAGCATGCCTATCATTTTCTGTCACCACAAAAATCCTCTCTGACGTGTGGTCTAAGTAGGTCACTCTACCTGGGCTATCTGGATCCTTAAACTCATAGATCATGATTGTTCCTATGTCAGTTGGGTGATCCGGTTTATACCTCCAGAAGGCTTCGTCCGTTTCTCGATTGAGAAGCAAATCTATGCACTTGTTATCTTGGGGGATCCACTCAGGCGTGATAATCCTAGTGAGAACTGATTTACCTCGAGGGGTTCTAGGTTCCGCACCCATGTTCCCTTGTTCCAGGTCACCTAAGTCCGCTTCTGAGATTACATTCCCAAAGTCATCTGTCCTATCAGGATGACTAGTGACTACATATATAGTTCCTTCTTTGTCCAGGTATGCACCATTTTCAAACTTGACAGCTGGGTGTTCTAGTCCAATGGATTGATCAGGGTTTTTAATCTGGACCACAGATCTTCCTAAGCCGTCCTCATAGATGCTAGCACCTAATCGGTTGGTCCTCAGGTACTCCAACTGTGTTTTGTAAGGGCCTTCTACCCTGTACAAGTAGGGCACTCCTGAACTTCCCGTAGGTTTGTCCATGCCTTGAGACATCTCTGACTCACTGGTCTCAGAGCGAGGGTAGTTCGAGTGGTGGCTCAACTGCTGGGCCCAGGACCTAGCAGTGTGGTTGACACTAGCCTCTGAAGACCTAAGGCTTTGTCTCTCTCTTACTAGGTGTCGTCCTGATCTAAGGTTCATATGCCTAACTGATTAGCCCAAATTTTTGCCCAGAGTACAACCTCGTTGCCGATCAATTGGTACCAGTCACTTGATTCTTTTTAGTTATTCCTCGTGTTTAAAGTCTTGTCTGCTATTACGTCGTCAGGAATACTTGAATGTTCTTCGTACTTTCAGGTTGATCGTTCCACGTTAGGTTCTTTCCTTTATGTTGTCGACAGTACAGAGATTAAGTTTTTAGCTTGAACTTGAGTTTTTAGGTAGTCTTCAACTTGATAGTGGCCTATCGTCGCCCTGACTTACTCCTACTTCTAATCGCTCTTAGCCTAGGCTAGGAATTGACGAAGAGGAGTTGAGAATATTCCGACCTTTCTTGCCGAACCTTGCTCTTTAGTGCTCGAGAAGTTGATTCTCAAGCGTGTGCCACACCCTTGCTTGGATACTCTCAATTGCTTCTCAATAGGCCTGCATAAATCCCAAGATTAGCTCCAAGTAGACCTTTCAATTGACAGACAATTTATTTTAGACACTTTTTTAATGACCCTTGTTCCCCCTTTTGCATTGTTAGAAATTTACTCTAGAGCTCCCTTGGTGTTCCTACCCCTCAGTGTGTCAACTTCCAAATATCCTATTTGAAAATCAACGCGTTATTCTTATAAAAAACAGTTGAGGGCGTGTAGTATATGTCACGAGCTTTCCGACAAGCCCTAGAGCTCAGAAAATGGATTTCGTATGAAAAAGTTATGACCGTTCAGGGTTTAGGGGGTTAACTAGACAAACAGAACCTTTCGGGGGTTTTAATGCATTTTCTAAGGCCTTCGTAAGTAGATGAGTACATGAAAGTGCAAATATGCCCAAAATTTAGCCTAAATTTCCAAAAATTCACTCCTTAATTTTTTGCCGAAAATGCCTGTCTATCGCGATAGACGGTGTCTGTCGCGATAGACACAATCTATCGTGGGGGCTGTCTGTCGCGATAGACGGTGTCTGTCGCGATAGACAGTGTCTATCGTGGATTTCTGTCTGTCGCGATAGACGGTGTCTGTCGCGGATTTCTGTCTGTCGCGATAGACGGTGTCTGTCGCGATAGACGCTGTCTGTCGTGAAATTCGGTCTGTCGCGATAGATGGTGTCTGTCGCGATAGACGTATCTGTCGCGGATTTCTGTCTGTCGCGATAGACGGTGTCTGTCGCGATAGACGGTATCTGTCGTGAAATTCGGTCTGTCGCGATAGACGGTGTCTGTCGCGATAGACGGTATCTGTCGTGAAATTCGGTCTGTCGCGATAGACGGTGTCTGTCGCGATAGACGGTATCTGTCGCGGAGTTCTGTCTGTCGCGATAGACGGTGTCTGTCGCGATAGACGGTATCTGTCGTGAAATTCGGTCTGTCGCGATAGATGGTGTCTGTCGCGATAGACGGTATCTGTCGCGGATTTCTGTCTGTCGCGATAGACGGTGTCTGTCGCGATAGACTGAAAAAATGCAAATTTTTGAAAAACTTCTAGTGATCTAGAGTGCCCTCAAGGTGTAGGTTACAATGATAAACATGCATTCACAAAATGTTAAGATTTTCTGTCTGTCGCGATAGACAGAGGCTGTCGTCCCGGGACCTGTGCAGAGCCTGTCGTACCTGCGCACACTGCTGGGGATGATGGTACAGCAAAAACCTGCAAAATAGCTCAGAAAACATGCAAAAACAACACATGCAAGTTCGCTCTCTCGCTCTCTCTCACAAGTGAAATGAGGGAAATGAGGTGGAGGTGGGGATATAGTCAAAAAACTGAAATTTTCGCGATGATGGAGATGGACATGGGAGATGGTGATGATGATGATGGTGAAGAAAGTAAAAGAAAATCGATGAGAGTGAAGAAAATACCTACAACTCCAACGCGTCAACTCTACGTCTTACCATCACACGCTCGTCCTCAAAGCTCGATCCCCGGCAACGGCGCCAAAATTTGGTGTAGCTCAGTGATGAGTAGCACCTCCTTTAATGTCAATCCGGGAAGATGTGAGGATGGTATGAAGACCTCGAGCAAGTGGCGGCACAAGTGTGTGAGTGAGAAGCACACAAGCATGCACACACATACACACACACGCGCACACACGGCAAGACAAAGAGAGAGAATCAATGGAGTTCTTTAGATTACTTTCAAAAGCTCTTACAAGTTTGTTTCAATTACAATCTAACCTCAAAAATGAGCTCTCTAGCTCTTTTTATAGTTTTTGACTAGCTTTTGGCCCTGTCCAGACCTAGTGTCCGGCCTAGTTAAAAATTAGGTTCCAGGGCTTATTTGAGGGCTCAAACGAAGTCTAAAAATTATGAAAATTGGTACGATGATACTTCTAATACTCCTCAAGCTCGAGGACTCCTCGGCTTGCACAAAATGGAGTCTAATCTACCAAAAACGGGATTTACAATGTTTGTGTAGTGATTAAAATCACTTGAATTGTACATAATCTATGGGAAAAAATGATCTGGCCTTGTTGCCGTATTGTGCATGATTCCTTTGTTGCTTTGTGTGCCAACACCTTACCAAGTGGGTAGAAGTCAAAGCCACGACAAAGAACGATGCTCAAACTACAGCTAAATTTTTATTTGAGAACGTGTTCACCAGATATGGACTACCAATAAAGTTAGTGAGCGATAGAGGCACACACTTCTTGAATGAAGTTATAGAAAACATTCTCCAAGAATTCTTGGTGATACATAAGAAGTTTGCCCCCTATCATCCATAAGCTAACAGACAAACCGAGAGCACAAATAAGGTCCTATGCAATGTACACTCCACATGTTGTTTGGGCTTACCAAGCTGCATATAAAATGGTACTCATTGCCACCCCGTTTCAGATGGTCTTCAGACACAATGCTCTGCTACCATTAGATTTCCTAATCTTAGCTTTAAAAGTAGCACAAGAGCACGAGTGGAATGGACATGAGTTTTCCTCCAAGATCCTTGATCTAGAACGTTTGGGTGAGACGAGGCCATGAGCAGCACCATGCATCTATGCTACAAAGAAACGACAAAAGGCATAATTTGATGCCCATATAAAGGATAAAGGATTGGAAGAAGGAGATATAGTGCTAGTTTATACGCTAAAGAAACATGCTCGTAAATTGGAAAAAAGAGGATATGGACCCATGATCATTAATCAAATTTCCACTAGTAGTGCGGTTCAATTGGCCACTTTAGAACGTGATATCTTGCCAAACTATATAAGTGGTTTTCGAGTCAAGGTATATCAAGAACCTCTTACATAGGATATGTTAATCAGACTCAACACTGCTAAAAAGCGAATAGAAGAGGAGTTCAAGGTTAGAGAAGAAGAATAGCCAGAGGCTAGAGAGCGCATAAAGCGAAAAAAGTTAAGGTGAATAGGCCTAGATGTCAACACAAAAGCCCCAAAATATCACATGGACATGTGCCACAAATCGGGCATAATTACTTCTCGAATAACCGACCAATGCCCCTTTGTGACCGTCGAGGTCGGAATAGAAGAGAGTGTAAGGACGTTGAGAGCATTGGTTAGATAGATAGATAGATAGATAGATAGATAGATAGATAGATAGATAGATAGATAGGTAGATAGATAGATAGATAGATAGATAGATAGATGTTGAAGAATCACTCACAAATTTGACATACAGACAGACATAAAGACGAAGAAAGACAAAGAGAAGCACAAACAAAGCATTCAAAAAATCAAGCCTTAGTGAAGGGACAAATTCACGACTGTAATATAGTTCATAGAAACTTCCAGAAATATGAGTTTTGAATCTCGGAACAAAATGTCTATATAAGAGCGAAGAAGGAAGCAAAAAGAGTGCATAGAACCGGAATAGAATAGCGCATATAGAAACTGAGGATGGTGATATAGAAGATGCCAGAGATTGCATAGGTAGAGATGAATAATAGAACCTGAACTGTCGGGTAGTCATGTGAGAGAGATGGTAAGGAATAACTACTCAGAGTAGGAGAGTTTTCCATAGCTATGAGCAAAGTGAGGCCAAGCTATTTCTGTACACATCTTCTCTACTAGAAAACACATGTTCATGTGGAAGTTTGAGCACATTCTTTGTATGTGAAGAAATCTGAGTGATTTCATGTTACTGTGAAAGTTAGTTAATAGTTACAGTTTTCTCAGTAAATGTTTTCGGATACATCTAGAAGTTAAGATTTCTGTGAAACGGGACAAGTACGCACAGTACTATGTCTGAAAGTAAAGACATCCAGAACTGGTCAAGGTTTTTCTTAAACTTCAGATAGTGTTCAATCACTAAAGGAAGCTCAAGTATTACTCCCTTACTTAATCAACAATCATTTGAAGTAACTACAAACAAAATTGCAGTTGATTACGGTAACATTACGGTGACATTTGGGTGACAGCCCGGTAGAGTTCTGGTGAAATTTCAATGAAATTACGATGAGTTCAAAACACAGTTTTTGGCACAGTTAAGTGACGAAAAGATTATTTAAGTGTAAGAAAACACACTAGTGTAAAGTTTTAAGTAAATCAGTTCAGAAGTAAAGCTTGAAGAAAATGCAAAGCGTTTTGTAAAGTGAATTTTTGAAGTTCACTAAAACAGTAGTAAAGTTTCAGGTTGCTAAGCTACTGATGATTATAGAGGGGCTTTAACATCACTTTAGCTTAGTTCTTGTGGCATGGTGAATTCCGTAGTTGAGCTTTAGCTAGTTAAGCTCACTCACCACGTCAACAAGTAGTACAAGAGCTCAACAGTTGGTGATAAGTCATTAGAGCTGAAAGATTCTGAAGAGCAGAAAGATCCTCAAGAGTAAACAGAAGTAAAGATATAAGAGAATTCGAAGAACTTTCACAAGAAAGGTGAAAGTTGAGATGATGGACAACAAACGGCATCAAGAGACATTCTGAAGTAATTCTCAAGGGTAAAGGTTTGTAAAAGGTAAAACCTTTTAACATTACACTCACCGAAAGTAACAGGAACAAGAAGATTATGGCAGATCATATCTCTATTGACAAATTGGAGAGAGATAATTATCCTGCATGGGTAATGCACATGGAAGCCTTACTTATGAGTAAGGACGTAATGATATATGTGACAAGAGAAGAAAAGAAGCCGACTTTCGAAGACGACAGTCAACCAAAGAAAGAAGAGTTAGAAGCTTTGAAGCTGTGGCAGAAGAAAGATGCAACAACAAGAGCTTATATCTACAATACCATTACAGATCATCTACTACCGCAAATTAGAGGTCTGGAGAAAGCGGAAGACATATGGAGTGCATTGGAAGATCATTTCCAAAATATGAAGAAAGCTAGGAAGGCTAGCTTATGGTTAGAGTTTACAACGTTCAAGAAAAAGCAAAGTCAAAGCATTAGTGATTATGTCACTAAGATGAAAGACTTGGCAGACAGTCTTGGATCTATTGATGAAGATATCAAAGATCACAGGTTCATAGCACAAGTGCTTGCAGGACTGAGAGGAGATGAAAGGTGGAAACCTTTTGTACTCTCAATTGAGCTTTCTTTAAATCATTTTATACCAGATTTAAATTAGTTGCTTGGACTAATGTTAACGTTTGAGCAAGATTTGAAGATAGACGGAGATAAAGGACATAGTTCGGCTATGTATGCAAAGAATAAGAAGAAAGGTGATAAAGCTAAAGAAAAAGATGAAGAAGAGATGTCTACTCAAGCAAATTTTGCAAGAAGAAGAGGAGAAGTAAAAGTAGAGGTAAAGGAAGAGGTAATCAGACTAACAGCAAGAAGACTTGTTGGATCTGTGGATTAAGCAATCATTTGGCTCATGATTGCTGGCATAATTCTCAAGGATCAAGTCAGAATCAAAATAACAATAGCAGAGGCAGAAGCGGAAGATATCAAAGAGGAAGACAAAGCCAAAGAGGCGGATATGGTAGAGGTGGAGCAAGAAGTTGGGGACAGAATCAGTCTCACAACACTACCTACTACAACTATGTGAATGATACGTAGAATGACAATCATACAACGTTGATGATGAACTCGATAAGTGTGCCAGAGAATGAAGACCTCAAGGTATTCTATATTGACTCTGGTTGTTCAAATCATTTGTCACGAAATATAGAATTGTTATCAGAACTTGATGGAGGTATTTCAAATCATACAGTACAAACAGGTGATAACACAAAACATAATGTAAGGTCATTTGGAAAGGTAAAATGTAAGAATGGAGATGACCTACTAACAAATTTTTTGTATGTTCCAACAATCTCAAAAAATCTGATCAGTGTGGGTTAGATAGTAGAAAAAGGTTTTCAAGTCAGGTTTACAAATGAAGGAGTATTTGTCGAAGATCCAGAGAATGGATACAATAAAATTGTCCATGGTAAACAGGAAGGTAGACTTTTTACTCTTAAAGTACAAGGGAATGTTGGTCAAGCCTTGATCACACATGGTGATGAGGTATTTACAGAGTTAGACCTCTGGCATAAGAGGTTAGGACATTTTAATGAAACAAGAATCAAAACTATGGTGGAAAAACAATCTGTACGAGGATTACCAAATATGAAGAATCAACATATGATTCACAAGTGTGAAGCCTGTCAGATGGGAAAAGCCCACAGGTTACCATTTCAGAAGAAAGAGTAAAAACACGATGATGTGTTAGAACTCATACATACAGATGTATGAGGACCAATAAAAGAAGGATCTATCAGTGGCTCAAGGTATTATGTTCTTTTTATTGATGATGCAACAAGATGGATAACTCTTTATGTTTTGAAAGAGAAGTCAGAAGTATTTGAAGCTTTCAAGCATTTTCATGCATATGCTGAAAGACTTACATGATAGAAACTCAAAAGACTAAGGTCTGATGGAGGAGGAGAATATTTTTCTCGAGAGTTCAATGATTATCTGTGGAATGCAGGTATCAAAAGAGAAATAACTTGCAGGTATACACAACAAAATGGAGTAGCAGAAAAGAAGAAACCAAACTCTAATTGAGTTTGCAAGAGCAATGCTAAAGGAGAAGAATTGTCTAAATTATCTTTGGGCTGAGGCTGTAAATACAGCTACATATCTGGTAAATAGATTACCATGTAGAGCTTTAAATGGGATGACCCCTTATGAAGCTTGGTGGGGCAAGAAACCAACACTTGATCATTGTAAAGTGTTTGGATCAGTTGCTTATGCTTATGTACCATCACAACTGAGACATAAGCTTGAACCAAAAGCTGAAAAATACGTGTTCATCGGATATGATGAAAAATAGATGGGTTATAGGTTATGGAGTCCTCTAACCAAACAATTTATTGTTTCAAGAGATGTAACATTTGATGAAGGAAAAAGTTGGTATACAGACATAGAGTATAATGAAGAAACAATTAAAGAAGAGATAAGAAGGAAAGAAAAAGGAAAATCACATATGTAGGTGAATGGAGATGAAGATCATATGTAGGCAAGTACGTCGAGGATTGGATCAGGTATGAGAAACAAAGATAAACCAAGATTTGATGAAGATGTGTATTTAGATACACATGAAGAATATGAACTAAGGAGGTCAAACAGAGTAAGGAAACAACCAACAAGGTATTCCTATGACACTTCTTATTTGACTCAAAAAAAATATGCTTACTTAGTAAAGGAAGATGAAGAACCTCATAATTACAGTGAAGCAAAAGGTAAGAAGCTATGAAGGAGGAGTTTAAAGTGCTTGAGGAGAACAAGACTTGTGATCTTGTTCCAAAACCAAATGGTAAGAAAGTGATTGGAAATAACTGGGTTTACAAAGTTAAGAAACTTGCAGATGGAAGGATAGCCAGATACAAAGCTAGACTGGTGGTCAAAGGCTATGCTCAGATGCATGGCATAGATTATGATGAGACGTTTAGTCGAGTGGCAAAGATGTCAACCATAAGGACATTGATTGCTATAGCAACATCAAAAGGATGGAAGCTAAGTCAGCTGGATATAAAGAATGCATTTTTAAATGGATATATATGAGATGAAGTCTACATGGAATAAGCTGAAGGGTTTGTAAGTTCCAATTACCCAGATCATGTTTGCAGATTAAGAAGAGCTCTCTATCGATTGAAGCAAGCTCCAAGAGCTTGGAATTACAGACTTGTGAAGTATCTCAATGACCTTGGATACCAAAGTTCAAAGGCAGATGCAAGTTTACTCATCAAAAGAACAAATGAAGGTATGATCTACATTTGTATTTATGTAGATGACATAGTAATCACAGGAACCTCAGATGAAGGAATCAAGGAGGTAAAAAGATTACTTGAAAAAGAATTCAAGATCAGTGACCTAGGAAAGTTATCATACTTTCTTGGAATGGAGGTCACATATACAAATCATGGTGTATATGTTTTGCAAGAAAGGTATCTCCTAAACTTACTAAAGAAGTTTAACATGGAGAATTGTAGAGAAGCCTCAACACCACTTGAGGTCAATCATAAACTGAGCAAATATGATGGTGCATAGTTTAAAGATATGAGGAAGTATCAGGGGTTAGTGGGAGGCTAAATTTATGCTACACTAACAAGACCTGATCTTAGTTATGCAGTGGGAGTTCTCTCACAGTTCATGCATTGTCCGGAGGATCAACATTGGGTTGTAGGACAAAGAGTTCTTAGATATATCAAAAGAACTATAAAAGAAGGATTATATTATCCTTTTACATCAGATATAAAGCTGAGAGCATACAGTGACTTAGAGTGGGCAGGAAGTCAAGATGACAGAAGGTCAACACATGGGTGTATGATATACCTAGGAGACAAGCTTGTAAGCTGGTGTTCAAAGAAGCAACACACAGTGGCTTTATCGTCAACAGAAGCAGAATATAAAGGACTTGTGGAAGCAGCAAAAGAAGTGATATGGATGCAGACCTTGTTCAAAAGCATGGGTATTTATCAAGGTATACCTATCATATAGGAGATAATATGAGCTCATTATATCTTGCAGCAAATCCAGTATTTCATGGAAGAACAAAACACATAGAAATTCAATATCATTTCCTAGGGAAAAGGTAATGGAAAAAGAGATTGAAATAGTATACACATCTACAAAAGACCAGATAGCAGATATTCTGACAAAGAGCTTAGATGGAGTAAAGAAAAGTAGATTCAAAGAAATGGCAAGTATAAAAGAAAAGAAGAATATATGAAAGATCAGAGAATGCAAAATAGTGACTTAGGGGGAGCTGTTGAATTTTGACATACAAACAGACATAAAGACAAATAAAGACAAAGAGAAGCAGAAACAAAGCATTCAAAAAATCAAGCCTTAGTGAAGGGACAAATTCACGACTGTAATATAGTTCATAGAAACTTCCAGAAATACGAGTTTTGAATCTCGGAACAAAATGTATATATAACAGTGAACAAGGAAGCAGAAAGTGTGCATAGAACCGGAATAGAATAGCGCATATAGAAACTGAGGATAGTGATATAGAAGACGCCAGAGATTGCGTATGTAGAGATGAATAATAGAACCTGAACTGTCGGGTATTCATCGGAGAGAGATGGTAAGGAATAACTACTCAGAGTAGGAGAGTTTTCCATAGCTATGAGCAAAGTGAGGCCAAGCTATTTTTGTACACATCTTCTCTAA
>CM035429.1:18375823-18420823 GCA_020310875.1 Ceratopteris richardii
AATCTCCTTCTCCATTACCTTTTCTCTGAGAAAATGATACTGTATCTCTATGTGCTTTGTTCTTGCATGAAATACTGGATTTGCTGCAAGATAAAGTGAACTCATATTATCTCCATGTATTGTAGGTGTAGCTTGATCAATGCCTAAGCTCTTGAACAATGTCTGCATCCATATGACTTCCTTAGCTGCTTCCACAAGTCCTTTGTACTCTGCTTCAGTTGATGATAATGCTACTGTATGTTGTTTCTTTGAACACCAACTTACAAGCTTATCACCAATGTATATCATGTAACCATGAGTTGATCTTCTGTCATCCTGGTTACCTGCCCAATCTGAATCACTATAGGCTCTCAACTTCAAATCTGATGTAAAAGGATAATATAATCCTTCCTTTATAGTTCCTTTGATATATCTGAGAACTCTTTGACCTGCAATCCAATGTGGGTCCTTTGGACAATGCATGAATTGTGACAAAACTCCCACTGCATAACTAAGATCAGGTCTTGTTAGTGTAGCATAAATCAAACTACCCACAAGAGATTGATACTTCCTCATATCTTTGTAGTCTGCACCATCATATTTACTGAGCTTGTGATTAACTTCAAGTGGAGTTGAAGCTTCTTTGCAATTTTCCATATCAAACTTCTTCAACAAGTTCAGAAGATACCTTTCTTGTGACACATATATGCCATGATCTGTATAAGTAACTTCCATTCCAAGAAAGTATGATAACTTTCCTAGGTCACTGATCTTAAACTCTTTCTCAAGTAATCTCTTTACCTCCTTGATTCCTTCATCTGAAGTACCTGTGATTATAATGTCATCTACATAAATACAAATGTAGATTGTACCTTCCTCTGTTCTTTTGATAAGTAGACTTGAATCTGCTTTTGAACTTTGATATCCAAGATCATTGAGATACTTCACCAGTCTATAGTTCCAAGCTCTTGGAGCTTGCTTCAATCCATACAATGCTCTTCTCAACCTGCAAACAAAATTTGGATACCTGGAATCTATAAACCCTTGAGGTTGTTCGATGTATACCTCATCTGATATGTATCCATTCAAGAATGCATTTTTTATATCCAATTGACTTAGGGTCCATCCTTTTGAAGCTGCAATAGCAATGATTGTCCTTATAGTTGACATCTTAGCTACAGGACTGAATGTCTCATCATAATCTATGCCATAGGTCTGGGCATAGCCTTTCACCACCAATCTAGCTTTGTATCTGGCTATACTTCCATCTGCAAGCTTCTTCACTTTATAAACCCATTTATTTCCAATTACTTTCTTACCATTTGGTTTAGGAACAAGTTCCCATGTCTTGTTCTCCTCTAGTGCATTGAACTCTTCCTTCATTGCTTCTTCCCATTGCTTCTTACCTTTAGCTTCATCATAGTTCTGAGGTTCTTCATCATCTTTCACCATATATGCATAGTTCTTCTGAGTTATGTAAGAAGTATCATAAGAATACCTTTCTGGTTGTCTTCTAGTCCTGCTTGACCTTCTTGGTTCACATTCTTCATAAGTTTCTGGATACACTTCTTCATCAAATATAGGAGCTTCTTCATTTCTTCTTGTTAATGTTGGTGCATGACAATCATAAATTGAAGAATTATGGAGGAATGAAATCAAGGAGTCAAGAAGAAAACAAAGTCAGATGGTTGAATGAAGGACATGTTCAGAAAATCCAAAGATATGTACACATATGTACATTAGCTGACTTATATCTTTGTTTAGTCATACACTTGTATATATTCATATATAAATATGTTGGAAAATGTCGGGCAAAGAGAGCAGAAGAAGATTAGAGAATAGGGAGAGAGAAATTAGTGTCATTAGACACATTGAAAGTGAGTGAATCATCTATCCTCACTTGTATGTAAATTTTCTGAAGAAATCGAGAAACTTGCGCCCGATGTTTAGCAGTCTGCTCCTTCTGTGTTTAATCTTTTGAGAAATCCTTCTGCACGTGTCTAAGTCCATAGCTAATCTATCTATGGCTAGAATTTGAGAGGTTAATTGAAATCAGGCTGAGAGAATTTTGATTAGGAACATTCATATGTAAGAATGTTCTAAGAGTCGTAAAATCTGGCGCACATTTCATCTTCAATGAAATGATCATTACTCAGTCCACAGTGTAAAGTTTTACACAAGTGAGGGCTTAAAATCTAAGTTGGAAGGTAAGCCATCTATGGCTAAAAGATCTTGATCAAACGGGATTTACTTTGGGAGAACCAGTGCTAAGAAGTTGCAGGTGTCAAAGTCGCCATTGCAGAGAAGCTCTTTCAGACATAGGTAAAGTGTTTCACACATTTCTCAGTATGTACTCAATCCTTTTGAGAGATTTAACTTGGCAAAGTTGCGCAACCTTAAGGCGAAGTGTTGTGCAAAGTTTTATCAAAAACTTTACAGGATTGATTAGTCAATGAGTGATTAATCTGCAGCAGACTTTTCTGAAGAAGCTGAATTTTTCAGAATAATCAATTTTCTGATAAATTGGTGAAAGTTCTCTAAGTTTGGTGGAGTCTAAGGTTAATCTTGATATAGAGGTGATCTAAATTCAAGGTTAACTTGTTCTTTTGGAGATTAACACTCTCCATCAGTGGTATCAGAGCAGGTTGTGTCAAAATTGAAGTGAAGGAGACTCCAACTACTACAGAAATACAAATCTTTACATCTCGAAGGTGCAAAAGGTTAAAGTGTGAAGAAAGATTGAAGGAAGACATACAAAGAGTATCAAAAGGATCAGAAGGAGCAACATTCGAAGTAAAGGTACATTCCTTATCTATAAAGGTTAAAGATTTGGAAATACAGGTGAAGCAAGGATGGGAGATAGTCTCCAAATTGAAAAGTTGGATAGAGAGAACTATCCTGCATGGTCTATGAGGATGGAAGCTCATCTTATGAGCAAAGATTTGATAGCCTACATTATAGGTGAAGAAGAGAAGCCTAAATTCAGAGATCCTAGTGTTCCAACTAGGGAAGAATTGTCAGATCTAAAGAATTGGATGAAGAAGGATGCTCAAGCAAGAAGTATCATCTACATGGCAGTCAATGACTATTTGCTTCCTCACATTAGAGGACTTGAAAGTGCATGTGACATTTGGAATGCTTTGGAAGAGCATTTCCAAAATACAACCAAATCAAGGAAAGCTTCACTATGGGCAGAGTTTACTACTTTTAAGAAGAAGGCCTCACAATCAATCTCTGATTATGTGACAAAGATGAAGGACATTGCAGACTCTCTAGGTGCAGTGGATGAAGATATTGAAGAAGACAAATTGGTAAGACAAATACTCACAGGGCTAAGAGGAGATGAGAAGTGGAAGCCTTTCATTTTATCTACAGAACTTTCATTAGATCATTTTACTCCTGATTTGAATCAATTGTTAGGACATATGCTAACTTTTGAGAATGATATCAAAGGAGATGTTGATAAGAGTGCAGGTCATGCAATGTATTCTAAAGACAAGAAGAAAGTTAACAAAGGGAAGCAACAATCAGGTGAAGAAGAAGGTACTTCAAACCAAGCAAACTTCATAAGAGGAAGAGGAAATGGCAGAAGTAGAGGAAGAGGCAGAAACAACAAAGAGAATGCAAGAGCTTGTTGGATATGTGGTAAGACCAATCATCTATCTCATGATTGTTGGCATAATAATCAAAACAATGGTAATTATCAGAACTTTAATCAAAGAGCAAGAGGTGGTAGATTTCAGAGAGGAAACTTCAGAGGTAGAGGTGGTAGGAATTCTTTTGGAAGAGGTGGAGGAAGAAGCTTCCAAAATCAATCCTATAATAGCACCTACTACAACTATGCATCAGATCAAAAAGAGGACTCGACTCTCATTATGAATACTTGTGAAACCTCACATGAGGACATGAGAGTGTTTTATATTGATTCAGGATGTAGTAATCATTTGAGTGGAAATATTGCTTTGATGACTGACCTAGATCATAATGCAATTAATCATACAGTTCAGACAGGTGATAATACAAAGCATAAGGTAAAGTCAATTGGTTCAGTCAAAGCTAAGGATGGGAGCACTCTTCTGAGTAAGGTTCTTTATGTTCCCACAATTCCAAAGAATTTGATCAGTGTAGGTCAAATTGTGGAAAAAGGATATGAGGTAAGGTTTACCAATGATGGAGTTTATGTGGAAGACCCTAGTCAAGGGTATAAACAAATTATTGCAGGAAAGAAAGAAGGAAGGCTTTTCACATTGAAGGTACAAGGAAATGTTGGACATGCTATGTTCACATATGGAGAGCAAAAGGTGTCAGAATTGGATCTTTGGCACAAAAGACTTGGACACTTTAATGAAAGAGGTATTAAAGAAATGATTAACAATGATTCAGTGTTTGGATTGCCTAACATTGCAGGTCAACACATGACATATAGATGTGAGGCATGTCAATTAGGTAAGGCTCATAAGCAATCCTATTCCAAGCATGGATTTATGTATTCAGAAAGACTTGAATTGGTGCATACAGATGTGTGGGGTCCTTCAAAGGACTTTAGTATAAATGGTTCAAGATATTATGTCATATATGTTGATGATGCTACCAGGTGGATCACAATTTATGTGATTAAAGAAAAGTCAGAAGTGTTTAATACATTTAAACACTATCATGCATATGCAGAAAGGATTACAGGTCAAAAATTAAAGAGACTAAGGTCAGATGGAGGGGGAGAGTATTTTTCAAATGAGTTCAATGATTATTTGTGGAATGCAGGTATAAAGAGAGAAGTTACTTGCAGGTATTCTCCTCAACAAAATGGGGTAGCAGAAAGAAGAAATAGGACTCTTGTTGAGTTTGCAAGGTCCATGATGAAAGAGAAGAATTGTCCAAATTATTTGTGGGCAGAGGCTGTAAATACAGCTACATACTTGGTCAATAGATTGCCTTGTAAAGCTTTGCAGGGCATGACACCATATGAAGCTTGGTGGGGTAAGAAACCTACCTTAGATCATTGCAGAATATTTGGATGCTTGGCATATGCATATGTGCCATCTCAATTGAGGCATAAGTTGGAGCCTAAGGCAGAAAAGTATGTATTCATTGGCTATGATGATAAGCAAATGGGATACAGGTTGTGGAGTCCATCCACAAAGCAATTTATTGTATCCAAGGATGTTACATTTGATGAGCAAGGTACTTGGTATGCAGGTAAATATAATGTACATGCAGATGATGAAGAAGTAGTGGATCAAAGAAAAGGTAAAGCAAAGATTCAATTACTTGATGAAAGTGAGAACAATGAAGTGCAGGTTGAAGTTGAAGAGAGGCCAAGGTTTGATCCATAATGTGATGAACCAGAAACTTCAAGAAGTGCAGAAGTTAGAAGGTCATCTAGGCACAAATGGCAACCTACAAGGTATAGCTATGACACTTCATTCTTAACTACTAAAGATTATGCTTATTTGGTAAAAGCAGATGAAGACCCTTCTACATATGAAGAGGCCAAAGGGAAGAAGAATTGGGAAGATGCTATGCAAGAGGAGTATGATGCATTGATAGAGAATCAAACATGGGATTTGGTTCCTAAACCTAATAGTCAGAAAATCATTGGTTGTAAGTGGGTTTACAAGACTAAAAGATTTGCAGATGGAAGTGTGTCTAGGTACAAAGCTAGACTTGTTGTGAAAGGATATGCATAGACATATGGAATAGATTATGATGAGACTTATAGTCCTGTGGCAAAGATGACAACCATCAGGACACTCATAGCAATTGCTGCTTGCAAAGGTTGGAAGTTATCTCAATTAGATGTCAAAAATGCTTTCTTGAATGGTTACATTTCAGATGAAGTCTACATGGAGCAACCAGATGGGTTCAAAGATCAAGTGAGTCCAAATTATGTGTGTAAGCTCAAGAGAGCTTTGTATGGGTTGAAGCAGGCCCCAAGGGCTTGGAATTATAGGCTTGTAAAATTCTTGAATGATCTTGGATTTCAAGCATCAAAGGCAGATAGTAGCTTGCTAGTCAAAGCAAGTGAAGATGGGTTCATTTATGTGTGTATTTATGTTGATGACATAATACTTACAGGAACAGATGATAAGGGAATACAAATGATCAAGAAGCAGATGGAGAAAGAGTTTAAAATCAGTGATTTGGGGAACCTATCATTCTTCTTGGGAATGGAGATCTCTTATACTCAACATGGAGTATATGTGACCCAAGAAAGGTATCTTAAAAATTTGCTAACCAAATTTAAAATGGAAGATTGCAGGGTTGCACCTACACCTTTGGAAGTGAACCATAAATTGTCTAGGTTTGGAGGAGAAGAGTTCAAAGATATGAAACTCTATCAAAGTTTGGTTGGTAGCTTGATCTATGCTACATTGACAAGGCCTGATTTATCATATGCAGTTGGTGTGCTTTCACAATTTATGCATTGTCCTAGAAAGGAACATTGGATTGCAGGACAAAGAGTACTTAGGTACATCAAGGGTACACTCAGAGAAGGGTTGTACTATGGATTTACTTCTGATACAAGAGTGAAGATATATAGTGATGCAGATTGGGCAGGTAATGTGGATGATAGAAGATCAACACATGGATACTTGTGCTATGTAGGAGACAAATTGATTTCATGGTGTTCCAAGAAGCAACATACAGTTGCTTTGTCATCTACAGAAGCAGAATATGAAGGTATGGTGGAAGCTGCAAAAGAGGTAATATGGCTAAAGACACTTTTGAAAGTTTTTGATGTGATTCAGAGTACTCCTATTATTTGTGGAGACAATATGAGTTCATTATACTTGGCAGCTAATCCTGTATTTCATGCTAGAACTAAGCATATTGAAATACAGTATCATTTTCTGAGAGAGAAGGTCATTGAGAAGGAGATTGAAGTCATACACACTCCTACAAAAGATCAAGTTGCAGATATGATGACAAAAAGTCTAGATGGACCAAAACTACAAAGATTCAAGGATATGGCTGGAGTAAAGAAGATAGAGAAGAACCTCAATTAATGATTGAGGGGGAGCTGTTGGTGCATGACAATCATAAATTGAAGAATTATGGAGGAATGAAATCAAGGAGTCAAGAAGAAAACAAAGTCAGATGGTTGAATGAAGGACATGTTCAGAAAATCCAAAGATATGTACACATATGTACATTAGCTGACTTATATCTTTGTTTAGTCATACACTTGTATATATTCATATATAAATATGTTGGAAAATGTCGGGCAAAGAGAGCAGAAGAAGATTAGAGAATAGGGAGAGAGAAATTAGTGTCATTAGACACATTGAAAGTGAGTGAATCATCTATCCTCACTTGTATGTAAATTTTCTGAAGAAATCGAGAAACTTGCGCCCGATGTTTAGCAGTCTGCTCCTTCTGTGTTTAATCTTTTGAGAAATCCTTCTGCACGTGTCTAAGTCCATAGCTAATCTATCTATGGCTAGAATTTGAGAGGTTAATTGAAATCAGGCTGAGAGAATTTTGATTAGGAACATTCATATGTAAGAATGTTCTAAGAGTCGTAAAATCTGGCGCACATTTCATCTTCAATGAAATGATCATTACTCAGTCCACAGTGTAAAGTTTTACACAAGTGAGGGCTTAAAATCTAAGTTGGAAGGTAATCCATCTATGGCTAAAAGATCTTGATCAAACGGGATTTATTTTGGGAGAACCAATGCTAAGAAGTTGCAGGTGTCAAAGTCGCCATTGCAGAGAAGCTCTTTCAGACATAGGTAAAGTGTTTCACACATTTCTCAGTATGTACTCAATCCTTTTGAGAGATTTAACTTGGCAAAGTTGCGCAACCTTAAGGCGAAGTGTTGTGCAAAGTTTTATCAAAAACTTTATAGGATTGATTAGTCAATGAGTGATTAATCTGCAGCAGACTTTTCTGAAGAAGCTGAATTTTTCAGAATAATCAATTTTCTGATAAATTGGTGAAAGTTCTCTAAGTTTGGTGGAGTCTAAGATTAATCTTGATATAGAGGTGATCTAAATTCAAGGTTAACTTGTTCTTTTGGAGATTAACACTCTCCATCAGTTAATCCACTTGTGGATGTACTTGCTTGCATATAGTCTTCATCTCTATTTACCTGCACAATTGATTTTCCTTTCTCACATCTTCTTACCTCTTCTTCAAATTCTTCAGCTGTATGACTTTGATCTGCATACCAACTTTTCTGTTCATCAAATGTAACATCTCTAGAAACAAGAAATTGTTTGGTTAAAGGATTCCACAACCTGTAACCCATCTGCTTTTCATCATAACCAATGAACACATATTTTTCTGCCTTTGGTTCAAGTTTATGCCTAAGCTGTGATGGCACATAAGCATATGCAATTGATCCAAACACTCTACAATGATCTAGTGTTGGTTTCTTACCCCACCAAGCTTCATATGGAGTCATTCCATTTAGAGCTGCACATGGTAATCTATTCACAAGATATGTAGCTATATTTACAGCTTCAGCCCAAAGATAATTTGGACAATTCTTCTCCTTCAGCATAGCTCTAGCAAACTCAACCAAAGTCCTGTTCCTTCTTTCTGCTACACCATTTTGTTGTGGTGTATACCTGCAAGTTATTTCTCTCTTAATACCTGCATTCCAAAGATAATCATTGAGCTCTTGGGATAAATATTCTCCCCCTCCATCAGACCTCAGTCTCTTAAGCTTTTGACCTGTGACTCTCTCTGCATATGCATGAAAATGCTTGAAAGCTCCAAACACTTCTGATCTTTCCTTCAAAACATATAATGTTATCCATCTTGTAGCATCATCAATAAAAAGAACATAATACCTTGAGCCACTGATAGATCCTTCTTTTGTTGGTCCCCATACATCTGTATGAATGAGCTCAAGTACTCCATCATGTTTGAATCCTTTCTTTTGAAATGGTAACCTGTGTGCTTTACCCATTTGACATGCTTCACATTTATAAACCATATGTTGACTTTGCACATTTGGTAATCCTAGTACAGACTGATTAGCAACCATAGCTTTAATTCCTCTTTCATTGAAATGACCTAATCTCTTATGTAAACCTAACTTGAAAACCTTTTTCAACTATCTGTCCCACACTAATCAAGTTTTTAGGTATTGTTGGAACATACAAAACATTGGTTAGCAAATCTGCTCCACTCTTGCATTTCACTTTTCCAATTGAATGTACACTATGTCTTGTATTATCACTAGTTTGAACTGTGTGACTAGAAATGCCTTTTCCCAATTCTGACATCAATTCTATGTTTCCTGACAAATGATTAGAACATCCAGAGTCAATGTAAAATACCTTTAGATCTTCTTTATCTGATGTGCTAATTGAATTCATCATCAATGATGTATGACTTTCATTCTGTGTGTCATTTGCATAGTTGTAGTAGGTGGTGTTGTAGGATTGATTCTGTCCCCAACTTCTTCCTCCACCTCTACCATAGCCTCCTCTTTGATTTTGTCTACCTCTTTGAAAATTACTTTGATATCTTCCACCTCGACCTCTGCTATTGTTGTTTTGATTTTGGTTTGATCCTTGTTGATTGTGCCAACAGTCATGAGCCAAATGATTACTCAATCCACAGATCCAGCAAGCCTTCTTGTTGTTATTTTGATTACCTCTTCCTCTTCCAAAACCTCTTGCTCTTCCTCTGCCAGTGCCTTTACCTCTTGCATAATAAACTTGAGAAGTTGACTCTTCTTCATCCTTTGCTTTACCTTTATCTCCTTTCTTCTTATTCTTCATGTACATTGCAAAACTTTGTCCTTTATCTCCATCTCCCTTCAAGTCTTGCTCATATGTGAGCATCAAACCAAGCAACTGGTTCAAATCTGGAGCATAATGATTTAATGAAAGTTCTGTTGATAAGACAAAAGGTTTCCACCTTTCATCCCCTCTCAAACCTGCAAGTAGTTGAGCAATCAATCTGTGATCTTCAACATCTTCATCTATGGATCCAAGACTATCTGCTAGATCCTTCATCTTAGTGACATAATCACTAATGGTTTGACTTGGCTTCTTCTTGAATGTTGTAAACTCTGACCATAGACTTGCTTTCCGTGCTTTAGTAGTGCTTTGGAAATGACACTCCAATGCATTCCATATATCTTCAGATGATTCCAATCCTCTGATGTGTGGTAGTAAATGATCAGAGATTGTATTGTAGATGTAGGCTTTTGCACTTGCATCCTTCTTCTGCCAATGCTTTAAAGCATCTAGTTCTTCTTTCTTTGGTCGGCTTTCATCTTCGAATACTGGCTTCTCTTCTTCACCTGTAACATATATCATGAGATCCTTACTCATAAGTAAGGCTTCCATTCTCATTACCCATGCGGGGTAATTATCTCTGTCCAGTTTGTCAATGGAGATATGATCTGCCATAGTTCTTTCCTTCTACTGCAACCTGTGAGCTTAAAGGATAAAGGATAATACCTTTTGAAGTTCTTTGTGTATGAGGATACTTTTGAAGTAACCTTTTGATGCCTTGTGTCTTCAAATGCTTCACCTTTCAAACTTTAATGGAAAACTTTACAAAACTTCTCGTACCTTTGTCGTCTTCTGCTCTCGAGAATCTTTCTGCTCTGATACCACTTGTTGATGTATGAAACACCACAAGAAATGAATTAATGTGACACTAGAACACCTCTATGGTCACCATTAACTCATTGCCACTCCAAACTTTGAGAAATGATAGCCTAAAGTGAGAACTTTGCTTCTACAGAAATTCCTAGTCACCGAAATGACATACCTTCAGTATTTTGCTAATTTCTCCTAGTTCAAGTATTATTTCTCCATGAAAATTTATAGGCTGAAACTAGAAGAGTAGGGCTTTCCAACAAGCTATCATATGCATCAAACAGATCTCTAGAACTCAAGTTATGGCTCTCACAAAATGACCCTGTATGACCTTCCAAAACTGGAAATTTTACCTGTTTTAGTAAGAGCGCCTGTTTAAAATTAGAATTCGATGCCTAGCTTCGACTTGCAACGAGAATTCGATGCCGGGCATCGACTTCCCGCATAAAGTCTTGATTTTTTTGGACACCAAAACTATAGGTGATTTCATGCACACTTAGAATATGACTTATCAACTGGAATTCGATGCCAGGCATCGAGTTGCTCCAACAACATCATGTTTTCAAACACTTCAGTACTGAATGAAAAATATAAAAGAAAATATGACTTATCAACAGAGATTCGATGCCAGGCATCGAGTTGCTTGGAAAACTTGATCTTTGTAACTCATCACACAGTAGGTAATCATGGAGATGATGGAGAGAGGCTCATACACAGAACTTTACTCAGTTCTTCTCATAACTATAAAAAACTCAGAAGTTTTACAAATGCTTTCTCACTCAGAGAAGCCCGACTATACTCAGTCATACAAAAATGAGTTCTTCTCACTTTCTCATTGTCTTCCTCCTTCTTCTTCTCTTCACGTCAGTTAATACTAACTAACTTATATAGATTTTCTCATTCCCGTGATTTTTAAAAAACTTCTAGAACTAAAGTGAACTAACTTTACAAGTATGATACACTTGTGAATTTGTCCCTTCACATAGGCATGGGGTTTTCTTTCTAAGATTTGACCTTCAAATATATGTCTAATTAGTGAGTGTTTCTCCAACAAGATAGATAGACAGATAGATAGACAGATAGATAGACAGATAAATAGATAGATAGATAGATAGATAGATAGATAGATAGATAGACAGACAGATAGATAGATAGATAGCGTTTGTCAGAAGTAGCAACAAAACCAGATTGTTGCAAACTTGCTGTGGAAATGTGATTATAAAATTTTATCGATAGTAATACTACGCGATTAGTACAAAAGATGATACATGCCGGTTACTCGATCCGGTGAAACGTATCCCAAGAACCGTCAATCTTGAGTACTTAATGTACTAAAGATAATTCCAGAAGGAAGAAGTACAACTAGGTCTGATCCAGTTGTCAAGAAAGTCAAGAATGTTAGAATTGATTCCAATCATATTCCGGTGGAACGTGTTACGCCTCTGGTACATTGCGGTACTATTTCGGCACAGTCTGTCGAAGATATAGTAACCCCAGAACCTACCAAGACGCAGTCTGAAGCTAGTTTAATAATCTTGGATAAAGATTCAAATTTGTTCACGACTAGAACCACTCTAGCCAAGGAAATCGGCGAAAGCGAAAAAACACCTTATTTTTGCGAACTTTCGGTACATTCCGGTGATATTCCGGTAACAAAATCACAGTTTTTCGGTGATGGTTTACCATTTTTTGGTGAATCTTCAGCCCAGCCACCACTTTTTGGAGTAAGTTCCCATACACTGGACATCAAGAAGGAAGGAAAGCTGTTCGAAACCGAGATTCGAAGCACATTGAGCAAAATCATCGCATCGGAAAGTGCATCATCCGACGATACAGATTCCGATAGTTCAGATATTCAGCTCCGAGATACAGAAGATAGTCACAATACACTCACCATGAATGGGCAACAACAACAGCAACAACAACAACAATTATGTCCACCCAAGCCGCCTCCAACAGGAGTGACATACACTAAATTTGGTGGATCCCAGGAGATGATCCGGATGCTCACGTACGCACATTCGAGATAAGCTACGCAGTTCTCAACCATCCACCGGATCCGGCGTATAAAGCTATTGTCTTCCAATCTACATTGGTCAACGAAGCAGCTAGATGGCTTACAGAATATGATATTAATCACTTCGGCACCTATGAAGCAGTACGAGATGCCTTTTTGCAGCGTTTCAGACTAAAGAAGAATCCGGCCGAAATTTTTGACTATCTGCAAAACAACAGACAAAAGGTAAATCAAACAGTACAGGAATACATACGCTACTCTATTCAGGACTCACTTGAGGCAGTTACCACCAGCACACGCCAACCTACCGGACGACGTTATTACTCAGTGGTTCATCAATGGCTTGACTCCATAACTTAAACAGATTATGATCATACGCTGTGTAGGAGCAATGACACTAGATGCAGTGATTGCAATGGCTCTACAGCTGGAAAACAAGGTTGGAGGATTTATAGAGGATCTGGAGTGGTTAAAAACAAACAGAAATGTCGCCGAAGATATGACCAGACAAGTATACTGCATCACATGCAAGAATTCAGGCCATACTAGTGCCACTTGTGCACTTAATCAGTTATTTTGTGCTATCTACAACACTGCCGGACACACCACCGAAAACTGCACATACAACGCCAAAGTGCAGGGAACCGCAACTGTCAATGCTATTATACAGGAACCAGGACAACCAGCCAATCATTATGTACCACCGCAAATGAGGAACAATCAGCAACGAGGATATCAAAATTACAGAGGACAGAGAAACAACAACTACAACGCAAACCACTAGCAGATCGGACCACCACCGGAAAATCCCCATTTGCCACCACCGCGCTGTCATTTCTGTGGTGAATTCGGTCACATTAGAAGATTCTGTAAAGATGCAGCTGAATATGATCAGAGGAAGAAGGAACGACAAAACCCAATGGCTAATATGGTACAAATCACACCAGTGGAAACACAAGCTGCAGTAATTCAGACCGGCTCCGGTAAACAACTACAACCTGCAGCAGAATTATTTGAACCAGGTATACGCGAACAACAAAGGATGCACAACAAGGCTAGTCAATGGACCACCGTAGAACCTCCAGTCTTCCCAGATCCTATTCCGGTAACCCAGACTACGTTAATTGAAGAAGGAACAGAACAACAGAACTCCAATTCAGCAGGTACATTAGCAGCAGCAGGCAGCTCCTCAGCGACAGACACATCATCTTCAGCAGACGCATCATCTTCAGAATCTCTGGAAACAATTCAATCACAAAAGGCCTGGAAAATTTTATCTAGAGCATCCATCACTCTTCCTTTGGGGCAATTACTTGCACTAGTACCGGGAGTTCGACAGCAATTTCAACAACAGTTCAGTACTGCGCCTCCTTGCATTCTTGCGACAGCAACGGTACAACCGAAACCTGATTCTACGGTCGATCATTGAGTTCCTCTGATTACGGTATGGTATAAGAACCATAAAATCACACAGGTACTAATTGATGGAGGATCTGGAGTCAACATTGCTACTGCTGCACTATGTAAAAGGTTAGGGTGGACCGAAATCGAACCAGTTCAGTTTTTTGTTAGAATGGCCGACCAATCAAGAGTCCATCCCATTGGACTTGTACGAAATGTACCAATCACTTTACAAGGTACAACATTTAAAATGACTTTTGTCATACTAGATTTACCGGAATTCACTCTTGATTACAACCTCCTTTTCAGCCGACCTTGGCTGAAGCACACTAAGGTGATACAGGATTGGTCTGCACAAGAGCTCACTTTCAAGGATAAAAATCGTAAATACATTGTAAAATTAGATGCCATACAACCTTGCGAGTTGCATGCTAGATCGTATTTGGCGGAACCAATCCATATGTTAGATGGATTGTCAGATGATGAAGAAGAAGAGTTTCTGAAAAATAACATTGACTTGATCTCCCTAGGAACTATTGATCTACAATCTGTTGTAGATAATTGGAACCCTGCAGTTTGTACGGTAATGACTGTAACAGAAGAAGATAAGAAGGAAGATACTGCTTCTATAGATGATGCTCAACTGCAACAACTTTTTAAGCCAGTAGACGATACAGAGAAGCCTCGACAATTTTATGTCCCAGAAGATCAGTTGATCACTTATAATTTAGGCAATGAAGATCATCCACGTCCTGTGAAGATAAAGCAAAACTTACCGGAAACATTTCAAGCAGGCTTAATCCAGCTACTCGGAGAATTCTCCAACGTCTTTGCATGGGATTACAAAGATATGAAAGGATTGGACCCGCACATCTATCAGCAGAGAGTCATGCTAAAGCCGGAGGCCAAACCGAACAAACAACCTAGCTACCGGATGAATCCAAACTATGCATCACAGGTAAAGGCAGAACTTGATAGGCTACTTAAAGTCGGATTCATTGTACCGGTAGAGCATGCTGAATGGATCTCTCCAATTGTTATTGTCCCTAAGAAGAATAAGCAATTACGAATATGTGTAGATTATTGGAAACTGAACGCAGCCACAGTGCCTGATCCTTTTCCGATCCCTTTTTTAGACACAATGCTTGATAGAGTAGAAGGCCACGAAATGTATTCATTCTTAGACGGATACAGTGGATATAATCAAGTTACAATGGCTGAACAGGATATACCGAAAATCGCCTTCATTACCAACTGGGGTGTTTTCGCATGTACTGTTATGTGGTTTGAATTAGGAAATGCCCCAAGTACATTTCAAAGATGTATGCAGGAAATATTTTCTCCTTATCTCACCTCTTTTATGCAAGTTTACCTTGACGATTTTTCAATTTTCGGTAAGATGATAGCACACCTATTCCATTTACGGTGCTGCTTTCAGAAATGCAGAGAATACAGACTCTGTTTGAACCCAAACAAATCTGTGTTTGCGGTTTCATGTGGCAAGCTACTTGGTCACATTGTATCTGCACAAGGCATACATGTGGATCCAGATAAAATTTCGGTAGTATTAGAAGCTCCAGTGCCCACTACACCGAAGGAAGTTATGTGCTTCATGGGCCAAGTAAGATGGCATGGACGACACTTACGGTGGCTTGCTCATTTGGCAATACCACTGAACAAGCTAATCACCAAGACTCCTCGACAATTTGAGTGGACCCAGGAATGTCACATAGCGCTTAATCGATTAAAAAGTTTATAAACACAAGTTCCCATTTTACAGCCGCCGGACTGGGATCGCCCATTTCATATATTCGTTGATGCTTCAGATATAGCAATAGGAAGTGTTTTGATGCAACAAATTGAGAAGTGGTTTAGACCAGTGTACTATGCAAGTCAAAGGTTAGCCCCTGTCGAGAAGAATTACTCTATAACAGAAAGAGAATGTCTAGGGCTAGTATATTCTGTCAAGAAATTCAGACATTATTTGCTGGCCCATAAATTCACATTTCATGTAGATCATGCTGCACTTGTCTATCTAGTTCGGCAACAACATCTAGGTGGATGATTAGCACGATGGATTCTACTTTTACAGGAATTTGACTACGAAGTCATTCATCGGCCAGGCAGTTCACATGCCTTAGCAGATTTCCTATCCCGCTTAGATTCCGGTGAAGCTCCGGTAGGTATAGATGACACAACTCCGGCGATTTATGTCTCTAAACCAGCGAATGATGAAATTACAGACCCACCTACACCATCTACCTATTATGATCAGATCCTGACCTTTCTCACTGATGGCTGCCTTCCATCTCAGACTTCTACGGTAGTACACAGGAAAATTGAAGTCTTTAGCTGCCGATTTTGGTTAATTGCTGGAGAATTATACTATGTGGATCATACCGGAATGTTACTTTGATGTATTCCACCGCATGAAGTTAACTCAGTTATTACTTTGGCTCACTCGATTCCTTCTGGTGGCCATTTTGCAGTAGACTTAACACACCGAAAAATTCTACAGAGTGGTCTCTAGTGGCCTACATAGAAGTAGAGATAGGCCAGAAGTAAGCTTTGCCAACTTAGGGGGCAGAGAAAGAACAAGGACGGAAACAAATAGAGTAGAGCTTGAGGTACTTAGAGCCCCAGGACATCGAAGAAATGCCGATGATTTCCCTCTACCACGACCTAGAGAGCACACAAGGATTTTGAGACCGACTCAGCTAGTTAAGTCCATGAAGAACTACTTCGATGGCACTGGAGATCCATACGATCATGTGGCTGAGTTTAGGCAAGTCTTGAGAGCTGAACAAGTGGAGGATCTATTCACGCAGTACAATGCCTTTGGTCTAACCCTTAGGAACACTGCCCTGACATGGTTTCAGCCACTAAACGAGAGGCAGTTCAGGAGCATAGACGAACTCCTAGAGGCTTTCATTATTGAATTCTCTAAGAGTGGCATAAGGCATAATACCTCCTCATTGATTCACAGCTTCAAGCAAACCCCTCAAGAGACCGTGAGACTTGCAGGAAGAAGATTCAGGCAATACTTAGAGAGATGCCCTACCCCTGAGTTACCCACGCCAGCTAAGCAAGTGGCTTTATTCCTGGATGGATTGCTAAGTACCAAATTGAGATCCTATGTGTACTTGAAGGACCCTAGGACCATACAAGAGTGTGTACGCATGTGCATTGACATCGAGGATAACCTAGGGGAGAAGTTAGAGCTTTCCAAGATATACAAAGATTCAGATAGTGCCTCTAGCCTCTCTTCCACGCAATCCACATCGATTGAGGAACTTGCAGAGAAAGTTGCTCAGAAACTAGGTGTCTCTAGTAAACAAATCCCAAGGTTCGCCCCTGTAAAAAGATGCTATAATTGTGGAGGCGACCATATGGCAAATGTATGTCCCATTATGGCTCAACCCCAAGTAAATCCTAGTGGCCAATACTGCACCATAGAACGGAGATACACAAATCACACAGCGCAAGATTGCCCATACAACAAGCAAGCAGTTAGGCAAACCTACCCTCAGACATACCCTCAGCAAGGAAGATACCAGAACCCGTACCCTCCATAGTCATATGGCAGGCCACAACAACCCTATCAGCAACCATACCAAAACCAACAAAGGCCTCAGCCTGTGTTAGCACAACAACCCCCTGCCCCAGCTAATGTGATCCCAGTAAAATATGCAGCAGCAGAAGAAAACCTGAATAGAGCTATAGTCCCTGTAACACCATTGCTTTCTGAAAGTGACCCCAGTGACCATAGCTTTGATTCTACACATATCGATAGTCCCCAGGCTTACTACATGCAATCTCCTGAACATGGTGAGTCCTACTACAGTGAGGAACCGAGTGAACCTAGTTGGGAGTCAGATTACACAAATGTCATGTATGCAAATCCCAACCCTAGGCCTCAACCTAAGCAAGTAAGACCTCCATTCCCAAGAGGACCGTGCTACAGATGTCAGGGAGATCATCTCATTCGTGATTGTCCCTTACCTCCACTTACACAACCCCAGTCAGTGACAATTCAGGGCTTTTGCCAAGAATGTGGGAAGGAGCATCTCTTACGAGATTGCCCTAAGAATCCTAATAATATGCCAAAAATCACTCCTATTAACGTTATTGGGTTGGTGGTAGACTCCACAGGAAGTGTGACATCCACCGCACCAGTATAGGTAGTGACTAGAGCTCAGGCATTACAGCAGAACCAAGGGGTAAACCAGGATAAGAACCTAGAGGCTAGTGAAACCGAGAGCATGACAAAGAAAAGGACTAGAGCGTGGAAAGATAGTCGGGAAAGAATGAAAGGACAATGGGCTAAAAAGATGAGTGAACTTGAGGAAAGCATAAGAGAAACCAAAGCCAGGATAACTGAACTCACATCTCAAACTCCCTCTCACACTACCCCACCACCACCATTCCCATCGCCATCCGACCCGCCACCTTCCAACCCACGTCATACCATTCCACCACCCCCTAGAGCAGGATCAGTATTAGCTGATCCCACTCCTGAAGACATAGACATGATGCTTAAAGCATATCAGGCCAGAATCCAAGAAGGGCCAAATGTCACGGATCATGACAAGTGCTACCCTAGAGCTGACCTAGAGATAGAAAGTGTTGGGGCTTCACTCACTAATTAGGCATGGATATATGAAGACATATGAAGACATATGATGGAGGAAAGAAGAAGTGAAGAAAAGACCTATAGAAAATCAAGCCTAAGTGAAGGGACAACTTCACTATTGTAAATTAGTGCAAAATTAGAGTCTAGTTTTCATTTGGTCTTCAGAACTTCAAAGTTCAAGTCTAGAGGAATGTAAACCATAGGTATATAAGTTAATTTGAGTCAAAAACATGTAGGAGAGAACTCATTTTTGAAATCTGAGTGAGTAGAGAAAAGTCGTGTATTTTCTGAGAGAGATGGTGAGAGAAAACTTTTGAGTCTGAGAGAGTTTTCCATGGCTGTGAGCAAAATTAGGCCAAGCCATTTTGTACACATCTTCTCTGATAATCAACACATGTTTGTGTAGAAGGATTTAGTCTAATTCCTCTTGTACATTGAGTTCCAAGTCATTTCATATGACTATGTAAGGTAGTTGACAGTTACGACTTTTCTGGCACACATTTGTCTGAACTTCTGAAGGTCAGATCTCAAAGTATGGTGTAAAGTTTTTGGTAAGTGATAGCTCATTTTAAAGCTACTATCCTGAACTACATTTGGTCAAAAGATATTTAAGAAACAGGGCGCATACTTAGAGAAATCAGCTTAACAGTGAAGGTATGTCAAATCGATGAAGTCAATTTCCAGTTTTCAGACATAGTGAAAAGTTTGGTACAAAATCAGAAGATTTTGAAGTTATTACTTGAAAGTTTTGCTTGTTACATGTTACTGAACATTAGCAAGAACCTTTCTTAGTAAATGATCAAAAGATTTTGCAAAGATCAAGTTGATACAGGTCAGATTGAAGGTTTGAAGAAAAGGCGCAGATTTCTGTGAAGTGAAATTTTGTTTTTCACTAAGTTCAGAGTTGAAGATTTACATTTTGAGTTTTGCTAAGCTAATAATGGTTATAGAGGTCTTCTAATACCACATTAGTTTGGTTCTTGTGGTGTTTCACACACCAACAGAAAGAACCAAGCTTTGCGTGAAAATGGTTGCATTGGCTCAGACTATGTTTGAAGCCAGTCGCCTTTTCAATTACTCGGGCTCAGTCAAGACGCAATTACACTTGGATGGACTTCTAGAGAAGTTAGAGGGCATAATTGCAAGATCTGCCAAGGAAGAAAAAAATCAAGAAAGAGATAAAGCAAGCAAAAACATGACCCATACCCCATCAAAAGCTTATGTGCCCAATTCCACTGAACCAGACAACCCCCCCTCCCTAGAAAGAATAGAGAATCTAATGGCACAATCACAAAAGGAACTCGCCCCTCAACACCATGACAAGGCTAGTGAAAGAGCAGGTCTTCCTACCCAGAAAGCCTATGTGCCTGAGGCCTACGTGCCTAACTCTACGGAGCCAGACACCTCTTCTTCTATGAATCAATACACACCAGAATTCTTGCGAGAGATTCAAGAAGAGAAATGGGCTTAAGAGAGTGAAGTTCCTCCTCCCATTGAACTGGTGGATGACACACACGATCAATTCCCACAAGACCTTTCTTCCATTTATGGAGAGCAGGAGAGTGCCCAATCTCAAGAAAGATTAGACTTTGAGTCTAATTCTTTACAAGAACTACCCCATTTCACAGGCCCATGGGAAGCAAAGTCCACCTGTATGAGAGCACCTACAGTCATGGTAAGAAACGAAGATTCAGTCATACCTAGGAACACAGAGGTAGTGAAGAACACCAAAGTGCAGTGCAATCTCACTTTGGAAGAGCTGCTTAAGGTTAGACCAGAAGTGTGGAAACATGTAGCCACTCAAGTGCCCGAGATAGCAAAACCTCGTTCCCAGGTAGGATCACATAGGACAGTGCCAGAGATACCCTTGGATAAGATAGGAGATATGTGTGAAGGTGAAGAAGGGAACACCTATCTTCCCATTACCTACCAGGAGTACACCACCAAGGCAATTTTGGACTCAGGTGCAGGAGTTGCAATTGCCACCACTTCCCTATGGAAGCGTTGGGGCAAGCCAGCACTCAGGCCAAGGAGAATGAAATTGCAGATGGCCGATGGTCATATTGAGAGGCCCTTAGGATTGCTAGAAGGAATAACTCTCACCACTTGTGGTGTCGAGTTCGAGCATACCTTTGCTATATGTGATTTTAGCAAGAACCATGCCTATGAAATGATTTTGGGAAGACCATTTATGCGGCAGTTGCAAGTGGTACAGGATTGGGGAACCAATTCTTTGTATTTGCAGCACTTAGGTGTTACAACCAAAGTCAATCTCAAGGATTACTCTCATAGAGATGTACCTCCTATCCAATGGAATCCCATCCATAGAGCCAAAGATGATACAGAATCGGTGCATTCCATAGGGTCAGGATCCTCATGGATGCATGAAGACACCCACTTATGGATGTGCAAAGTAGCAGTAGAAGAAGAGAAGAGAGAAAAAGCCAGAGAGGTAGGTGCAAAAGAAACCCATAGATCAATCCAAGACCCAGCCTATGCACTTGTAGTCTTTCCGGACGAAGAATTTGAACCCCACGGCTGGGCAGAAATTCTAGCAACCATGGATGTAGCCATCAATGAGGATCAATGGACACCTCACTGTGATGAGGATGGCTATGACATTTCAGTCTTCTCCATAGAGCCAATCATGGGAGAGGCAGTTCTAGAAGAATGCGAACCTAGCCCTGATGCATTTGAGGATGCAAGTGACTCCGATCTAGAGTCAATCATTATGGACCCACCTTTTGCATCAGATGAAGAATACTTCCATGAAGTAGAATTTCAACCCCAGAGGCATGGAGAGCTTACAAATGATGTAAGATTAGCCACACATGTGACCCCGAAGGAAGAAGGAAAGAAACGAAAGAAGAGAGAAGTCTCACCAGAAGAGGAAGAATCTTTGTTTGAGGTCCTGAAAAATTTTAAGAAGTATGAGATGGACGACAGGAGAGTCATGATAAGAATGCCTAAACGAGAGGCACAATCAGGAGAGGCCTATGATAACAAAGAAACCACCAAGAAAATAGTAGTGGCCCTAGAAGAAGGAGAGGAGAGATGCACGTACATAGGCGATGACCTAACAGTGGAAGAAGAGCATGCGTTAATAGCCTTGCTAAGAGAATACAGAGATGTATTCGCTTGGAGTTACAAGGATTTGAAAGGTGTGTACCCTGACATATGCTCACACACTATCCCCATGACCTCAGATGCCAAACCCTCTAAGCAAAAGCCATATACATATAATGATAATTATGCTGCCAAGATCAAAGAAGAGATAGATAGGCTGGTTGAAGCTGGATTTATCTATGAAATTGAGCACACTGAGTGGGTATCCCCCATCGTAGTGGTGCCCAAAAAGAATGGTAAATTACGTGTGTGCATTAACTTAAAGAAGGTCAATGCAGCCACAATCCGAGATAACTATCCGCTTCCCATCACAGAACATCTCTTAGAAAGAGTGGCAGGCAAGGAAGTGTACAGCTTCCTTGATGGATTTTCGGGCTACAATCAAGTAGCCATAGCTCTAGAGGATCATCATAAGACAGCCTTTGCCACAGAATGGGGCATTTTTGCCTTTAGAGTAATGCCATTTGGGCTTACCAATGCACCAGCTACCTTCCAGAGACTAATGTGCCATGTGTTTAAGGAGTTCTTGAGGAAGAACTTAGAAGTCTATGTTGATGATCTTTGTGCTCATTCCAACATTAGGCAAACCCATATTCCCGAACTCAGACAAATCTTTGACAAATGTAGAGAATATCAAGTCTGCCTAAACCCAGGAAAATGTGTTTTCATGGTCAGGCAAGGCAAGATTCTAGGGCACATAGTGTCAAAGAATGGCATATCTACTGAGGAAGAGAAAGTGAGAGCCATAGCAGAGCTACCCAGGCCAAGGAATGTCAAGGAAGTACAAGCTTTCATGGGACATTGTGGTTACTACCGCCAGTTCATTCACATGTATGCTGTCATTGCAAAGCCCATGTACGGACTTCTGACAAACTTTGAGTGGACTGAGGAATGTGAGAATTCCTTCAAGGAGCTTAAACGAAGATTATGTTCAGCACCAATCTTGACCACACCAGATTGGAATAAGCCATTCCATGTTCACGTGGATGCATCCAATTATGCTATTGGGTGTGTGCTTGCTCAGCCTACTGGTGAAGGTAGTATGGATCTTCCAATTGCCTATGCCAGTAGACAATTGAATGCAGCTGAACGAAATTATACCACTACAGAGAGAGAAGGCTTAGGCATGGTATATGCAGTCAAGAAATTTAGACACTATTTGCTTGCAAATAAGTTTAAATTTTTTACTGATCACCAAGCATTGTTATATCTCGTGAACAAACCATGCAATACAGGAAGATTAGTAAGATGGTTTCTCTTACTAATGGAATATGATTTCGAGGTTGTGGTAAGGAAAGGGAGGACTCATTTGAGAGCTGATCATCTTTCTAGGCTCACATCTGGAGAAGCCCCACAAGGAGTATCAGATGACCTTCCTGACGCTTACTTGTTTAATTTGGAAGTGGTGCCGCAGTGGGCTAAGCCATTAGTGCCAGTATTGACATACGGACCTAACCATCTAGTAATAAACACGCAGGATAGAGAGGTAGTAAAAGCCCAAAAGTATCACATCATGGCAGGAAGTATGTACAAGCACACAGATCAAGGGATTTTGGCTTGTTGTGTGGAAGAGGATGAGTACACTAAATGGTTGCAATTAGCACATGTAGGTGCATTAGAGCAACACTACTCAAAACAACGAACCCTACAGACACTAAGGAGACTCGGAGTGCATTGGCCAACTATGGAAGCTGATGTCCAAAAGTTGTGCAAGGAATGCCCAATCTATTGCACTAAACCACCTATGGAACATGCCACTCTTTATCAAGTGTCCATAGTGCCGGATTGGAGTGAACCACTAGTATCCTTTATGAGGACGAAAACATTCCCTCCAGACATGACTCTAGCTAGGAAAAGGAGTTTAGAACAAGAAGCCGAGGATTACTCACTTATTGGTGATAATCTATACAAACGTGGTAAAGACGGTTACTTGAGACTATGTGTCCATGAGAGTGAGTATCTCAAGATCTTGGACACTGCTCATTTCACCAAGGTGTAGAAGGAGGACACTTTGGACCAGATCGGGTGATCAAGGCAATACTATTTGCGGGCTTCTGGTGGCCGACCCTTCACATGGATGCACATACCTATGTGAAACGATGTGATGTCTGTCAGAGAACTAAGTATCCTATACGTAAAGATGAGATGCCACTGAAACCTATGATGGGTGGACGTGCATTCTCTAAGTGGGGAATAGACTTCGTAGGTCCTATTAATCCCCCAGCTAAGGGTTCCCATGCAGAATATATCATTGTTGCAACACACTATCTAACAAAGTGGGTAGAGGTAAAAGCCACAACGAAGAACGATGCTCAAACAACAGCTAAGTTTTTATTTGAGAATGTGTTCACTAGATACGGGCTACCTATAGAGCTAGTTAGTGATAGAGGCACTCACTTCTTGAATGAAGTTATTGAAAATTTGCTCCAAGAATTCTTGGTAGTACATAAGAAGTCTGCCCCCTATCACCCTCAAGCAAATGGCCAGGCTGAGAGCACCAACAAGATCTTATGCAATGTACTGACGAAATTAGTGAACAATAAACGCTCTGATTGGGACAAACAGCTACACCATGCTGTTTGGGCATACCGAGTTGCCTACAAAACGGTACTCCAAGCCACTCCCTTTCAAATGGTGTTTGGTCAAAATGCTGTGCTACCTTTAGACTTTTTGATACCTACATTGAAAGTGGCACAAGAGCATGAATGGACGGGTCATGAACTCTCCTCTAGACTTTTTGACCTTGAACGATTAGGAGAAACAAGACTGAGAGCAGCTATAGGGATATATGCAGCAAAGAAACGACAGAAGGCATACTTTGATGCCCACATTAAGGATAAAGGTTTAAAAGGCAGGCGACTTAGTTTTAGTCTACACATTGAAGCAACATGCGAGGAAACTGGAGAAGAGAGGCTAAGGACCCATGATCATTAACAAAATCTCAACAAGTGGAGCAGTGCAACTAGCCACATTAGAAGGTGATGTTCTCCCAAGTTATATCAGCGGATGCAGAGTCAAGTTGTATCAGGAACCTCTCACAGAGGAAATGCTAAGTCGACTCAATATAAGTAAGAAACGCAAAGAGGAAGAAAAGCGAATTCGAGAAGAAGCTCAAGCAGAAGCCCTAGAGCGCATACGGAGAATGACATTAAGAAGATAAGGTAGAGAGCACCCTAGGCAAGATGCATATGCAGATCAAGGATATGACGTGGCTATGTGTGAAGTTTCAGGTATTAGCTCACATAGGATAACTGATCGACGTCCTTTCATAACCTTAGATATAGGACAAGGAAAGAGTGCAAGGACTGTAAGAGCCTTGATTGACTCAGGTGCAGCCACTAGTGCTATTAAATTGTCCTACTGTCAAGAGTTGCAATTAACTGTCAATCCTGTGGAAGCATATCTCATAGGATTGGGAGGCGTGGAAACCCCTTGCATGGGAGAGGTGGAACTTCCCCTCTATATTCATGATGAGGCAATGATAGTTAAAGTACTAGTATGTCAAGATGAGGACCTCACTGAACGCCTTGTCTTGGGTCAAGACTGGATCTATGACCAAGCAGTCAACTTAAACCTAAAAAGTGGACTTCTTCAGGTATGGGTGAATCAAACTAGAATTACAATTGAGTTAAATAATGGAGCACTCAAGGAACTAGGAAAGGCACAGACTCCTGGTCCCTCCAGGGGTACACATGAAGTTGACCATGCTGTTCTTGTCCAAGGCTATGTGATACAGAAGAACGAAGATCTCAAAGAAGGAGTCAGAACCACAATGGAACTCCCTTCTTTTCCAAAGGCCAGAAGGAGGCAGCAACTAAGGGCAGATCAATCACTGAAGACTCTCCAGGCGAGAGACCAAAAGAACGCGCGAAGCAGAACAACTTAGCCGATGAAACAAATGTGGGTGTGGAAAGACGAGCTGCCAACCGTAACTAAGTCGCAACAACGGTCTCAACTTCCTATTAGTAATCAAGGACTTGATGCTAATAAGAGGACTCCTAAAACCTCTGTTGAGAAAGTGAAATCCATTTGGGTACCCAAGAAGTCGATGAAGGCTGACCCACAATCAAGACAAATTTGGGTGCCTAAGGCTTGCTTGCGGGCTCAACTAACCCCACACAATTCACATCATACACGACAGGGTTCACTCGCTCAAGCAGCTGCCACCCACTCTTGTCTGATACACTCGAACATGCTGCCACCTAGAAGCACGCACAGACTCACTCGTAAATGGGTCCCAATGACACAACAACTCCCAGCAGAATTACTCATGCAACCCTCCTGAATCTCCACAAAACCAAGACCAAAAGCCATCCATGGTGTTTGACAACCTAAGACTTGTAATAAACCCCCCGACCCCAATCTGTGAATTCACCTCCACTTACTAACTGCACTAGTCAGACTGTGCATCTTTCCATCTATCTCCTAGGACTATCGAGGCATTAACTACACACACTGTCATTGTGCACTCACTGGCCACTGACTCATCATCTACCTCATATTAATGTTGTAACAAGGCAACGACGGGTTTATTCTTTCCATTACAATGTTAACACATGGTTCTATATTCTCACAGAACCAACAAGCAAGCAGGGCCATGGCAGAAGCCGGAGGTTCCAGTTCTCACGTCGGATCCAGCACACAGATTGTGGATATAGAAACACTCCTCCTCGAACCACATCTCACCGAAAGACCGCAAGAACTTCAAGCTGTGCATGTACTCCCAGTTCAGGATCCTCCCCAGGGGCACACCTCTCAAGTGGGCAACAACACGCTCATTGGTTCAGTGATGTTGCAGGACCATTGGGTGATGGAACCTATTTTTGGGAAGCTGAATTGGAGTTTAATCGTAAATGGGGACGCTACCATTTTTTCACGCGCGAATTTGAGAGCTATCAGAATGCCGAAGTAATGCGTGCAGTATGGACCAAAGCTGGCCTGGATAGTTATTTCAGGGCCCACTTACCGAAGCCAGATTTCTTACGTTGTTCTTATCTTATCAGTACCATCACTCCTAGCAGGGCCAAGGGAGGCGACAACACTTTTGTGTTACCCTCACTATTTTCGGGCCACGAACTTAAAAGATTCAAACTGACCCTCAATCTGGTACGAGAAGCATTGGGCATGTATGGTATGCACATTCCTACTGAAAAGGAAACAATGGTTCCAGGCAGAATGAAACATAAAGATCTCAATAAGCTGAAGGATATGGTAGCAATGACACCGACCATTGCTCTTCACCTACGGACCGTCATGCAGCATTTTGCTTTCCCCGCCCAGGAAAGATTCACCATGCCCCCAAAGAAGATATGGTTTAGCTTGTATTTGGCAGAGACAGAAAACCTCCCTATCAACGTACCACATTGGATCATAGATCAGATTCACCTAGCCCATCAATGGTGGAACAAGAAGCAGAAAAATGTGCTCCACGGATGTTGTGCTCTGACCAAGATAATCTATCGATGTCTAGCCTATGACGTGCCTATTCAGCGAGCACTCGTATGGTCCCGGGCCCAGGAATTCCAGAGAAGGCTATCGGCGGCAGGTCCCCCATCAAAGAAGATGAGAGGGGGAGTCCAATTACCCTCCGCTCAACCAAGGGGAGCCACCACTACACCAGAAATTACCCCTCCCCAGACACGACGCATTAGACCATTCACCATTCGGCTATCAAGACCAAGTACAGAGGGACCCAATCTGGTGTTTCCACCCGTCCCATCGGACTTGGAATTTCCACAGGTCTTTACTCTCAATGATCTCACTGATGAAGAAGTGGCTAGGCTAATCTACGACTCTAATCTCGAAACGGAAACAGAGCGAGCTCAGGAACCACAAACCCATACAACAACGTCAGCCCCCACCCGACCGCAAGTGGTAGAAGTCGACGTAGATGAACAAGAGACCGAACAAGAGGAAGAAGCCTACGAAGAACAAGAGTATGATGAACTTTCAGAGTTAGCAAGTGCCCCCGCGTATTCGGCACAAATAAAAAGACTATATCGAACCATGCAGCTAGTTCAAGAACAACATAAAATGTCACTTGAAGCAGGCAAGAAACTCATGAACCAATTGCTGGCAGAGGAAGGTGTGGATGATATGTTCATCAAGTCCATCAACCTACATGCAGATGCAGTAGGATTGCATGAGGCCATTCATGAGGCAATGGCCTACATTCACCGATTTGAGAAAGGAGTTCCCGCCCGTCCCATGAGATCCGAGAAACAAATTCATATCAACGTATCAGCACCACGAAATCCAACGCAAACAGACGAACATCAGGAAGCACCACTGTCACCACCCTCCCCACCCCTCACTACACAACTCACTCCACCACGTGACACTATCGCCACCACGTCCAATATCACCACAATCGTCATGGGAATTCCACTCTCTCCGGGAATCCAATTCGGCGGAGTCACTATGCCCACCTTCACCACTCTCTTCACTAACGTCACATCCACCCCACCCACGGTCCCCATCTACACGGTCACTCAAACATTTGACACTATGGAAACATCTCCTGCCACAGCACCACTCCCTTCCCCCATGCAACCTCCGTCCCCCATACCCCCTCCACCCACATCTCCACTCGACTCCACATCATTCACAACTCCCTTTCCCGTCCCCATTCCCCCTGCATCTTCATCTCTCCCTGCATCATTTAATGTAAATAGTATATTTCTAGCTTTAAATCAATGTGTCTATCAACTTCAGAACGAGTATCGAGCTCTCGACGATCGTTATCATCAAGTGATCACTACCAATCAGAAACTTTAGAGCCGCCTCATAGCGATCGAGGAAGAAAATGCAGAACTCAACCAACGTTACACCACGCTCGAACATGCCCACCAAACACTCCTAGAAACTCCCCAACCATCACAACAACCGGGCACCAAACAACTCGAGGCCTTGCTGGAAGTATACCAAGCTGATAATCTCAGAGTCCGGCGTAACTTGGCACTCCTCAGAAAACACATGGCAACCGCCCTTGAAGAGAACAAGAGACTGCAGCAGCAAAATGAAGCAAATCTAGAAGCAGCAATGAAAGGCTCTCCCCACGACATTGATCTAGAGCAGTTTAAAGCCGTACCCTCAGAGACAATGAAGACCATCTTGGAAAGCTATGCGGATCTATTAGATGCTCATGATGAGTTGGAAAGGGAACGTGATGAACTACGTGGCCAGCTCAAGGAACAGGAGGCTCCAACCAAGGTAATAGAACCGGCCTCGACTTCAGAGGAAGTGAAGGCATTGACAGAACAGGTGGTTGAGCTCCAGAAAAAGTTACTAGAGTATGAAAGGCAACCCTCTCCAGTTATAGAACATGAGCCAGAAGACTTGGTTCCCATTGAGGTAGATGATTCGTACGAGGAACCATACGTTCCTATGCCAATGCCAGGCGGGCAACAAACCTCAGAGGGAATGGATACCTTAGAAGTGGAAGCACCTAAATGGCTTCAGTCATTAGAGAAGACAGCGAACACCCACGATGAACGAGTAGCAATACAGATCCAATCATTAGCCAAATTAGAAGACACTGTCATCAAGTCCGAGTATTTCAGACGTATGTCCCATCACAAGTGGATAGGGACCAATGATGATCAGTATGTGCCATATTGCATATTATTGGCTAATTACAACGCAGAGATCCAACGACAATGTGGGAAAGCCCCCACCTTTGCCACCCAGTTTGGCCCCGACGATATACCAGAGAGTGCAAAAAGAGGTTCTATTCATCAACCCACTTGGAGGATCCGTCTCTTGGAGACTTATCCTGAAATGGTACGAACCTGGAATAACATGCCCCTCTTTATTAAGTACAATCCTTGTTATGCCCCAGTCCTACGAAGACGCACATGGCCCGAATTCACCATTGCTGTCAAGAACATCAAAGGCTGTGCCAAGTGGCTAAATTATGTTTATCTAGCACCTCCACGAGGACCTCCCACTGTCAATTACATGATTTCTACTATCAGACACTAGAGCACTCGACTACGCAATACACCCGATGTGATGGCACAAATGTGTATGAAAATATTTGAATTAATGCTGATCACATTCAGGACTCCTGTAGGACAGTTGGTTGAGCTTTGGCCTCTTGAGGCGGAGCTCCAGGGTTCAAGTCCCAGGCTGGACATGTTATGGCTTAGGCCAGTTAAACCCAGTTGTAACCATGTCTCATTCAGTTGTAACCTTGTCTAACCCCTGCTTTGTGGGATACGGGGGGTCCCGTGGGTGCTATGCCCATTCACTTGTACAGTTGCAATTTCAAAGTTAAAGTCCGAGGGAATAGGCTTCGGCTGAACCTCCATTTAAAAAAAAAAACATTAAGGATCCCCACTTCTCAGGAGCAGGCTTTGTTACAGGCAACCAAGACCTAGTTTACAACATGAGCACCACCCCATCAATAGAAGTAATATATGCTTGGCACGCCAGAATAAAGTACCTCCCAGCTTGTTTTAAACAGACTTTCGAGGAGATGTTCATAACGGGATTCTGGGAATATCACTCAGAAATTTTTGTACCCAGGCCTTCACATCTCCTCCACTTATTTGATGTGGAGAGAACCATACATTCAGAACAACTACGGGTGCCACACCCGGACGTACCAGGACCTGTGAATTGGGACGCATTATTAACAGATCTAGCACGGGGGCTCAGATTAGAAGAACATCACCTCGCCTCCGACGTCGTCCAATACTACGTTCAACGAACATCTAGACAAGGGTCTGTCAGGGGTGATAGACGCGAGAGTGGGGGGGGGGGTGTTGGCAGCAGTCAGGGAACCGAAGGAGCCACAAGACGAAGAGAGTCAGAGCGAAGGACAACACAAGCAGACATGGCAGTCAAAGAAGATCTGGCAAGTAGGCCATCTAAATTTTTCAGGCATCAAGGAGTTGAGCACACAAGAAGACAGAGCAAGTAGGGAGCTCAAAGGTATGTATGACAAATCAATAGAGGAAATCCCTACACAAATAGTGATTTTCATCACTAAAAACCATTGTAAATATCATTTCGTATTTTTGTAGCTCCATTTTGTGCAAGCCAAGGAGTCCTTGAGCTTGAGGAGCTTTAGAAGTATCTACCTGCCAATTTTCATATTTTTTAGATCTCGTTTGAGCCCTCTAATAAGCCCTGGAACTTAATTTTTAACTAGGCCGGACACTAGGTCTGAACAGGGCCAAAGCTAGTCAAAAACTATAAAAGGAGCTAGAGAGCTCATTTTTGAGGGTAGATTGTAATTGAATTGAACTTGTAAGAGCTTTTTGAAAGTAATCCAAGAACTCCATTGCTTCTCACTCTTTGTCTTGCCGTGTGTGCGCGTGTGTGTGTATGTGTGTGCATGTTTGTGTGCTTCTCACTCACGCACTTGTGCCTCCACTTTCTTGAGGTCTTCATACCATCCTCACGTCTTCCCGGATTGACATTAAAGGAGGTGCTACTCATCACTGAGCTACACATGCCCAGGTCCCGATTACCGCACATACTATCATTTCTCTTTCTAGCGATCCTTGCAGCCCAACCACCACCCCGGGGGCCCATTCTCAGACATGAGGAGTCGATACAGCTGCTAGAAGACGATGAAGAAGAAGACGAAGAAGAACTCAACCAACTATTCCGCCGGAAAAGAATAAGGATTAGCTCTTCTGAAAGCGAAGCACAAAGATCTGTCGGAGAAAACAATGAGAGCAACAAAGAAGAGGATAAGCAAGAAGAAGAAACATTCCATGATACTGCCACATCTATGCACAATGAATCATCTGCCCAATCAGCATCATCTGAGCAACAAGAAAAGGAAAAACATACTGAAACAAAAACAATCTCGACCGAAGAAGAATCATAGCAAGAGTCTCAAGAAGAACAACAGACCGATGAAGGGCAAGCTGCTAAAGACGCATTGGACAGACTAATTTAAGGCAGTCTCGGTTACCCGACGAATTTAGTCCAGTCAGTAAGATGTTGAATCGTTTCTGGAAGAGTTACTGTGGATCGATATGATGAATTGTCCTGCTAAGTTGTACAACGTAGTGTTCTTCTCCTTGTTGAACTGCTAAGTCTGTGTGACTGTAGTGATCTTCCTTATAGCATTGTGCAGAAGTAGTGCTGATCTCGATCTTCATTTGTACGGTGAGAAATTACCTAGGATTAAGGGTAATTCCAGTGTGTGATAGTCCTCATAATGTAAATGAACCCGTAGATACCTTTTGTGATTCAGTTGCTTGACTGTGAGCACTGTCTCGTTGAAGGATGGGTTACTATACTGTTACAGTAGGATGCTCGCTTGAAGTAATTCGGTACCAAGATACCGATAAGTTCGGTATAGTCTAGATGCTACTAGGAGCTGAGCTAAGACTGTGTCGACACTGTTTAAGGACAGTAGATATCAGTTATTTTGGGAACTAAGTATAGGGCCTCTGTTTTTTTACAGACCCCTTCCACTCCCAAGAACCCACTTAGGTCGGTTAAATGCTCTTCTGATAGTTAGAACGAAGCGTTTTAAAGGTTTTAACAGTTTAACACTTAACAATAGATAGAGAGATATGTTGGTTCAGGGCAATCAACAATTGAATTTTTTATGAACGTTTGGAAGTCAAGGACTTAAGAAAAGTTCAAGTTATGAAGCATGTAAGAAGTGCATATTCAGAAGTTGAAAGAGATGTACACATATGTACATTAATTCAGAGATAGTTCACTTATACTTTTGTATAGTGATGAACTTGTAAAAATTTTCCTATTTATACTATGAAAAATGTTGGGGCAAAGTAGAGAGATTATGTGAGAACAAGAATAGAGAAGAATTAGTGTCATTAGACATCTTAGAAGTGAATAGAATCTCTCTCATCACAGTTGTAAATTCCTTCAGGAATGAAAGAAAATTGCACTGGATTTTTCTGTGCATTCTCCTTTTGTGCTTGATCATTTCAAGAATCCTTTTGTAGACATCTAAGTCCATAGTTAATGAGTCTATGGTTAAAGTTTGAGAGCCTAATTGTAAACAGGCTGTGAGAATTATGAGTAGGAACATTCATAGGCGAAGAACTATTCACTCGTTCCTGAAATAGGCACAAAATTCAATGTTAATGTTTTGGTCAGTTCTCCTTCCACATTGTAAAGTTTTGAGCAAGCAAGCACTCAATCTTTAAGTTGGAAGGTCAGCTGTCTGTAGCTAAAAGCTTTTTCATAAACGGATTTTAGATTGAGATAACCAAGTGTTAAAAGTTATAGATGTCTAAATCGACTTTTTAGAAGAGCAATTTTAGACATAGGTAACTTGTTGAGATCCTTTCTCAAGATATACTGAATCTTTTGGAGTGATTCAACTTGGAGAAGGTGCACAATCTATAGGCGACACCTTGTGCAAAGTTTCAAAAAAAACTTGACACAATTTATAAGTTAATGAGACAGATATGTGCAGCAGACTTTCTGTGTAGTCATCTCCTTCACAGATTTTTCAAAATCTTTATAGTTGATCATTGATCCTCTAAAATTGGTGAAGGTTTGAGTTACTCTTGTTATAGAGGTTCTCTAACTACAAGAGTAGCTTGTTCTTTTGGAGATTAACACTCTCCATGAGTGGTATCAGAGCAGGATGCATCAGAATTGAAGGAAGGAGGATCCCGAGTGCTGCAGCTGCAAAGAATTCAACATCTGAAGGTTCAAAAGGTGAAAGCTTGAGGACAAAGCTTGAGAAGGAGGTCATACGTCATCAAGGAAGACAAAAGGAACATTATTCTAAGTAAAGGTACATCTATTACTCATAAAGGTTGAAGAATTCAATATATAGGTGAAGAAAGGATGGGAGATTCTCTTCAAATAGAGAAGTTGGATAGAGAAAACTATCCAGCATGGTCAATGAGGATGGAAGCTCATCTTCTGAGCAAAGACTTGATGGCTTACATTACAGGTGAAGAAGAAAAGCCTCAATTAAGAGATCCTAGTGTTTCAACTAGGGAGGAATTATCAGATTTGAAGAATTGGATGAAGAGAGATGCTCAAGCTAGGAGCAGTATCTATATGTCAGTTAATGACTACTTGCTACCTCACATTAGAGGTCTTGAAAGTGCAAGTGATATATGGAATGCTTTGGAAGAACATTTCCAAAACACCACAAAGTCAAGGAAGGCATGTTTGTGGGGGGAATTTACAACTTTCAAGGAGAAGGCCTCTCAATCCATCTCAGACTGTGTAACAAGGATGAAGGACATTGTAGATGCATTAGGAGCAGTTGATGAAGACATTGAGGAGGATAAATTGGTAAGGAAAATCCTCACATGGTTGAGATTATCACTTGATCATTTTACTCTTGACTTAAATCAATTGCTAGGACATATGTTAAAGGTGGAAAATGATGGAGAGTGTTAATCTCCAAAAGAATAACCTACTCTTGAATTTAGAACACCTCTATATCAAGAGTAAGTCAAAACCTTCACTAAATTAGAGGTCCAATCTCCAAATTATCAAAAGTTGACAAATTCTATGAAGAAGATAAAACACAAAAAGTCTGCTGCACAATTTCTTCTCATTGACCTATCAAACATGTAAAGTTTTCTATGAAATTTTGTATGGAGTGTTTCCTAGAGATTGCACACCTCCTCCAAGTTAAAGTTCTCAAAAAAGTTTAGTATAACTTGAGAAATCAACTTCACAAGTTACCTATGTTCAAATTTGTACTTCTAAGAAGTCGATTTGACACCCCTAACTTCTTAACTTTGGTTCTCACAATGTCGAACCCGTTTTACCAAATCCTTTTGGCTGAAGATAGCTTATCTCTCAACTTAGATTTTGAGCTATCATATGTGTAAAACTTTACACTGTGCACTGAGTACTACTCATTTCTTTGGACTCGAAATGTGCGCCTGTTTCAGAGAACTGTGAACACTCAACACATGTGAATGTTCCTACTAGCAATTCTCTTAACCTGTTTACAATTAGACTCTGAAATTCAAGTCACAGACTCATTAACTAACAACTTAGATATCCTCAAAAGGATTTCACAAATGATCTACCACAGACGGAGTAGACGCAGAAACATCGGGCGCAACATTTCTTTCATTTCAGGAGAAGATCACAACTGAAAAGTGAGAGAGACTTCAACTCCTTTCTCATCTGTCTATTGACATTTACAATCACTAATATCTCTATTCCTATGCTCATACATAGTCTCTCCTTGTCTTCTCTCTATATCCCGACATTTTCCAAAAGTAATTTTAGGCAAATTTGTACAAGTCTATGACTAATCAAAGATCTAAGTGAACTATGTACATATGTGTACATTCCTCACATACTCTGAATGTATCTTCCTTCCAAGCTTCAAGAGTTGATCTCATCCTTCATTCTTTAGTCTTCAAACATTCAATTGGTGATTGATCTGCACCAACAGCTCCCCCTCAATCATCAATTGAGGTTTTCTCCTTTCTTCTTTATACCTGCCATGTCTTTAAACTTCTGTAGCTTTGGTCCATCCAAGCTCTTTGTAAGCATATCAGCTATCTGATCTTTTGTTGAAGTATGTATGACTTCAATCTCTTTATCCATCACTTTCTCCCTTAGAAAGTGATACTGTATCTCAATGTGTTTGGTCCTGGCATGAAAAACAGGATTAGCAGCTAAATACAATGAACTCATGTTATCTCCATATATAATTGGTACCCCATGCACAATGTCAAAACTCTTCATCAATGTCTTGACCCAAATTACTTCCTTTGCAGCTTCAACCATGCCTTTATACTCTGCTTCTGTAGAAGACAAAGCAACTGTATGTTGCTTCTTGGAACACCATGAGATAAGTTTATCTCCCACATAGCACATATATCCAAAAGTTGACCTTCTATCATCTGGATTACCTGCCCAATCTGCATCACTATAAATTTTGATATTTGTATCTGAGGTAAACCCATAATACAAACCTTCATTGAGTGTACCCTTAATGTACCTCAATACTCTTTGACCTGCAACCCAATGTTCTTTCCTTGGGCAATGCATGAATTGAGACAAAACTCCTACTGCATATGATAAATCAGGTCTAGTTAAAGTAGCATAGATAAGACTACCAACTAAACTCTGATATTGTCTCATGTCCTTGAATTCTTCACCTCCAAACTTACTCAATTTGTGATTCACCTCCATTGGTGTAGGTGCTACCCTGCAATCATCCATTTTAAACTTGATTAACAAGTTCTTCAAATACCTTTCTTGAGTCACAAATACTCCATGTTGAGTATATGTAATCTCCATGCCCAAGAAATATGACAAGTCTCCCAAATCACTAATTTTGAACTCCTTTTCCATTTGCTTCTTGAGTCTTTGTATTCCTTCTTCATCTGTACCTGTAAGAATTATATCATCAACATATATGCACATGTATATGAAACCATTATCACTTGCTTTGACAAGCAAGCTACTATCTGCTTTAGACACCTGAAATCCAAGTTCCTTTAGGAACTTCACAAGTCTATAGTTCCATGCCCTTGGGGCCTGCTTCAAGCCATACAAAGCTCTCTTGAGCTTGCACACATGATTTGGATACCTTTTATCTCTGAACCCTTGAGGTTGCTCCATGAATACATCATCTGAAATATAACCATTCAAAAAAGCATTTTTCACATCAAGTTGACATAACTTCCAACCTTTACATGCAGCAATAGCAATAAGTGTCCTGATGGTTGTCATCTTTGCCACAGGACTATAAGTCTCATCATAGTCAACACCATAAGTCTGAGCAAACCCTTTGACAACAAGTCTAGCTTTGTATCTAGACACACTTCCATCTGCAAACCTTTTTGTCTTGTAGACCCACTTGCATCCAATGATTTTCTGACTATTTGGTTTTGGAACCAAGTCCCATGTTTGATTCTCCAATAGTGCATCATATTCTTCCTGCATAGCTTTCTCCCATTTTTCCTTACCTTTTGCCTCTTCATATGTAGAAGGGTCTTCATCTGTATTCACCATATAAGCATAATCTTTTGTGGCCAAAAATGAAGTATCATAGCTATACCTTGTAGGTTTCCATTTATTCCTTGTAGACCTCCTAAGCTCTCCACTTCTTGAGGTTTCTGGTTCTTCATATTCAGGATCAAATCTTGGTGTTTCTTCCACTTCAACCTGCACTTCATTATTCTCTTGTTCATTAAATATCTGAACCTTTGATTTACCTTTCCTTTGGCTTACTTCTTCTTCATCACCTGTATTGATATTGATTGTACCTGCATACCAAGTGCTTTGTTCATCAAATGTAACATCTTTAGAAACCATGAATTGTTTTGTAGATGGACTCCACAATCTATAGCCCATCTGCTTATCATCATAACCAATGAAAACATATTTTTCAGCTTTAGGCTCCAACTTGTGCCTTAATTGTGATGGCACATATGCATATGCCACACATCCAAAAACTCTGCAATGATCCAAGGTAGGTCTCTTACCCCACCAAGCCTCATATGGTGTCATACCCTGCAAGGCTTTACATGGTAACCTATTGACCAAATAAGTGGCTGTATTTACAGCCTCAGCCCACAAATAGTTAGGGCAATTTTTTTCCTTCATCATGGATCTTGCAAACTCAACAAGTGTTCTATTTCTCCTTTCTGCAACACCATTTTGTTGAGGAGAGTACCTGCAAGTAACTTCCCTTTTTATACCTGCATTCCATAAGTAATCACTGAACTCATTAGAGAAATACTCTCCCCCTCCATCTGACCTTAATCCTTTCAACTTATGACCTGTAATTCTTTCTGCATATGCATGATAGTGTTTAAATGTATTAAACACTTCTGACTTATCTTTGATCACATAAATAGTGATCCATCTAGTAGCATCATCAACATAAATCACATAATACCTTGACCCATTTATACTGAAATCTTTTGATGGTCCCCACACATCTGTGTGTACCAATTCAAGCTTCTATGAGTACATAAAACCATGCTTGGAGTAAGAATTCTTATGAGCCTTACCTAATTGACATGCCTCACATTTGTATGTCATATGTTGACCTGCAACATTAGGCAATCCAAGCACTGAACCATTGTTAACCATATCTTTAATACCTCTTTCATTGAAATGTCCAAGCCTCTTGTGCCAAAGATCTAACTCAGAAATCTTATGTCCTCCATATGTGAGCATAGCATGACCAATATTGCCTTGAATCTTCAATGTAAATAATCTTCCTTCCTTTTTCCCTGAAACAATCTGTTTATACCCTTGGCTAGGGTCTTCCACATATACTCCATCATTAGTGAATCTTACTTCATATCCCTTTTCAACAATTTGTCCTACACTTATCAAATTTTTAGGGATTGTAGGAACATACAAGACCTTACTCAATAAGGTGCTACCATCCTTGGCCTTCACTGATCCAATCGATTTCACATTGTGCTTTGTGTTGTCACCTGTCTGAACAACATGATTAAAAACATTATTCTCCAAGTCAGTCATCAAGGATATATTACCACTCAGGTGATTGCTACACCCTGAGTCAATGTAGAAGACTCTTTGATCTTCACTCTGCCTTTCACAAGTTGCATTCATTATCAATGTTGAATCCTCCTTTTGATCTGAAGCATAATTGTAGTAGGTGTTGTTATATTGTTGACTTTGGAATCCTCTACCTGCATTTCTTCCAAAGTAACTCCTTCCACCTCTACCTCTGAAATTACCTCTTTGATTTCTGCCACCTCTTCCTCTTGCATTATAATTTTGATTATATCCATTATTACTCTGAGTATTGTGCCAACAATCATTAGCTAAGTGATTTGTCTTACCACAAATCCAGCAAGCTTTGCCTCCATCCTTGTTGTTTCTGCCTCTTCCTCTACCTTTGCCACCTCCTCTTCCTCTTAGGAAGTTGGCTTGAGTAGTTGTTCCTTCATCTTCACCTGCTTGTTGTTTTCCTTTGCTATTCTTCTTCTTGTCCTTTGAGTACATTGCATGACCTGCACTCTTGTCACCATCTCCTTTAACATCCTGCTCAAATGTTAGCATATGACCTAGCAATTGATTTAAATCAAGAGTGAAATGGTCAAGTGATAATTCTGTAGACAGAATGAATGGCTTCCATTTGTCATCACCTCTCAAACCTGTAAGGATTTGCCTTACCAATTTATCCTCCTCAATGTCCTCATCAACAGCTCCTAATGCATCTGCAATGTCTTTCATCCTTGTTACATAGTCTGAAATAGATTGAGAGGCCTTCTTCTTAAAGGTTGTAAACTCTGCCCATAAGGATGCCTTCCTTGACTTTGTAGTATTATGGAAATGCTCCTCCAAAGCATTCCAAATATCAGTTGCACTTTCAAGACCTCGAATATGAGGTAACAAGTAATCATTGACTGCCATATAGATAATGCTCCTAGCTTGAGCATCTTTTTTCATCCAATTTTTCAAATCTGCTAACTCTTCCCTAGTTGGAACACTAGGATCTCTGAACTGTGGCTTCTCTTCTTCTCCTGTGATGTAAGCAATTAAATCTTTGCTCATAAGATGAGCTTCCATCCTCATTGACCATGCAGGATAGTTTTCCCTATCCAATTTCTCTATCTGTAGAGAATCTCCCATCTTGTGTCTACCTGTGTATTGAAATCTTCAAGCTTTATGAACAATATATGTACCTTTACTTTGAATTAGACTTCTTTTGTCCTTCTTGATGTCGTATGGTCTCCTCCTCTTGCTTTGCCTTCAAACTTTCACCTTTTAGTTCTTCAAATGTTGAATTTCTTGAATCTGCAGCAGTCGGGACCTTCCTTTCCTTGATTTGATGTCTCCTGCTCTGATACCACTGATGGAGAGTGTTAATCTCCAAAAGAATAACCTACTCTTGAATTTAGAACACCTCTATATCAAGAGTAAGTCAAAACCTTCACTAAATTAGAGGTCCAATCTCCAAATTATCAAAAGTTGACAAATTCTGTGAAGAAGATAAAACACAGAAAGTCTACTGCACAATTTCTTCTCATTGACCTATCAAACATGTAAAGTTTTCTATGAAATTTTGTATGGAGTGTCGCCTAGAGATTGCGCACCTCCTCCAGGTTAAAGTTCTCAAAAAAGTTTAGTATAACTTGAGAAATCAACTTCACAAGTTACCTATGTTCAAATCTGTACTACTAAGAAGTCGATTTGACACCCCTAACTTCTTAACTTTGGTTCTCACAATGTCGAACCCGTTTTACCAAATCCTTTTGGCTGAAGATAGCTTATCTCTCAACTTAGATTTTGAGCTATCATATGTGTAAAACTTTACACTGTGCACTGAGCACTACTCATTTCTTTGGACTCGAAATGTGCGCCTGTTTCAGAGAACTGTGAACACTCAACACATGTGAATGTTCCTACTAGCAATTCTCTTAACCTGTTTACAATTAGACTCTGAAATTCAAGTCACAGACTCATTAACTAACAACTTAGATATCCTCAAAAGGATTTCACAAATGATCTACCACAGACGGAGTAGACGCAGAAACATCGGGCGCAACATTTCTTTCATTTCAGGAGAAGATCACAACTGAAAAGTGAGAGAGACTTCAACTCCTTTCTCATCTGTCTATTGACATTTACAATCACTAATATCTCTATTCCTATGCTCATACATAGTCTCTCCTTGTCTTCTCTCTATATCCCGACATTTTCCAAAAGTATTTATAGGCAAATTTGTACAAGTCTATGACTAATCAAAGATCTAAGTGAACTATGTACATATGTGTACATTCCTCACATACTCTGAATGTATCTTCCTTCCAAGCTTCAAGAGTTGATCTCATCCTTCATTCTTTAGTCTTCAAACATTCAATTGGTGATTGATCTGCACCAACAGAAAAGGTAGAGGAAGAGGCAGGAGTAATAAAGATGGAGTCAATACTTGCTGGATTTGTGGTAAGACAAATCACTTAGCTAATGATTGTTGGCATAATACTCAGAGTAATGGTGGATATAATCAGAACTTTAACTCAAGAGGAAGAGGTGGCAGAAATCAAAGAGGTAATTTCAGATGTAGAGGTAGTAGAGGTTACTTTGGAAGAAATGTAGGTAGAGGATTCCAAATTCAACAATACAACAATACCTACTATAATTATGCTTCAGATAAGAAGGAGGATTCAACATTGATAATGAATGCAACTTGTGAAAGGCAAAGTGAAGACCAAAGAGTCTTTTACATTGACTCGGGGTGTAGCAATCACCTGAGTGGCAACATAGCTTTGATGACTGATTTGGAAAATAAGGTAACTAATCATGTGGTTCAAACAGGTGACAATACAAAGCACAATGTGAAGTCAATTGGATCAGTGAAGGCTAAGAATGGTGGCACCCTCTTGAGTAAGGTTTTGTATGTTCCTACAATTCCTAAGAATATGATAAGTGTAGGACAAATTGTTGAAAAAGGTTATGAAGTTAGATTCACTAATGAAGGAGTGTTTGTGGAAGACCCTAGCAATGGGTATAAACAGATTGTTTCAGGGAAGAAAGAAGGAAGATTATTGACATTGAAGATCCAAGGCAATGTTGGTCATGCCTTGTTCACTTATGGAGGACATAAGATCTCTGAGTTAGATCTTTGGCACAAAAGGCTTTGACACTTTAATGAAAGAGGTATCAAAGATATGGTTAACAATGGTTCAGTGCTTGGATTGCCTAATGTTGCAGGTCAACACATGACATACAGATGTGAAGCATCTCAGTAAGGTAAGGCTCATAAGCAACCATATAACAAGCATGGATTTATGTATTCAGAGAATCTTGAGGTAGTACACACAGATGTGTGGGGACCATCAAAAGATTTCAGTATCAATGGTTCAAGGTATTATGTGATTTATGTTGATGATGCTACCAGATGGATCACTATCTATGTGATCAAAGATAAGTCTGAGGTATTCAATACATTCAAACATTATAATATGTATGTAGAGAGAATTACAGGTCATAAGTTGAAGGGACTAAGATCAGATGGAGGGGGAGAGTACTTCTCTAATGAGTTTAGTGATTATTTATGGAATGCAGGTATAAAAAGGGAAATTACTTGTAGGCACTCTCCTCAACAAAATGGTGTAGCAGAGAGAAGAAATAGAACTCTTGTTGAGTTTGCAAGATCAATGATGAAGGAGAAAAATTACCCAAATTACTTGTGGGCTGAGGCTGTAAATACAGCTACTTATTTGGTCAATAGGATACCATGTAAAGCTTTGCAGGGTATGACACCATATGAGGCATGGTGGGGTAAGAGACCTACTTTAGACCATTGTAAAGTATTTGGATGTTTGACATATGCATATGTGCCATCACAATTAAGGCACAAATTGGAACCTAAAGCTGAAAAGTATGTATTCATTGGTTATGATGATAAGCAGATGGGATATAGGTTGTGGAGTCCATCCACAAAACAATTCCTTGTATCAAAGGATGTTACATTTGATGAGCAAGGTACTTGGTATGCAGGTACAATCAATATTAATGCAGGTGATGAAGAAGTTGTGAATCAAAAGAAAGGTAAATCAAAGGTTCAGATATTTGATGAAGAGGAGAACAATGAAGTGCAGGTTGAAGTTGAAGAAATGCCAAGATTTGATCCTGAGGGTGATGAACTAGAAACCTCAAGGACTGGAGAACTTAGAAGGTCATCAAGACACAGGTCGCAACCTACAAGGTATAGCTATGACACTTCTTTTTTGGCTACCAAAGATTATGCTTACATCATAAAGACAGATGAAGATCCTTCTACATATGAAGAGGCAAAAGGTAAGGAAAATTGGGAGAAACCTATGTAGGAAGAGTATGATGCATTGATAGAAAATCAAACATGGGATTTGGTTCCTAAACCAAATAGTCAGAAAATCATTGGATGCAAATGGGTCTACAAGACAAAGAGATTTGCAGATGATAGTGTGTCTAAATATAAAGCTAGACTTGTTGTGAAGGGTTTTGCTCAAACTTATGGTATAGATTATGATGAGACCTATATTCCTGTGGCAAAGATGACAACCATCAGGACACTCATAGCTATTGCTGCATGTAAAGGTTGGAAGTTATGTCAATTAGATGTGAAGAATGCTTTTTTTAATGGTTATATTTCAGATGATGTTTTCATGGAGCAACCACAATGATTCAGAGATGGAAGGTATCCAGACCATGTATGTAAGCTCAAGAGAGCTTTGTATGGTTTGAAGCAGGCCCCAAGGGCATGGAACTATAGACTTGTGAAGTTCTTGAAAGAACTTGGATTCCAAGTATCTAAAGCAGATAGTAGCTTGCTTGTCAAAGCAAGTGATGATGGGTTCATTTACATGTGCATATATGTTGATGATATAATTCTTACAGGTACAGATGAGAAAAGCATTCAAAGCCTAAAGAAGCAAATGGGGAAAGAATTTAAGATCAGTGATTTGGGAGACTTGTCATATCTCTTGGGCATGGAGATTTCATAAACTCTACATGGAGTGTATGGAACTCAAGAAAGGTATTTGAAGAACTTGTTGATCAAGTTTAAGATGAATGATTGCAGGGTAGCACCTACTCCAATGGAGGTGAATCACAAATTGAGCAGATATGGAGGAGAAGAGTTCAAGGACATGAAGCTATATCAAAGTTTGGTTGGTAGTCTGATTTATGCTACATTAACTAGACCTGACTTGTCATATGCAGTTGGAGTATTATCTCAATTCATGCATTGTCCTAGGAAAGAACATTGGATTGCAGGACAAAGAGTGTTGAGGTACATTAAGGGTACACTCAAAGAGGGTTTGTATTATGGTTTTATATCAGATACAAATAAGATATATAGTGATGCAGATTGGGCAGGTAATCTTGATGATAGGAGATCAACTTATGGATACTTATGTTATGAGGGAGATAAGTTAATTTCTTGGTGTTCAAAGAAGCAACACAGAGTTGCTTTGTCATCTACAGAAGCAGAGTACAAAGGTATGGTTGAAGGTGGAAAGGAAGTGATATGGCTTAAGACTCTGATGAAGAGTTTTGACATCATTCAGAGTACACCCACTATTCATGGAGATAACATGAGTTCATTGTATCTAGCTGCTAACCCTGTGTTTCATGCCAGGACTAAACACATTGAGATTCAGTATCATTTCCTAAGAGAGAAGGTAATGGATAAAGAGATTGAAGTCATACATACTTCAACAAAAGATCAGATAGTTGATATGCTAACCAAAAGCTTGGATGGACCAAAGCTACAACGATTTAAGGACATGGCAGGTATAAAGAAGATAGAGAAAACCTCAATTCATGATTGAGGGGGAGCTACTTGTGCACGGCAATCAACAATTGAAGTTTTAATGAAGGTTTGGAAGTCAAGGACTTAAGAAAAGATCAAGTTATGAAGCATAGAAGAAGTGCATATTCAGAAGTTGAAAGAGATGTACACATATGTACATTAATTCAGAGATAGTTCACTTATACTTTTGTATAGTCATGAGCTTGTGAATATTTGCCTATATATACCATGAAAATTGTCGGGGCAAAGTAGAGAGATTATGTAAGAACAAGAATAGAGAAGAATTAGTGTCATTAGACATCTTAGAAGTGAATAGAATCTCTCTCATCACTCAGTTGTAAGTTCCTTCAAGAATGAAAGAAAATTGTGCTCGATGTTTCTGTGGATTCTCCTTCTCTGCTTGATGATTTCACGAATCCTTTTGTAGATGTCTAAGTCCATAGTTAATGAGTCTATGGTTAAAGTTTGAGAGCCTAATTGTAAACAGGCTGTGAGAATTATGAATAGGAAGTTCTCCTTCCACAATGTAACGTTTTGAGCAAGCAAGCACTCAATATTTAAGTTGGAAGGTAACCTAGATGTAGCTAAAAGCATTTTCATAAACGGGTTCTAGATTGAGAGAATCAAGTGTTAAAAGTTATAGGTGTCTAAATCGACTTTTGAGAAGAACACTTTTAGACATAGGTAACTTGTTGAGATCATTTCTCAAGATATACTGAATCTTTTGGAGTAATTCAACTTGGAGAATGTGTGCATTGTGCAAGCAACACCTTGTGCAAAGTTTCATAAAAACTTTACATATAAGTTAATGAGAGAGATATGTGCAGCAAACTTTCTGTGTAGTCATCTCCTTCACAGATTTTTAAAAATCTTTATAATTGATCATTGATCCTCTAAAATTGGTGAAGCTTTGAGTTACTCCTGTTATAGAGGTGCTCTAACTACAAGAGTAGCTTGTTGCTTTGGAGATTAACACTCTCCATCAAGATAGATAGATAGATAGATAGATAGATAGATAGATAGATAGATAGATAGATAGATAGATAGATA